>JARQOD010000002.1:282879840-283189282 GCA_033576555.1 Oophaga sylvatica | reverse complement strand
CCCAGTCCTCACAATCTTCACTAGCACCGCTTGTAACCACCAGAGGGAGCCCCCGCTCAGAACTCATCTCAAACACATTCACAACACTGCCAGGCATCCTCTCCGAGGACCCGTCTCCAATCAATCACTCTATTCCTAATTAACTTCTCTTCTACTTCTCTGCTCAGGATCTAGCTATCCTTATCTTTGTCTCCTCTCTTATTAGAGACACTCACATCATTGCTCACACTGGGCCCTATCTGACATCCCAACAGGAAACTACCTCTGTCCCTTCAACTTTGCCCCTCCAAACCTGGGCTAGTTCCAAACATTAACTCTCGCTTTCCCTACTGTTAGGCAGTGCACAACATTAACATCCTTAAGGTAAGTCATCATTCACATTACACAACTTCACAATATACAGTTCAGACCAAAAGTTTGGATACATCTTCTCATTCAAAGATTTTTCTGTATTTTCATGAATGTGAAAATTGTAGAATCACACTGAAGGCATCAAAACTATGAATTAACACATGTGGAATTATACATTACACTTTACAAAAAAGTGTGAAACAACTGAAAATATGTCTTATATTCTAGGTTCTTCAAAGTAGCCACCTTTTGCTTTGATAACTGCTTTGCATGCAGAAAAGGTGAACGGATGGATTCTACATGCCTAGTTCCCACCGTGAAGCATGGAGGAGGTGGTGTGATGGTGTGGGGGAGCTTTGCTGGCGACACTGTTGGGGAATGATACCAGCTCATAGCTGTCTTCTTGACTTTAGCTGGTTATTAAAAATAAGGGGGACCCCAAGTCATTTTTATTAGTATTTTTTATTACTTATTTATTAGTATTTTTCATTTATTTATTTATTATTATTAAATAAATGAAAAAATAGTGAGCAGCACATCTGTGGGTTGAGATTAATAGGCTGTAAATGCCCATGGTTATTGGGCTACTCCCAACCTACAGATATCAGCCTGCAGCCGCTCTATAAGTGGCACATTGTATTTGATGGCCTATTCCCTTGTCAGGGAAACCCACTTTTGTTTCTACTTTCTGTTCCAGTTAGGAACTTGCAGCTTGCCAGCGCCTCCCCTTATCTTCAGAAAATGAAATAACACGGCACTCAAAGAAACTATGGAAATGACCAGTGCACAAGTAGGGTCTCCAGCCCGAATAGCAATGTAAAATAACTTGGCACTCAAATGGAGAATGACAGGACAAAAATTGTTGCTGTGGTTTCTTTTATTTGCATCCGAACCAGATCAAAGTGATGTACATAAATAGTATGAACGTTTTCGGCCATATAACATCGGCCTTCATCAGAATATATGTACAGAACTGAAATATAACAAGCAAACAGACATGCAATGTCAGTAATAACAAGATGCAAAAATAAAGACAAAATCAACCAAACTAGGTACATAGTATAATCAGTTTAGACATGTAAAACAATAAATGAAAGAACGCTAAACACGATGCTACAAAAAAATACTATCCAGAAGTGCTCGGTGAGTATATGAGAAGATTCTGTTAAGGAAAAAGTATGTAATATCACATATAGCTGAAGAACGTGAGTAACATTAGCCTGGTACGGAAAGGATATAGTGATCCCATAATGGTGGTGCAGCGATTAGCCACAAATACAGATAATACCTAGAGAGAAATACCTAGAAATAAAATAGTATATTTAACATGTGATAACAGTCACTGATAAATAGTGCACCCAATATAAAGGAAGAAAAATAGAAGAATGGAAGAAAATGGACAAAAGGATAAAAAAGTAGAAGATACTCATAATACCTCAAAGGTCAACGGATGTTGTAGAGATGTGTGAAAAGCCACAGTAGGTAGGTAACTGTTAAAAAAGTAATGTTTTAACGATGAAACAGTACTGTAAGTAGTGAAGAGGTATAAAAGAGAGAGGTAATAGGCGTAATACCTGAGAGTGGCACCGGAAAATATGGATGAGCGCTAATGGCTAAATATATAGCAGAAGAAGGGCGCTAAAAAAGAAAAAGAAACAAATATGTTGTGTCATGACATAATGGGACAGGAGTAAGGTTATATGCCTTGTCTCCCTGTGTTACCTGTTTAAGGGTGCTGCAGTGTATGCAGGGCGTCTGAAAAAATAGAGCCTAATGGAAAGGTAGCTGTAGGTGAGAGATGTAAAATAAAATGAGGATACCAATATAGCCTCAATATAAATGAGCAAAAGTACAGTGTAATGTGTGTTAGCCAAGAGTGAAGAAAAATTGGAAATAAAATGTATTCAGTAGCGATAGTTATGGTGGGGGAGCAGGAGACAGGCGCTGTGCCTTATCTCCCCAGATTACCTGTGTCCGAGTGCTGCAGCACATGTAGGCCGTATGCTTGTAGGACGCTATAAGCGCCCTACTTCCGGGTTTAAAAGACCACATGATAACGCGTCATGATGACGCGGTCATGGACGGCGCATGCGCAGCTCGGAGGTGTAGTGAGTCACCATAGAAAAAAAGAAGTTGCGTCATATGGACGCTGTGCTAATTACATAGAGCGGGCTGCTGCATGGAGAATGAAATGGATATCGCTGCAGCATATGAGAGAAGAATGTAATAGTCAGTAGCCATGTTGAAATTATGGATGTAAAGAACAAAGGGAAATAAAATAATAGTGTTAATAATAAAAGGGGGGAAAAGAGGAATATGGAAATAAAATAAATAAAATATATAAAAAAAGGGGGAAGAAAGGGAATAAGAAAAGGGAATAAGAAAGAGAAATAAGACAAGAGGACAGGGTGTAACTATACAATACCATGGTGGCAGAAAAGTGGCAAGCATGAACACAGTAGGGGATCACCGATTCTAAGGAATAAAAGATAGATAAAATTAATCCTTATTATAATTAGCCAATATAAACATATGAAAGACGTTTAGAGAAAAGCTGATAATCATAGTCCTGTTCAAGCCCTTTGGTTCCAATGTTTGGAACGTGAAAATCCAAAAGGCTTCCCTCTTCTTGAGGATTTTAACCCTATTCGGGCCTCTCCTATTTGTGTCTATATGTTCCAAAACCTGGAATCTGAGTTGAGCAATACTATGGTTAAATTCCTGAAAGTGATGGGAAAGAGGGAGATGTGTTTTTTTACATCGTATATTGGACTTATGCTGGGATATCCTATCCCTAATGGGTTGCGTTGTCTCTCCTATGTAAGCAATCCACATGTACACTTAATCAGATATATCACATACAAGGACTCACAACTAGTGAAGAATCCCTTAATAGGGAAACCTTGTCCCGTCTGCGGATGGTATTCCATGGGGCCCTTCTGTACATTGTTGCACTGTAAACAATTCAGACATGGGAAAGTACCCTGTCGTTGAGTCTGTAAAAATGTCTGTCTGGAGACTATGTGGCGTGAACTCACATCAGCCTTAACCAGTTTGTCCCTGAGGTTACGTGGACGGCGGAAACAACTCAGAAAAGGGACTTGGAATTCTGGTATCTGCAGATAACTTCTAGTCAGAATCTTCCAATGTTTTCTGATGGATGAAAATATTAAATTAGAAAAGGGATGATATGTGGTTACAAATGGAACCCGTTTAGTGTCACAACGAACTGTGTTCGTGGATCTGTTACGTTTTGCCTTCGTAAGTATAGATTGAGGATAACCCCTGTGAAGGAATTTGGTTTCCATTTCTTGTATCCTGCAATCCCTCACCGCATCATTAGAAACTATTCTATTGACCCTGCCAAATTGGGATATGGGGATTGAGTTCTTCATGGCGGGAGGATGGCAACTACTGAAATGCAAGAGGCTATTCCTATCAGTAGGTTTATGGTAGAGGTCACTAGTAAGATGTCCACCATAATCTTTACAAATCAGTGTATCAAGAAAATTGATGGTAGCCTTATTATATTGCAAAGAAAATTTTAACTCAGGCCATATGTTGTTCAGATGTTCGTTGAAGTGTATGAGTGACTCAATGGGGCCATCCCAGATACAGTAGATATCGTCAATGTATCTGCGTCAAACGATGGAATGTTTTTGAAAAAACGGATGGTTATAGACAAAATCTTCCTCAAAAATGGACATATATGCATTAGCGTAAGGAGGCGCCATATTCGAGCCCATAGCGGTCCCCTGTTGTTGTACATAATAAGTGTCCTCAAAAAGGAAATAGTTCTCTTTGAGAACAAGTTCAAGGAGGTCAAAGCAAAGATGTCGGATATTAATGTTAAGGTAGGATCTAAGTGACCCTTCACGGTTGACCTAGTGATTTCCAAATTAATTAAGTGAACGTTGCTAGCAACATAAATAACCAAACAGACTCGTATTTCCATCTGGGAGAATCTAGCAAGATTCCTATCCCATGTATTACATCATCATCTTTTATAGTATTTAGTGAGCTTGTACTTCAACCAATAGTATAAAACCACACCTACAACATTTAACCAATGAAAATACTAGAAAATTGACCTATAAGAATACAAGGAAATTAACCTATAAGAATACAAGAAAATAGGAAACTACATATATGGTCATGTCTACGTAACATAGGACAGAACAATAACATATTCATTTCTCAAAGCATCCTACAGTGATAAATCCCAAGGTCTCATATCTTGTCCAAACTGGAGCAGTCTGGTTTTATCACAGCCCATAACCTTTACTCTACTTGTTTATAATAGCCGGAAACTATTGCCTAGTAACAGAATTTATCTCATAAAGACAAGATGGAGTTACAAACACAAAATGGAGCATTCAGTTTTGATCTTTCTTAATTTAGTCCTTCACAATCCCCCCTAGATAAATGTTGTTAACTTATGTCCAGAATCAGAGGTACTATCCCAAGCAATAAGCTTGAGGGGTACTGGTCTTCACATATCTGATGCCATGTTACCAGACATGGCTGTTGCGGCGTACCCATCCCCCCTGTATACTACAATTTACAAATAACAATTTTTGATAACGGTGGTGGAGATCTTTTGAAGAGAGCCATGCTCTTGGCTTCAACATCTTCATCAGATAACTTCTTGAAATCGATGTAGAGAAGAGCAGGGGTAACAACACCTTTTGGTATCATTAGCTGTCCAAGTGCAGAATTTCCTAATACATACAGAAATACACAAAAAAAAACAAGTTTTAGTATTACATACATAACAAGAATAAGGGCAGCAATATATAACAAACTTTTCAAGATTCCAGCTATCCAACCCCCAATTCCCTTAAACCAATTGGCTGGATTAAAAAGAAAATATCTGCCAGAGACTGGGAATTATTCAACAAATCTCTCAGTCATTTTTCATAATATTATATAAACTTATTATTTAAGGACGGGAAATTTAGGCTGTCCCATATAGTTACCAATAATAACATAAAAAAATACGAAAAACCAAAACATTATGTCCCCTTTATTTGCTATTGGCTTGTTTAACCAGCTTGCAGTGCGATACGTAGATCCAAGTTGGTCTTCCTTCCAGTTTCACTGACATAGGGGTAATGAGGATAACTTAATAGGGGCCGTCATACAAGGGCTCTAGTCCGTGTTTTCTGACATGCCTTTTCACAACCACAAAATCATCAGACTTCAAACTAACAAATATCGGTTTCTGCTGAATCTGGAAAAGAAAAAGAAACTAGAGCATAAGTGTTAGCAAGATTTTTACTAAACTGAATAACATGTTGAACAGCACGGTCAGTTTCTTCTAATAACTATTGAGACTGGAAATTTGCAACAGGGGTCCTAGCACCAAACAATATCTCATATAGGGACAGGCCATGTTTTGAAATAGGGATAGTACAAATATGGTATAGTACAATGGGTAGGAGCTCTGGCCATAGAGCAGTAGTCTCCTGCATCATTTTGGTCAATTGTCCCTTCAGTGTGTCGTTCAACCTCTCAACTTCCCCCCTGGATTATGGATAGTACGGAGTATGGAGGGCTACAGTGGATCCAAACATTGTTAGAACCTCCTGATACACATGAGAAGAAAAAGCCGGACCTTGGTCACTTTCAACGACTTCTGGAACTCCATATCTGCAGATAACTTCCATCACCAGTTTCTTTGCTGTGGTCTTTGCAGTCATGTTGGTAACGGGGAATGCTTCCGGCCAACTAGAGAATGTATCGACAACCACCAGACAATATTCATACCTTCCAGATTTAGGCATTTATGGTCCACCTGGAGCCCAGTAGAATTTTTGTACCAGGGCTAGGGCCTGGTTTTTTCCTCGGTGTGTAGGTCCATGTGCCCATGCGGCAATAGCAGGGTACATCCGCTTAGGGAGACACATAAGTTGATCCTTTCTCCAGAGACCATTGTCCATACGTGCTCCATCAGCCTTCCACTGCTTCACCTCTTCTTTTGGAGACATTCTCTGCATTGTCATTAAGCGGTCTCGCGGGGTCCGACAGAAAACCTCAGTCTGTTGTAGATCATCAGGTTCTTGTAGAGTCAGGATCTCTTGCAACTGTTTACGCTGAGAGCGTGTGGTCACCATAGTTGGTATGGTTAGTTCAACGGGCAGAAGAGCAGCGGCCTTTGCTTGCATATCCGCAAATACGTTGCCAATAGTCTGTGGACTGTTCCTAGGGCCGTGCTCCTTCACTTTGATAATGGCCACCTGAGTAGGCAATTTGATCGATTCCATGAGGGTTTTAACAGCTTCAGCATTTTTCACTGGAGTTCCGGCAGTAGTAATAAACCCTCGATTGGCTTATAGAGCTCCAAAATCGTGAGCAATACTAAATGCATATCATGAGTCCGTGTATATATTAGCCCGTCTGTCTTTGGCCAAAGTACATGCAGTAGACAGAGCCTGAAGTTCTGCTTCTTGTGCTGACTGTGATGGCGGGAGCGCAGCTGCGTGCACTACAGTGTCCTCTGTGGTAACAGCATATCCCGTGTGGAATCTACCAAACTCATCAGCATGTCTTGAATCATCCATGTATAACACAAGATCGGGATTTGGAAGTGGATTCTCAATGACATTTGGCGGAGAAGCTGTTTCTTCAGTCAGAAGTTGGGAACAATCATGTTGGAGATAATCCTCATCACTGCCATCTTTCTTGGGACCGGCAGTAAAGTAGCAGGGTTGATTGTAGTACAGCGATGCAACTTGGTGATACTCGGGCCACGGGGTCGAGGCGGGCCGAATAATAGTCCACTAGTCGTTGCCTATTGCCATGTGATTGTATAAGTGCACCTGCTGCGTGTCCTTCACTCTCAGACACATACAAATAGAACGGTTGAGTATAGTCCGGGATGCCCAAGGCAGGGGCGGAAACAATAAGCCACTTTAATTCAGGAAGGCACGATAAAGGCTTTCCATACAAACCGGTGATCTTTCCTTATAGTTCATTATACCGTCTCTTAAGGCATTGTAAAGGGGTTGCATTATGCGGGATACATCCGGTATCCACTGACAACAATAAGTACATAGTTCATTTTCATCTTTTGGGAAAGGAAGGGAGCTGACAGCTATTTTTCTTTCTTCTGTGAGGTATCTGACACCCTGAAGGAGACAGTGACCCAAAAATATCACTTGACCAAGACAGAACTGAAGTTTCGAGGCCGAAACCCAACAATTCAGATCTGCCAGATGCTTCAGAAGACTAACAATAGCAACATGGCTTCCTGCTCCGTCCATACACACAACAAAAATCATCCACATACTGAAGCAGCGTGACATGGGGGTGGTCAATTATCAGGGTAAAAGACACTTGCCCATATTTTTTTACAAACTAATTGGGACTATTTAGGGCCCTTTGTGACAGAAATATCCACATCAATTATCCTCCCTGATAAATAAATACAAACAGAAATTCACAATCTTGGTATAATAGAATACTAAAAAACACATTGGCAAAATCGATAACTGTGAACCAAGCAGCATCCTGAGATATCTGGAACAAAAGAGTATATACATATTAGACACCACTGGAGTTTCCAGATCAGTAACTGCATTAACTGCCCATATATCTTGTACCAGCGGTACACAGGGGTTAAATTGAAGGGGGGGCTGGAGTCTGCTATGTGGGTACTGATAAGAACTGTCCTTGGACCTGCAGATGTCTGCTTGCGGAGATGGGGGCTAGAACTACTCCTGGCTGGCTTTTTTTTTAATACATTGTCCGGAGTGGACAGGGAAAACATACAGGATTACTTTCTGGACAGCTTCAGTAAGTAATTGTTGGGACCTAGGCATATTAGTAGGAGTATATCGTGATTTCATTGCATATATTACATATTGACACGGCAGCTGTCCTGCTTTGGTTGCTGGGACCTGTCCTATTTCTACCTGGCCATACGTTTGTATATACGAATTAGATTCGTCCTGTATCATGGGTCCGCCTTTCTGTGAAATTGTTGCGGCCAGTCCTCCAGCATAGCGGAGTTGATTATTTGCAGCATTTACTATGGCCCCAACATGCTGCTTCGTAAGATCCCCTGTCCCTATCCTAAAGAGCACATCATGATGTTGGGGTCCAGGAATAACATTGGAATATATTTCCTGAAAATCTTCTCTTTCCTCTGTGTATCCTGTCTCTGACGGTGAATAAAGTAGAAAAGGGTGGATGCTCATAACTGCTAGCAATACTAGAGCAGGGACTGGTGCTGGCAGTAGTTAATAATAAGTGCCGTCAGAGTTTACCAAGGGAAAAGTTGAGACTACGACACGGCAACAGGTCTCTCTCCACTGAGGATTAGTAACCCCGCATACATCACAAATCCACCAAACAGGATCATAGGATGGGGGCGCACTGGCTTTTGGCAACTCAGGATATATTGGTGCCCTGGGGTTGAGGGGCACAGAGCTTACAATCGTAAGGAGAGACTTAATTTCCTGGGAAAAGATCTTATTATCTAGCAGAGAAACCCCTTGTTCCAAATTATCATTTTTAATTATTTGTCTTTCTGGTACTTTCAGTCACTTTCTCAATTCCTTCCACAAAACATCCAATCTCTGTTATAGTAATAGACAGCTTTCCTTTTTTCATTATAACCATAACACAATCAATCAGAATTCACTTTCTGTTTTCTACCTCCATATCAACCTGCCTTTCTTTCTAACACCTTTGTCTCATAGCGTAGGCTTCATCCTCCCGCCCGCAAGAATTCCTTTGCATTTCTCTCAGATTTTTTTTTTTTCTTTCATCTCTGAACCATAAGACTGACAGTATCCAATCCATCACACAAATCCAAACTCTTCTTTAATTAAATATCCTTACTTAAATTGTGCCCAGTCCTAGAGCGGCCGTATAGTCTGTCGCACCGGGCCTATCTATCCCCCACAGGGATGGCCCCACAACACGATACTCAGTGAAAGGAGGAGGGCGTCTTAAACTATCCCTCTGGACACCTCTGGTTATATATTTTATATAACGGAGTTATGCATCCTACCCATCTTCGATCACTTCATCGTGCCTGATTCTAACAGTGATCAGGATTTCAGGATATTTTGACTAAAAAGAGAGTTACAATCACTGGTCAATCCGGGGTGTCCGTCCCTTATGAGGTATGGTTCGAACACTGGGCCCCCAACGGAACTACACTTCTATATGATTCCACCCGAGAATCATCCCACCATCGGGGACAAACCTCAGATCCTCTTTCCAGCAACAAACACAGGAAAACCACACCAAACGGTCAGTCTGAACAGTATAACTGCCAACTTACCGTGGTTGTGGGGGGTGATCAGTCCCAATTTTCCAGTGTCTGTGTCTGGTCCGAGGGTCCTTTGTCTTGTTGTCCTCCGGAGGCAGAGGCGTCCCTATATGGGGGCACCAGGTTTGGTGCCATCTGTTAAGGTAGGATCTAAGTGACCCTTCACGGTTGACCTAGTGATTTCCAAATTAATTAAGTGAACGTTGCTAGCAACATAAATAACCAAACAGACACGTATTTCCGTCTGGGAGAATCTAGCAAGATTCCTATCCCATGTATTACATCATCATCTTTTATAGTATTTAGTGAGCTTGTACTTCAACCAATAGTATAAAACCACACCTACAACATTTAACCAATGAAAATACTAGAAAATTGACCTATAAGAATACAAGGAAATTAACCTATAAGAATACAAGAAAATAGGAAACTACATATATGGTCATGTCTACGTAACATAGGACAGAACAATAACATATTCATTTCTCAAAGCATCCTACAGTGATAAATCCCAAGGTCTCATATCTTGTCCAAACTGGAGCAGTCTGGTTTTATCACAGCCCATAACCTTTACTCTACTTGTTTATAATAGCGGAAACTATTGCCTAGTAACAGAATTTATCTCATAAAGACAAGATGGAGTTACAAACACAAAATGGAGCATTCAGTTTTGATCTTTCTTAATTTAGTCCTTCACATTAATATCAGTGCCATGTTGGTGTAAGAGTCTGTCTGTAGCACTCATGCCCTTGATGTGGGTAATGGATGTATAGAGACTGCTGACATCCCATGTGACGAGGACCGCGGAGTCAGGGAGTGGACCCAATGATCTAATGAGTCGTAGGAAATCATTAGTGTCAAGCAAAAATGATCTAGTGAGCTTGACTAAGGGAGTCAATATTTTCTCCAGCACAATGGCCAGTGGTGAGAGGACAGAGTCAGTTAGTGAGACAATGGGACGGCCAGGTGGTTTGTGTAAACTCTTGTGGATCTTTGGGAGAATGTAGAAAATCGGTGTTATGGGATCCTTTTTGATGAGATATTCCCTCAATTTTTTGTCAATTGTACCATTCTGAAAATGAAGTGTAACGGGTCTGGTAGGTGAAACCACTGAGCTTTATTATACAAGACAGTATACTTGTAAGAGAGCAGGTGGCGCCCGGGGAATACGGACAGGAATTCACGGGAAGTGACCAGGGCAGTCTCTGGGTAGGCAGGTTGTCACAGCAAGTGACCAGGGCAGTCTCTGGGTAGGCAGGTTGTCACGGCAAGTGACCAGAGCAGTCTCTGGGTAGGCAGGTTGTCACAGCAAGTGACCAGGGCAGTCTCTGGGCAGGCAGGTTGTCACAGCAAGTGACCGGGGCAGTCTCTGGGCAGGCAGGTTGTCACAGCAAGTGACCAGGGCAGTCTCTGGACAGGCAGGTTGTCACAGCAAGTGACCAGGGCAGTCTCTGGACAGGCAGGTTGTCACAGTAAGTGACCAGGACAGTTTCTGAATAGACAGGCTTATACGACCTGAGATGTTGGAGCCTCCTGGTAGGCTGCAGTCTGATGGCAGATGATCGCTCCCAAGCGAGCAGGCAGGAGTCTCTGGAGTAGCCGGTGATCACTGCTGGAGATGTCCGAACCTTCGGATAAAGCTGCAGTCGGATGGCAGATGATCGCTCCCAAGTGAGCAGGCAAGAGTCTCTGAAGTAGCCGGTGATCACTGCTGATGAAGTCCGAACCTTCGGATAGAGCTGCAGTCGGATGGCAGATGATCGCTCCCAAGTGAGCAGGCAAGAGTCTCTGTAATCGCCGGGGATCACTGCAGGTGATGTCCGAACCTCCGGGGAGGGCTGCAGTCAGATGGCAGACAGCAAACAGACGGGTAACAGGCAGGCAACTGGAAACAGGAGCTGAGGGCTGAAGCAGAGTTATACAGTGCAACAACAACATTGCTCGGGCACCTCCATTAAGGAGGAAGCCCTTAATATAGGGTGGAGTCCTCCGGCATTGGCCGGAGACTAATTTGGAAAATGCGCGCGGCTCCTTTAAGAGCGGGGGAGGGTGCGGGCGCGCGCCCTAAGTCCAGCAGCAGGGAAGGAGCGCGCGGGACCAACAGGGTGGAAGGAGGACGCCGAGGACGCTGGGGGCGCTGAGGACGCTGGGGGCGCTGAGGACGCAGAGCGCTGGTAAGGGGAACGGCGTCCCTGCCTGGCAGAGGGCCGGGACGCCGACGCTACATGAAGATCCACAGTGGAGCTAATTTTAGAAATGATGGTATGTAGGGGGTTATTCTGAACAATCTTATAAACCTCCCTGTCGTTCAACTGATTAAGAGCCTCCACCATATAGTCACTGTGATCCATGACTACTATGGCGTCACCTTTGTCAGCTGGTTTGATAACAAGACTTTTATCAGAAGACAAAGACTCAAGAGAGGATCTCTCAAGTGGCGAAGTTTGAAAATGAAACTTTCCCAGGCTGATGTCATGTAAGGATTTGTTGATATCTCTATCTACCAAGGAAATTAACGTTTCCACTGGCGGATTGTTTTTGGGGGCATGAAAGTACTTGTTAATCTCAGGCCTAAACACTGGAGGTCAAGTGTAGGGGAACCTATAGTGGGAGCCGGTAACCTTAGGGACAAACTGGTTAAGGCTGATGTGGGTTCACGCCACATAGTCTCCAGACAAATATTTTTACGGACTCAACGACAGGGTACTTTCCCATGTCTGAATTGTTTACAGTGCAACTGTGTAGCCCTGGTGTTAGGCACACGCAGTACCCTGGAGAATGTGTGGAGAGATAGCAGTTTAATGCTCAATACCCATTCACTCAACATACACTAGACACACCCTTAGGGTAGTGTAGTCACTTGTGAGGGAGTGGTCAGGGTGTATTGGTTGAGTGATTAGAGTGGTCAGTTTCCTGTCTTCGGACAGAGCAGACGTGTGGAGTCTAGCTGGGACTTGGAGGGAGGAAGCAGTCCAGCCTGGCTCTATCAGCAGTTCAGCAAGTGGAGGCCAGTAAAGGCGAGATATAGATCACCTCAGCCTGGTCAGAGCTGTACCTCACTTGAAGACACTGATTAAGAAAGAAGAGCTTAGTACAGAAATACTTCAGTCACCTGTCTCAAGGACAGTGAAAGGTTCAGAGACGTGCTCCTGCCTAGTGGATAACTGAGAATCTGGTAACTAACTCTGAAGGAAGAGAAGAAGGGAGTGATTATATGACTTTTTGCAAGTGTGAGTGTTTATGCTACAAGCGAGGACAAGGCGAAAGGCACAGTGGAAAGGAATATTTGAAAAGTGCTTTTGGATTGAAGAAGTCCTGCACATTGTTACCGGTCACTGGGGACCGAAGGATCACTAAAGCTTCACGCTTAGTGGTAAGAAAACCAGAGGCTTATCGGACTTTAGGTCGCGGCAAGCAGCCCCTAAATAGTCGGTACGTAACTGGGTCAGGGGGAGTGAAGACTTTGAGCCTGATCAGCAAGATAGGAATTCAGCTCTCTCACAGGAAGGCTCCGACCACAAAACTGACTGGGCAGTACAGCTTTGGAATAGCTGGAGTTATAGAGGGAACTACGCTTCATGCTGGTTGTACTCATCGTTGTGAAAGTAAAGGAGGCCCCTAACTTGTCCAGCTGCTATCTCGAAATACATTCTCCTTGGATCAGCCTCCCTGGGACCTGCCTTACCATCTTACAAGTAAAGGTATGGAAAGACGCTGACCGTGTGAGACTGAGTTATTTACTTGCATGCCTGCACAACCCTGCTTTAACTACCGACTAGAGGGAAGAGTCCCACCTGTAGGGACCCGACATCTAGCTGCCTCACCATCCCCTCAGAGATCTACAGCAGCGCTGGTACAAATTACCAGAGACTACAGGTGACGTCACGAACTGTAAATATATCTATCCCTGTAAATATTCCCCCAACATACGCCAGACCGCTAGGGCCACAGACCGAGCCACCGCTACCTGTGACAATCCCCATAGACTTCCATGGGCTCGGCTCTGAGTACCCCATTGCCCTGGTAACCCACAATTGTGGTGGCGGGTCGACACAAAACTTTGGCGTCACGAACAGGATGTGAAACTCGCAAAATTGCGAGCCCTGTGTGCCTATGGAGTTGTTTTTGTGAAAAGGACTGTTTGCACTTTTGGCGCCAAAAATCGCCATCTTTGTCGCCATATTCGCGCCCTCAGGCGCTGGAGAAGAAGGTGGGCGTACCTTCGTGGGCGTCTACCCCCCTGTGGCGCGAAGAAAATGCCTGCCCTCTCAAAGTGCTATTACAACATGCGATCCTGCCCTACAGCAAAGGAGGTCCGCCTCCTCTTCACCTTTCCTGCAAAGAGGAGGAGACGCAAACCCCGCCTCCACGGAAGAGA
Organism: Oophaga sylvatica; assembly: GCA_033576555.1. Classification (NCBI taxonomy): domain Eukaryota; kingdom Metazoa; phylum Chordata; class Amphibia; order Anura; family Dendrobatidae; genus Oophaga; species Oophaga sylvatica. The sequence continues at coordinate 283,175,270 of JARQOD010000002.1, read as the reverse complement.
CCGGACGTCTCTGGAGGAAGAAGAAAGAATCTTCTGGAACATCATGGAAGCAGGACGTGTGCAGCCGAGCAGGGAAGCGGAGGAAGGCAGGCCCCGTGCCCCAGCCAAGCTGCCACCAGCACCGGAATCATCCGTGGTCCTGCACCTGCAGCAGGCGTTGCTAGAAATTAAGGAAGAAAATGCACGCCTGAAGAAGATGGTCCAGCACCAACCTGGATTTGAAGAGATCGAGAGACGCCGGCGTACCCTGGAGCAGCGGCGGCTGTGGGACGCGGTGATCTCTCCCTTCGATGATCCCCTACGTCTGGAGTTACCAAAACTTCTGCTGCCAAGGCAAAGGAGCAACCGGAGGCTGCCCCCGAAAGTACCCATCCTGACCCCACCGGTGAAGCGGTGGAGGCGAAGGAGGTTGAGGAGGTACCGCCAGTTCCGGAACGCCCGCCCGGCCAGGAGGCCGCAGCAGATGATCGAACCCCGGCAGGGACACCGGAGGGGTCCTGTCCGTCGTTACCAGACGTCGACTGGGACGAAATGGCGCGCCTGGATGACGTCGCCTACACCGCCCAGTGGGAATATGAGTGGCAGCGTCGTGAGGAGAAGCAGAAACGCCAGCAGGAGGAAGAGCGGGAAGCTCAGAGGAACCGACAGCGGCAACATGCAGAGCTGATCGCGGACAAGGAGAGTGTCCGGAGAGAGAAAGGTACCCTGAGGGAACCGCGGCGGCAGGGGTGTGTGACTGAGTTCCAGCTCCGGAAGGGCTGGGGCTTCATCCGTGAACCGGGCCTCTACCCAGGGTCTTTGTTAGTCGCAGGGACGTAGAATCCCACCTACCGCAAGGCCATCCCGGGAGGGACTTAGTTAATGGAGACATTGTCACGTACACACGGCACTGGGGAATGAAGGGATGGTATGCCCTTAACGTCACCATCGTCCGTGACCCCGTCCCAGACGCAGGTAACGTCACCACTACCGCAGCGTCCCCGTCTCCAGCTCAAGCAGTATCCGGCCGTGCCCCAGCATCGCCCCCTGCAGGTTCATCGCAAATGAAAGCAACATCTATATCGCAACATGCGACCCAGTTTCCATCGCAATCCATGACACGATCCATATCGTTAACTGTGACTCAGGTTGAAACGCAATCGGTGTCTCGCAAGGAGAAAGTACCCGTTGCGCCCCTAGAGGTTCGCACAAGAACTGTGGCGACTCAAACCCAATAGCAGGTCACGACCTGTTAGTCCTGGGATCTAGGGACCATCGCATTGTTCCAGCCCCCGGGGTGGAAAATGTATTTGAAAATAATTAAACAGTAAAAGAAAAACCGGTGAGATCCAGATAGGGGTCTACCATAAGTAATGTTATAAAAAGTTTAAGAATGTTTGCCAATTTTTGCACAAGTTAAATGTGTATATAGCGTATATATATATTGCTAAAAATAGAATGCCCGGCTGGGTAATCAGAAAAAGTTTTGCACTTTATTATTATCATAATGTGATATAATATGTCTTGTTTTACAATGGACTTTGAGGTTGAGGACTGTGCCAGCCCAGAACTTATTTGTATATAGTTGCGCTTCGGTGCTTTATCTTGGTTTTACATAAAACCAGCACAACTACCTCTGAACATAAAACCCGTGTGGTGTGGCACTGAGTGAGGTCTGCATTCGGATGTCCTGCAGCCCACCCAGGACCCACGTTGAAGGTTTGGTGCGGGTCCTTCACAAGAATACTGTGTATTTATTGAATGTTTTGATGCCTTAATACTTTTGTATTTTTCTATATTCAATGTGTTGTTTTGCAACGTTCAAGACATCCTTACCTCCCGGATGGGACGAATTAATGTTTAATGTTGATGTTTTCATGCATAAACAAAACTGTCTCTTTGTATTTTACAGCCCGGGAGTGCTGTCTTTTACCATGGGGGAATGTGTAGCCCTGGTGTTAGGCACACGCAGTACCCTGGAGAATGTGTGGAGAGATAGCAGTTTAATGCTCAATACCCATTCACTCAACATACACTAGACACACCCTTAGGGTAGTGTAGTCACTTGTGAGGGAGTGGTCAGGGTGTATTGGTTGAGTGATTAGAGTGGTCAGTTTCCTGTCTTCGGACAGAGCAGACGTGTGGAGTCTAGCTGGGACTTGGAGGGAGGAAGCAGTCCAGCCTGGCTCTATCAGCAGTTCAGCAAGTGGAGGCCAGTAAGGGCGAGATATAGATCACCTCAGCCTGGTCAGAGCTGTACCTCACTTGAAGACACTGATTAAGAAAGAAGAGCTTAGTACAGAAATACTTCAGTCACCTGTCTCAAGGACAGTGAAAGGTTCAGAGACGTGCTCCTGCCTAGTGGATAACTGAGAATCTGGTAACTAACTCTGAAGGAAGAGAAGAAGGGAGTGATTATATGACTTTTTGCAAGTGTGAGTGTTTATGCTACAAGCGAGGACAAGGCGAAAGGCACAGTGGAAAGGAATATTTGAAAAGTGCTTTTGGATTGAAGAAGTCCTGCACATTGTTACCGGTCACTGGGGACCGAAGGATCACTAAAGCTTCACGCTTAGTGGTAAGAAAACCAGAGGCTTATCGGACTTTAGGTCGCGGCAAGCAGCCCCTAAATAGTCGGTACGTAACTGGGGTCAGGGGGAGTGAAGACTTTGAGCCTGATCAGCAAGATAGGAATTCAGCTCTCTCACAGGAAGGCTCGACCACAAAACTGACTGGGCAGTACAGCTTTGGAATAGCTGGAGTTATAGAGGGAACTACGCTTCATGCTGGTTGTACTCATCGTTGTGAAAGTAAAGGAGGCCCCTAACTTGTCCAGCTGCTATCTCGAAATACATTCTCCTTGGATCAGCCTCCCTGGGACCTGCCTTACCATCTTACAAGTAAAGGTATGGAAAGACGCTGACCGTGTGAGACTGAGTTATTTACTTGCATGCCTGCACAACCTGCTTTAACTACCGACTAGAGGGAAGAGTCCCACCTGTAGGGGACCCGACATCTAGCTGCCTCACCATCCCCTCAGAGATCTACAGCAGCGCTGGTACAAATTACCAGAGACTACAGGTGACGTCACGAACTGTAAATATATCTATCCCCTGTAAATATTCCCCCAACATACGCCAGACCGCTAGGGCCACAGACCGAGCCACCGCTACCTGTGACAATCCCCATAGACTTCCATGGGCTCGGCTCTGAGTACCCCATTGCCCTGGTAACCCACAATTGTGGTGGCGGGTCGACACACAACAATGTACAGAAGGGCCCCATGGCATACCACCTGCAGACGGGACAAGGTTTCCCTATTAGGGGATTCTTCACTTGTGAGTCCTCGTATGTGATATATCTGATTAAGTGTCCATGTGGACTTGCTTACATAGGAGAGACAACGCAACCCATTAGGGATAAGATATCCCAGCATAAGTCCAATATACGATATAAAAAAACACATCTCCCTATTCCCCATCACTTTCAGGAATTTAACCATAGTATTGCTCAATTCAGATTCCAGGTTTTGGAACATATAGACACAAATAGGAGAGGCCTGAATAGGGTTAAAATCCTCAAGAAGAGGGAAGCCTTTTGAATTTTCACGTTCCAAACATTGGAACCAAAGGGCTTGAACAGGGACTATGATGTATCAGCTTTTCTCTAAACGTCTTTCATATGTTTATATTGGCTAATTATAATAAGGATTAATTTTATCTATCTTTTATTCCTAAAGGGCCCGTCTCACACAACGATCTCACTAGCGAGATCGGTGCTGAGTCACTAGTTTTGTGACGCAGCAGCGAGCTCACCAGCGATATCGGTGTGTGACATTCAGCGACGATCAGCCCCCCTGCCGGGTATCGCTGATCGTCGTTGAAATGTCTGATTCATGGAGCTGGTAACCAAGGTACACATCGGGTTTCCAGGCGCTGCGCGGTGCCTGGAAACCCGCTGTGTACCTTGGTTACAAGCTCCCTGCAGCAGGGTGCTGGTATCCAAGGTACACAGCGGGTTTCTAGGCACAGCCCCGCGCCTGGAAACCCGCTGTGTACCTTGGTTACCAGCGGATCGCTGGTCTCCCGCCTGTCACACGCAGCGATGCGTGCCTGTCTTCGGGAGACCAGCGATAAAAAAATGTCCAGACATTTCAGCGACGATCAGCGATACCTGGCAGGGGGGCTGATCGTCGCAGAATGTCACACACAGCGATATCGCTGGTGAGCTCGCTGCTGCGTCACAAAACTAGTGACTCAGCAGCGATCTCGCTAGCGATATCGCTATGTGAGACGGGGGCTTTAGAATCGGTGATCCCCTACTGTGTTCACGCTTGCCACTTTTCTGCCACCATAGTATTGTATAGTTACACCCTGTCCTCTTGTCTTATTTTCTTTCTTATTCCCTTTTCTTATTCCCTTTCTTCCCCCTTTTTTTATATATTTTATTTATTTTATTTTATTTCCATATTCCTCATTTCTCCCTTTTATTATTAACACTATTATTTTATTTCCCTTTGTTCTTTACATCCATAATTTCAACATGGCTACTGACTATTACATTCTTCTCTCATATGCTGCAGCGATATCCACTTCATTCTCCATGCAGCAGCCCGCTCTATGTAATTAGTACAGCGTCCATATGACGCAACTTCTTCTTTTTTTCTATGGTGACTCACTACACCTCCGAGCTGCGCATGTGAGTCGCTCAGCCAGGGCCTGTGGGATACTCGGCACCGAGCCCGTTCAATTCAATGGGGAATGTCACGGGTAGCACAGCTCGGTCCGTGGCCCTGGGGCTCACCTCAAATGTAGGATATTTACAGGGGAATAAAGTATTTACAGTTTGTTCGTGACGCCACCTGTGGTACCTGGTCAGGGTGACCAGCGCTGCAGGGTAGATCCGCTGAGGGGTTGTTACTGGGCAGCAAGGTGTTAAGTCTTCCACAGGCAAGACTGGATCCCTCAGGGTATATGGCGGTGTAGGGGTGCAGGAGCAATAAGGCAGACACACACACGAAAGTCTCTTTCTGTACCTTTACTGATGGTAGTTGCAGGCACGTCCCGGGAAGCTGGCAGGGTGGAGGATGCACGTCCAGTAATCCCACTGAGTAGGTGTAGGGCCTCCGTACTCCTGTATGTGTGAGTTTCTGACCTGTATAAAACGAAGTCTAACTCTGTCTTCTCATATACGCCCGGCTGACTTTGTGCTGAGGCCTTCTCTTGGATAGAACAGTGTCTCTGTATGCAGGGCCCTGCTAGACTCCGTCTTCCTGACCTCGGTTACGTATCAGCACTTGTGGGCCCCTGCGACTTGAAGTCCCACAGGGTCTCCGGTATCTCCTACTAGTCGTGTAGATGCTAGCAAGCTCGGACCCGGTGTCCGGTTGTTCAGAGTAGAGGTAAGCGATCAATGCTGTTTCAACCCCTGTCACGCTCTTTCTCCTTCCACTCACCTTCCGTCCTACTCTAACCCTTAACATAAGCACACTAGCAGTAGATGGCTGATTCTCCTTTCTCTTCACCGCTCTCAAAGCGTCGGCACGCTTGCTCACTGAAACTACACTCAGTTGACTCAGTTCTGACCAGGCTGAAGTGGCTATCTTCCTCCACTATTACTGGACTCCACACAGTAAACTAAGTTCAAGCTGTAGTCTTCAGTCTTTCAGTAACTGCTGTTCCCTTTCCTTCCTTCTTTCTTATGCTCTGTCTGAAGCAGCTATCAGGACCTTCGTCTAACTGATCTGTGCACACTTCAAGAGCTAACCTTCCACGCTCCAAGGGAACAAACAGTCTTTCAGCTTTCTGAGGTAATCCGAGATCTGAGGTAACTCTCCCTCTCAGCTCGTCTCTCTGAGGTGATCTAACAACTCCCTCTCAGCTCGTCTGAGGAGTTCACACTCTGGTGTTCTGAGGAGATCTGACTGCTAAGCCTCCACTACCCTTATATATATATACATACTCTTCAAGGACTCCCTCTGGTGGCTCCAGGAAATAGTGAAGGTGTGAATGAATATCAGGTGTGCATGGTTTTACCTTCGGTGCATCCTCCTGGGTAAATGTGGCTCCAAGCGCAGCTGGGCTATACACATGCGCCGTCCATGACCGCGTCATCATGACGCGTTATCATGTGGTCTTTTACACCCGGAAGTAGGGCGCTTATAGCGTCCTACAAGCATACGGCCTACATGTGCTGCAGCACTCGGACACAGGTAATCTGGGGAGATAAGGCACAGCGCCTGTCTCCTGCTCCCCCACCATAACTATCGCTACTGAATACATTTTATTTCCAATTTTTTCCAGCGCTTCTCTGCCGCTATATTATTAGCCCTCAGCGCTTTACCTTTATTCAGTGAGTCCAGCATACAGGTAATTCACCTCTGGCTAACACATTACACTGTCTGTGCTCATTTATATTGAGGCTATATTGGTATCCTCATTTTATTTTACATCTCTCACCTACAGCTACCTTTCCATTAGGCTCTATTTTTTCAGACGCCCTGCATACACTGCAGCACCCTTAAACAGGTAACACAGGGAGACAAGGCATATAACCTTACTCCTGTCCCATTATGTCATGACACAACATATTTGTTTCTTTTTCTTTTTTAGCGCCCTTCTTCTGCTATATATTTAGCCATTAGCGCTCATCCATATTTTCCGGTGCCAGCTCTCAGGTATTACGCCTATTACCTCTCTCTTTTATACCTCTTCACTGCTTACAGTACTGTTTCATTGTTAAAACATTACTTTTTTAACAGTTACCTACCTACTGTGGCTTTTCACACATCTCTACAACATCCGTTTGACCTTTGAGGTATTATGAGTATCTTCTACTTTTTTATCCTTTTGTCCATTTTCTTCCATTCTTCTATTTTTTCTTCCTTTATATTGGGTGCACTATTTATCAGTGACTGTTATCACATGTTAAATATACTATTTTATTTCTAGGTATTTCTCTCTAGGTATTATCTGTATTTGTGGCTAATCGCTGCACCACCATTATGGGATCACTATATCCTTTCCGTACCAGGCTAATGTTACTCACGTTCTTCAGCTATATGTGATATTACATACTTTTTCCTTAACAGAATCTTCTCATATACTCACCGAGCACTTCTGGATAGTATTTATTTGTAGCATCGTGTTTAGCGTTCTTTCATTTATTGTTTTACATGTCTAAACTGATTATACTATGTACCTAGTTTGGTTGATTTTGTCTTTATTTTTGCATCTTGTTATTACTGACATTGCATGTCTGTTTGCTTGTTATATTTCAGTTCTGTACATATATTCTGATGAAGGCCGATGTTATATGGCCGAAAACGTTCATACTATTTATGTACATCACTTTGATCTGGTTCGGATGCAAATAAAAGAAACCACAGCAACAATTTTTGTCCTGTCATTCTCCATTTGAGTGCCAAGTTATTTTACATTCCCCTTATCTTCAGGTCAACCAGGGAACTGCACCTAGGGTAAGTAGTCGTCGGAAAGGCTGCCTTGTCGAGTACTGGCTATCGGGCACTCTGCAGTGAGGGCAGTATGTGTATCACCAGTCCCAGGCCAGGAATACACACATAAACCTCCAATCCATCGCTGCCAGGGTTTTCCAATAACATCAGGATGCTACGCAGCCGCCAGTTTCTCGTTTGATGCTGAAGCCTATATCTGGTCAGGAACCAACGCACAGGTATGACGTGTCGATAAAGGGGAGGAGAGAATCCCACAGAAAAGATTCAGTCCACAGCCTGTTGTCTGGCTGTCTCTCCAGGGTCTGAACGACTCTCACAATGGTTGTTCCTGTTTTATAATTTGCCCATAAATTTAGGAACTCCCACTTTTGTTGACAACACATGTGGGCTGTTCCCGAGAGGAACACTTTTTTGGAAAGTTATTAAAAGCTTCTGCTTGCCATATCTTTGGCTGGAAAGCTCACAGGGTGACGACAGGGGCATTCTATTTTCCCCTGTGAATTTACCTTTCTTTTGAGACGAACACGGCATGTCTGTGTGTTACTGGGAGGCATAAACTCGTTTCCCAGGTTTCTGATAGCCCTGAAGTCCCCAAAATGCTGCCATGCGTAGCCTATGTAAGAAGATAAGCCGGGACAGAGTCAGCGGTTTCCGGTGCACTTTGGGGCCAGAACTATCGGGACTGTCATCACTGTTGCCGGGGAAGGTTCTTCTGGAAGAGGAGGACCTTTGCACTGGACAGCAGGGGGCATGGGGGAGATAAAAGCGACTGAGCGTGGGAACGGAGGGGATTTGGCGGGAAAGCGACAGGAGAACAAGGAGAAAGTTGAATCCCTCCCCACTGCTCCAACTGCTAACTCCACGTCATCCATCCCCAGCGTTCTGACTGTCTAATTGACTGTGTCCCGACTGAGTTGTCCTCGGACCCTTCCTTACTGGACGGCTCCTTCCCGCCTGCAGTTGCAGATAAGCTGACTCGCTCCATTTCTAGAGACTACTCCTGAGTATCGCATGCTGCCGCAGCTTGTGAGCGTGCACACGGTTCGTGTTCGGAGCCATTCCAGAGGACTCTCTATAAAGGACTGTTTCTACGCAGCAGCGCACCCAAGCCAAGCGGGATCGGATACATTGGCACCATCCAGAGATGGTGCTTTTCGTTCCTCCATAACAGAGCCAGAGACATTGTACATGATCTGCGACGTTGGAGATAGATATTCCAGCCTTTCCCTGACAAGAACTGCAAGCGATAAGTTACCTTTTTTTTGTATACCTTCTTCTCAAGCATTGTGTTTGTGTGCAAATCCCATTGCCGTTGCCGTTACTGATCTCGTCTCCTGCATGGAGTATTCCTTGCATAATAACCTGTTCAAGAAAAAACTGTTAACCCCTTCTCTGCCTACTGCTCTTCACTGCATCCAACAAATCTTCCGTCCTTACACCTATGTGCCCAGCTCCTAGGAACCCAAGTTTCACGTTTCTAGGTCCACTGTGAGTTATTAAATTTAACTTTGATCATGTTGGGATTAAGACAAAGGAAATTTTGGAAGAAAAAAGAAAACCCACAATTAACTCTGCCAAAGTAATAAAAATGAACATTTGCTGAAGTGAGGGGGGAGTGGATAAAATTTCACAGAGGCAGACTGAGGGGGCTGCAGCTGTGTGGCTGCACCTGGAGCTTAGTGCTGGGGGGAAGGGCAGTAAGTCAGCTGTGGTTGTGTAGCCCGGACATTGGAAGATGATTTTTTTTTATATTTTCCTGACAGTCCTGGTGTGCTGTCAAATGGGGTAATTGTTTTTGAGTTTAGTAATGGAGATGTGTCAGTTAGACACCCCATTACTAACTCAGTAGTAATAATAAACACACACACAGCAAAAAAATATTTGAATACAGACTCTCCCACACCTCATACACACATTTATTACTGAAATGATCCCACAAATTAATCAAGATTCCATGTACATCTTTTTTGTCTCGGCGCTTGTGGATAGCAGTAAAGCTACCATTATGCACAGGCACCGGCTGGTGAATAGTCTTATCTGCATCACCTGCCCTCGCTGCTATCAGGGAGAGCAGGCGATGTTGATGATAGTAGTAATAATTAACCGACGACGCATGAACTGCGGTAACCTTTTCACCTCTGGTCACAGCCGCTGGCTCACACGCTGTCCCCTGTGTGACAGCATGGAAACCGCGATACAAGCGCTGTGACTGTCGTCAGAGCCAGCGTTTCCATGCTGTTACACAGATGACAGCGTGGGAACTGCTGGTTTTTTGGGCCCCCTATTCACTTGATTGGGGTTCGGCATCAAGTTCAGGTACCGTACTGGTACCCGAATCAAACTTTTTAATAAAGTTTGGCCAAATCAGACGGACCCAAAAATCGACGGGTCTGCTCATCCCTACTAAGGATATAAAAAAACTGATGCCATACTGCCCAACATATGGATGAAAATCAGACAACTTAGCAGTCTCTTAGGAGAACCTTCTCTGAGAAAGATAGCATCATTTGTGGGATGGATCACACTTGAGAGACAGAAGTGAAACATACACAGAAGAAGTGCTTTGTGATCATTAATACCTAGGGCTGGGTTTATTAGAGTGACACAATGCAACTACTCAGTCTGGTGTCAGGAGAGGTGAGAGATTTCTTCTGCTCTGTTTAGTTTACAGGATTGTCTAGCCTGTTATACTACGCGGTATAAAGTAGCGCTAGTCAGGACTGGTTTTGTATGTTGCTATTTACTGACAGCAATCAGAGATCTACATAATAACCAGCTCTGGGTCCCAATTCAAAATCTGCAACAGAGACTCAAATCAAGCATTTATAATTTATAGGCTATCTGTCAGGCACACCGCACTGCACTTGCTCACTGAGCCAGTGCGTGTGTCTTGAGTGAACAAACTGTGCACAACGATACCTGTATAGTAGAACCGCAGCAGAGATGTGTGCTTCTGAGGACACAGGACCTTCCGCACCATGTGACTGCCAAGGGGCGGAGCCAGCACACGTCTCTCAGAGGCAGCAGTATCAGGTAGAGAATGTTTCAGGCCGAAGGACCTGCAGGCACGTGACTGCCTAGGGGCGTGGCCTAAGCTCCAGAGATCTAGGAGGTAAAGGAAAACTCCTAGAAGGGTAACTACGAAATAAAGTTACCAAGGGGCATAGACAGAATGGATAGTCAGGATAGCCAGGTCATACACATAGAGGGCGACGAAGTACAAAAGGAGCAGGCAGAGAATAACCAGAACACAGCCAAGGGGTCATACACAGACAGAGCAACGCAGTACAAAAGGGACAGGCAAAACTCGTAACAGGGACACAGCCAAATCAGAACCAAGCAAGCATAAAATGTAGCACAGGCACAAAGCACTGGCACAAGCACAGGGTCAGACACACTCAGCCAAAGGTCAAAGGCTGGCTTCACAGTGAGGCTATAAAAAGCCTCCCAGGACCCAGAAAGAGGCCAACCAAGTTAACCCCGCGACTACCTGATCCAAGAACCCAGTAAACCATGACAGTACCCCCTTCTTAATGGGGGGCCTCTGGACCCCCAGGTTTCCCAGGATTCCGAGCATGGAATGCCCGAACCAGACGGTCAGCGTGTACCGATTGGCCGGCACCCAAGACCGGTCCTCTGGACCGTACCCCTTCCAATGCACCAGGTACTGTAAGGACCCCCGAGACCGCCGGGAGTCTACAATATGTTGTACCTCAAATTCCATGTGCCCATCAACCAAGACTGGGGAGGGAACAGCAGCTGGTTCTTCTACTACCGATCCCAAGGGTTTTAGCAAGGATCTGTGGAATACGTTATGGAGTTTCAAAGCGGGGGGGAGGCGAAGACGATACACCACAGGGTTAATTACCTCAATGATCTCATAGGGACCTATGAACTTGGGCCCCAGTTTGGCGGAGGGTAGACGAAGACTTATGTTTCGCGTGGAGAGCCACACCTTGTCCCCACACTGCAACACCTGAGCAGGGTTCCTTTTTTTATCTGCAAAACGCTTATAAGTCTCCTGAGCCCTGAACATATTCAACCGAACTTTTGACCACAGATCCCTGATTCGGTTAACACAGTCCTCAGCTCCTGGACAGCCCGAATCTAAACGTGAGAATTCACCAAAATGAGGGTTCAAACCATAATTAATAAAAAACGGTGACCTACCGGTAGATTGATTGGTACGGTTGTTGAAGGCGAACTCCGCTAACGGTAGGGCATCACACCAGTCGCTTTGCAGAGTAGAAACCAAACATCGAAGAATTTGTTCAAGCGACTGGTTGGTGCGCTCCGTCTGCCCGTTACTCTCTGGGTGGTAGCCTGAGGAAAAGGACAAAGATATCCCCAACCTTTTGCAAAAAGCCTGCCAAAACTTGGCCACAAATTGTGCCCCTCTGTCAGATACAATATTCATAGGTACCCCATGTAACCGCACAATCTGTGCGAGGAAATGCATAGCGAGAGTCTCTGCAGAAGGTAGACTTGCCATAGGTACAAAATGCGCTAACTTAGAAAACCTGTCAACAACTACCCAGATAACCGTGTTACCCCGAGAAGAAGGAAGGTTGGTAATGAAGTCCATGGACAAGTGGGTCCATGGCCTTCCTGGAATTGGCAAAGGCACCAATTCCCCGGCCGGCCGGCAATAAGAGCTCTTAGAACGAGCGCATACCCCACAAGCAGCAACATGCTTCTTAATATCTGAAGCCATCAAAGGCCACCAAAAAACTCTAGCCACTGCCTCTCGTGTGGCAGAAATGCCTGGGTGAGCACTCAGTTTTGAATCATGGAACTCCCGCAGAAGCCTGGTGCGTAACTGCTGAGGAACAAACAATTTGTTTTCGGGTTTGGACCTTGGAGCTAAAGATTGAGCCCCCACAATCTCCCGCTCCAATTCCGACGACACTTCAGCTATAACGACATTGGGTTGAAGAATGGGGGACGGCGGGTCAGGGGCGGAAAGCGGCTCAAAACTACGTGATAAAGCATCAGCTTTCACGTTTTTAGACCCTGGGCGAAAAGTTATAGAAAATTGAAATCTGGAAAAAAAAAGTGACCAACGGGCTTGCCTAGGAGTCAGTCTTTTAGCAGATTTGATATACTCTAGGTTTTTGTGGTCGGTGATGACTGTGATGGGGTGAGCCGCCCTCTCCAAAAAATGCCTCCATTCCTCAAACGCCAATTTGATTGCTAAGAGTTCTCTATTACCAACGTCATAATTTCTCTCAGCCTGAGAAAATTTTTTTGAGAAATAGGCACAAGGTTTGAGGTTAGTCAGAGAAGTAGGTCCCTGTGACAACACTGCCCCCACCCCAACCTCCGAAGCATCAACTTCAACCACAAACGGCTTGACTGAGTCAGGTTGAACCAGAACAGGAGCGGATGTGAAACAATTTTTCAAAGTTAAAAAAGATTGTTTGGCCGACGGGGACCAGTTCCTAACATCTGCCCCTTTACGTGTGAGATCCGTGAGGGGTTTCACAATCTGAGAAAAACCCTTGATAAACCTGCGATAGTAATTCGCGAATCCCAAGAAGCGCTGGAGTCCTCTAAGGTCCCGAGACTGGACCCACTCCATAATGGCTTGCACCTTCTTGGGATCCATACGAAACCCCTGTGGAGAGATTATAAGACCCAAAAATGATAGCTCCTGAACAAAGAAAGAACATTTCTCCAGCTTAACAAATAAATGATTTTCCCTGAGTCTTTGAAACACAGTTTTAACATGTGATAAATGTGAATGTCTGTCAGAGGAATATATCAGTATATCATCCAAATAGATCACAACAAAACGGCCAATGAGGTCCGAAAAAACTACATTAATGAAATTTTGAAACACAGCTAGAGCATTGGTGAGACCAAAAGGCATGACGAGATTCTCAAATAACCCCTCAGTAGCAAGAAAAGCAGATTTCCACTCATACCCTTCCCGTACTCTTATCAAATTATAAGCCCCCCTGAGGTCCAATTTTGAAAACCACTTGGCCCCAGAGAGCTGGTTACAGAGATCAGGAATCAGAGGCAGGGGGTATGTATTCCTGACTGTGATTTTATTAAGTTCTCGAAAGTCGAGGCAGGGACGTAGACCGCCATCCTTCTTTTTAACAAAGAAGAACCCCGCAGCTACTGGGGACACTGAGGGCCTTATATGCCCTTTGCAAAGACTTTCAGCGATGTATTGCTTCATAGCCAGGCGCTCCGGGCCTGACAAATTAAACAGGCGGGCCTTGGGCAATTTGGCTCCCGGGACAAGATCAATAGCATAGTCAAATGATCTATGCGGGGCAGAGCCTCAGCCTCACTTTCAGAGAACACGTCCTCAAAGTCTTTCAGGTACTCCGGAATACCCTCCAGACCAACAGAAGACACTGAGACAGGTTTTGCAAGTTTCATACAATAAACAGGTTTATGGCAACAGTCGACACATTGGGATCCCCATTTAATAATCTCCCCTGATTCCCAGTCAATCACCGGGTTGTGGCGTTGAAGCCATGGCATACCCAGCACTAGCCCTGTGGGCAATTTGTCCATGACAAAACATTCCATGTCTTCCTTGTGGGAAGAACCGACCTGCAAAGAAAACCTTTTGGAAACATAAAGAATCCCTGATCGGGTAAGAGAGGAAGAGTCGATAGCAACAATTTTAAGGGTGTCTCCAGCCTGACTGTCCCTATCTTATGTTGGGAGACGACACAGGAACTGATCAGATTGAGAGATGAACCACTGTCCACCAATGCTGTCGAGAAAAAACGATAGTTGTCTACCAACAGTTCCACCTTTAACACGACTTTAGAACATGAGGAAAATAGTACCTGAAGGTCTGGGCAGCCTCCTTGACCGCTACCCAGACCTAGTAGTTTTCCGCCGTCTTAGATGATGGACAGGTGGGGCAATCTTTTCTCCAATGTCCGGACTCTCCACAATAGAAACAGAGTTGTTTCTCCCGGCGATGTCTTCTCTCCTTCTCTTTTAGCGAGGTGGTGCCAATGTCCATGACCTCAGTAGTGGCTCCAGTCTCTTTGCTGCCAGCAAACAGTGAGGTTTCACATTGCATGATACCCCTGGCGCGTAGCCTGCGGTCCATTCGTACGGCCTGGGTTATGGCGTCCTCCAAATTATCAGGTGGAGGATGAAGGGCCAGGGCGTCCTGGAGACGTTCAGACAGGCCTCTGCGGAATAGCCCTCGAAGGGCGGCATCACTCCAGGAGACCTCCGCTGCCCAACGTCGGAACTCCGAACAGAACCACTCGGCTGAATGTTTACCCTGACGAACACTCATAACCATGTCCTCAGCCATACGGACCCTGTCAGGCTCATCATAGATTCGGCCCAGGGCATGAAAAAACGTATCAACAGTCATCCTCTCAGGAGCAGAAGGAGAGAGAGAAAAAGCCCAGGCTTGTGGGGCCCCCCGAAGTAGGGAAATAATGACCCCCACCCTCTGGAACTCATCCCCAGAAGAGCGAGGCCTCAGGGAGAAAAAAAGTTTACACCCCTCCCTGAAGGCTCTGAACTCATTTTTATCCCCTGAGAAGTAGTCGGGCAGTTTAACTGGAGATTCAGGAGACACCAATGACACATCCTTACCACCTGTACCCAGAGACCCCGCAGCGACAGCCCCCTGTACGGTATCTACCAGCTGCTGCTGGGTCTGAGCCATCATGCGCTGCTCAACATTCAACTCCTGGAACCTTTGCATCAGATGTTTCACCTGACCTGCTAACACCTGCATGGGATCCATGGGGATAACACTCCTAAATCTCCCCCTCAGAAAAAAAAAATGTAACGGTCGTTTATAATGTCAGGCACACCGCACTGCACTTGCTCACTGAGCCAGTGCGGTGTCTTGAGTGAACAAACTGTGCACAACGATACCTGTATAGTAGAACCGCAGCAGAGATGTGTGCTTCTGAGGACACAGGACCTTCCGCACCATGTGACTGCCAAGGGGCGGAGCCAGCACACGTCTCTCAGAGGCAGCAGTATCAGGTAGAGAATGTTTCAGGCCGAAGGACCTGCAAGTAGTGACTGCCTAGGGGCGTGGCCTAAGCTCCAGAGATCTAGGAGGTAAAGGAAAACTCCTAGAAGGGTAACTATGAAATAAAGTTACCAAGGGGCATAGACAGAATGGATAGTCAGGATAGCCAGGTCATACACATAGAGGGCGACGAAGTACAAAAGGAGCAGGCAGAGAATAACCAGAACACAGCCAAGGGGTCATACACAGACAGAGCAACGCAGTACAAAAGGGACAGGCAAAACTCGTAACAGGGACACAGCCAAATCAGAACCAAGCAAGCATAAAATGTAGCACAGGCACAAAGCACTGGCACAAGCACAGGGTCAGACACACTCAGCCAAAGGTCAAAGGCTGGCTTCACAGTGAGGCTATAAAAAGCCTCCCAGGACCCAGAAAGAGGCCAACCAAGTTAACCCCGCGACTACCTGATCCAAGAACCCAGTAAACCATGACACTATCCTTCTCATATGGCGGGTATTGGATCCCGGTCTCCATATATGAGAAGTAAGGCCTTCTTGGTCTCTATGATATCAAGGACCCAGGTTTGATTGCAACCTTTGACCTACCCTCTCAAAGATACACCAAATGATATTTATGAGAATTGGAGTATGAAACCTATTATTCTGTTTCATTACCCCCTTAGTGACCGGGTCAAATTTTTGAAATCTTACCAGTGTCACTTTATGTGGTAATAACTCTGGAACGCTTCAACAAATCACAGTGATTCTAAGAATGTTTTGCTAATGGCACATTATAATTTATGATAATTGTAAATTTAGGTTGATATGTTTTGTGTTTATTTACAAAAAATATCAGAAATTTGAGAAAAATGTTAAAAAATAGCAATTTTCAAACTTTGACTGATTATCCCTTTAACCCCTTAAGGACCAAGACACTTTGTAGGTTAATGACCAGGCCTTAATTTTGAAATCAGACCACTGTCATTTTATGTGGTTATAACTCTGGAATGCTTCAACGGATCCCTCTGATTCTGAGACTGTTTTTTCTTGACATATTGTACTTCATGTTAGTGGTAAAATTTCTTCGATATAGCTTGCATTTATTTATGAAAATATTGGAAATTTGTCACAAATTTTGAAAATTTAGCAATTTCCAAACTTTTAATTTTTGTACCCTTAAATTAGAGAGTGATGTTACACAAAATAGTTAATAAATAACATTTCCCAACTTTTCATCAGCACAATTTTGGAAACACATTTTTTTTTGTTAGGACGTTATAAGAGTTAAAAATTGACCAGCGATTTCTATTTTTTCCAACAATATTTACAAAACCATTTTTTTTAGGGACCACCTCACATTTGAAGTGAGTTTGGGGGATCAATATAACCGAAAATACCCAAAATGTTGCAACCAATTTCAAACATTGTTAACTTTGTGAGAACATTAATTTTTTTAAAATTTGGACATTTGTCAAGGGTATCAGGAGAAAATGAACCACAATATTTGTTGTGCAGTTTCTCCTGAGTACACCAATAACCCATGTGTGGAGGAGCACCAATCTTTAGGCGCACGGCAATGCTCAGAAAGAAAGGAGGATCATTTGAGGTTTTGAATGTCAAATTGGCTGGAATCGAGAGCGGACGCCATGTTGCGTTTGGAGAGGCCCTGATGTACCTAAACAGTGGAAACTCCCCATAAGTGACCCCATTTTGGAAACTAGACCCCGCAAGGAACTTATCTAAATATGTGATGAGCACTGTGAACCCCCAAGGGTTTCACAGAAGTTTATAACGTAGAGTCGTAAAATTAAAAAATCATATTTTTTCCACAAAAATGATCTTTTCACCCCCAATTTTTATTTTTCCAAGGGTAACAATACACAAAAGTTATTGTGCAATTTGTCCTGAGTACGCTGATACCCCATATGTGGGATTAAACCACTGTTTGGGCACATGGCAGAGCTCGGAATGGAAGGAGTGCCGTTTGACTTTTTCAACACAAAATTGGCTGGAATTGAGATCGGATGCCATGCCGCGTTTGGAGAGCCCCTGATGTGACTGAATGATGGAAATCCCCCATAAGTGACCCCATTTTGGAAACTAGACCCCGCAAGGAACTTATTTAAATATGTGATGAGCACTGTGAACCCCCAAGGGTTTCACAGAAGTTTATAACGTAGAGCCGTAAAATTAAAAATTCATATTTTTTCCACAAAAATGATCTTTTCACCCCCAATTTTTATTTTTCCAAGGGCAACAATACACAAAAGTTATTGTGCAATTTGTCCTGAGTACGCTGATACCCCATATGTGGAATTAAACCACTGTTTGGGCACATGGCAGAGCTCGGAATGGAAGGAGTGCCGTTTGACTTTTTCAACGCAAAATTGGCTGGAATTGAGATCGGATGCCATGCCGCGTTTGGAGAGCCCCTGATGTGACAAAACGATGGAAATCCCCCACAAGTGACCCCATTTTGGAAGCTAGACTCCCCAAGGAGCTTATCTAGATGTGTGGTGAGAACTTTGAACCCTCAGGTGTTTCACTAAAGTTTATAACACCTGGGCATGAAAATAAAAAAAAAATCATATTTTTTCTACAAACATGATCTTTTAGGCCTCTTTCACACATCCGTTTTCCGCCTGACGGCGCCCTCCGACATTTTTTTGTCCAACCGCATGCGGCGTAATGTAATGCCGGATGCGTTTTTTTTCCATTGACTAACATTAGTGCCGGATGGCGCCGCATGTCCCTGCGGCGCGTCCGGTATGTGCCGGATGCGGTGTCTGGTCGCCGTCCGGTGTCTGGAAAAATCGTTGCATGTCACGTTTTTTGTCTGCTGCGAAAAAGCCGGAAGCGCCGGATGCAGCGTTTCCGGCTTTTTTTACAATGAAAGTCTATGGACGCCGCAATGCACCGCATCCGGCAAGAGCCGCATCCGGTAGCCGCATCCAGTTTTTTAATTGAGATACCAGCCCACAGCAAACAGATACCAGACAGATACCACCCCTCAGCAAACATATAAAAAAAGTATGCAGTGGGACATCAGACACATGCACAAGACCAAGAGCCCACAAGAGCCACCTGAGACGCAGCCAGGATCGATCCGCATCATGGAGCGGCAGCAAAACAGACGATAAATATGAGACCCCCCAACCCAAAATTTACAATGCATATGTCACCAATGCTGTGTGAGCTACTGTATTTTTTGGCACCCTGTACATTTTCCAATTCATTTTTTTTTCTGTGATGGTGTTGGTTCCCCTGGTACTGTACGAAATTAAATTTCTGATGATGGGGTGGGTCCCCCTGATAGTGTTTAAAATACGTATGTTTGGTAACTTATATTGTGTATCCCCTGCTACTGTTGTGAATGGTTATAATTAATAATGTGGATGTACTGGTACTGTTTTAGCAGTGATGTGCTTGGTTCTCCCTGCGACAAAATGAAATGTGTATCATAATGTTGATTAAATTTTATAATTTTTTTTGTGCCTGTGATGTGGTTGCTTGTCCTGCTACTATCTGAAATGTGCATGTTGTTCATAATGTTGATCTAGTGTTTCATTGTTTGTAAATTGTTTTTTTGTGGCCTGTGTATTTTTTCTCATCATGCTGCTATGTGAAATGTTGTTTTTTGGTTGTTATCATAATGCTGTTTTTTTTTTTTTTCAAACTTTTTTTTGGCCCTGTGACTGTTTATCTATTATGCTGCTATGTGCAATCTGTATTTTTGGTTATCCTAAATTTTTTTTTTAAAAAAATTTTTGGGCCCTGTGACTGTTTATCTATTGTGCTGCTATGTGCAATCTGTATTTTTTGGTTATCCTAATTTTTTTTTTGTTTGTTTTTTTTTTAATTTTTTGGGCCCTGTGACTGTTTATCTAGTAATGCTGCTATGTGCAATCTGTATTTTTTAGGTATCCTAATCTTTTTTTGGGTTATTTTTTTATTGTTTTTTTGGGCCCTGTGACTGTTTATCTACTAATGCTGCTATGTGAAATGTGTATTTTTTTGGTCTCCTAATCATGTATTTTTTTATTTTTTTTTGCCTGTGACGGTTTTTCTGCTCATGCTACTATCTGAAATGTGCATGTTTTTAGTATCAGAATGTTGATGTACTGTTTTTTTTTTTTTTTTGGTGGATCGGGTGTTTCCCCTGGTACTGTTTTTTTTTTTTTTTTTGGCCAGGGATAGGGTTTCCCCCTGGTACTGTTTGTCTACAATTAATGACTGCATTTTGTGTTTGGTAAAACATTAAGCTCAATAATGTCCATGTTTTAATCTTATATTTTAAAACAGGGACAATCAATAATTATAAACACAATTCCTTTTTGTCTGTTAATTCCACAGCAGAAGAAGTGATGCTGAAGATCAAAGGGCGCAGGAGATCCTGGATGCAAGGAGGCAAGCCAGTAGAAAGTAAATATGACATCCTCCATTTACCTAAAAATTACATGTTTGTTTTTCTCTTTCAGCCAGGGCAAAGGAATAGACATATATTCACTGTCCCTTTTTGTGTCCTTATTCAACAGCAGAAGACTTCAACGAGAGGCGGCGGCGGCGGCTGAAGCCCAAGTGGAGCAGAGGAGAGGAGAGGAGCTCCAAGCTAGGAGGATAGCAAGCAGAAAGTAACTATTACATCCCCCATTTTGCTCTAAATTACATGTTTGTTTTTCTCTTTCAGCCAGGGCAAAGGAATAGACATATATTCACTGTCCCTTTTTGTGTCCTTATTTAACAGCAGAAGACTTCAACGAGAGGCGGCGGCGGCGGCTGAAGCCCAAGTGGAGCAGAGGGGAGGAGAGGAGCTCCAAGCTAGGAGGATAGCAAGCAGAAAGTAACTATTACATCCCCCATTTTGCTCTAAATTACATGTTTGTTTTTCTTTCAGCCATGGACAAGGAATAGTAAATTTACAGTCCCTTTTTACTTAACAGCAGAAGACGTCAACAAGAGGCGGAGGCGGCGGCTGTAGAGAGACGAGAGGAGGAGAGGCGGGCAAGGAGGGAAGCCAGAAGAAAGTAAATATTACATCCCCCATTTCACTAAAAAATTACATGTTTGTTTTTCTCTTTCAGCCAGGGACAAGGAATATAGAAATATATTCACTGTCCCTTTTTGTTTCTTCCACAGCAGAGAACGTCAAACAGCTGCCGCGCCAATGGCGGTGTTGGCGGAGGAGGCAGCGGCTGAAGCAGCAGCAGCGGCGGCATCACCAGCAGCATCGCCATCTCCTCCCTCCCAGCCAGAGCCAGAGCCGCCACAGCATGACACGTCTTCTTCTGGGAGCCCTCCTAGCCATCGTCAGCAATTGGCGGTAAAAATATCTATTTTTTTTCTTCTATCCACAATCCATCTGTGGGCTATATGTCTTGATTGTGTTTTTTTAATAACAGGAATCGCAAGATGACGAGGAGCTCCCAGAGGAAGAAGGACGGGGTGGAGAGATACCCGGAGTGGGCTCACAATTCGTAAGTATCCTGCATCAATCGCAGAAACACATCACACTACACACAACACATAGAAAACCATTTAGTACATACTTCACACAGCGGCCAACACCTGCCAATATCCTAATTTTTATTTTCATTTTTAGTCTCTCGGATCTGGGAGCCAGAGGGTTCCTCCCAGCGCCTCCCAGAGTCGTCGTGAGACTGTCGGCGGTTCTCAACATGTAAGTTTTAGTTTTTTTTTTTTTTTAAGTTTATTTCATATTTTTTATTTTTTAAACGTAATTTTTTTGGGGGGTTTTCTTAAAAATTATTTGTTTTTAAAAAAATTTTTTTAACTATCTACCATTTTTGGTAGCATTTTCTATAATTTTTCATTTTTACAAAACGTGTTATCTCAAAATTTTTGTTGCAGTAATTTTTTAAGTTTAACATCTATAATTTTGACTTTTTAAAACAATGTGTATGATAATTTTCTTTTTTTTCTTTTTTAATTTCACAGGCTTCACAGCGTGCTCCCGACTCGGACATGGAGGAGGGCCTGGACGTGGAATTAATGATTGATCTGGTCCGAGAAAGGGAGCCGCTGTGGAACATGGGGGACCGCCGGCATTCCGATCAATTGTGACCCGACGGCTCTGGGAGGAAGTGGCAGCGGGAATGGTGCAACGCTGGGAGGACCTCAATCCTAGGTCCCAGACTAAATTCCGTAAGTATAGTTCATGTTGCTGACTGTAAAGGTGTGTTTACAAAACTTCTGTCCTCGTGTCACCCACGCTTCATGTTTTCATGATTTCCTTTTGTGAAACACTATGGAAATAATGAAAACATGAACTCTGGGGGACACGAGGACTGAAGTGTGGTAAACACTGATGTTGTATAGTAACCAATGTGTGCTTTCTCGTTTCAGGGGAGAGAATTGTGAAGCGGTGGCGGTCTGTGAGGGATCGCTTTAAGAAGGAATTCAACAAGGAGATGCGGGCCCCGAGTGGTTCTTCAGGACGCCTAGCAAGTACAAGTACGCACGAGCTCTGGCATTCCTGCGTGAAACCATGGTCACCAGAAGGTAAATATTAACATCAAATGTTACCCTTTTTTTTTTTTTTTTTGCAGCCAGGGACATTCCACATCTGTATATTAATTTTATGTTTTTCTTTCTTCCACAGCACGGTGACCAGCACTCGGGCGCCCGCAAAGTTGGAGCCTTCTAGAGCGATCCCTCAGGAGACCGACACCGAGGGACACTTCGACCAACCCTCCACATCTGCCCCTTCCCAGCCTTCCCACACACTTGATCCCGATGTCCCCTCCACCAGCGCTGGAGCAGCGTGGCCGGCTGCATTACATGAATCTGCTGGTCAGGAGATAGCATTCCCTTTACCCCACCCTTCTGACCCTGCCACCTCTAGTACAGCTGCGGGTACTGGGCGGCAGCGTCAGAGGGGTCAGGAAAAGAACTATGCGCCCGAGTTCTTACATATGAACGCATCTTTCCAGAACTGCCTTAAGGTGCTATCTGAACAAGTTGCCGCAGGCGTTAGTCAGATAACCTCCCTAGTTGGTGAGGTGAAGACACTTCTGGAAACTGTGCGTTCAGAGTTAAGAGCACCCCCGAACCACAGCTTTTTTAGGTCGGTTGCGGAGCGCATAGATTCGCTATCTTATGACCAGCAGATGTATGTGATGCACACGTGCCACGCTGCTCTAGTGCAGGTTATCTCCCATCCTCAATCCACCCCAGTCATTCCTCCACCTCCCCCCCCTACAGCCGCCATCCATCTCCCCCCCTCCACCTGCCATACCTCCTTCCCCTCCTATTCAATACCAACCACCTCCCCAGGTCCATCAACCTCCCCAATTCCAACCACCTCCCCAGTACCAACCACCTCCCCAACTGCAGTCACCTCCCCAGTACCAACAACCTACCCACTACCAGCCACCTACCCCGTACCACACTTCTACCTCTTACCAATCTCCTTCCCCCTTCCAATTGCCTACTATGTCACCTGCTCCTCCTGCCCAACCCTCCACTCCACCACCACCCACCTGTTCTGCCTTGTCTTCCTTTACTCTTTCCACCCCTTCACCTCTTCCTGTTCCTTCCCCACCACCATCCCGTTCGTCCCTCCACACTCCCACGGTCGAAGTGTCCCGCAGCCACTCCAGCAGTATTTCCACCCCACACTACACTGACCTGTAGTGTCTGTAAATATTTTGTTATATTTCTTGTAAAAAAATAAAGTTAAGAAAAAAAAAAAAGGTTACAAAATGAAAAAGTTGATTAAAAAATAAAGTTTACAGAAATAATAAAGTTTAATAAAAAATAAAGTTTATTTAAAAGTGAAAAATTGGACCAAAAGGCCTACTTTGATAAATATTATATTAAAAAACATTTTCTTAAATAAATTGTTCATAGTTTTAACATTGTTGTCTGTCTTTTATTTATAGGATGTTAAGTTTTAAATTTGTTGTACAGGTACACCTAACTTTGGCTAAAAGGTTCATAAATGCAACCTTTTTGCCAAAGTTATGTCCCGGGTTGTGTAGTATGAAAAGTATATTCTCTTTTTACAAAAATGGTGTACTTTTTTAGATTATCCCCTACCCCAGGTTTCCCCTACTCCAGTCCTCAAGGCCCACCAAAAAAATATCATGTTTTCAGGATTTACTTTGTATTGCACAGGTGAGGCAATTATCACCTGAGCAATACAAAGGAAATCCTGAAAACAATACCTGTTGGTGGGCCTTGACGACTGGATTTGGGGAACCATGGCCTACAATGTACACTTTTTTTGGAGAAAATGTGAAATACTTAACAATTTCGCCTTTTCTGCTAAAAAAGGGTACATTGTAGCCCAGGTTTCCCCTACTCCAGTCCTCAAGGCCCACCAAAAAATATCATGTTTTCAGGATTTACTTTGTATTGCACAGGTGAGGCAATTATCACCTGAGCAATACAAAGGAAATCCTGAAAACAATACCTGTTGGTGGGCCTTGATGACTGGATTTGGGGAACCATGGCCTACAATGTACACTTTTTTTGGAGAAAATGTGAAATACTTTTGTCAAACAGCCATGGACACAACAATGGCAAAAAGGTTACAGTAGAAAACACACAAGAAGGTAGACAAGTAAACTATTAAAGGTTTATTGTGGGTAAAGAAAATTTGGAAAAGAAACAATACATTATCACCCTCTGTCATCCTGCCAGTCAACACTACCTTCCGGTGACACAAAGTATTGAGCAAACTGGTCCCTCATTCTTGAAACCGCGACTGTACTGCGAGTGGTAATGTTGCTGTAGTCGTGCAAAGTTGTTTCTTGATTGTGGTCCTCCATAGAAATTGGTTCCTTGGTTAGGACAAAATTATGGAGGACCACGCACGCTTTCACTACATCATCAACAGTCTCGGTCTTCAAGTTAATTGCAGTCAAAAGGACACGCCATTTTGCTGTCATAATGCCAAAGGCACACTCCACCATCCGTCTGGCTCTTGTGAGGCGGTAGTTAAATATCCGCTTTGTATGTGTCAATCCTCTGCTGGCGTACGGCTTTAATAGGTGTTCGGACAGCTGGAATGCCTCATCACCTACACAAATGAATGGCATCGGTGGGCCTGAGGTTTGAGGCAGTGGCCTAGGGGGGGGAAACTGAAAACTGTTTCCATACAGATTACGTCCCATAGCAGATAGTTTAAAGACTTGGGAGTCATTAGACCGTCCATAAGACCCAATGTCCACCGCGATAAACTTGTAGTGCGCATCTGCAATAGATATCAGGACGACAGAGAAATATTTTTTACAGTTAAAGAATTCTGATCCGGTTCCTTTAGGCTTTTGAATGCGGATGTGCTTTCCATCAACGGCGCCCAGGCAATTGGGGAACTGGCAGATGCATAAAAACTGGTCCGCTATTTGAAGCCACCGCTCTATTGTTGGCTCTGGAATAAATTCTCCAACCAAACTATCCCACAGAGCACGACAAGTATACTTTATTATCCCCGATAGTGTGGAGATTCCCAGGCGGTATTGAAAATGTAGCGATGACAGAGTTTCGCCAGTTGCCAGAAATCTGAAAACAAATTAGAAAATACAAATTAGTTCAGAAACACAGCATTACATACCAGAACTCAGCTACAACTATTGGAGACACCAAAAATAAGAATATCAATGAGAAACACTGTTTTATAAATAAATTTTGGACTACTGATATGGTTTCCTAGTTGCCCTGTGATGTTAAATTAATGATAAAATTGCAAGTGTGCTGAAGAAAACAGATCCAATACATATAGCTTACCTTATAGTCACCATGAGACGCTCCGCCGGAGATATCGAGAACCTACAGTAGGTGTCCGATTTTTTAATTTGGTCTCCAACACGCTCCAGCAAATCATCAAAGTTTTCTTTGTTCATCCGCAGATAGGCAAAAAACTTGTCTGGATTTTGTCGCAGCTCCATGTTCAGTGTGGAATAGACACCACGAGTTAATCTCTGTGCCGTGATGGGGTGGATCCACATACGTTGTCGTCTTCGCAGGCGCTGACGCCTAATGCGCTGCTCCTCAAACTTTCGCTCCTTCTCCAGAACTATAAACCTCAATCGATTCATCTCCGCAGTAAAATCAACAAGATTCCTGAAGATATTGCCGATAATGACATCCATGTTCGCCAATCACTTGCTACTTGCTCTTCTCTCCAACCTGCACTTGCTCCTCTACAACCTGTCAAAGATGGGATGTAGGAGCAGTGTATATATAGGATTACAGTAGCCAATCATGTTTGGAACCCCAAAAAGGGCGTTCTTAAAAACCGGATCCGGCGCATTACGGCGTCAATGGATGCCAAACCGGATACACCGGATGAGACGGATGCGGTTTTTGACCGCATTCGTGAACCGGATCCAGCGAAAAAACGGATGCGGCGCATCCGGTTTTCATACTGGATGTCGGATGCGGCGCGGGGGGCAAAATGCCGGGGGCGCCGTGAGGCGCACAACGGATGTGTGAAAGAGGCCTTAGTCTCCAATTTTTTTATTTTCCCAAGGGTAACAGAAGAAATTGGACCACAAAAGTTGTTGTCCAATTTGTCCTGAGTATGCTGATACCCCATATGTGGGGGTAAACCACTGTTTTGGCTCATGGCAGGGCTCAGAAAGGATGGAGCATCGTTGGACTTTTTCAGCGCAGAATTGGCTGCAATTGAAATCAGATGCCATGTCGCATTTGGAGAGCTCTTGATGTGCCTAAACAGTGGAAACTCCCCAATTCTAACTCCAAACCTAACTCTAACACACCCCTAACCCTAATCCCAACCCTAACCCTAATCCTAACTTTAGCCCCAACCTTAACCCTAACTTTAGCCCCAACCCTAACCCTAACTTTGGCCCCAACCCTAACCCTAATTTTGTCCCTAACCCTAACCTAGCCCTAACCCTAACTCTAACCCTAACCCTAATGGGAAAATGGAAATACAATTTTTTTATTTTATTATTTTTCCCTAACTAAGGGGGTGATAAAGGTGGTTTGATTTACTATTTATAGTGGGTTTTTATAGCAGGTTTTTATGTTTTCAGCTTTTTATTGCAAAAAATAGTTTTTGCATCAACACATTTTGAGAGCTATAATTTTTCCATATTTTGGCCCACAGAGTTATGTGAGGTCTTGTTTTTTGCAGGACGAGTTGATATTTTTATTGGTACCATTTTCGGGCACATGACATTTTTTGATTGTTTTCTATCCCAAGTTTTGTGGAGGCAGAATGAACAAAAAACAGAAATTCAGGAATTGGTTTTTTTTCCCTCCGTTCTGCATGTGGTAAAATTGATAAGGAAGTTTTATTCTTCGGGTCAGTATGATTACAGCGATACCTCATTTAAATCTTTTTTTATGTTTTGGCGCTTTTATACAATAAACTCTTTTATAGAAAAAATAATTATGTTTGCATCG
This sequence comes from Oophaga sylvatica, assembly GCA_033576555.1. Lineage (NCBI taxonomy): Eukaryota > Metazoa > Chordata > Amphibia > Anura > Dendrobatidae > Oophaga > Oophaga sylvatica. Next base: position 283,148,437 of record JARQOD010000002.1, on the reverse strand, counting down.
CTTTATTCTGAGAGCTATAACTTTTTTATTTTTCCACTGATGGAGCTGTGTGGCAGCTTGTTTTTTGAAGGACAAGATGGCATTTTCAGTGATACTATTTATATTTATATTCGTCTTTTTGATTGCGTTTTGTTCAACTTTTTCCAAGCAGTATAATGATAAAGCATAATTTTCTACTTTTTTTTGTGTTTTTTTACGGCGTTCACTGGAGGGTTAACTAGTGTGATACTTTTATAGATCATATTTTTACGGACGTGGCGATACCAATCATGTGTACTTTTTTTGGTTTATTTTATTTTTTTACATAAAAATGTGTATTTTTAGGGGGAATTTTTTATTATTATTTTTTTTCATATTTTTTTTTTCATTTTTTTTTTACCTTGTCCCTTTATGAGACTTTTACTTATTCACTTTGATTTGCAGGTATAATACATTTTAATGCTGCAGCATTGCAATGTATTATACCCTATGCAGAAAGCTTCTGAGACCATGCTGGGAGCATGGTCTCAGAGGCTTTCCGTAGCTGGATGACCCCGGGTCGTCACGACAACCCGGGGTCATCATGGCAGAGGTCAGGCACATCGCGGGGACGCCAATCTGAAGGCAGAGGGAGCTCCCATCCCTCTGCCACCCTCCTGAACGCTGCGATCGCGCTCAATTGCCAGGTGCGGGCGTGGATGCCACTCCTTGCTGTTTGTGCAGAAGCTCAGCCACCGGCAGCACTGAGCTCCTGCACTGCCCAATCATGCTGTGATCGGTCAGTCAGATTGACTGACCAAACACAGCGCTCTGGGGACCGACGGCATGGGTCCCCGCACCTCTTGCCGTGTCTGTCAGCTGTCTACACGCAGTGGTAGTTCAAAGGCATGACGGACACAGTCCGTCATGATGCGGGAACTGACATCCTGCCATGACCGACTGTGCACGTCATTGGACGTTAAGGGGTTAAAGTCATAGATCTGTCCACGAACTCCCAAAGGAGAGCAGCTCTTTGTAGAGGATAACAGAAGGTGATCCTGTTCTTGGGACCCCTCTCTGTTACCTCCCCATGCCCTGGGGGTGTCTAAGGCCTCTTTCACACATCAGTTTTTTGCCGTCAGGCGCGATCCGGCATTTTTGTAAAAAAACGGATTCGGGTTTTTTAACCACCGGATCCGTTTTTTCTCATTGACATGCATTAGCGCCGGATCGCGTCGCATGTCATTGCGTTTAGTCCGTTTTCTGCTGGATCCGTCCTAGATTCTAATTCCGGCGGCCGGACAGGACGCATCATTTAGCGTTTTTTTTTCTGCCGGAAACGCCTGACAGCGCCTGAAGCGGCGCATCAGGCGGGTGGAAACAATAGAACTCTATGGGACCGGATCAGTCTTTTGTACAATCCGGCAAAATCCTGATCCGGATTCTGGAAATCAAGGACTACTACTACTACTACTATACTACTACTACTACTACTTTTTCCGAGTTAAAAAAAAGGTCAGGACCGATCCAGCTAAAAAACGGATCCGGCACATCAGTTTTTTACAATCTACGCCGGATCCATCTTTTAAACAATTCGCCGGATTCTGCCTGATTGCAAAAAACTGATGTGTGAAAGAGGCCTAAAGCAGACAACCCTTTCCCTGCTAGAACCTCCAATTTACACAAAGGCCGGCACATTACTTGGGTGGTCAAGCGCAACGTCCTTAGGCGCATCAGTAATGGCGCTGATCGTGGCAGCGCGCCCTTCTGTTATGGAATCTTCTTTATCACACTTGTTTATGACCTCATAACAGTTGTCATGGCTACAACAGGGGCTCTTACTGATGCAGAGCCGGAATATTAACCCCTTCACCACTGGTAATTCTCTTTCATTATAGAGACAAATAACTGCACTTGTTATCAGCAGGCGCCTTATCATTATGGCTTCCCTTCAACACCGTAAGAAATACAGATTACTGATTAAACGTGCGAGTGTTACAGGAGGGTTCTGCACTTTTTAGATGCAGAGATTGGACTTATAACTAGAACTTTACAAAGAAAAATATTAAGACGAAATTACTTGTAAAATAATATTATAGGGAATTGTATTGTAAGCATTTTCCTAATGTACACAATACATAGTTACAGATTGAAAAAAGGCCTAGGACCATAAAGTTCAAACTATCTTCAACATTATACATTTTCCATTGCTAAATTATTTATAACTCACAATGTCATGTTTTGTTAAAGAAGCATTGAGCCCTTTTTTAACCCCTTTCTGCCATCAGACGTACTATTCCGTCCATGTGCTATGAGACTTAATTCCCATAGACGGAATAGTACGCATGGGCGATCGACCGCGCTCACGGGGGGAGCACGGCCGATCGCAGCCGGGTGTCAGCTGATTCTCACAGCTGACACCCTGCACTAAGTGCCAGGAGCGGTCACGGAGCGCTCCCTGCACTTTAACCCCTGGCACACTGCGATCAAAGATGATCGCAGCATTCCGGTGGTTGTAGAGGGGCTGATAGCCCCTCTGCTTTTGGATCGGAGACCCCGCAGTTTGCCGCAAGGTCCCGTTCGCTGCCATGGAGACCCGATGTCGTCACAATGACATCCAGGTTTCCTGGCCTGAGGGACTTCCTGTCATGCGCAGTGATGACCAGGAAGTCTCTCAGGTCAGTGTAATAGAAGCTGCAGCTCTGACAGCCTCTATAGCATGCAGATCTACATGGTATAGAAGCGATCAGCCTGCACAAAATGAGTGTCCCATAGTGGGACAATGTGTAAAACTAAGAATTAAATAAAAAAAAGTTTTTTTAAATAATTGTAAAAATATTTTAAAAAATAATAAAAAAAATCAATATTTATTCCAGCAATAAATAAATATTTTAATTAAAAAAAAGTCTAAACAATGAAAGTACACATATTTGTTATCGCCGCGTCCGTAACGACCCACCCTATAAAACTGTCCCATTAGTTAACCTCTTTAGTGAACACCATGAAAAAAAAGCAAGGCAAAAAATAATGCTTTATCATCATACCGCCAAGCAAAAAGTGGAATAACACGCGATTAAAAAAACATATAAATAAACATGGTACCGCTGAAAACATTTTGTTCCTCAAAAAATAAGCCACCATACAGCGCCATCAGCGAAAAAATAAAAGTTATAGCTGTCAGAATGAAGGGATGCAAAAATTATTTTTTCTATAAAATAGTTTTGATTGTATAAAAGCGCCAAAACATAAAAAAAGATATAAATGAGGTATCACTGTAATCGTACTGACCCGAATAATAAAACTGTCTTATCAATTTTACCACACGCAGAACGGTGTAAACGCCCCCCCCCAAAAGACATTCATGAATTGCTGGTTTTTGTTCATTCTGCATCCCAAAAATTGGAATAAAAAGCGATCAAAAAATGTCATGTGCCCAAAAATGGTACCAATAAAAACGTCAACTTGTCCTGCAAAAAACAAGACCTCGCATGACTCTGTGAGCCAAAATATGGACAAATTATAGCTCTCAAAATATGGTGATGCAAAAACTATTTTTTGCAAAAAAAGAGTCTTTTAGTGTGTGACAGCTCCAAACATAAAAACCACTATAAATAGTAAATTAAACCCCCCTTTATCACCCCCTTAGTTAGGGAAAAATAATAACATTATAAAAATGTATTTATTTCCATTTTTGCATTAGGGTTAGGGTTAGGGTTGGGGCTAAAGTTAGGGTTAGGTTTGGGGCTAGAGTTGGGGGTTAAGGTTTGGATCACGGTTAGGGTTGGGATTAGGGTTAGAGTTGGGTTTAGGGTTAGGGTTGGGATTAGGTTTAGGGTTAGGATTAGGGTTAGGGTTAGGTTTGTGGTTAGGATTTATTGTTAGGGATGGGATTAGGGTTAGGGGTGAGTTGGGGTTAGGGTTGGAGTTAGAATTGGGGAATTTCCACTGTTTAGGAACATCAGGGGCTCTCCAAATGCGACATGGAGTCCGACCTCAATTCCGGCTAAATTTGGTTTGAAAATGTCAAATGGCGCTCCTTCCCTTCCGAGCTCTGCCATGCGCCCAAACAGTGGTTCCCCCCACATATGGGGTATCAGTGTACTCAGGACAAATTGGACAACAACTTTTGTGGTCCAATTTCTCCTCTTACCCTTGGGAAAATAAAAAATTGGGGACTAAAAGATCATGTTTGTAGAAAAAATATTTTTTTTTTCACGGCTCTATGTTATAAACTTGGGCACTTGGGGTTCAAAATGCTCACCACACATCTGGATACGTTCCTCAAGGGGGCTAGTTTCCAAAATGGTGTCACTTGTGGGGGTTTTCCACTGTTTAGGCACATCAGGAGCTCTCCAAACGTGACATGGCGTCCGATCTCAATTCCAGCAAATTTTAATTTGAAAAATTCAAAATGCACTCCTTCCCTTCCGAGCCCTGCCGTGCGCCAAAACAGTGGTTTTCCCCCACATATGGGGTATCAGCGTACTCAGAAGTTGCAAAACAACTTTTTCTGTTAATTTTCTCCTTTTATTCTTGTGAAAATAAAGAAATTGTTTGCAAAAGATCATTTTTGTGACTAAAAAGTTAAATGTTCATTTTTTTCTTCCACATTCCATAAATTCTTGTGAAGCACCTGAAGGGTTAATAATCTTGAATGTAGTTCTGAGTACCTTGAGGGGTGCAGTTTTTAGAATGGTGTAACTTTTGGGTATTTTCTGCCATATAGACCCCCCAAAGTGACTTCAAATTTGAGGTGGTCCCTAAAAAAATGGTTTTGTAAATTTTGTTGTAAAAATGAGAAATCACTGGTCAACCTTTAACCCTTATAACTTCCTAACAAAAAAAATCTGGGTTTTCCAAAATTGTGCTGATGTAAAGTAGACATGTGGGAAATGTTATTTAGTAACTATTTTATGTGACATATTTCTCTGTTTTAATTTTTAGCCATATATCCGTTTTTTTCATAAATAAGCGCAAGTTATATCGAATAAATTTTACCACTAACATGAAGTACAATATGTCACGAGAAAACACTCTCAGAATCGCCAAGATCCTTTGAAGCGTTCCAGAGTTATTACCTCATAAAGGGACAGTGGTCAGAATTGTAAAAATTGGCCCGGTCATTAACGTGCAAACCACCCTTGGGGGTTAAGGGGTTAAATGCTGCTATAATGTCTGACATTACTACCTCTTGTGGTTGGGCATTACAGTCTGACTGCTCTCACTGTAAAGAACCTTTTCCTAGTTAGCTGCCGGAATTTACTTTGCCCAACTTGTAACAAATATTCCATTGCCCTTTGTAAAGTCCTGGAAACTGATAAGTCATGTGCTAGGACTGTGCATTGTTCACATATGCAATCCAGTTTCCGCCTTTGAACTGACTCTTAATTTTAAATATCTTTTTTAACCCCTTACTGCCATCGGACGTACTATCCCGTCCATGGTACCTGGGCCCGTATGACCGGGGACGGGATAGTACATCTCGTGCGATCGGACGCGCTCCCGGGGGAGCGCAGCCGATCGCGGCCGGCTGTCAGCTGATTATCACAGCTGACACCCATGACTGTGTGTCAGGCGCGGTCACGGACCGCTCCCGGCACATTAACCCCTTGCACACCGCGATCAAACATGATCGGGGTGTACTGGGGCACAGGGGAGGATTGCGCAGGGTGGGGCTCCCTGCGCGCCCCCCTGAGACCCTCAGAGCAGCGTGATGTGATCGCGCTGTTCTGAGGGCTTCCTCCCTCCCAGGACCCGGATCCAAGATGGCGCCGGGGTCCTGGAGGGAGGCGGCTACCTCAGTGCCTGCCGAGAGCAGGCACTGAGAAGCCTGCTGCACTGCCTGAGCGATCGCTGGTGTGACAGAGTGCTGTGCACACTGTCACACCAGCGATCTGATAAAATACAGTGATGTCCCACCCTGGGACAAAGTAAAAAAGTTAAAAAAATAAAAATAAACATGTTTTAAAAAAAAAATCCAAAATAAATAAAAAAATATATATATATATTCCCCAATAAATTCATTCTTCCTGTAAATAAAAAAAACAAAGCAATAAAAGTACACATATTTGGTATCGCCGCGTCCGTAACGACCCCCCTATAAAATTGTCTCACTAGTTAACCCTTTAGTGAACCCCTTAAAAAAAAAAATAAAAAACGAAGCAAAAAATCAATGCTTTATCATCATACCGCCGAACAAAAAGTTGAATAACACGCGATCAAAAAAAACTATATAAAAAACATGGTACTGCTGAAAACATCATCTTGTCCCGCAAAAAACGAGCCATCATACAGCATCATCAGCGAAAAAATAAAAAAGTTATAGCTCGCAGAATAAAGCGATGCAAAAATAATTATTTTTTATATAAAATTGTTTTTATTCTATAAAAGCGCCAAAACATGAAAAAATGATATAAATGAGGTATCGCCATAATCGTACTGACCTGAAGAATAAAACTGCTTTATCAACTTTACCACACGCGGAACGGTATAAACGCCTCCCCCAAAAGAAATTCATGAATTGCTGATTTTTGTTCATTCTAACCTCCCAAAAATCGAAATAAAAAGCGATCAAAAAATGTCACATGCTCAAAAATGGTACCAATAAAAACGTCAACTCGTCCCGCAAAAAATAAGACCTCACATGACTCTGTGGGCCAAAATATGCAAAAATTATAGCTCTCAAAATGTGATGATGCAAAAACTATTTTTGCAATAAAAAGCGTCTTTTAGCGTGACAGCTGCCAATCATAAAAACCCGCTATAAATAGTAAATCAAACCCCCCTTTATCACTCCCTTAGTAAGGGAAAAATAATAAAATTACAAAAAAGTATTTATTTCCATTTTCCCATTAGGGTTAGGGTTAGGGTTGCGGCTAAAGTTAGGGTTAGGGTTGGCGCTAAAGTTAGGATTAGGGTTAGGGTTGGGATTAGGGGTGTGTTAGGGTTAGGTTTGTGGTTAGGGTTGGGACTAGGGTTAGGGGTGTGTTGGGGTTAGGGTTGGAGTTAGAATTGGGGGGTTTCCGCTGTTTAGGCACATCAGGGGCTCTCCAAATGTGACATGGCGTCTGATCTCAATTCCAGCCAATTCTGCGTTGAAAAAGTCAAACGGTGCTCCTTCACTTCTCAGCTCTGCAATGCGTCCAAACAGTAGTTTATCCCCACATATGGGGTATCAGCGTACTCTGGACCCCAAGAGTTATTGTGCAATTTGTCCTATTTCTTCTGTTACCCTTGGGAAAATAAAAAACTGGGGGCGAAAATATCATTTTGTACAAAAAAAATAATTTTTTTTTGTTTTTACGGCTGTACATTATAAACTTCTGTGAAGCACTTGGGGTTTCATAGCGCTCACCACACATCTAGATAAGTTCCTTGTGGGGTCTATTTTCCAAAATGGGGTCACTTGTTGGGGATTTCCACTGTTTAGGCGCATCAGGGGCTCTCCAAATGCGACATGACGCCCCCAGACCATTCCATCAAAGTCTGCAATCCAAAACGTCACTACTTCCCTTCCGAGCCCCAACGTGTACCCATACAGTAGTTTTCTCCCACATATTGGATATCAGCGTACTCAGGACAAATTGGACAACAACTTTTGGGGTCCAATTTCTCCTGTTACCCTTGTGAAAATAAAATATTGGGGGCGAAAAAATCATTTTTGTAAAAAAAAAAAGATTTTTTATTTTTACGGCTGTACGTTATAAACTTCTGTGAAGCACTTCGGGGTTCAAAGTGCTCACCACACATCTAGATAAGTTCCTTGTGGGGTCTATTTGCCAAAATGGGGTCACTTGTGGGGGGTTTCCACTGTATAGGTGTATCAGGGGCTCTCCAAATGTGACATGACGCCCCCAGACCATTCCATCAAAGTCTGCAATCCAAAACGTCACTACTTCCCTTCCGAGCCCTGACGTGCGCCCATACAGTAGTTTTCTCCCACATATTGGGTATCAGCGTACTCAGGACAAATTGGACAACAACTTTGGGTTCCAATTTCTTCTGTTACCTTTGTGAAAATAAAATATTGGGGGCGAAAAAATCATTTTTGTAAAAAAAAAAAGGATTTTTTATTTTACGGCTGTACGTTATAAACTTTAGTGAAACACCTGGGGGTTAAAAGTTCTCACCACACATCTAGATAAGTTCCTTGAGGGGTCTAGTTTCCAAAATGGTGTCATTTATGGGGGTTTCCACTGTTTAGGCAGATCAGGAGCTCTCCAAACACGACATGGCGTCCAGCCAATTCTGCGTTGAAAAAGTCAGACGGCGCTCCTTCCCTTCCAAACTCTGCCATGCACCCAAACAGTGGTTTACCCCCACATATGGGGTATCAGCGTACTCAGGACAAATTGGACAACAACTTTGGGTTCCAATTTCTTCTGTTACCTTTGTGAAAATAAAATATTGGGGCGAAAATATCATTTTTGTAAAAAAAAAAAGGATTTTTTATTTTACGGCTGTACGTTATAAACTTTAGTGAAACACCTGGGGGTTAAAAGTTCTCACCACACATCTAGATAAGTTCCTTGAGGGGTCTAGTTTCCAAAATGGTGTCATTTATGGGGGTTTCCACTGTTTAGGCAGATCAGGAGCTCTCCAAACACGACATGGCGTCCAGCCAATTCTGCGTTGAAAAAGTCAGACGGCGCTCCTTCCCTTCCAAACTCTGCCATGCACCCAAACAGTGGTTTACCCCCACATATGGGGTATCAGCGCACTCAGGACAAATTGCACAATAACTTTTGGAGTCTTGTTACCCTTGGAAAAATAAAAATTGGGGTGAAAAGATCATTTTTGTGGAAAAATATGATTTTTAAATTTTACGGCTCTACGTTATAAACTTGTGTGAAGCACTTGGGGGTTCAAATTGCTCACCAAAGATCTAGAAAAGTTCCTTAGGGGGTCTAGTTTCCCAAATGGGGTCATTTGTGGGGGGTTTCCACTGTTTAGGCACATCAGGGGCTCTCCAAATGCAACATGGCATCCAATCTCAATTCCAGCCAATTTTGTTTGGAAAAAGTCAAATGGTGCTCCTTCGATTCCGAGCTCTGCCGTGCGCCCAAACAGTGGTTCCCCCCCACATATGGGGTATCAGCGTACTCAGGACAAATTGGACAACAACTTATGTGGTCCAATTTCTCCTGTTACCCTTGTGAAAATAAAAAATTATTGACTAAAAGATAATTTTTGTGGGAAAAAAATAGGATTTTTTATTTTCATGCCCGGGCATTATAAACTTGTGTGAAGCACTTGGGGGTTCAAAGTGCTCACCAAAGATCTAGATAAGTTCCTTAGGGGGTCTAGTTTCCAAAATGGGGTCACTTGTGGGGGGTTTCCACTGTTTAGGCTCATCTGGGGCACTGCAAACGGAACATGACCCCCATCAACGTCTGCATTCCAAAACGTTACTACTTCCTTTCCAAGCCCTGCCGTGCACCCAAACAGTTCCCCCCCCCACATATGGGGTATCAGCGTACTCATGACAAATTGGACAACAACTTTTGGGGTCCAATTTCCTTGGGAAAATTCAAAAATTTGGGACTAAAAAATCATTTTTGTGGAAAATTGTTTTTTTTTTTTTTCACACCCAGGCATTATAAGCTTTTGTGAAACACTTGGGGGTTCAAAGTGCTCACAACAGATCTAGATAAGTACCTTAGGGGATCTAGTTTCCAAAATGTCACTTGTGGGGGTTTCCACTGTTTAGGCGCATCAGGGGCTCTCCAAACACGACATGGCGTCCAATCTCAATTCCCACCAATTTTAGTTTGAAAAAGTCAAACGGCGCTCCTTCCCTTACGAGCTCTGCCGTGTGCCCAAACAGTGGTTTTCCCCCACATATTGGGTATTGGCGTACTCAGGAGAAATTGCATAACAACCTTATCTGTCCATTTTCTCCTTTTACACTTGTGAAAATAAAAAAAAAGTTTGTAAAAGATCATTTTTGTGGCTAAAAAGTTAAATATTCATTTTTTCCTTCCACGTTGCTTTAGTTCCTGTGAAGCACCTGAAGGGTTAATAATCTTCTTGAATGTGGTTTTGAGTACCTTGAGGGGTGCAGTTTTTAGAATGGTGTCACTTTTGGGTATTTTCTGCTATATAGACCCCTCAAAGTGACTTCAAATGTGAGGTGGTCCCTAAAAAAAATGGCTTTGTAAATTTTGTTGTAAAAATGAGAAATCGCTGGTCAACTTTTAACCCTTATAACTTCCTAACAAAAAAAAATTTGGGTTCCAAAATTGTGCTGATGTAAAGTAGACATGTGGGAAATGTTATTTCTTAACTATTTTGTGTGATATATTCTCTGTTTTAAGGGAATAAAAATTCAAAGTTTGAAAATTGCAAAATTTTAAAAATTTTCGCCATATTTGCATTTTTTTCAAAATAAAAAGCAAGTTATATCAAATAAATTTTACTTCTAACGTGAAGTACAATATGTCACGAGAAAACAATCTCAGAATCGCGAAGATCCGTTGAAGCGTTCCAGAGTTATAACCTCATAAAGAGACAGTGGTCAGAATTGTAAAAATTGGCCCGGTCATTAACGTGCAAACCACCCTTGGGGGTGAAGGGGTTAAAATCAGGAGCCTAAAATTGGATCCCATATCCAAGATATGGCCTTACTAGGGATTTATAGAGGGGTAATAAAATGATTACAAGATTTTATCTATCTTTTTGTACACCCTAAAAACTTGTTTGCTTTTGAAGCTGCCTCCTGACATTGAGTACTGCTAGTCAGCTTTGGCCTTAGTAGGGATTTCTGGAGGGGTAATGTGTAGCCCTGGTGTGAAGGCACACGCAGTACCCTGGAGAATGTGTGGAGAGATAGCAGTTTAATGCTCTATACCCATTCACTCAATATACACTAGACACACCCTTAGGGTAGTGTAGTGACTCGTAGGGAGTGGTCAGTGTAGATTCGTTGAGTGATTTTAAGAGTCAGTTTCCTGTCTTCGGACAGAGCAGACGTGTGGAGTCTAGCTGGGACTTGGAGGGAGGAAGCAGTCCAGCTTGGTTCTATCAGCAGTTCAGCAAGTGGAGGCCAGTAAGGGCGAGATATAGATCACCTCAGCCTGGTCAGAGCTGTACCTCACTGGAAGACATTGATAAAGAAGGAAGAGTTTAGTACAGAAATACTTCAGTCTCCTGTCTCAAGGACAGTGAAGGTTCAGAGACGTGCTCCTGCCTAGAAGATTACTGAGAGTCTGGCAACTAACTCTGAAGGAAGAAAAGAAGGGAGTGATTATATGACTCTTTGCAAGTGTGAGTGTTTATGCTACAAGCGCGGACAAGGCGAAAGGCACAGTGGAAGGAATATTTAAAAGTGCTTTTGGATTGGAGAAGTCCTGCACATTGTTACCGGTCACTGGGGACCGAAGGATCACTATAGTTTCAAGCTTAGTGGTAAGAAAACCAGAGGCTTATCGGACCTTAGGTCGCGGCAAGCAGCCCCTAAATAGTCGGTACGTAACTGGAGTCAGGGGGAGTGAGGACCTTGAGTCTCTGCAGGACAAGATAGGAATTCAGCTCTCTCACAGGAAGGCTCCGACCACAAAACTGACTGGGCAGTACAGCTTTGGAATAGCTGGAGTTATAGAGGGAACTACGCTTCATGCTGGTTGTACTCATCGTTGTGAAAGTAAAGGAGGCCCCTAACTTGTCCAGCTGCTATCTCGAAATACATTCTCCTTGGATCAGCCTCCCTGGGACCTGCCTTACCATCTTACAAGTAAAGGTATGGAAAGACGCTGACCGTGTGAGACTGAGTTATTTACTTGCATGCCTGTACAACCCTGCCTTAACCATCGACCTGAGGGAAGAGTCACACCTGTAGGGGACCCGACATCTAGCTGCCTCACCATCCCCTCAGAGATCTACAGCAGCGCTGGTACAAATTACCAGAGACTACAGGTGGCGTCACGAACTGTATATATATATCCCCTGTAAATATACCCCCCAACATACGCCTGACCGCCAGGGCCACAGACCGAGCCACCGCTACCTGTGACAATCCCATAGACTTCTACGGGCTCGGCTCTGAGTACCCCATTGCCCTGGAAACCCACAATTGTGGTGCGTGGTCGAGACAAAATCCTCCTGACATTGAGTACTGCTAGTCAGCTTTGGCCTTAGTAGGGATTTCTGGAGGGGTAATAATAGGATCACAGGATTTTATCTATCTTTTTATACACCCTAAAAACTTGTTTGCTTTTGAAGCTGCTTCCTGACATTGAGTACTGCTAGTCAGTTTACTTGTAACCAGAATATCCAAGTCCTTCTCCTGTTCTGTAATCTCTAATATATTTACATTTAATCTATGTGCAACAGTACAATTACTCCATCCTAGGTGCATTACTCTACATTTATTAACATTAAACTTTATCTGCCATGTGTTTGCCCTTGCAGGAATCTTTTCCAGATCAGTTATAATATTAATAATCAACATATGCAGTTTGGAGGGTGCCTTGATCCATTGGAAGAGATACGGATATCCAACTGTTTTTAAAAAATCATTAACAGAACTGAATAAAAACAGAACAATTTGAAAAAGGTCTCACATTTTTCTATAGTACTAGGATTGTTCTGTTTTTATTGCATTCTACTAAATTGCTTTAAATTGTTTTCCAAAAAATGACTGGATATCTGGATATCCCTATTGCTACCACCAAGAAGGAGTGGTTTTCATCTGAGTTAAAGATTCGCTTGCTGTTATAACGTGGGTGGGTTGGATCACTCTTTCTTAGTTATTGCCTTGATCCATTGCTTTTAGACTTAGAATAGCTGTGGAGTTAAATCATTTTTACTTAAAAGAAATCTGTCTGCAGTCTTTGGCTACTTCACCTGAGAGCAGCATAATGTAGGAAAAGAGAACCCTGAATCCAACGATGTATCACTTAGTTTACTGGGTGCAGCCGTTCTGACATAATCAGAGTTGTTAGATTTAGCAATGCAGCAGAGCTGAGGATGCTAACCCCGCCCACACCACAGAAAACTCCGTCCACACTAGGCTGTCATGCACATAGCCATAGACAGTGAGGTACTTATCACAGAAGATTGCGAAGACAGATCAGAGCTCACAAGACCAGCTAGTCACAGCAATGTTAATCACAAGGTGATTAAAGCTTCAGTCTAATACATAGGGCAAATTCTGTACGGAGTATTATATGGGGCCCATTCTGTATGGAGAATTACAGTACAGACCAAAAGTTTGGACACACCTTCTCATTCAACGATTCTTCTGTATTTTCATGACTATGAAAATTGTAGAATCACACTGAAGGCATCAAAACTATGAATTAACACATGTGGAATTATACATTACACTTTACAAAAAGTGTGAAACAACTGAAAATATGTCTTATATTCTAGGTTCTTCAAAGTAGCCACCTTTTGCTTTGATTACTGCTTTGCACGCAGAAAAGGTGAACGGATGGACTCTACATGCCTGGTTCCCACCGTGAAGCATGGAGGAGGTGGTGTGATGGTGTGGGGGTGCTTTGCTGGTGACACTGTTGGGGATTATTCAAAATTGAAGCGGTGAGTGGTCCAGCTCACCCCAAACCATCTCGATTGGGTTCAGGTCTGGTGACTGTGGAGGCCAGGTCATCTGGCGTAGCACCCCAACAATCTCCTTATTGGTCAAATAGCCCTTACACAGCCTGAAGGTGTGTTTGGGGTCATTGTCCTGTTGAAAAATAAATGATGGTTCAACTAAACGCAAACCAGATGAAATAGCATGCTGCTGCAAGATGCTGTGGTAGCCATGCTGGTTCAGTATGCCTTCAATTTTGAATAAATTCCCAACAGTGTCACCAGCAAAGCACCCCCACACCATCACACCACCTCCTCCATGCTTCACGGTGGGAACCAGGTATGTAGAGTCCATCCGTTCACCTTTTCTGCGTGCAAAGCAGTAATCAAAGCAAAAGGTGGCTACTTTGAAGAACCTAGAATATAAGACATATTTTCAGTTGTTTCACACTTTTTTGTAAAGTGTAATGTATAATTCCACATGTGTTAATTCATAGTTTTGATGCCTTCAGTGTGATTCTACAATTTTCACAGTCATGAAAATACAGAAAAATCGTTGAATGAGAAGGTGTGTTCAAACTTTTGGTCTGTACTGTATATGGAGCCCATTATTATGTATGGAGTATTTTATGAGGCCCATTATTCTGTAGGGAGCATTATATGGAGACCTATTATTCTGTGTGGAGCATTATGTGAGGCCCATTATTCTGTACGAAGCAATATTTGGGGCCCATTATTTTTTTTAAGCAATTTACGGTGCTCAAAGTACTACATTGAGGAATGTGGTGCCCATATCACTGTATGGAGGACTATGTGGTGCCCATAATACTGTATGGAGGACTATGTGGTGCCCATAATACTGTATGGAGGACTATACTGTCTGGTTAAAAATGAAAACTTTTGAATCCTCCCAGCGCATGCACTGTGCGCTGCAAGGATTCGCCGGTTTCTGAGCTATTATAGAATTTACAATAGATATGACTCCTGTAATGTAAGAAGTAAGTGAAACCTTTGGCATTGTACTACAGGTCCTTCTCAAAAAATTAGCATTTAGTGCTAAATTTCATTATTTTCCATAATGTAATGATTACAATTAAACTTTCATATATTTTAGATTCATTACACACCAACTGAAATTTGTCAGGTCTTTTATTGTTTTAATACTGATGATTTTGGCATACAACTCCTGATAACCCAAAAAACCTGTCTCAAAAAATTAACATATTTCAACCGTCCAATAAAATAAAAGTGTTTTTTCAAAACAAACAAAAAAAACCATCAAATAATAATGTTCCGTTATGCACTCAATACTTGGTCGGGAATCCTTTTGCAGAAATGACTGCTTCAATGCGGCGTGGCATGGAGGCAATCAGCCTGTGACACTGCTGAGGTGTTATGGAGGCCCAGGATGCTTCGATAGCGGCCTTAAGCTCATCCAGAGTGTTGGGTCTTGCGTCTCTCAACTTTCTCTTCACAATATCCCACAGATTCTCTATGGGGTTCAGGTCAGGAGAGTTGGCAGGCCAATTGAGCACAGTAATACCATGGTCAGTAAACCATTTACCAGTGGTTTTGGCACTGTGAGTGTGTCGACCCGCCACCACAATTGTGGATTACCAGGGCAATGGGGTACTCAGAGCCGAGCCCGTAGAAGTCTATGGGGATTTTGTCACAGGTAGCTGTGGCTCGGTCTGTGGCCCGGGCGGTCTGGCGTATGTTGGGGATATATTTACAGGGGATTGATTTATGTACAGTTCGTGACGCCACCTGTAGTATTCTGGTAATTAGTACCAGCGCTGCTGTAGATCTCTGAGGGGATGGTGAGGCAGCTAGATGTCGGGTCCCCCACAGGTGGGACTGGTCCCTCAAAGTCTATGTGAGTTGTGAAGTCGAGTGCAGATAAAGAACACAGTCTCACACGGTCAGCGTCTTTCCATACCTTTACTTGCAAGATGATAAGGCAGGTCCCAGGGAGGCTGATCCAAGGAGAGTGTATCTTGAGACGGCAGCTGGACAAGTTAGGGGCCTCCTTTAACTCCAATAAAACGAGTACAACCAGCCTGAAGCGTAGTTCCCTCAAACTCCAGCTAATCTTTAGCTGTACCTGCCCAGTCAGCTTAGTGTTAGGGGCCTTCCTGTGAAGGAGCTGAATTCTTATTGTGTCCTGCAGAACTCCAAAGTCTTCACTCCCCCTGACCCCAGTTACGTACTGACTATAAGGGGCTTGTCTGCCGCGACCTAGGGTCCGGTAGATTCCTGGTTTTCCTATCACCGTGCCTGAAACAACAGTGACCCTTCGGTCCCCAGTGACCGGTAGCAATGTGCTGGACTTCTGTAATCCTGTAGCACTAATCCTATAAATCCACTTGCCTTTCGCCTTGTCCACGCTGGTAACATAAGCACTCGAAACTAGCCAAGGGTCGAGCAGTCACTTCTTTCCTTTTCCTTCCAATGAAGTTAGCCACAGATGCTCAGTTATCACAGGCAGGAGCACGTCTCTGAACCTGATACCGTCCTTTAGACAGGGATGCTGAAGACTTTCCGTGCTAATACTTCTTCTTTCCTCAGTGTGTGTTGAGAAGGTGATACAGCTCTGACTAGACTAAGGTGTGTTCCAAACACCTATACCAGACTCCACGATATGAACTGGTGAATAAGCAGGCTAGACTCTTTCCTCCCTCCAAACGTCTTCTCACAAAGAGGTCTAGGCTCTACTCCACACGTCCTCACTGTCCAAAGACAGGAACTAGACTAATCACTCTAACACCTACTACCTTGACCACTCCCTCTAGAGTATACTCCACTACCCTAGGGGTGTGTCTAGTGTGTGTCGAGTGAATGGTTATTTAGCATTAAACTGCCGCCTCGCCATACACTCTCCAGGGTACTGCGTGTGCCTACCACCAGGGCTACACATGAGCAGGTGCCAGGTCGTGCTGAAAAATGAAATCTTCATCTCCATAAAGCATTTCAGCCGATGGAAGCATGAAGTGCTCCAAAATCTCCTGATAGCTAGCTGCATTGACCCTGCCCTTGATGAAACACAGTGGACCAACACCAGCAGCTGACATGGCACCCCACACCATCACTGACTGTAGGTACTTGACACTGGACTTCAGGCATTTTGGCATTTCCTTCTCCCCAGTCTTCCTCCAGACTCTGGCACCTTGATTTCCGAATGACATGCAAAATTTGCTTTCATCAGAAAAAAGTACTTGGGACCACTTAGCAACAGTCAAGTGCTGCTTCTCTGTAGTCCAGGTCAGGCGCTTCTGCCGCTGTTTATGGTTCAAAAGTGGCTTTACCTGGGGAATGCGGCACCTGTAGCCCATTTCCTGCACAGCCTGTGCACGGTGGCTCTGGATGTTTCTACACCAGACTCAGTCCACTGCTTCCTCAGGTCCCCCAAGGTCTGGAATCGGTCCTTCTCCACAATCTTCCTCAGGGCCCGTTCACCTCTTCTCGTTGTACAGCGTTTTCTGCCACATTGTTTCCTTCCAACAGACTTCCCATTGAGGTGCCTTGATACAGCACTCTGGGAACAGCCTATTTGTTGAGAAATTTCTTTCTGGGTCTTACCCTCTTGCTTGAGGGTGTCAATGATGGCCTTCTTGACATCAGTCAGGTCGCTAGTCTTACCCATGATGGGGGTTTTGAGTAATGAACCAGGCAGGGAGTTTTTAAAAGCCTCAGGAATCTTTTGCATGTGTTTAGAGTTAATTAGTTGATTCAGAAGATTAGGGTAATAGGTCGTTTAGAGAACCTTTTCTTGATATGCTAATTTTTGAGACAGGTTTTTTGGGTTATCAGGAGTTGTATGCCAAAATCATCAGTATTAAAACAATAAAAGACCTGACAAATTTCAGTTGGTGTGTAATGAATCTAAAATATATGAAAGTTTTATTGTAATCATTACATTATGGAAAATAATGAAATTTAGCACTATATGCTAATTTTTTGAGAAGGACCTGTATATGTTTCTCTGTGTATCTGTGCATCATGAATCGTGGTATGTGTTAAAGGGACCCTCTGAGACTCTTTTGCCATGAAATCCTGGAGCTGGTGTGTCGACCCGCCACCACAATTGTGGGTTACCAGGGCAATGGGGTACTCAGAGCCGAGCCCGTAGAAGTCTATGGGATTTGTCACAGGTAGCTGTGGCTCGGTCTGTGGCCCTGGCGGTCTGGCGTATGTTGGGGATATATTTACAGGGGATAGGTTTATATACAGTTCGTGACGCCACCTGTAGTATTCTGGTAATTAGTACCAGCGCTGCTGTAGATCTCTGAGGGGATGGTGATGCAGCTAGATGTCGGGTCCCCTACAGGTGGGACTCTTCCCTCAGGTCTATGAAGTTAGTGAAGTCGGGTGCAGGTAAATAACACAGTCTCACACGGTCAGCGTCTTTCCATACCTTTACTTGTAAGATGTTCAGGCAGGTCCCAGGGAGGCTGATCCAAGGAGAGTGTATCTTGAGACAGCAGCTGGACAAGTTAGGGGCCTCCTTTACTTCCAATACAACGAGTACAACCAGCCTGAAGCGTAGTTCCCTCAATATCTCCAGCTAATCTATAGCTGTACCGCCCAGTCAGCTTTGTGTTAGGAGCCTTCCTGCGAAGAAGCTGAATTCTTATCTTGTCGTGCACTGACTCAAAGTCTTCACTTCCCCTGACCCCAGTTACGTACTGACTATAAGGGGCTTGTTTGCCGCGACCTAAGGTCCGGTAAATTCCTGGTTTTCTTACCACTATGCTTGTAACAGTAGTGATCCTTCGGTCCCCAGTGACCGGTTGCAATGTGCAGGACTTCTTCAATCCGTAAGCACTATTCCAATAAAACCACTGTGCCTTTCGCCTTGTCCTCGCTGGTAACATAAGCACTCAAACTAGCCAAGGGTCGAGTAGTCACTTCTTTCTTTTCCTTCACTTCAAAGTTAGTTACAGATGCTCAGTTATCAATAGGCAGGAGCACGTCTCTGAACCTTATACCGTCCTTTAGACAGGATGCTGAAGACTTTCTGCACTAATCTCCTTCTCCTCAGTCCAGGCTAGACCTTCCTCTCTGAAGTCCAGGCACTGACTGGCTGACCACTCCCTCAAAGTAAACTACACTACCCTAAGGGTGTGTCTAGTATATGTTGAGTGAATGAATATTTAGCATTAAACTGCTGTCTCGCCACACACTCTCCAGGGTACTGCGTGTGCCTAACACCAGGGCTACACATTCCCCCATGGTAAAAGACAGCACTCCCGGGCTGTAAAATATAAAGAGACATTTTGTTTATGCAATAAACATTAAACAGTTAACATTGGTTCATCCCATCCGGGAGGTGAGGATATCTTGAACGTTGCAAACATTATAGAAATACAAATATTAAATATCATTCAATAAATATACAATATACTTGTGAAGGACCCGCACCAAACCTTCAACGTAGGTCCTGGGTGGGCTGCAGGACATCCAATTGCAGACCTCACTCAGTGCCACACCACACGGGTTTTTGTTTTCAGAGGTAGTTGTACTGGTTTATGTAAAACCAAGATAAGGCACCGAAGCGCAACTATTTACAAGTAAGTTCTGGGTTGGCATAGTCCTCAACCTCCAAGTCCAATGTAAAACCAAAGACATATTATATAATATCACATAATACGAAAGTGCAATTTTTCTGGTTACTGTTTATCATTTACCCAGCCGGGCATTCTACAGTTAGAAATATATATATTCACTATATAATTTGTGCAAAACTTTATAAAACATTTCAAACTTTTTTTTTTTTTTTTTTACCTTTGGTAGACCCGATAGGGATCTCACCACTTTTTCCTCACTATCTATTCATTCTCTGCAAATACACTTTCCACCCCGGGGGCTGGAACAATGCAATGGGCCCTAGATCCCAGGACTAGCAAATCATGTGCTGCGATTAGGGTCTGGGTCGCCACACTTCTGGTGCGAACCTCTAGGGGCGCAACGGGTACATTTTCTTCACGTGACACCGATTGCGTTTCAATCACAGTTAACGATATGGACCGTGTCATGGATTGCGATTGAGACTGGGTCGCATGTTGCGATGAAGATATAACTTTCTTTTGCGATGAACTCTGGGTCGCTAGTTGCGATGAATTTGCAGGGGGCGATGCTGGGCACGGCCGGATTCTGCTTGAGCTGGAGACGGGGACGCTGCGGTAATGGTGACGGTACCTGCGTCTGGGACGGGGTCACGGACGATGGTGACGTTAAGGGCATACCATCCCTTCATTCCCCAGTGCCGCGTATATGTGACGATATCTCCATTTGCTAAGTCCCTCCCGGATGGCCTTGCGGTAGGTGAGATTCTACGTCACGCCTGCTGACAAAGACCCCTGGGTAGAGGCCCGGTTCACGGATAAAGCCCCAGCCCTTCCGGAGCTGGAACTCAGTCACACACCCCTGCCGCCCGCGGTTCCCTCAGGTACCTTTATCTCTCCGGACACTCTCTTTGTCCGCGATCAGCTCTGCATATTGTCGCTGACGGTTCCGCTGAGTTTCCCGCTCTTCCTCCTGCTGGCGTTTCTTCTTCTCCTCACGACTCTGCCATTCCTGTTCCCACTGGGCGGTATAGGCGACGTCATCCAGGCGCGCCATTTCGTCCCAGTCCACATCTGGTAGTGACGGACAGGACCCCTCCGGTGTCCCTGCCGGGGACCGATCATCTGCTGCGGCCTCTTGGCCGGGCGGGCGTTCCGGATTGGCTGTACCTCCTCAACCTCCTTCGCTTCCACCGCTTCACCGGTGGATCGGGATCGGTACTTTCGGGGGCAGCCTCCGGTTGCTCCTTCGCCTTGGGCAGCAGACTCTTCGGTATCTGGAATCGTGGGGGTCGTTGAGGGAGAGGACGCTGTGTTCCACAGTCGCCACTGCATCAGATTACATCGGCGTCTCTCAATCTCCTCCAGTCCAGTTTGGTGCTGGACCATCTTCTTCAGGCGTGCATTTTCTTCTTTTATCTCTAGCAACGCCTGTTGCAGGTGCAGGATCACGGATAACTCCGGTGTTGGGGCAGCTTGGCTGGGGCACGGGGCCTGCCTTCCTCCGCTTCCCCGCTCGGCTGCACACGTCCTGCCTCCATGATGTTCCAGAAGATTCTTTCTTCTTTCTGCGGAGACATCCGGTCTCTTCCGTGGAGGTGGGGTTTGCGTCTCCTCCTCGCAGGGAAGGTGAAGAGGAGGCGGACCTCCTTTGCTGTAGGGCAGGATCGCATGTTGTAATAGCACTTTGAGAGGGCAGGCATTTTCTTCGCGCCACAGTGGGGTAGACGCCCACGAAGGTACGCCCACCTTCTTCTCCAGCGCCTGAGGGCGCGAATATGGCGACAAAAATGGCGATTTTGGCGCCAAAAGTGCAAACAGTCCTTTTTCACAAAAACAATTCCTTAGGCACATAGGGCTCGCAATTCTGCGAGTTTCGCATCCTGTTCGTGACGCCAAGTTGTGTCGACCCGCCACCACAATTGTGGGTTACCAGGGCAATGGGGTACTCAGAGCCGAGCCCGTAGAAGTCTATGGGATTTGTCACAGGTAGCTGTGGCTCGGTCTGTGGCCCTGGCGGTCTGGCGTATGTTGGGGATATATTTACAGGGGATAGGTTTATATACAGTTCGTGACGCCACCTGTAGTATTCTGGTAATTAGTACCAGCGCTGCTGTAGATCTCTGAGGGGATGGTGATGCAGCTAGATGTCGGGTCCCCTACAGGTGGGACTCTTCCCTCAGGTCTATGAAGTTAGTGAAGTCGGGTGCAGGTAAATAACACAGTCTCACACGGTCAGCGTCTTTCCATACCTTTACTTGTAAGATGTTCAGGCAGGTCCCAGGGAGGCTGATCCAAGGAGAGTGTATCTTGAGACAGCAGCTGGACAAGTTAGGGGCCTCCTTTACTTCCAATACAACGAGTACAACCAGCCTGAAGCGTAGTTCCCTCAATATCTCCAGCTAATCTATAGCTGTACCGCCCAGTCAGCTTTGTGTTAGGAGCCTTCCTGCGAAGAAGCTGAATTCTTATCTTGTCGTGCACTGACTCAAAGTCTTCACTTCCCTGACCCCAGTTACGTACTGACTATAAGGGGCTTGTTTGCCGCGACCTAAGGTCCGGTAAATTCCTGGTTTTCTTACCACTATGCTTGTAACAGTAGTGATCCTTCGGTCCCCAGTGACCGGTTGCAATGTGCAGGACTTCTTCAATCCGTAAGCACTATTCCAATAAAACCACTGTGCCTTTCGCCTTGTCCTCGCTGGTAACATAAGCACTCAAACTAGCCAAGGGTCGAGTAGTCACTTCTTTCTTTTCCTTCACTTCAAAGTTAGTTACAGATGCTCAGTTATCAATAGGCAGGAGCACGTCTCTGAACCTTATACCGTCCTTTAGACAGGATGCTGAAGACTTTCTGCACTAATCTCCTTCTCCTCAGTCCAGGCTAGACCTTCCTCTCTGAAGTCCAGGCACTGACTGGCTGACCACTCCCTCAAAGTAAACTACACTACCCTAAGGGTGTGTCTAGTATATGTTGAGTGAATGAATATTTAGCATTAAACTGCTGTCTCGCCACACACTCTCCAGGGTACTGCGTGTGCCTAACACCAGGGCTACACATTGGCCCTAATCACCGAAATCTCATTAGCAGATAACTTCACAAGATGATTACAGAGGAACAACAAAGCGGATGTCTTCACCAAAGATATCAATGTAATCAGTATTACAGCCTTTACAGCCATGTCTTTACTTGGTGACCGGTTCTCCTTAAAGTGCATTTACCATAACTGACGACAGCCATTAAAGGGGTTTTTCACCCCAAAGAAAATTTTCAGCAAGCAGTACAGCTTATGGAATAACTGACAGTATGCTCTATATACAATGTCAGGATCCCGCACTGCTTGTCTGTTGGAGTGGTGTCACGTCACTGCAGGAATGTGATTAGCGCTAAATTGTGGTCATGTTCTGACCAGATTCTCATTGGCTTTACTAAGCAGAACATTGAGAGATGGTGAGAATCTATTCAGCAAGAAACTAACTGTGGAAATCATATACTTGTTAGATGACAAAGCTGTGGAAAGCCGTGTCATCGGCTGCAGTCTGCTGGTTTAAATGCACCTTTCTGCTGGCCGAGATAATTGTTGAAGTCAGTATCTAGTAAAGATGACAGCCCATAGTCTGCAGTGTTTACTGGTAATGAAATGGCGTGGGTATGTGCACACAATAAGTATGTGCTGCAGACATTTCTGCAGCAAAATCATGTCTCTTGGCAGCAAAAACGCTTTGATATTGTTGCATTTTTTATGAGATTTTGCTGCAGACATGAAACTGCTTCCAATCTGCAAGGAAAAAATCAGCTGCTTTTCCATGATATTTCAGACATCTGATTCACTTTTTGGTATTATCAACCATAGCGGTTTTGGGATAATGGAGTATTGGAGTATTATTACAAATATGTCCATCTGTCCATCTGTCTAGCTGAAAGAAATTATCATTTTCCTAGAGGGAAAGTTATATTCTACATTACGTCAATTCAGTTTTGTCTGTTAATGATAAATTTCAGTTTACAGCTATTTTTATTTAAGAAATGTGACATATACCCAAATCAACCATAACTCACAAGTGCATGAAAATGTCACCCCTTCACCACGCATCAGGTGAGCCTGTATGCTCTCAATGCCAGGGCTGAGTTTCAGTTCCAGTCCAGCGCTGGGTGTAGATTATACACTGCTCAAAAAATAAAGGGAACACTCAAATAACACATCCTAGATCTGAATGAATGAAATATTCTCATTGAATACTTTGTTCTGTACAAAGATGAATGTGCTGACACATAATCACACAAAAATCATCAATGGAAATCAAATTTATTAACCAATGGAGGCCTGGACTTGGAGTCACACCCAAAATTAAGTGGAATGTAATGTCCTTAAAACAAGTCAAAATGATGTACAACGCCTGGGCATGCTCCTGATGAGGCAGCGGATAGTCTCCTGAGGGATCTCCTCCCAGACCTGGACTAAAGCATTTGCCACCTCCTGGACAGTGGTGGATGGAGCGAGACATGATGTCCCAGATGTTCTCAATCGGATTCAGGTCTGGGGAACGGGCGGGCCAGTCCATAGCTTCAATGCCTTCATCTTGCAGGAACTGCTGACACACTCCAGCCACACGAGGTCTGGCATTGTCCTGCATTAGGTGGAACCCAGGGCCAACCGCACCAGCATATGGTCTCACAAGGGCTCTGAGGATCTCATCTCGGTACCTAATGGCAGTCAGGCTACCTCTTGCAAGCACATGGAGGGCAGTGCGGCCCTCCAAAGAAATGCCACCCCACACCATTACTGACCCACTGCCAAACCGGTCATGCTGAAGGATTTTGCAGGCAGCAGATCGCTCTCCCCGGCATCTCTAGACTCTGTCACGTCTGTCACATGTGCCCAGTATGAACCTGCTTTCATCTGTGAAGAGCACAGGGCGCCAGTGGCGAATTTGCCAATCCTGGTATCTTGTGGCAAATACCAAGCATCCTGCACAGTGTTGGGCTGTGAGCACAACCCCCATCTGTGGACGTCGGCACTCAGACCATCCTCATGGAGTCGGTTTCTAACCATTTGTGCAGACACATGCACATTTGTGGCCTGCTGGAGGTCATTTTGCAGGGCTCTGGCAGTGCTCGTCCTGTTCCTCCTTGCACAAAGGCAGAGGTAGCGGTCCTGCTGCTGGGTTGTTGCCCTCCTACGGTCCCCTCCATGTTTCCTGTTGTACTGGCCTCTCTCCTGGTAGCGCCTTCAGCCTCTGGACACTACGCTGACAGACACAGCAAACCTTCTTGCCACAGCTCGCATTGATGTGCCATCCTGGATGAGCAGCACTACTTGAGCCACTTGTGTGGGTTGTAGAGTCCGTCTCATGCTACCATGAGTGTGAAAGCACATCCAACATTCAAAAGTGACCAAAACATCAGCCAGAAAGCATTGTAGTGAAATGTGGTCTGTGGTCCCCACCTGCAGAACCACCCCTTTATTGAGTGTGTCTTGATAATTGCCAATAATTTCCATCTTTTGTCTATTCCATTTGCACAACAGCATGTGAAATTGATTGTCAATCAGTGTTGCTTCCTAAGTGGACAGTTTGATTTCACAGAAGGCTGATTTACTTGGAGTTATATTCTGTTGTTTAAGTGTTCCCTTTATTTTTTGAGCAGTGTATTTTCTTGCACACAGACAAGCAAATATGTCCCCTAATATATTAACAGTTATATCCACAACATGCAGCACTAAACTGCAGTCTACTACTTGTTTGCTGATTGGCAGTCATAATTTGGGCTGTTTAGACAGGCAAACCAGATTCACTATGCACCCAGAACAATCAGTAATAGTTCACTACGCACAAGCTGTCATTATTCTCAGCAGCACGAGTATTGGTAGACAGGACAATGTACCGTCAAGGATGATGATCTTTTGTGCAGCACAAACTATCATTTCACTCCATGAGTGGGAATTTAGTTGGTTCGTCAAGTGATTGGCAGCCTGTTTACACTATACGATTACTGGAAAATGAGCATTTCTAGAACCTCTTGTTCCCAATAAGCAACCCCTCCCATGAAGATTACTCTTAACTAATTCTGCACATATGTGCATGTAATGTTCAGTGGTATGTAAAAGTTTGGCAACCTCTGGTCAAGATTATTGTTATTGTGAGCAGTTAAGCAAGTTGAAGATTAAATGATCTGTAAAAGGTTTAAAGTTAAGAGGACACATTTCTTTTTTATTTTAGGCAAAATACGATACAAAAGAATATATTATATATA
Source organism: Oophaga sylvatica (assembly GCA_033576555.1). Lineage (NCBI taxonomy): Eukaryota > Metazoa > Chordata > Amphibia > Anura > Dendrobatidae > Oophaga > Oophaga sylvatica. Next base: position 283,123,129 of record JARQOD010000002.1, on the reverse strand, counting down.
TATATATATACAGTATATATATATATATATGTATATATATATACATATATATAAGGTTTTGGGCATGGTCAGTGCCTAGTAGCACCACATTTTGCCAGTATCACAGCTTGTAAATGCTTTTTGCAGCTAGACAAGATTCTTTGAAATAAATCCTTTTACAGGGATTTTCACCCATTCTTCCTTGGAAAATTCTTCCAGATCTGTGAGATTCCAGATCTGTGGGGTCATCTTGCATGCACTGCTGTTTTGAGATCTAGCCACAGATTTTCAATGATGTTCAGATCAGGGGACTGTGAGGGTCATTGTAAAACCTTCAGCTTGCACCTTTTGAGGTAGGCTATTGTGGATTTTGACATGAGTTTAGTATCATTATACATTTGTAAAAGCCATCCACTATTCAACTTCAGCTTTTTTTACAGATGGTATTTATGCTTGCATCAAGAAGTTGTTGAAATTTCATTGAATCCATACGTCCTTCTAACCGTGAAATGTTTACCATGTCATTGGCTGAACACAACCCAAAGCATGATTGATCCATCCCCACGCATAATGGTTGGCGAGATGTTCTTTTCCTGAAATTCTCTGTCCTTTTTTTCTCAACACATACCTTTGAGCAGTGTGGCCAAAGAGTTCTATTTTAACCTCATTGGTCCACAGCACTTGTTTAGATGTTCTTTTTTATACTTCGCTAACTTTTATGGTGGGGATGCAGGGAGGTTTTCTTCTGATGACTCTTTCATGAAGGCAATATTTGTGCAGGTGTCTATGAACAGAAAAACAATGTGCCACAGCTCTGATCTGCTAAATCTTTTTGAAGGTCTTTTGCAGTCTAGCAGGAGTACTGATAGCAATCCCACAAGCAGCTCTCACTTAAATTTTGCTTTCTCTTCCAGGGCTTATCTTGACCTCCTGTTCCTGTTAATTGCCATTTTTTAATTACATTTTGAACTGAGGAAAAGGCAACTTGAAAACAGTTTGCTATCTTCTTATAGCCTTCTCCTGCTCTGTGGGCCTCCACAATTTTAATTTTCAGAGTGCTAGACAGCTGCTTATAAGAACCTATGGCTGCTGTTTTGGCACAAGGTTAAAGGAGGCTGAGTTTTTATAAAACTGGGAAATTTGCTTCACCTGGCCCTTCCTAACAATGATAGTGAACAAGCTATAACCCTAACAGGCTAATTAACCCCCTTACTGCCATCCGACGTACTATCCCGTCCATGGTACCTGGGCCCGTATGACCATGGACGGGATAGTACGTCCCAGCGATCGGATGCGCTCCCGGGAGAGCGCAGCCGATCGCGGCCGGGTGTCAGCTGATTATCACAGCTGACACCCGGCACTATGTGTCAGGAGCGGTCACGGACCGCTCCCGGCACATTAACCCCTGGCACACCGCGATCAAACATGATCGCGGTGTACCGGGGGCACAGGGGAGGATCGCGCAGGGAGGGGGCTCCCTGCACGCTCCCCTTGAGACCCTCAGAGCAGCTCGATGTGTCGCGCTGTTCCAAGGGTCCGTCCTTCCTCCAGGTCCCCGGATCCAAGATGGCGCCGGGGTATTGCAGGGAGGCGGCTTCCTCAGTGCCTGCTGAGAGCAGGCGCTGAGGAAGCCTGCAGCGATGCCAGAGCGATCTGACCCTATACAGTGATGTCCCACCCTGGGACAAAGTAAAAAAGTTAAAAAAATAAAAATAAAAATTGTTTAAAAAAATCATAAAAAAAAAAAAATATATTCCCCAATAAATTCATTTTTTCCTGTAAATAAAAAAAACAAAACAATAAAAGTACACATATTTGGTATCGCCGCGTCCGTAACAACCCCCCCTATAAAAATATCCCACTAGTTAAACCCCTTTAGTGAACCTCTTAAAAAAAAAAAAAAAAGCAAAAAATCAATGCTTTATCATCATACCGCCGAACAAAAAGTGGAATAACACGCGATCAAAAAGACGGATATAAATAAACATGGTACCGCTGAAAACGTCATCTTGTCCGCAAAAAACGAGCCACCATACAGCATCATCAACGAAAAAAAAAAAAGTTATAGCTCGCAGAATAAAGCGATGCAAAAATAATAATTTTTTATATAAAATTGGTTTTAATCTATAAAAGCGCCAAAAACATAAAAAAATGATATAAATGAGGTATTGCCGTAATCGTACTGACCCGAAGAATAAAAACTGCTTTATCAATTTTACCACACGCGGAACGGTATAAACGCCTCCCCCAAAAGAAATTCATGATTTGCTGATTTTTGTTCATTCTAACCTCCCAAAAACCGAAATAAAAAGCGATCAAAAAACGTCACATGCTCAAAAATAGTACCAATAAAAAACGTCACCTTGTCCCGCAAAAAATAAGACCTCACATGACTCTGTGGGCCAAAATATACAAAAATATAGCTCTCAAAATTTTGGTGATGCAAAAACTATTTTTTGCAATGAAAAGCGTCTTTTAGCGTGACAGCTGCCAATCATAAAAACCGCTATAAATAGTAAATCAAACCCCCCTTTATCACCCCTTAGTTAGGAAAAATAATAAAATTAAAAAAATGTATTTATTTCCATTTTCCATTAGGGTTAGGGTTGCGGCTAAAGTTAGGGTTAGGGCTGGCGCTAAAGTTAGGATTAGGGTTAGGGTTGGGATTAGGGTTATGGGTGTGTTAGGGTTAGGTTTGTGGTTAGGGTTGGACTAGGGTTAGGGGTGTGTTGGGTTAGGGTTGGAGTTGAGATTGGGGGGTTTCCGCTGTTTAGGCACATCAGGGCTCTCCAAAATGTGACATGGCGTCTGATCTCAATTCCAGCCAATTCTGCATTGAAAAAGTCAACGGTGCTCTTTAACTTCTGAGCTCTGCATGCGCCCAAACAGTAGTTTACCCACATATGGGTATCAGTGTACTCTGGACCCCAAGAGTTATTGTGCAATTTGTCCTATTTCTTCTGTTTACCCTTGGGGAAAATAAAAAAACTGGGGGTAAAAATATCATTTTTTTTAAAAAATAAATGATTTTTTTTTTTTTTTTACTTGACTGATGTAAACTTCTGTGAAGCACTTGGGGCTTCATAGCGCTCACCACACATCTAGATAAGTTCAAAGTCTGCAATCCAAAATGTAACCTACTTCCCTTCCGAGCCCCAACGTGTACCATACAGTAGTTTTCTCCCACATATTGGGTATCAGTGTACTCATGACAAATTGGACAACAACTTTTGGGGTCCAATTTCTCCTGTTACCCTTGTAAAAATAAAAATTGGGGGCGGAAAAAATCATTTTTGTAAACAAAAAAATATTTTTTATTTTTACGGCTGTACGTTATAAACTTCTGTGAAGCACTTCGGGGTTCAAAGTGCTCACCACACATCTATATAAGTTCCTTGTGGGTCTATTTTCCAAATGGGGTCACTTGTGGGGGGTTTCCACTGTTTTAGGTGCATCTGGGGCTCTCCAAATGCGACATGACGCCCCCAGACCATTCCACAAGTCTGCAATCCAAAAGTCACTACTTCCCTTCCAGCCCCGACTGTGTGCCATACAGTAGTTTTTTCCCACATATTGGGTATCAGCGTATCAGGACAAATTGGACAACAACTTTTGGGGTCCAATTTCTCCTGTTACCCTTGTGAAATAAAATATTGGGGCGAAAAAATCTTTTTTGTAAAAAAAAAAAAAGATTTTTTAATTTTTACGGGCTGTACGTTATAAACTTATGTGAAGCACTTCGGGGTTCAAAGTGCTCACCACACATCTAGATAGTTCCTTGTGGGTCTATTTTCCAAATGGGGTCACTTGTAGGGGGTTTCCAACTGTTTTAGGCGCATCAGGGGCTCTCCAAATGTGACATGACCCCCCAGACCATTCCATCAAAGTCTGCAATCCAAAACGTCACTACTTCCCTTCCGAGCCCCGACGTGCGCCCATACAGTAGTTTACTCCCACATTTTGGGTATCAGCGTACTCAGGACAAATTGGACAACAACTTTTGGGGTCCAATTTCTCCTGTTACCCTTGTGAAAATAAAATTTGAGGACGAAAAAATCATTTTTGTAAAAAAAAAAAAAGATTTTTATTTTATAGCTGTACATTATAAACTTCTGTGAAGCACTTCGGGGTTCAAAAGTGCTCACCAACATCTAGATAAGTTCCTTGAGGGGTTAGTTTCCAAAATGGTGTCATTTGGTTGGGGTTTCCACTGTTTAGGCAGATCAGGAGCTCTCCAACACGACATGGCATCCAGCCAATTCTGTGTTGACAAAGTCGAACGGCGCTCCTTCCCTTCCAAACTCTGCCATGCACCTAAACAGTGGTTTACCTCCACATATGGGGTATCAGCGTACTCAGGACAATTGCACAATAACTTTTGGAGTCTTGTTACCCTTGGAAAAATAAAAATTGGGGTGAAAAGATCATTTTTGTGGAAAAAAATATGATTTTTTAATTTTACGGCTCTACGTTATTAACTTGTGTGAGCACTTTGGGGGTTCAAATTGCTCACCAAAGTTCTAGATAAGTTCCTTAGGGGGTCTAGTTTCCCAAATGGGGTCACTTGTGGGGGGTTTCCACTGTTTAGACACATCAGGGGTCTCCAAATGCAACATGGCGTCCCAATTTTCAATTCCAGCCAATTTTGTTTGGAAAAAGTCCAATTGTGCTCTTCCCATTCCGAGCCTGCTGTGCGCCCAAACAGTGATTGCCCCCCCTTATGGGGTATCAGCGTACTCAGGACAAATTGGACATCAACTTTTGTGGGGCCAATTTCTACTGTTACCCCTTGGGGGGGAAAAAAAAATTAGTGACTAAAAGATAATTTTTGTGGGGGAAAAAAAAATAGGATTTTTTTTTTTCATGCTCGGGAAATTTTAAACCTGTTTTTGTGAAGCACTTGGGGGTTCAAAGTGCTCACCAAAGATTCTTTGATAAGCTCCTTGGGGGTTTAGTTTACAAAATGGGGTCCTTGTGGGGGGTTTCCACTGTTTAGGCACATCTGGGGCACTGAAACGGAAAATGACCCCCATCAAGTCTGCATTCCCAAAAAGTTACTACTCCTTTCCAAGCCTGTGTGTGCCCAAAACAGTTTCCCCCCCCCAATATGGGGTATACAGCGTACTCAGGACCAAATTGGACAAAAACTTTTGTTGGGGTCCAATTTCCTTGGGAAAAATCTAAAAATTTGGGACTAAAAAAATTTTGTGGAAAATTGTTTTTTTTATTTTTCGACCAAGGATTTAAACTTTTGTGAAAACACTTGGGGGTTCAAAGTGCTACAAACAGATCTAGAAAATTTTTCCCTTGGGGGTCTAGTTTCCAAAATGGTGTCACTTGTGGGGGTTTACCTGTTTAGGCACATCAGGGGCTCTCCAAACACGAATGGCGTCCAACCCAATTCCAAACCCATTTTAGTTTGAAAAAGTCAAACGGCGCTCCTTCCTTACGAGCTCTCCCGTGTCCCCAAAAACAGTGGTTTTCCCCCACTTTTGCTATTGGCGTTACTCAGGAAAAAAATTGCACAACAACTTTATCTGTCCATTTGCTTCTTTTAACCTTGTGAAAATAAAAAAAGTTTGTAATAGATCATTTTGTGGCTAAAAAGTTAAATATTCATTTTTCCTTCCCACGTTGTTTCAGCTCTGTGAAGACTGAAGGGTTAATAAACTTCTTGAATGTGGTTTTGAGTACCTGAGGGGGTGCAGTTTTTAGAATGGTGTCACTTTTGGTATTTTCTGCGACATGGGACCCCTAAAAGTGACTTAAAATATGAGGTGGTCCCTAAAAAATGGCTTTGTAAAATTTTGTTGTAAAAAATGAGAAATCGCTGGTCAACTTTTAACCCTTATAATTTCCTAAGAAAAAAAAATTTGTTTCCAAAATTGTGCTGCTGTAAAGTGACATGTGGGAAATGTTTTTTTCTTAACTATTTTTTTGTAAATTTAAAGGGTCCTGTTTTAAGGGAATAAAAATTCAAAGTTTGAAAAATTGCAAAATTTTCAAAATTTTCGCCATATTTCCCTGTTTTGAAAAATAAACGCAAGTATATGGAAAAAAATTTTCCCACTACGTGAAGTACAATATTTTCACGAAAAAAAATTTCTCAAAATCGCGAAGATCGTTGAAGCGTTCCAGATTTTTATAACCTCTTTAAAGAGACAGTGGTCAGAATTTGTAAAAATTGGCCCACGGGTCATTAACGTGCAAAACCCTTGGGGGTTAAGGGGGTTTTTAAGGTCTGAAACTTTTGGTTCCCAGTTATTTGGCCCCACTATTTCCCAAGGGTGCCCCAACTTTTGCATCAGCCCATTTTTCTTTTGTAATTTTTAAAATGTAAATGACTCTATTTTTTTTAAATTTAAACACGTATCAGACAAGAATGGATTGTCCTGAGTAAAGAAGAGAACTATAGAATAAGTAAAATCAATCTTTTTTAAAGATTGACTTCTATGTAATGAATAGTTAAACTGTTTTTTTAGTGGGGTTTCATTGCAAATGCTACTTCTTGGGGTCAAAAAGGGAACGCAGAATGACTTGGAGAGTTTGAAGAGCGAAAAATTTCATTGAGAAGAGGGCGGAACGGCATTGGATCTGGAGTAGGCGCAGTAGGGGGAGTATATCGAACACATATACCCATTACATTGCCACTTTTTTAAAAAAAATTTCTTTATGGAAGGAGTTGTTTATTATGGTAGAAAATGCCAGTCTTAGTAAATTCCCTGTATGTGAGCTGTTGGAATTTTTAAGCTAAAGCCAAGAGCTAACATTTTACAATAAAACTAATTATTTTTCCCTACGTTACTGCTGTTCATCCTGTCACCACCTTGTCTACAACTGTCAAGTCAGTGCATGGACACATGCATTACAAATAAGGAGGGTAAGGAGAAGCGAGGAAAGAATATTAGTGTGAGATTGTCAGGTTGTGATAATGTGAGATACCAGTGCACTTATATGGAAAATGAACAAGATGATGATGAAGAGTGGCAGTACCTTTCTTGACATGTCCCTTACAAAGTAATGCCACCATTAATCTCCTGTTATGATCCAGCTTGTCATCACTCAACTATTGTTAGCAGAACATGCTGTGTTGTAGGCTCCATTAGGAGCCTCTGTTGCAGATCTCATCATTTTTACCTAAGTGATAGTTTTTGATTTTACATAGTAAAAAGACAGATACTTGTGGTGCAAATTATATGGGGCTTAGAAAATTTGTGTTAGTGACAGATTTATCCTTAAATTCTATTTTTATGCTTATACACTGGAAAAATTGAATACTCAATGCAGATGTGAATTTACAGGCAATAGATGTTGGATTAGGATATAAAGTGCATGTGCAAAGTGGTCAAACAATCAGTTGTTACAATATCTTACATCCTAATAACACAATAATTAAGATTTCTTCTAAATTTACAGACATTTGTTCTGTGAGATGCAGAATCAAATGAAAAATACACATACCTTTTTTAACCCTAGTATAGTATTTGTGAGGCACCCAAAACTTTCCAATAATCTATTCTATTACAGTATTTCTAAACACTGGGTTTTTTGGTGACCTTTTTATCTCCGTTCATACTGCACCCCCACACACAAATGGGTATTTCCATTTGAAAAGGGAAGCTTGCCCTTCAGCAAGGGAAAAAAGCCCAAAACCCCAAACCCCAAATCCAGATTTGATCCCCAAAAATACCGTTTAAACATTTAAATTTTTATAAACCTGCTGTAAGGAAAAAAGACCTGCAGGTGGCATCACCCTACCCCAAAGCACACTACCCGAAAGCTGCTTTCAGACATCACAAACAAATCCAAAAAATTTAGCTTTGGGGGGGGTTTTCAGCTTGTTCGAACTTTCTTGAAGCCTTTTGAGCCAAAATTTGGGGGATGCACACTTCACTACGGTGAGTCAATATGCAAACAATCTGTATACATTTCACTGCTGTTCGGTGATTACTTTGCCCCACACACACAAATGGTATTCCATATGCAAACAAATTTTGTAAACATGCCCCTGCTTTTTTTCGCTGATTACTTCGCCCCACCACACACAAATAATACACCATTTGAAAGGTAAACTTGCTCTCTTCAGCAAGAAAAGAGCCAAACAAAACCACACATTCAGGGATTTTTTCACTAAATACAGTTTAATCTTTTATTTTTCATAAACCTCAGAAAGGGAAAAAATGACCTGCAGGTGGCCCCTCAACCGGAAAAAACATTTTTCAGCCTCTACTTATAAAACCCAAATTTTTTTGGGTATTACCAAGCTGACATATAAATACCTGTCTGTGTTCATCATCTCATGAAATACTTTTCATTTGACCAGTTTGCTTTTTTGAAATTGCCTGCGCCCCCGACGACAAATGTGCAAAAATTTTCACACGGGCCAAGCTAGTCTTTTTTTAATACGTAGATTTGTATTGTTATCATTTTATATTTTTATCTTATAAAATTGTCTGTTTAAAAAGTCAATTGTGGCTATTTAAATTTTAATGCTGGTAACTGTATACAAGTTTATCTGTGCTTGTTTACTGGCTCATTCAAATGCGCCCGGGAAAAACTGTCTGGGAACAGAACAATTACTCTTTCTCCATATAGCTCTTGTTGTTTGGCAGTATATCCCCCATTCACACAGGGAAATGTGCTGTGACAATGAAAATTTTTTTTATGCCAGCATCAACAATCTTGGTCCACCAAAAAAGTTACGGGTGAACCCCACAGAATAACCCATCTAAAAGGTTACCGGGTGACCTGCAGACAATAATCCCTCTAAGGCTGCTTTCACTTTTGCGTCTGTGTGCGCAGCGTTTGAGCCGCCATAGATCTGCATGCGTCATGCGTACAATATCCTTAACAGTGTACGCAGGGACATGCATTTGCGTTATGCATGTGTCTTTCACGGTGTTCGGCGAACGCATCATGTTGCGTTTTTTGAAGTGTCAAAAATCCATCAAATATGCGCAGTCATGCGCATCGGATGAGTGCGTCAAAAAAACGCATTTACTGTCTATGGGAATGCAATTGGTACACAAGAACATGGCGCACGGATGCGTTTGATGCACATGCAGACTTCAGGACTGCGCATGTCCAGGAACTGATTATACCACTGGAAATATCGAACCCCATGCGCATAAATAATGCAAATGCATGCCAAATGCATGCAAACGCAAGCGTACACAGCTTTTTTTACGTCATGTGTAAGCTGATGCGGATAAAAAACGTTGCATTAGCATGCGTTTGTGCATGCGTTTGCGCATGCAGATGATATGCTTACACACACAAACGTAATTTGAACTAGCCTAAAATGTTTACGGGTGAATGGCATACAATAATCCATCTATGTAGGCCTTCAGATGTTTTCTGTTGGGAGGATTATCCCACTGTCATAAGGTGACCTTTATGCTGTAAGAAAACAAATTGGCTATTACTGGTGGAGGAAGCCAACAGAAAATTTCCAATTTCCATTGCAGTGGCCACAGATGAAAAGAAATCAATCAATGACTTGAATCAATGAATCAATGACTTGTTAGTGTAAGGCGGGGTCACACGAGTGATGATTCTCTTATGCGAGAGAATTTGGCTGATTATGCTACTTAACTTTCAGATGATGATCCGAGTGTCATCTTACTGTGATCCAATTTTCTTGCATGCAAGAATTGTATCACAAGAGTGGAGAAGATGGAGAACTTAATTTCTCCATCATCTCCATTGCCGAGTCCACTGATTTGGACGCACTCGGATGACATCCTAGAGCAGTTGATGTTTCACATGCACCATAGACTTGTATTGGTGCTCGTGATCCGAATTCCGGAGCCACCAGCAGCATTCTGTGCTTTTTTTCTCTCTCATGCCCAAATTGGCATTTAGAAGAAAGCAGTTCAGCACTGCCGCACAGTATAACATTGGTCCGAGTGATATCCCGTAAAACATCGGATAGCCCTAACGTAGCTTCACATTGGTTCCACCATACCAAGAGACAGTCACACTAGAGGGAATACGACGAGTAAGAGGCACTTAAAACAACGCATCCGTATAATTTCTCGCCCGTATTTTATGGACCGAGACAATCGCAGCATGCTGCGATTGTCAGCGTATTATGCCCATAGTCGCCAATGCAAGTCTATAGGGGCCAGAAAAATAACGGAGTTAAACACAGACACACGTGTGACTTGCGAGAAATACGCACGGTGTCCTTCAGAAAAGCCAGCAATTCAGTGCGCTATACTGTAAAATCACACTGACATGTTTAATTTAAGAATGGAAAGAATAGATATATACACATAGAATCATAAATTTTTATATATATATTTCAGTATATACACATGTCATGTGACCCATATATATTATATTATATATATATATAATTTTTATATATATTTATTTATAGTTCATACACTTCTGCATAGCATAATAGCCGCTAATTCAATTGCCGGCTTCTGTAAAATCATTTCATGTAGTTTGATATATGGTTTTGAGTAAAAAAATTATATGAGTGTATGTGTGCAAAATTTCATACATGTAGGTGTTAATTTAATGTGTAAATTCGCTGAAAAAAAAGTGTGGGCTCCCGCGGACTCCGCACAACATCAGTGACGTCAGCGGGAATCTCCCGGCTGACCTGAAGTGAACTCAATAGCGTGGGAAAAAATCAATTAAGTTTCCCACCTATCGTTCATCTCAGTGTGACGGGGAGGCTGCGCAGAGATTGATTCATTCATTTCTGCGGGGTTTACAGCAGGGCTGGCAGCATTAGCACCGGTCCCTGCTGTAATACCTGTTAACCCTTCAGATGGATTGCAGCGTGGGGCCTGACTGAACGGCGGAGAGATTAGGATATTGTTGCTTTTTTATTTTATTTTTATTACAGGAGAACAAGGGATTCAGATGGATTACCAGTGCAATAAAATTGTGGTCAAAAACTATGTGTATTTTTTTTTTTTTAAAAATTTTTTTAAATTAATGTGTGTGTGTTTTTTTAACCATTTAATGCAATAGAATTATAATGGAGAGTTGTCTTAATTGGACAACTCTCCATTATTAACCCAGCTTAATGTCACCTTTCTTATAGCAAGGTGACATTTAACCCATTATTAACCCATTAGCCACCGCTAAAGGCAATGGGAACAGACGGGCCTAAGTGCCAGAAAGGCGCATCTAATAATAGATGTGCCTTTTCTGGGGTGGCCGGGGCAGAATGTTAGTAGCCAGGGGGACCCAAAAACAATTGTCCCTCCTAGGCTGTTAATATCTGTCTTTAGTCACTGGCTTTCCCTGTACTGGCAGGAAAATACTGCGGGAGCCCATGCATTTTTTTTCAACGAATTTACACATTAAATTAACACCTACATGTATGAAATTTGCACTCATATACTCATATAATTATTAGTGAAAACCATATATCAAACTACATGAAATGATTTTACAGAAGCCGGCAATTGAATTAGCGGCTATTCTGCTATGTAGATAGTGTATGAACTATAAATAAATATATATATATATATATATATATGTGTCACAATGACATGTATATATATACAGTATATTATGTATTCTATGTGTATATATCTATTCTTTCTTTGTAATGTAAAACCTGTCATTGGGATCCATTATACAGTATGTCGGTTTGCAAAGCCGGCGAGAAAATCTCGCCATACGGATGCCATACGGATGCTTACATGCGCAAAATACGCACGCCACACCTGACAACGGATGACATACGGATCACTGTCAGGGAACTTTTCTGCATATTACGGCGTACAATATGGTCCGTATTTTTATCGTTGTGTCTGACGCCGGCCTTTAAATATGGGACCACACCTGCTCTGCATACATCAGAGCAGGTGGCGGCACGGTGGCTCAGTGGATAGTACTGCAGCCTTGCGGTGCTGGAGTCCGGGGTTCAAATCCCACCAAGGACAATATCTGCAAGGAGTTTATATGTTCTCCCCGTGTTTGCATGAGTTTCCCCCGGGTACTCGGTTTCCTCCCACACTCCAAAAACATACAGATAGGGAATCTAATTGTGAGCCCCACTTCGGGGACAGCAACGATAATGTGTGCGAACTGTAAAGTGCTGTGGAATATGTTAGCGCTATATAAAAATAAAGTTTATTATTATTTAAAAATTAAAGCAGTATTCCCATCACCAGATCCTATCCCAATATGTAGTAGGTGTAATAATAATATTAGCAATTACCTTCAATTAGAAATGTAGTGCAGGGCATTGCAGTAGCTTAGATAACCATGTTTACAATCACTTATGTAGTGATAGTTAGTTGTTAGTGGTCGCAACTGCAATGCCTGCACAAGTGGTATTCGACAGCGAAACAGAAGACTATCCTATATTTCGAATTGAAGGTATTGCTAATATTATTATTACTGAGTAATTGAGTATAAGCCAACCCAAGTGTAAGCTGAGGCACCTAATTTTGCCACGAAAAACTGTTATTGACTCGAGTATTTAAGCCAGGTATGCATTGTCCCCTCATCCCTGTCCTGGTATGCCCGGCCTCCTCATCCATATCCTGATAGGCACGGCCTCCTCATCTTATCCTGGTATGCATAGTTCCTCATCCCCATCCTGGTATGTATGGTTCCTCATCCTTTCTAGTGTGCATGGCCCTCTTATGCCTATCATGGTATGCATGGGCCCTTTTCATCCCATCCTGGTATGCATGTTTCTTCATCCCTATCCTGGTAGCATGGCCCCCTATTCTCATCCTGTTTTGCATGGTCCCATCATCCCTATCCTTGTTAAAATGGCACCATCATCCCTATCCTTGTATGCACGGCCCTCCTCATCCCCATCCTTGTATGCATGGTTCCTCATCCATATCCTGTTATGCATGTGTAACAAGGTGGCACGGGGTGGAAGTCATGACCAAGTCCATTTAAAGCAACAGTACAGAAGCACCCCAGCTCCCTTGCACATGAAAAAGGAATTGATGCGATCCCAGTCAGTTACCTTCTTTTCATGCTCACTGCAGCCACTGGTGATGAGGATCCAGGAAAAGAACACGGCAGCGTTCTGATCCAACAGGGAAAGCTTTACTTTACAAGGGAAAAAAATATTTACTGCTCTTTTCCTTATATCTGCTTGTGCCAGTCCAGCATATCCAGCTCCCTTACGGGGTTATGGGCCACAAAAGTCCTTCAGTGGCCACTCACTGTCCCAGTGTCTGCTCCGCGCCCAGTAGTCCCTGGCAGCCTGTATTCCCAGCCAAGGGTCCCTTTCTGTCCCAGACGGGGACACACCGTCCTGCCTCGGGCAATCCTGCCGGGCTCTGCTCTAGAAGCAGGAACATCCTGCCTCCTTAGCATGCTGGACCGGTCCCTTTTGTTAACCTCTTCTATCCCGAATCTTAACATACAGTATATACAATACAAAGACGTGGAGTAAAAGAACATCACACATTGCATTGCACTAATAACACACTGATATATAGACAAACCATCAGGGCACCGCACGGGGCACTTTGCCGATGTATGGCAGAGAGGAGGTAACTGAGGGTCTCCGCCACATCCTTACACAAGGCACCTCATCCCTATCCTTATATGTATGGCAACCCTCATCTCTATCCTTGTATACATGGCACCTCTCATCCCCATCCTGGTATGCATGGCACCCCCATCCCCATCCTGGTATTCATGGTTCCTCATCCCAATCCTTGTATGAATGGCATCCTCATCCCTATCCTGTATGCATGGCTCCCATCAAAAAGTCTAAGCGTATGTGCACACCGTGCGGATTAGCCTGCGGAATTTTCTGCACAGAATCCGCACTCCTGCAGAAAACGCAGGTGCGTTTCTTATGCATTTTTGACCCGTTTTTCATGCGGACTTGTATGCGTTTTTTTTAAGCTAAATAAAGATTTTCTATTTAACAAAAAAAAAGATTTGTGATGTAATTTCTTGTCCAACCCTACTCCATTACACACACAGATAGATGATAATAGATTGATAGATATGGGATAGATAGATAGATAGATAGATAGATAGATAGATAGATAGATAGATAGATAGATAGATAGATAGATAGATAGATAGGGGATAGATAGATATGGGATAGATAGATAGATAGATAGATAGATAGATAGATAGATAGATAGATAGATAGATAGATAGATAGATATGGGATAGATAGATAGATGATAGATAGATTATTAGATAGATAGATATGGGATAGATAGATACTGTAGATTGTTAGATAATAGATAGATAGGAGATGATAGATAGATAGATAGATAGATAGATAGATAGATAGATAGATAGATAGTGTGAGACAGTGAAGGAATATGTGTTGAATGAGGTGTATATTTCACCTAAGTACTTTGCTGACTGGTATGAGCGAAATGTGTGGCTTTGTAAACCTGGTGGTAAAGAAAGGTCACTACACCTGCCATTCAGTACACGCTTGCAGCTCAGACCTGAATCACTCAGGTGTTGATTAGGAAGCCAGAAGTAGGTGCTTGGGAGCACAGTCAGAGAGCTCGCTTAGTCTGGACACAGGAGGGGTCCAGGCACAAGAAGCAGTCTCCAGGAGTAGGACTCGCTTAGTCTGGACACAGGAGGGGTCCAGGCACAGAAGGTGTCTCCAGGAGTTTGAGCTATCTCAGTCTGGGTGCTCGATGTACCCCGGACACAGGAGTAGTCTCTGTGAGAATCCATGCGGATAGCAGCTGAATAGGAGGGGAGCTCTTCAAGTCTGGACGTTGAAGGTGCCTTCAGACACAAGGAGGAGACTCTGTGAACCTCCATGCTGGTAAATGCTGGTAAATGCTGGTAAATGCTGGTAAATGCTGAACTTTATGTGTTGTTTTGGCCCCGGCTGTTAGAGTCGGGACCCGGATAGATAGGGAAATCTATCTATGTGTAGTAAGTGGCTAGACAAGCCTAGGTCTTCTGTTTATGATTTGTTTTTATCTGTTTGCTGTGGACTTTAAATAAAACTGGTTGCGGCCAGTTTTCACCAAACTGCTGTCTGAATGAACTGTTTCCGTGCCACTCTGTCTACCCGGACGGCGATCCCAGAGCTATATCCCCGAAAAGCTTACAATTGGCGGAGAGTGCTGGGGCAGCACAGTGGCTGATACAATTGGTGCTGGAATGTGCGTGCAGCACAGTGGCGAGAGACAGCAATAAAAGGTGAAGTCTGTTGAAGCAGCAGCAGAGTAAAAAAAAAAAAAAAAAAGTGTGCAGCAGCAAAGGAAAAGTCTGTTGGAGCAGTCTTAAAGAGACAGTGGCCCTAATAGAGTTTGCAGAGAAAAAAAAAGTGTCTGCACAGCAAGGCTGAATTTTCTGTGGAGAAGACTGTGGAGTGTGTATGTCTTGAGTGAAGACTGCCGTTGTTGAGACAGAGAAGTCTGACGCATGGATGACAGCATGGAGGCGCTGTTTGAACAAATGGCGCAAGTTAATGTGCAACATAAGACTGCCGTGGTTGAGACAGATAAGTCCGGCAGTATGGAGGAGCTCGTTGAGTACCTGGTACAGGCCCAGCAGAGCATGCAACTGCAGTGCCAGCAGCAGCAGCAGCAGCAGGAGAATAACCGGTTGTTGGGAACAGATTGCAGCTCTCAGTACCTCGTCCCAGAGTAATGTTGTGAAGGCACCTGCGTTGTCCGCTGTAAAGAAGGCGGTAAGACGGTCCCTGAAAAAGATGACACCTCGTGATGATGTGGAGGTATATCTCACTAGGTTTGAGGGACTGGCAGAGAAGGAGAATCTGCCCCTATCTGAATGGGCCATGATGGTCGCACCCTATCTGATTGGAGAACCCCAAAGGGCTATGCTGACCTGAGCGAGCAGGACAGCCAGACTATGCCAAGCTGAAAGCGGAGATTCTTACCCGGCTGGGTGTGTTACGGTGACAGCCCGTGCCAGGGGAGTTCATGACTGGAGATGCAGTTGGGAGTCTGCAGTCAGCAAACCTGATTATGGAGTTGAAAAGGTGATAGTGAACCGCTACACCCGAGCATGTCCTCCTGAGTACAGCCAGAGGTCGGACAAGGAGACACCAGGACGCCAATCGTCTGGTCAGCCTGATGGAGAAGGCCTTCGCCAGCAAAGACTGTCTCCGTGACCAGCCGTCTGAGAGGTCGTCACTTCAGAGTTCCGGACGCTGAACTCTCGCGGTAAGAGCGTTCCAGCTGTTGGGGACATGGGGTATACTGATAAGCGGGTTCAGCCCGAGGGGACATGTGGGTGGAAAAGTGTGATGGACAGTGTTGGAGATGTCATGAAATTGCAGCCAACTGTCCAATAGAGGGGGAGCCTATGTATTGTGATGTTGGCAGACCTCTCTCCCTGCGCAGAGCCTGTGTGTGTGTCCACCTCAGCCGAAGAGACTGGACCACAGGGGTCCCGGTGGTTGTAAATGACTGCCCAGCACAGGCCCTCTTGGACTCAGAGAGTCCAGTGACTTCCGTGTGTGACAGCCTGATTGATAGGGACTTCATCCCTGATAAGCACCTGAGTATGGTGTGCATCCATGGAGACACCAAAGTCTACCAGAGACTGCCGTGGACTTGGTCCCCAAACTCGGGGAGGTTTCATATGAAGTAGGGGTAGTGAAGAACCTGGTGCACCCCGTTATATTGGGTAATGACTTTCCCCGATCTAAGGATCTCTGGGGGAAAAATGTTTCTGATGGACAGTGTGATGAAGCTCCTACTGAGGGTGCGCAGTCCCGAGGGGCGGAACACAATGCTAGTGGGCCGTTAAACTTATGTGATAATGATGATGATGATGATGATAATGATAATGATAATGATGATCATGATAATGATGATGACCATGATAATGATGCTGATGCTGATAATGATGAGGATGATCATGATAGTGATGATGATACTGATCATAATCATGATAATGATATTGATAATAATGATGACTGTGATAGTGATGAAATTCCTTTGCAGGTGATGTTGGGAGACGAGGATGGTGGTTCTCGGGAACCGAGTGTCCCTGACTTACCTGTGTCCTGTGACAATTTTGAGAGTGAGCAGTGGCGAGACCCCTCTCTTAAAACGGCCAGGAAAATATAAATGTTCTAAATGAGGTTTCCCAAGAGCCTGGCTCTGAGGAGAGGTTACCTCATGTTGCCATAAACACTCACCTGTTGTATAGGGACACTGAAGTCCAGGGAGAGGTCGTGAGCCAGCTCCTAGTACCTGAGTTATATAGAAGTATAGTGCTGGGGTTGTCACATAGTCACATACTTGAGGGACAGATGGTGAAGTTAATGTTGTGGATGACATGTTAACTAAGGTTCCAGATCAAGATGTGAATGAGAATGAATTGTATAACCCTGACAGTGAGCAGGATGTGAATGAAAATGAAGTGTATAACCCTGAAAGTGAGCAGGATGTGAATGAGAATGAATTGTATAGCCCTGACAGTGAGCCGGATGTGAATGAAAATGAAGTGTATGACCCTGAAAGTGAGCCAGATGTGGCTGAGAAAAAGGGGTCAGGCAGTGGTAGTGATAGTGAATCATCTGATGACAATAAAGCAACCAGTGCAAATGAGGAAGGCATGTAGCAGAGGAGGTTGAGAGTCCTGAGAAGAAAGCTGATGCTGACCTTACAGCCGGACAGAAGATGGCATCTGAAGATGTTTTACAGTTGGCCTGTTCCCTGGCGAAGACTAAGGTGAAAGGAGGAGAGCTGAGCTTTAAAGGCAGGACTCTGAACTGAACACAGCACAAGTGGATGCTGTTGAAGATGAGAAGTTATCAATGTGTGGTGTGATCTGCATCATGCCAAGGACTCTGAGGGGATGCTGCAGAGGTGGAAAAAGCCATGGAAGTGGTAGACACCAAACCAGATGCCTCACCAGAAGCTGAGGTCTCCAGTGAAGCTGTGAGGAACAAGACTGAAGATGTGGGGACTGACTCTGCCCCGGAATCTGTTTCTGCCGGAGACAGCGGGTGGACAGTGTACTGTCCGGATCCGTGGCTGCAACTCGCGAAGCTCGGGCCGGAAGTTCGGCGCCCGGTGCTCCATCGGTGTTCCCGAGCGACACAAAGGATCTGGATAAATCCCAAGATGAGATTTTGAGACATCAGGTTGGCCTTGGTGAGCTCAAGCGCATTTTCATGGAGTCTACACCTGAACCACGTCCAGTGAGTGGGAGGGGCGATGTGTCGCTCCGTTGCCGCTGCAGACACACAGGAGCTCAGATGGGATGCAGAACGTGGTGGAAGAGAAGACTGATGGTAGGGCTTCTGAGCATGTCCTACCAGAAGAGCCTGTACAAGAAGAGGATGAAGTATGTGTACCGAAAAAGAAAAACGATCAGCTCCCTCTACAGTGCCAATCGTTTGAACAGGGTGGCTCAAAATGGTCAGAGACCATGACAGAGGCGCTTAAGTTCTGTGAAATAGAATTTATGAATCAACTGATATTTAAGAAAGTAGATGTGCTAAAAAAGGTTCAGGGGGAATTAGAGAAAGCTGAAAAAACCCCTATACCTCCTGTGACAGTTGGTGACACAGGGTCAGTGCCTCAAAAACAGGAGGTACGAAAGTTTCTGAGGAAGAATCAGCAGAGGTGTTCTGACGTGCCTGGTCGTACTTCTCTGGTGAGGCACTATACCGAGACTGAGGCTGGCACTAAGGTCAAGCTGAAACCGTGCAGGACACCCGAGGCCCGCAGAGAGCATAGGCCTGGGAGGGTACAGCGTAGTGCGGTTGCTTTAGGTGAAGATACAGATGACAATGGTGAAGATGAACTTGGTGTTGGCCATAACTGGTCCGGAGTTCACTGTCTCTTTAGGATTGTTGACCAGCCCTCCGGTCTGGATGACCAGCCCTCCGGTCTGGAGAAGAGGGGGGGGATATGTGAGACAGTGAAGGAATATGTGTTGAATGAGGTGTATATTTCACCTAAGTACTTTGCTGACTGGTATGAGCGAAATGTGTGGCTTTGTAAACCTGGTGGTAAAGAAAGGTCACTACACCTGCCATTTCAGTACACGCTTGCAGCTCAGACCTGAATCCACTCAGGTGTTGATTAGGAAGCCAGAAGTAGGTGCTTGGGAGCACAGTCAGAGAGCTCGCTTAGTCTGGACACAGGAGGGTCCAGGCACAAGAAGCAGTCTCCAGGAGTAGGAGCTCGCTTAGTCTGGACACAGGAGGGGTCCAGGCACAGAAGGTGTCTCCAGGAGTTTGAGCTATCTCAGTCTCGGTGCTCGATGTACCCCGGACACAGGAGTAGTCTCTGTGAGAATCCATGCGGATAGCAGCTGAATAGGAGGGGAGCTCTCTCAAGTCTGGACGTTGAAGGTGCCTTCAGACACAAGGAGGAGACTCTGTGAACCTCCATGCTGGTAAATGCTGGTAAATGCTGGTAAATGCTGAACATATGTGTTGTTTTGGCCCCGGCTGTTAGAGTCGGGACCCGGATAGATAGGGAAATCTATCTATGTGTAGTAAGTGGCTAGACAAGCCTAGGTCTTCTGTTTATGATTTGTTTTTATCTGTTTGCTGTGGACTTTAAATAAAACTGGTTGCGGCCAGTTTTCACCAGAACTGCTGTCTGAATGAACTGTTTCCGTGCCACTCTGTCTACCGGACGGCGATCCCAGAGCTATATCCCTGAAAAGCTTACAATAGATAGATAGATAGATAGATAGATAGATAGATAGATAGATAGATAGATAGACAGATAAAAAGGTACATAAATAGTTAAAGACACACACACACAAAATCTTCATGTAATATCTTTAATTTAAAAAAATGGGAAAAAAATGGCGTGGGCTCCAGCGCAATTTTCTGCACCAGAGGGGGAAAGCCGATATTTCTAGCCTGGGGTTAATACCCATGGAGCTTCCCAGGCTATGACTATCAGCCCGCAGCTAGCCTTTACTGGCTATTAAAATAGGGGGACCCCCCCCAAAAAATGACATGGGATCCCCCCAGAAAGGCTACACAGACAGCTGCGGGCTGATATTCATAGCCTAGGAAGGGGCCTTGGATATTGGCATCCCCCCGGCTAAAAATACCAGCACCCAGCCACCCCAGAATTGGCGCATCTGTACGATGCGCCAGTTCCGGCACTTAGCCCCTCTCTTTCCCACTGCTGTGTAGCGGTGGCATATGTGGTAATAAGAGGTTAATGTCACCTTGCTATTGTAAGATGACATTAAGCGCGGTTAATAATGGAGAGGCGTCAATAAGATGCCTGTCCATTATTAATCTTATAGTATCAAAGGGTTAAAAAAACACACACATAAGAATAAAGTATTTTAATGAAATAAAACACAACAAGGTTTGCCATCTTTATTCCACGCCCAATTCATGCAACGCCATCATTCTGCTGTAATAAAAAGTAAAAAATAAACCAATAGTATACTCCTTGTCCTACGCAGTCCAATTAATAACGAGTGTCCCACAATGATTTCCCCTATAGAACTGTGACATCAGGTGATGTCACTGCTCTATAGGGCCTCCAGTGACAAACTGACAGGAGACAATGGCTTCTGCAGTGCATCACTGAGGTTACCTCAGTTCATTTTCTCACTTTACAGCAATGCTGTGTGGGAATTTCATTGTACTGTCGCATCATTGGCTAATGTGTCACTCACTGTCACTGTAGCAGGCATAGCGGATGGGACTTGTAGTCCCATCGGACTATGCCTGCATACACACACACAGCCCCCGGACAGCCCGGCAGACCCCCGTACAGCCCTGCAGACCCCTGGATAGCTCCGGCAGACTCGGACAGCCCCGGCAACCCCCTCACAGACCCACAAACCCCCGGACAGCCCGCAGACCCCCGGACAGCCCTGGCAGACCCCCGCACAGCCACGCAGACCCCCGGATAGCCCCGGCAAACCCCGCACAGCCATGCAGACCCCCGCACAGCCTCGCAGACCCCCGAATAGCCCCGACATCCCCCAAACAACCCCGGCAACCCTAGCACATCCCCGGCAACCCCCATAGACCCCCGGATAGCCCCGGCAACCCCCAGACAGCCCTGGCAACCCCAAACAGCCCGGCAACCCCCGCAGACTCTGGACAGCCCCTGCAGACCCCCCCCACACACATAGCCAGCACACACTATACATGCACACACACATAGCCCGGAACAACACATATACGCACACAATCACCGCCCACGCTCGCCCATACACTTCACTCATCCCGATCTGCAGCGTTTCATCTGCAGCAAAACCGCAGATCTTTTTTAGACCTGTGGTTTTGCTGCGGATGTGCCCGACGCAATGGGTGTAGAAATGCTGCAGATCCGCACAAAGAATTGACATGTTGCGAAAATGAAACGCTGCGAATCCGCGGGGTTTTTTCTGCAGTATGTGCACATCAAACCTGTGTTTCCCATAGATGTACATTGACTATGCACCACACTGAGGGTTTGATGCATTTCCGCGTGTCCAAAAAACGCTGCGGAAACGCATCTAAATCCACAACGTGTGCACATACCCCCAAAAAAAACATCCTACTTAACCTTCTGCGCTCCCTCGCAGCGTTTGCATCTTTTTCTGGTGCCAACAGCTGCTTTATGCTTGTAAGCATTGATGTAATATACCTTTATGCTGATTAAACAGTGAATCTTTCACAACCTGGCCTATAGTGTGCCTTAATGTAAATGCATATTTATATTGTCTCTGGAAATGTAGCTTCAGATTGATCTGCTTTCTGTTGATAGGTGAAGACACCATTAGAAACATCTTCATATTGAGCTGTGTTAGTGCCGTAATGGACATGGAGAACGTGATTATTCCTGTTTGCGCTGACAGATGTGTTACAATTATATTAATGTCTCGAGACTGTCCTCCAGTCACGCACTACTATTTTCCTGTGTCCCCCATGGATCACGTCTTTAATTTGCAGGCTGAACTGTGATCTTTAAGAATTAGCATAATCCAGCAGCACTAATGTATTTGCAGTATTTGAGATCTATATTTGGTTTTTTGATTTATAAATTTTGCTCCATCCTCAATACACGGTAATTGGAAAATCTTGTGCTATGTTATACAAAGTGTTTGAAGTTTTATGTAAATATGGTGTTTGATGTTTGATGTAAATAATGAATAGACAATATTTGTGCTGAATTAATTCCTATTTTAAATAGTCACAGTATTTTATGAATGTAGTTAAAGTGACATACACACTCAATTAAACCTAATATTTGCACCGGGAAAAAATAATAACATGAGATGGAATATGCAATGTAAGTAAAAGTTGAGCAAAAATATTTGTAGGACTTGGTTCAGTGGCTACATTGTCAGTGGCCACCTGACCAGAAACCTGAGAACCTCTTCCTACAGCAGCATTCTAGGTGCCTCTTCTGATTACCCGCTGTGACGTCATTTGTGTATCATGCCACTATGATAATGTCATATGTCATGACAAGCCTACAATATAAAAGAAAAACTTGGCACTCAACTTATGTCTAATTATAGTAATTTTATTTTGTAGTCCGTAAAGAAATGTTTCGGTCCACATGGACCTTCTTCAGTCTTACTGCTTGTGGAAGAAGAGAAGGTGAGGTCAAAGTTAAAGAAGTAATGAGAAAATATTTCTCCAATGCCTGTTCAAATTTGAGCCCAGAGGGGATGATATAGGTGGAGGTTAGAACTGTAACTTGTTAACCAATGCTAACACCACGTTATTTGTCTCAGGGGAACCCACTAACCACCATTGCAGCCAAAGTGCTACAGTTACCCTACAGGGGACATTACAGAATCTAATATTTAAGACAGCGCTACAATCCAGAGGCACTACAGTTACTGGATCCATGTTCCCTTCCAGCGAGCGGGCAACGTGAATCCTGTCAGAACACTTACTTCTTACAACAGTGTCCCTGATTCTATATGCTGCTGAACTCCTGGGCAATAACACATTACTGCTCGTTATATGAAAACCGAGCAGTCTTTCAGTTTAGCATGGACCCTGAAAGTCTCTGTGCCCTAGGGCTTATAACCTGCCTCTTGCAGCTTGTCCTGGTACGCTCTTCTCCTCTGCCTGCGGGCATCCATTTTGCTACAGACACGGGCGTCACAGATCATTACAGGAAGGAGTTCTGAAGGGTTCTGGTCCAGCAGCTGTGGATTGCATCAACAAGTTTTCTCCCAGGCAAAGATTTAAAAAAAACTTTTATGAAGAAGCATCAAGAAATGAGCAGCTTTGAGGACCGCAGGCGCAGTGGTTGGCCAAGGCAACTAATTGGCAGAACATGAAGGATATATCATGATTACTTTCCTTCGAAATTGGGAAAATTTACAGCAGTGCCATCAGCTCAGAACTGGCAGCAACCAGTGAGAAAATGCTACACCGATCTGCTGTTCAGAAGTGGTCTTCATGGAAGAACTGTGGCCATTAAGTCATACCTTCCACATGAAAACAAGGTCAACTGACTCATGTACTGTATGTATGAGAACATATTGGATGAAGAAAAATGGTAGCTGGCATTCTAGACTGATGTGTTAAAATGTGAAATGTTTGACTGTCACAGATAGCTATTTGATAGCCAAAGGAATGAAGAACAGAATAATATGTGTCAACAGTGATGGAGGGTCCTTGCAAGTGTGAGGCTATATTTCAGTTATGCAAATTGTCTCTTCAGAGAGGAAGAGAGCTAGAACTCTAGTGCCACCTTTTGGAAGGTAGCAATCCTACAAGTCAATGTCGACCCTTTAACGAGCCTTATCACATGACCTAGGATAATAGCCAAACCAGAATCTCAATTTGCAGACACTGTGTTTCGGGGTTCAGCCCCTCGTCAGTGCAAAGCGGAGATCTGGTTTGGCTGTGTGAGAGGCGTCAGACCATTGTCCAAGAAATATCGTCACTCCTTGCGGAGATCAACATGCTAGGCATGCAGATGAGGAGACTTAAAGCCGCAATGCTCCTCTGGGAAATATGCTAATTATGCAAATTGTCTCTTCAGAGAGGAAGAGAGCTAGAACTCTAGTGCCACCTTTTGGAAGGTAGCAATCCTACAAGTCAATGTCGACCCTTTAACGAGCCTTATCACATGACCTAGGATAATAGCCAAACCAGAATCTCAATTTGCAGACACTGTGTTTCTTTTTTTTTTTTTTTTTTTAAAACCATTCAGGTTAGTTATAAACAACTCAATATAAGCTCATCAACTTAAACGTCGTTGTTTCAACTCTCATCATCATGGTTCATATTTAATTCAGCATAACAAACTAAAGGTATACACAAAAGACGTCATAAACATCAATAAACATCACTAAAATTCACTGATATTTGATCAGGTGCTGCCATTTTTTAAATTTCCAAACGCCCTCTGCATCAGAACCACCACCGCCTTCACTGTCTAATTTATAAATCAAGTATAATCTAGAAAGGATCAGCCCGACACACTTATTCACAGATAAATGCTTCTCTTTGAAAATTCCTAAATTCCTCACATCCCACAAACTCTGCATCACACAAGTCATAATTAACCATAGGATTCTATTTTTCACACGACCACATGCACCAATTCCAAACATTGCAACACGCCAGTCAATAAAACTCACCCCCGCTAATTCCTTACACAACCCACCTACACACTTCCACACACTGTACGCGTAATCACAGTCCCACATAGTATGCCACACAGTCTCACATCCACCACAACCTTCTCTCGGGCACACTTCCGTTCTGGTCAGACCTCGTCTCTTCTGAACCTGTCGCACAGGCAAAATATTGTGCAAGGACATCCATACAATATCCCTTTGTCTATTAGACATCCCATGCGTTCCCAAACTCTACCATGCAACCGAGACTTCATTCCCTCTCAAACCCACAATATTACTCTCCACATCATTCTTATGTATTATTTTCATCACCTTCTTAGCCATTCTAAAATCATTCATCGGCACACTCAATAAATCATGCTTCCTCACAAACTTTTCAATCACCTCATACCAGACCGGACACTTGAAAGCAACAGGCACTCTAGCATCCCTCTTTCTCCAACACAAGCCATACAACATCCAACCAGCAGAATAACTTGCCATATAAGCTCCTTTATTTCCTTTATTCAACAAAATAACTACCGTTTTGATATACTGAAGCCCCAGAAAAATCTCAATGTTTGGAAAGGCCATGCCACCATGGTGACATGCCTTAAAAAGACTTTCTCTCTTAAGTTTTTCTATTTTACTACTCCAGAAAAAAGTAAAAACTAACTTTTCCACTCTTTTTATTTTCCTATTAGACGGTGGAAAAACTGTTGCAATAAAAAGCAGAATCGGAAGAATCACCGCTTTTATGACCAAAATCTTACCACTCAAGGTCAAGTCTCTCAGTCGCCAAAAATTTAACTTACGCTCTATGCGCAATCCACACTCCTCCCAGCTCTCCTTACCTTCCAGCTCCTTATTAAATAATACTCCCAGCACTTTGAGAGCACCCTCCTCACATTTAACCCCCTCCATTTTAACCCCATCATCCCCAAAACATTTAAAACTACATTTATTCCAATTCACTCTAAAACCAGACGCACCACAGAAAAACTCCAAAAGCAACTTAACTCTACTCATAGACGCAACACTTTCACTCACAACCACAACATCATCCATATATCCAAGAACTTTCACATGCTTTCCACCACTCCCCGGTACCAACAAACCTCGCACCACTTTATCACGTCTCACCAAGCACAACAAAGGTTCAATCACACATACAAATAAGACAGGGGACATGGGACACCCCTGCCTTACACCAGACATAATATTCACTTTCTCACTCAACCATCCATTAACAAGAAACTCGCTTGACACACAATCATACAAAGACATTAACCCATTCACAATTTTTTTAGGAAATCCCATTCTCTCCAGAACTTTAAACAAAAACACATGCGAGACCCTATCAAACGCTTTCTCAAAATCAATTGTCAGAACCATACACTTCTGTTTCCTTCCCATGCAGTCCCCAATCAAATCCCTTAATAACAATAAGTTATCACTCATACTTCTCCCAGGCACCGCACACACCTGATCCTCATCCACAACATTACCAATCACCTCACGCATACGATTCGCCAACAATTTGCTATAGATTTTGTAATCTGCATTCAGCAGCGTTATAGGTCTCCAATTCTCTAAACACTTTCTCTCACCTTTCTTATACACAAGCACAACCACCCCTCCTTCATTGATTCACACAACTTACCATTCTCCCACATGTACTTACATATCTCAGTCAAATCAGCACCCAGGAAATCCCATGCTTTCACATAGAATTCTACCGGCAATCCGTCTTTCCCTGGTGTCTTATTCTTTTTAGCACTCTTCATCACGTTTTCTACTTCATCCATAATCACATCCTCATTCAAAATATCACATTCTTCACTACCCAACTTGTTTTCTAACCCATTCAGCACTTCTGAAACAAGACCAGAGTCAATCCATTTTTTATCATATAACTTGCTGTAGAACCTATTCACCTCCTTTATCACATTCTCACCTGACACACACAAACCGTTCCTATCCAGGACTTTATCCATATCAACCTTTCTCCCATTCATTTTCTTAAAAAAGAACCTTGTGCACTTTTCATCTTTCTCAAGATGTTCTATTTTGGTGCGATAGATGATTTCCTTTCCTTTCGCATCCATAACACGCTTTAGTTCACTCTTTGTCTCAGCCAGCTCATCAGACACATCCATCCCACTTTCTCCACACTTCCTTAACCAGTCTATACGCCTGTTTAAATCATTGAATCTTTCCCGATAAATAGCAGCTTTTTATAGCCCCATTTTTTGAAGAATTTTTTGCAACACACCTTAACCCAGTCCCACCATTCCAGCACACATGCAAAATTCCTCTTACATACTCTCCACTCTTTATACTTTATTTTTAATTCATTCATCACATCCTCATCTTCTAACAACCTAACGTTCAGCTTCCAAACCCCACCATCATACACACGGTCATCAATCGCACTAAAACACACCTCTCAAACACTCATGATCAGAAAAAGGTACAGCATTTTGTTCAAAATTCATACACAACATATTTTTGGAAAACAACATTTTATCTATTCTGGATGCAATACCACCCCTATCAGCATGGTATGTTGGCGGTGGTGGGATGCCAAATTTCAGAGCAGCAGCATCTAGAAGGGAAAAATCAGAAATAAGATTGGATAACTTTTTACCAGTTATGTCACAATTCCCTTCTGTGATGCAATTAAAGTCTCCAACTAAAACTGTAGGCATTTTGCCTGGAAGAAACAAACTTAATTTTTCCAAAAGAGCCAGACGCTCCTTTTTCCCATCCTTTCCTGATGGACAGTACACATTAATAATTCTAGCCCGCCACCCCCTATAGCTAACATGTGCAATTATACATCTACCCACCTCTACCACCGTGTAGCTATCTAAACTAATCTCCCTGTTACCCATTAATATCCCTACACCATCATTCCTATTAACACATGAGCCAGACCATACATGCTGACCGTAAGGCCAGTCCTTATCGCTTGGAGCGTCCTCAATCCCACATTCCTGAAGACAAAAGATGTGAGCATTCATCTGTTTAATATAATCTAGGACGACTGCCCTCCTGGATTTAGATCTAATTTGTCTGACATTCAGGGACGCAATGCCCAACCAGCTTGGGGAGCCATAACATGATGGTGTTATTTACATGACGACAAACAGGCCACTTCTTCTTCAGCCGTTTTCGTCTTCCATCTGGAACTGCAACTCCCCGAATCTGTTTACGTCTGCGGGAATGCCTAAAAAAACATTGGTGTCAGGAGAGAAGACATTCTGAGGGTAACTACGTTCACTCACCGGACTTAAACAATCTTCACCGGCGTCCGCCCAATCCGTTCTGGGCTTTTTACAGGAAGTTCCAGGCTCCTCCTCCTCCTCAGAGGGCCTTGCAAGAGTGAAGTCACCTTGATCTCCACAACTGGTCAACGCCTCCTCAGTAGCTAACCAAGATATACTGGGGGTATTACCAAGAGAACCCTCCAACTCCCCCTCCCCACAGACATCAGACTGATGAGGGAGCTCACATTCAACCTCAGCAAGTTCCAAACCTGCCACCTCTGGGCTGGGAGTCTCCGTTTCGGGCAGGGCCTCCTCATGTGCATCCATGATTTCAGGTTCCTCAATAAGATCCGGGTCTGTAACCTGTGGAATGTCAACAACAGCAGCAGGGGCGCAGCTGCCCCACCTGTGACCTCAGCGTAAGACCTAGGACTGATCCTGGCCTTACAATCCCGATACTTATGGCCCTCCTCACCACAAGCATTACACATAACAGGATTTGTGCAGTCTTTTGCCATATGGCCGGAACCATTGCAATTCCTACAAGTTGGCATGTCCTTGCAACTATCCTGGGTATGCCCGAAATTTTTACACCTCCTGCAATACAGCGGGGCATCTGGAAAAAACAAAAAAACACTATTTTTCCCAATTGAAAAATTAAGAGGGGGGTAATGGATGCCTCCCGGGCCTTGGGGATCCATCCCAAATCTCACAAAAAATTTGTACTTCCCGGTCCAGAGCCCTTCTCCATTCAGGACCCTGTGGGAGTACTGAACATAAATGCAATGTCTTTTCAAAAATAAAGTAATGTCCTCCAGGGAAACAAAAGGGTTGTGCATGAAAACCACAAGTGGGATATCCCCCTTAGAGTATAGCACAGTAAAGGTAAGTCCTTCCAGCAAAGGATTTGCAACTCCATTTTTCAGGGCAGTAAACAAATTCTGGCAAGCCGCCATAGAAGATAGCACCAGCACATACCTGCCTTCCCTCCTGAACTCCTGCAGGCATATTATATCGGACTTCCGAATCATCAGGATGTCATAAAACACCATGTTGACCAAATATCCCAGGGAAAAATGCAACTTCTTATCTTCAGCGATTTCAATCCGGAATCCATTTTTGACCCGGCTATCACCGGTCCCAGAGAATTGAAGTCGGACTCCCATCGTCCACAACTCCAAGGATCTTCTCCCTGAATCCTCCTGGCTATCTCCCTAAAGCAGCAACCGGCTTAAGCCACCGAAGTGGCGATGCCGGAAGGCCAAGAGACAGCACTCAAGGTATCCAGGACACTTTGCACCTCGTCAGTGCAAAGCAGAGATCTGGTTTGGCTGTGTGAGAGGCGTCAGACCATTGTCCAAGAAATATCGTCACTCCTTGCGGAGATCAACATGCTAGGCATGCAGATGACTTGTAGGATTGCTACCTTCCAAAAGGTGGCACTAGAGTTCTAGCTCTCTTCCTCTCTGAAGAGACAATTTGCATAATTAGCATATTTCCCAGAGGAGCATTGCGGCTTTAAGTCTCCTCATCTGCATGCCTAGCATGTTGATCTCCGCAAGGAGTGACGATATTTCTTGGACAATGGTCTGACGCCTCTCACACAGCCAAACCAGATCTCCGCTTTGCACTGACGAGGTGCAAAGTGTCCTGGATACCTTGAGTGCTGTCTCTTGGCCTTCCGGCATCGCCACTTCGGTGGCTTAAGCCGGTTGCTGCTTTAGGGAGATAGCCAGGAGGATTCAGGGAGAAGATCCTTGGAGTTGTGGACGATGGGAGTCCGACTTCAATTCTCTGGGACCGGTGATAGCCGGGTCAAAAATGGATTCCGGATTGAAATCGCTGAAGATAAGAAGTTGCATTTTTCCCTGGGATATTTGGTCAACATGGTGTTTTATGACATCCTGAAGATTCGGAAGTCCGATATAATATGCCTGCAGGAGTTCAGAAGGGAAGGCAGGTATGTGCTGGTGCTATCTTCTATGGCGGCTTGCCAGAATTTGTTTACTGCCCTGAAAAATGGAGTGGCAAATCCTTTGCTGGAAGGACTTACCTTTACTGTGTTATACTCCAAGGGGGATATCCCACTTGTGGTTTTCATGCACAACCCTTTTGTTTCCCTGGAGGACATTACTTTTTTTGAAAAGACATTGCATTTATGTTTAGTACTCCCACAGGGTCCTGAATGGAGAAGGGCTCTGGACCGGGAAGTACAAATTTTTTGTGAGATTTGGGATGGATCCCCAAGGCCCGGGAGGCATCCATTACCCCCCTCTTAATTTTTCAATTGGGAAAAATAGTGTTGTTTTGTTTTTTCCAGATGCCCCACTGTATTGCAGGAGGTGTAAAAATTTTGGGCATACCCAGGATAGTTGCAAGGACATGCCAACTTGTAGGAATTGCAATGGTTCCGGCCATATGGCAAAAGACTGCACAAATCCTGTTATGTGTAATGCTTGTGGTGAGGAGGGCCATAAGTATCGGGATTGTAAGGCCAGGATCAGTCCTAGGTCTTACGCTGAGGTCACAGGTGGGGCAGCTGCGCCCCCTGCTGCTGTTGTTAACATTCCACAGGTTACAGACCCGGTTCTTATTGAGGAACCTGAAATCATGGATGCACATGAGGAGGCCCTGCCCGAAACGGAGTCTCCCAGCCCAGAGGTGGCAGGTTTGGAACTTGCTGAGGTTGAATGTGAGCTCCCTCATCAGTCTGATGTCTGTGGGGAGGGGGAGTTGGAGGGTGCTCTTGATAATAGCCCCAGTATATCTTGGTTAGCTACTGAGGAGGAGTTGACCAGTTGTGGAGATCAAGGTGACTTCACTCTTGCAAGGCCCTCTGAGGAGGAGGAGGAGCCTGGAACTTCCTGTAAAAAGCCCAGAACGGATTGGGCGGACGCCGGTGAAGATTGTTTAAGTCCGGTGAGTGAACGTAGTTACCCTCAGAATGTCTTCTCTCCTGACACCAGTGTTTTTTTAGGCATTCCCGCAGACGTAAACAGATTCGGGGAGTTGCAGTTCCAGATGGAAGACGAAAACGGCTGAAGAAGAAGTGGCCTGTTTGTCGTCATGTAAATAACACCATCATGTTATGGCTCCCCAAGCTGGTTGGGGCATTGCGTCCCTGAATGTCAGACAAATTAGATCTAAATCCAGGAGGGCAGTCGTCCTAGATTATATTAAACAGATGAATGCTCACATCTTTTGTCTTCAGGAATGTGGGATTGAGGACGCTCCAAGCGATAAGGACTGGCCTTACGGTCAGCATGTATGGTCTGGCTCATGTGTTAATAGGAATGATGGTGTAGGGATATTAATGGGTAACAGGGAGATTAGTTTAGATAGCTACACGGTGGTAGAGGTGGGTAGATGTATAATTGCACATGTTAGCTATAGGGGGTGGCGGGCTAGAATTATTAATGTGTACTGTCCATCAGGAAAGGATGGGAAAAAGGAGCGTCTGGCTCTTTTGGAAAAATTAAGTTTGTTTCTTCCAGGAAAAATGCCTACAGTTTTAGTTGGAGACTTTAATTGCATCACAGAAGGGAACTGTGACATAACTGGTAAAAAGTTATCCAATCTTATTTCTGATTTTTCCCTTCTAGATGCTGCTGCTCTGAAATTTGGCATCCCACCACCGCCAACATACCATGCTGATAGGGGTGGTATTGTATCCAGAATAGATAAAATGTTGTTTTCCAAAAATATGTTGTGTATGAATTTTGAACAAAATGCTGTACCTTTTTCTGATCATGAGTGTTTGAGAGGTGTGTTTAGTGCGATTGATGACCGTGTGTATGGTGGTGGGGTTTGGAAGCTGAACGTTAGGTTGTTAGAAGATGAGGATGTGATGAATGAATTAAAAATAAAGTATAAAGAGTGGAGAGTATGTAAGAGGAATTTTGCGTGTGTGCTGGAATGGTGGGACTGGGTTAAGGTGTGTTGCAAAAAATTCTTCAAAAAATGGGGCTATAAAAAAGCTGCTATTTATCGGGAAAGATTTAATGATTTAAACAGGCGTATAGACTGGTTAAGGAAGTGTGGAGAAAGTGGGATGGATGTGTCTGATGAGCTGGCTGAGACAAAGAGTGAATTAAAGCGTGTTATGGATGAAAAAGGGAAGGAAATCATCTATCGCACCAAAATAGAACATCTTGAGAAAGATGAAAAGTGCACAAGGTTCTTTTTTAAGAAAATGAATGGGAGAAAGGTTGATATGGATAAAGTCCTGGATAGGAACGGTTTGTGTGTGTCAGGTGAGAATGTGATAAAGGAGGTGAATAGGTTCTACAGCAAGTTATATGATAAAAAATGGATTGACTCTGGTCTTGTTTCAGAAGTGCTGAATGGGTTAGAAAGCAAGTTGGGTAGTGAAGAATGTGATATTTTGAATGAGGAAGTGATTATGGATGAAGTAGAAAACGTGATGAAGAGTGCTAAAAAGAATAAGACACCAGGGAAAGACGGATTGCCGGTAGAATTCTATGTGAAAGCGTGGGATTTCCTGGGGGCTGATTTGACTGAGATATGTAAGTACATGTGGGAGAATGGTAAGTTGTGTGAATCAATGAAGGGGGGTGGTTGTGCTTGTGTATAAGAAAGGTGAGAGAAAGTGTTTAGAGAATTGGAGACCTATAACGCTGCTGAATGCAGATTACAAAATCTATAGCAAATTGTTGGCGAATCGTATGTGTGAGGTGATTGGTAGTGTTGTGGATGAGGATCAAGTGTGTGCTGTGCCTGGGAGGAGTATGAGTGATAACTTATTGTTATTAAGGGATTTGATTGGGGACTGCATGGGAAGGAAACAGAAGTGTATGGTTCTGACAATTGATTTTGAGAAAGCGTTTGATAGGGTCTCGCATGTGTTTTTGTTTAAAGTTCTGGAGAGAATGGGATTTCCTAAAAAATTTGTGAATGGGATAATGTCTTTGTATGATTGTGTGTCAAGTGAGTTTCTTGTTAATGGATGGTTGAGTGAGAAAGTGAATATTATGTCTGGTGTAAGGCAGGGGTGTCCCATGTCCCCTGTCTTATTTGTATGTGTGATTGAACCTTTGTTGTGCTTGGTGAGACACGATAAAGTGGTGCGAGGTTTGTTGGTACCGGGGAGTGGTGGAAAACATGTGAAAGTTCTTGGATATATGGATGATGTTGTGGTTGTGAGTGAAAGTGTTGCGTCTATGAGTAGAGTTAAGTTGCTTTTGGAGTTTTTCTGTGGTGCGTCTGGCTTTAGAGTGAATTGGAATAAATGTAGTTTTAAATGTTTTGGGGATGATAGGGTTAAAATGGAGGGGGTTAAGTGTGAGGAGGGTGCTCTCAAAGTGCTGGGAGTATTATTTAATAAGGAGCTGGAAGGTAAGGAGAGCTGGGAGGAGTGTGGATTGCGCATAGAGCGTAAGTTAAATTTTTGGCGACTGAGAGACTTGACCTTGAGTGGTAAGATTTTGGTCATAAAAGCGGTGATTCTTCCGATTTTGCTTTTTATTGCAACAGTTTTTCCACCGTCTAATAGGAAAATAAAAAGAGTGGAAAAGTTAGTTTTTACTTTTTTCTGGAGTAGTAAAATAGAAAAACTTAAGAGAGAAAGTCTTTTTAAGGCTTGTCACCATGGTGGGCATGGCCTTTCCAAACATTGAGATTTTCCTGGGGCTTCAGTATATCAAAACGGTAGTTATTTTGTTTAATAAAGGAAATAAGGGAGCTTATATGGCAAGATATTCTGCTGGTTGGATGTTGTATGGCTTGTGTTGGAGAAAGAGGGATGCTAGAGTGCCTGTTGCTTTCAAGTGTCCGGTCTGGTATGAGGTGATTGAAAAGTTTGTGAGGAAGCATGATTTACTGAGTGTGCCGATGAATGATTTTAGAATGACTAAGAAGGTGATGAAAATAATACATAAGAATGATGTGGAGAGTAATATTGTGGGTTTGAGAGGGAATGAAGTCTCGCTTGCATGGAAGAGTTTGGGAACGCATGGGATGTCTAATAGACAAAGGGATATTGTATGGATGTCCTTGCACAATATTTTGCCTGTGCGACAGGTTCAGAAGAGACGAGGTCTGACCAGAACGGAAGTGTGCCCGAGAGAAGGTTGTGGTGGATGTGAGACTGTGTGGCATACTATGTGGGACTGTGATTATGCGTACAGTGTGTGGAAGTGTGTAGGTGGGTTGTGTAAGGAGTTAGCGGGGGTGAGTTTTATTGACTGGCGTGTTGCAATGTTTGGAATTGGTGCATGTGGTCGTGTGAAAAATAGAATCCTATGGTTAATTATGACTTGTGTGATGCAGAGTTTGTGGGATGTGAGGAATTTAGGTATTTTCAAAGAGAAGCATTTATCTGTGAATAAGTGTGTCGGGCTGATCCTTTCTAGATTATACTTGATTTATAAATTAGACAGTGAAGGCGGTGGTGGTTCTGATGCAGAGGGCGTTTGGAAATTTAAAAAATGGCAGCACTTGATCAAATATCAGTGAATTTTAGTGATGTTTATTGATGTTTATGACGTCTTTTGTGTATACCTTTGGTTTGTTATGCTGAATTAAATATGAACCATGATGATGAGAGTTGAAACAACGATTTTTAAGTTGATGAGCTTATATTGAGTTGTTTATAACTAACCTGAATGGTTTTAAAAAAAAAAAAAAAAAAAAAAAAGAAACACAGTGTCTGCAAATTGAGATTCTGGTTTGGCTATTATCCTAGGTCATGTGATAAGGCTCGTTAAAGGGTCGACATTGACTTGTAGGATTGCTACCTTCCAAAAGGTGGCACTAGAGTTCTAGCTCTCTTCCTCTCTGAAGAGACAATTTGCATAATTAGCATATTTCCCAGAGGAGCATTGCGGCTTTAAGTCTCCTCATCTGCATGCCTAGCATGTTGATCTCCGCAAGGAGTGACGATATTTCTTGGACAATGGTCTGACGCCTCTCACACAGCCAAACCAGATCTCCGCTTTGCACTGACGAGGGGCTGAACCCAGAAACACAGTGTCTGCAAATTGAGATTCTGGTTTGGCTATTATCCTAGGTCATGTGATAAGGCTCGTTAAAGGGTCGACATTGACTTGTAGGATTGCTACCTTCCAAAAGGTGGCACTAGAGTTCTAGCTCTCTTCCTCTCTGAAGAGACAATTTGCATAATTAGCATATTTCCCAGAGGAGCATTGCGGCTTTAAGTCTCCTCATCTGCATGCCTAGCATGTTGATCTCCGCAAGGAGTGACGATATTTCTTGGCTATATTTCAGCTAATGGAGTTGGGATTTGGTCAGAATTAATGGTGAGAAATATAGGCAGAAGTCTCTATCATGCAATACCATCAGGGAGGTGACTTATTGCCTCCAAATTTATTCTGGAAAGGGTCAATAACCCCAAACATACAGCAAATGTCATTAAAGGGAATCTGTCACCAGGTTTTTACTACCTTATCTGAGAGCAGTGTAATGTAGGAAAAGAGACCCTGAATCTAATGATGTATGACATAGTTTTTAGATGTAGAATGTAGCAGAGCTGAGACATCTAACGCAGCCCACACTAGGCTCTTTATGTACAATGTCTATTGACAGTGAGCAGCTTCACACAGAAGGGATGAGGTCGGACAAGCCATCGCATGCATATCAGACCTGGCAGTGATAATGCCCTAGTGATAAAACCTTCGTTGTATGTAAACAAAAGCACACAGCTTAATAAATGAAACATTGCTGAGTTCAGTTTTTCATCTCCTATTTCCTGCAGTCTTCAGATTGCATAGTAAAAATCTGCTGACATATTCCCTTTAAGAACTATGTTCAGCGAAAAGAAGAACAAGGAATCCTGGTAGTGATGATATGGTCCCCAGAGAGCCCTGATCTCAACATGAGTTTGTTTAGGATTATAACAATTGATAGGAGGATAGGACAAGTAGTCTGTGCTGCTGTGCAGTATTCAAGAAATCCAGTGGACGAAATAGGAATTAGACCATAAAAAACCCAAAAGAATGAACTGGGATATAATTATACTGGTGTGCTTGCAGAATGTAAGTGCATGTTCACACTAGCTATTTCACATTTTATTTTATTAAAAAAAAACATATTAACTAAGTACTGTATATTATTTTCATGCACTATTCTATTTATTTATTTACTGCATTGTATTTAATCATTATATTTCTGTCTTTTGTTTTAGGACTTACCGTAGACCATGTGGTTTATTCTCAATAATTTCAAAGTTGGACCAAATTCTTCATCAGGAAAACCACAATATTGGTCTGCAGCGCATACTACTACCCCATATCCTCCTACAAATTACTCTATACAGTGTGATCTCCCAACTTGAGGGTACTGCAGCAGCTGTCATACCTTGATTCCTTAGTTGTGGGTTAAACAAGCCCAAAAGGTGAGCAATGCCTTATCTTTCCCTAATCTAATTTCTCCACCAGATAAGACCCTGTTGCACTTGGTGTCTCTCTGCCCACCTCCCCTTCCCCAACCCTTATTCTGTTTGGGATTACAGAAAGAGAGAAAAGTAAGTGAATAAGCAGTAGATCTGTGGTTGGTTCTCCATGATGTTAGGAACAACCTCCCTGCCAACTTCATTCAAAAACTGTGCACGTGTACTTAGAAGAATTTATGCGATTTCAATTGGGAAAGTGTGGTTGTAAGGGAATGGAAAATGTTATTGTTTTACCTTTTACCTCTTTCTCGTACTTTACTGGTACTGCTACACGTTCATGTGTATTACCATTTTGGATGTCACATAGCTACTGCTGCACTATTCTGTGTATTACCTTAAGGGATAATAGTGTAATGTATATTTATGTGCTGCTATGTATAAAGTTAGGGAAAGTGCAGTTTGTAGGATTGGCCACTAGATGGGGGCATTTTAGTGCTCACAGTTCTTAGATAGTATATAGTGTTAGTAAATGGTTAATTGTAGGAGGGGCTGCTGTGTGGTAAGCTAGTGTAGGTGTTAGATTTAGTCAGAGGGCAAGGGATGCCCAAACCGTCCACAAGGGCTATAGGCCCAGGACGCCACCGCAGCCACGTAACTTGAAGTGAAGTGAAGCTCAGCCATCCACAGCACCAGAACTGTACAGCAGCGGGCCAGTATAGTATGGAAGGTCAGAATGTGGCAACTCATTGTTTGGGCAGATACCCTTAGAACCGGAACGAGACGGCCAAGGGACCCCACAGATGCAGTGAATACAGACAGTATGGACGTGGTGCAAACGCAGAAGATAGTACAGAAGGGCAGTACTCTCTTCCAGTGGTTTCCTACTTCGGGAATTAATGATCTTGTGTCTAGGGCGAAATAGACAGAGGGATACATATCCGTAGCAGAGACGTACAGAGAGAATGCTGAGAAACTGTCAGGGACTGTCCGACCCGGGCCCACACTTTGTGATCACAAGAGTAGCGCAGGGAAGGAAAAGGAACATTGTTTTGTGAAGCCTGTTGTAAAAGATATGAAGACTTTGGATGTGCTGTTTAATGAACCCAATAAAGATGTTCTTGTTGAAGTTGAAATGGACTGTGTCTCAGTTTATGCTGATCTACCTGGAGAGGATCTCCCACAGCATAGAGGAGAACCAGAAGCAGCTGTGTTATGATTTGGTAACCAAGGAGGATATGAGAAAAATAGGCTAGGCAACCAAACACCCAGAGAGGTTGGTAATTTAGCGGATTTCAGACCCCTAAACTGACAACACAACTAGAATTAGCCGTGGGACGTACCTATGATACCCTAGACGCCTCGACACAGCCAAAGAGTTAACTAAGCCTAAAGAGAGAAAGAGGAAAGCTAAACTGCCCCGGAGTAGAGCCCCAAAGGAATAGATAGCTCCCAAACATATATTGCTGGTAAGACAGATGAAGTACAAAACACAGGCAAAAAATAGTGTGAGCAAATGCTGGGGCCCAAACTGCCTAGATAGAACAGGACAGGAAAGGATACTGTCTGCAGGCCTGCAAAAACCCTAAGAAAAATTCCAACACGTCTGATATGCAAAAATACTGAGGCCACACGACCTCTCCCGCACTAAATCAGAACTCTGGTGTGAACTGGATGCCAAACAACAGACACTGAAATAACAGGAGACTAGAAACACAGAAAAGACTGACAGAAGCTGTGGCAAAGGAAAACAGAGTCCAGCACAGGACCCTGCAGGGAACCCGGCTGAACTCACACCAGCAAGGCAGAGAACAGAGAAAGCAAAAAGGGAAAAATGCCACAGATTAAAACAGACAAATAACTTATCTAAAAGATGCAGGACAAAGCTGGGAGCAAGCAGACTTCCAAAAGGCTCAGGAAGAGAACCAAATCACCGGCAACCACTAAGGGAAGGCTGCTCATTTAAATCTCCCCAGTCAGTAACACCTGACCCCCCAATCATCCTCCTCAGGTGATCGACCTCTGTCAGCCAGACCAGCTCTATTACCAGCAGCAGCCACAAGAGGGAGCCCAAACTCAGAAGCCAGATCCAAAGTGTTCACAACAGAGCTGGACCTGAAGGCACAGGTATGCTGACTAATGGTGGATATGTTTCTGTGAGTGGAGGACAGGACACAGAAGCCCAGTTGCCCTCGGCTATGACTAAGGTCCTGGCTGACCCTTACATCATCACACCAGATATTGATTTTATCAAGATTTCTGTTTTGTTCATTTTCAGTTTCAATTTTAACCCCTTACTGCCATCGGACGGTTTAGTACGTCCGATGGCAGTATCCCCCCCTTTGACGTGGGCTCCGGCGGTGAGCCCACCTCAAAGTCGGGACATGTCAGCTGTTTTGAACAGCATTTCAACGTCGGCATGACAATCAGAGGTCTCCTTGAGACCTCTATGGTTGTTGATGCCGAATTGCTGTTAACGCCACCCTGTGGTCGGCGCTCATAACATTGCAGTAATTCTGTGACATAGAGGCGATCTGAGCATCGCCTCTATGTAGCAGAGCCGATCATATTGTGGCAGCTTCTAGCCTCCCATGGAGGCTATTGAAGCATGCAAAAGTAAAAAAAAAGCTTTTAAAACTATGAAAAAAAATAAAAAAAAACATAAAAGTTCAAATTACCCCCCTTTCGCCCCATTCAAAATAAAACAATAAAAATCAAACATAGACATATTTGGTATTGCCACGTTCAGAATTGCCCGATCCATCAATAAAAAAAAGGATTAACGGATAAACTTGATCGCTAAACGGCGGAGTGAGAAAAAAAATCAAAATGCCAGAATTACGTTTTTTTGGTCGCCGTGACATTGCATTAAAATGCAATAACGGGCGACCAAAAGATCGTATCTGCCAAAAATGGTGTCATTAAAAACATCAGCTCGGCGTGCAAAAAATACGCCCTCACCCGACCCGGGATGACGAAAAATAGAGACAGTACGGGTCTCGGAAAGAATGGACGCGGTGTCCACCGCTTGTCCCTGGTGGACACCGCTTCCATTCTTTCTATGCTGTGCCTCACCAATACTGACTTATAAATCTCTCCTGCTAATAATCCACAAATGGGGCTGTGTGGCCAAACGAGAGCAACACTATCTCTACTCACAGTATATACATTTGGTACTGTGATGAAGGTCTAATTTTTGACCGAAACATCTATCGTATGTACTTTTTTCATTAAATCACATTGGATATTTCTTCATCTCTTGGTGTGCCGAGTTATATATCTTCTATTGGACACAGGGTTAGGACCCTACTTGTGCACCCCCCACACAGTTGTGCTATAAACGTTAATGTACACCAGTATATGAACTCGTAATGACCTGGAGAATCATAATGGCAGGTCAGTTTTAGCATTTAGTGAACCTAGCAAAAAAAACAAACAAACAGCAAGTGTGGGATCGCACTTTTTTTGCAATTTCACCGCACTTGGAATTTTTTTCCTGTTTTCTGTTACACGACAATGGTAAAATCAATGGTGTTGTTCAAAAGTACAAATTATCCCACAAAAATAAGCCCTCACATGGCCATATTGACAGAAATATAAAAAAGTTATGGCTCTGGAAAGAAGGGGAGAGAAAAACAAAAACGCAAAACTGAAAAAAGCTCCGTCATGAAGGGGTTAATGGATAAAAATAAACTATTAACACTTCTGTTTTAAAAGACAGCTTTAATTGTCAGTATTTTTTCACACCTACATACAATTTTTTGCACAATACTGTACTACATTACTTTATTTTTTCCTTCCTCTTCCAAACAGTATGCCGCAGTACTTTTTCAATACCCAGTTTATGCTCCTTTAGAAGCTCCTTTTAACTGATGCTCAGAAAGAATTCATGGCACTGTATTTAAACTGTCTGTGTGATTTTCCCTCTTTGAGCCTCTTTTCCCCCAAGCGCATACTCAAATAGGTGAATTCCCATTCCCCGGATAGTTGATCTTGATGAGGAAGCAAAATAAGGTAATGAAGTATGTGAGGATCTGAGGTTGCGGGTTGTAATAATCACCTAGGCAGGTTAATGATGTAACTATTTTTTCATTCCTTATGGCAATGGTCTTACAGCAACTCTGGGTAAATGGCTACAATGCAATGCCCCGAGTCCACAAGATCGGGGCTGGTAGTTCCACTGCCCCCGTAACAGACGATACCCACTGCCTCCCTACTTTTGGTTGGCCCACGGCTTTTGTATGTCCCGCCAGTATAGTCTGTAGTCACAATCCATGCTCCTCCAGATGACGGATACCATGACCGTAGCGCGTGCTTCCAACTCTAGCCCGCAACAACATATAGTACAGTCCCAGCAAGTACACAAGATGGGGCAAATAACAGAGTCACACCCTTCCGCACGATCACCGGGGATTAGAACCTCTGTGACTTTGGGGCATCCAGGGCCAACTATCCCAACCAGTAACACACCGCTTTTGGCAGGCACCCACAGATAGGAGGTAGTAGCAAGCTTAGGAGGCTGACCGACCACAGCAACGAATGTGGCTA
Organism: Oophaga sylvatica; assembly: GCA_033576555.1. NCBI lineage: Eukaryota > Metazoa > Chordata > Amphibia > Anura > Dendrobatidae > Oophaga > Oophaga sylvatica. The sequence goes on along the minus strand of JARQOD010000002.1, from coordinate 283,082,476 downwards.
GGTGACCTAATTGTCCCAACCTGGGTTCTCCAAACATCTTTGTGGGTTCAGTAATGGGCAGTGGAGCAGATCTGTATTCCACCAAATGGAGCCATAGTTTCTTGGGCTGATACTGTAGAGTCTTTCTGTAGATAGAGGCAGTTCCCTTTTTTCACTTCAAAGCTCTCATTCAGGGTATTGTCTCACACAAGACTAACCCGAACTATATTCCCCTTGAAATCCTCTAGTATCTCTGTCTAATAATAATAATAATTTTTAGGGGTCTGTTTTTTTCCGCTATGTAAGTAAAATTATTATTACATTGTATCATGTTCTCCATGTTGCTGCTGCTTATGTCTATGTGTTATATGTATTACATGGTTGTCTATGGGACTAATACAAGTCCACAACATCCCATTCTAGGGTTAATACTTTGCTTTTCAGGTTCTATCAGTATACGATATCATCTAATTAGTGGGTTTTATATGCTTTTTTCTACCAGTAGTTTTGTCATTTTTGAACAATATCTATGATTAAACGTCTGCTAGACTTGAAATGAGTCAGTGTTTTTCTATGCCCATGCTAATATTTTAATAAAGTCAGAATAAAGAAATTGTTTGCTTTGCATTCAATATGCTGGATAGAAAAACCTTTTTAATTACTTTGAAAAAAGAGCATGAATGCATTTCTCTGTCTATTGTGCATGGAAGACATCACAGCAGCTAGTATCCACCCACTAGCTCAGACACAACTGAAAGATTAGATAGAAAAATAATAATATTTTTATTTCTATAGAGCCAACATATTCCGCAGCACTTTACATTTTAGAGGGGACTTGTACAGACAATAGACATTACAGCATAACAATAAATACATAGATCAAAAACAGATACTAAGTGGAATGAGGGCCCTGCTCGCAAGCTTACAATCTATGAGGAAAAAGGGGAGAAACAAAAGGTGGATGGTAACAAATGCTTTTGTTGTTCAGACCAGCCATAGTGTAAGAATCGGGTGTACATGTAATGCTGCATGGACCGGTTATCAGCCTAAGTATGTAACAGTACAGACAGAGAGGGCTATTAAATGCATAAAGGATGTGAGAACATGATATGAGGAGCCTGGTTTTGGTAAAAAATTTTGAATGGGCCAACAGGGATAGTTATGTTAATGCGTTGAGGCGGTAGGCCTGTCTGAACAAATGCATTTTTAGGGCATGCTTAAAACTGTGGGGATTGGGGGGGTTAATCGTATTAACCTGGGTAGTGAATTCCAACGAATTGGTGCAGCACGTGAAAAGTCTTGGAGACGAGAGTGGGAGGTTCTGATTATTGAGGATGTTAACCTCAGGTCATTAGCAGAACGGAGGGCACGGGTAGGGTGGAAGGCTGAGATGAGGGAGGAGATGTAGGGTGGTGCTGAGCCATGCAGTGCTTTGTGGGTGAGGGTAATAAGTTTGTACTGGATTCTGGAGTGGATGGGTAACCAGTGTAATGACTTGCACAAGGTAGAGGCATTGGTATAACGATTGGTGAGGAATATGATCCTAGCTGTAGCATTCAAGACAGATTGGAGAAGGGAGAGTTTGGTAAGAGGGAGACCGATTAGTAAAGAGTTACAATAGTCCAGACGAGAATGAATAAGAGAAACAGTAAGAGTTTTTGCAGAGTCGAAAGAAAGGGTCGAATTCTAGAAATGTTTTTGAGATGCAGATAACAAGAGCGAGCCAGTGATCAGGTGAATGAAAGCTCAGAATCAAGTATGACCCCAAGACAACGGGCATGTTGCTGGGGAGTAATGGTGGAACCACACACGGAAATGGCAATGTCGGGCATAGGTAGGTTAGTAGAGGGAGGAAACACACAGGTTCAGTTTCAGATAGAGGGAAGGACATGATGTCAGGGACAGCAGTAAGACAATCACTGGTGTTTTCTAAAAAGGCAGGCATGGTATTAGGAGAAGTGTATAATTGGGTGTCATCAGCATAGAGATGGTACTGGAAATAAAATATACTGATTGTTTGTCCAATAGGGGCAGTATACAAAGAGTAGAGGAGGGGGCTAGAACCGATCCTTGAGGAACCCCAACAGTAAGGGGAAGATGAGAGGAGGAGGAGCCAGCAAAAGATACAGTGAAGGAGCGGTCAGAGAGATAGGAGGAAACCAGGAGAGAACGGTGTCCTTGAGGCCGATGGAGCGGACCATTGTGAGGAGGAGCTGATAATCCACAGTGTCGAATGCTGCAGAGAGATCCAAGAGAATTAGCATAGCGTAGTGACCATTAGATTTAGCTGTTAGTAGATAATTAGAGACTTTAGTGAAAGCAGTTTCAGTAGAATGTAAAGAGCGGAAACTGGATTGTAGAGGGTCGAGTAGAGAGTTATCTGAGAGATAGCAGATAAGACTGGAGTGGACCAGGCTTTCCAGGAGTTTAGAGATGAAGTGAAGATTAGAGACAGGTCTATAGTTAGCGGCACAGTTTTGGTCTAGGGATGGTTTTCTAAGTAATGGATGTATGATAGCATGCTTAAATGAGGAGGGAAAGTTACTGGAAGATAGAGAGAGGTTGAATATTTTTGTTAGGTGATCGGTGACAGCAGGGGAAAGGGACTGGAGGAGATGTGACGGAATAGGGTCACTTGTGCAAGTGGTTAGGGCGAGAAGATGCAAGGAGCCCGATTACTTCTTCTTCTGTGACTTGTTCAAAATCAGAGAGTGAGCTAGATGCAGTGGGGGAAGGAGGACAGTGCATGGTATGAGGGGATTGGGAGATAATTTCTTGTCGGATATGGTCAATTTTTTCTTTGAAGTAATTGGCCAGATCGTCAGCGTTGAGATCCGTGGTTGGGGCCTGCACTCTTGGGTTTGAGTAGGGAATGAAAAGTGTCAAAGAGATGTTTAGAGTTATTGGATAGTGAGGTGATGAGGGTATTGAAATAGGTTTGTTTGGAGAGGTGAAGGGCAGTGTTGTACGTTTTAAGCATAAACTTATAATGGATGAAATCTTTGGGCAGATTGGATTTTCTCCACAGAAATTCGGTGCACCTGGAGCACCGCTGTAGGAAACGTGTTTGCAGCGTGTGCCATGGTTGTCGCCGTTTGTGCCATGTTGTTCTATGTATAGGAGGTGCAGTGTCATCCAGGGCACTTTGCAATGTTTCCTTGTAATGCTTCAGTGCAGAATCAGAACATGAGAGGGAGGAGATAGGGGCCAATGTTAACTACAAGTTCTTCATCAGTTTCTGGGTGTTAATGGCCTGTATCTACTATATAATCGTCTAATTTTGTCTGTCTGTAATGGAAATCCCGCGTTGCTGATTGGTTGCGACCTCTCTGCTCAGCTGCCTCCGGATTGGATGTGGGTGTTGCTGGGGGAGTGGTGCGGGCACGCCCCTTGGATACCCGATCGCGGCCTTAGTAACGTCATAGGGACTGTCACAGAACCTGTGTTAGAGAGCAGTTCTATGGGCAATAACATTTAAAGATAATGTATATATTTTACCCGGAAAATCCTGTGTATTCATTGCATTATTCTTAAATCTTCATAAATATACTATCACGAACACCGCACTGCACTTGCTCACTGAGCCAGTGCGCGTGTCCTGAATAAGACAGACTGCACTCAAAGATACCTGTGGAGCGGGGCAGTAGTGGTGAAGATGCTGTGCTTCAGACTAACAGGACCCTAAGCACGTGACTGCCAAGGGGCGGCGCCGGCCACAGGTCTCTCAGAGAAGGCAGTAACAGACAGAGATTGTTTCAGGCCAGAGGACCTTAAGCACGTGACTGCTGGTGGGCGTGGCCTAAGCTCCAGAGAGCTATGAGCAGAAGGAAAACTCCTAGAAGGGTAACTACGGGACAGAGTTACCAAGGGGCATAGACAAAACGGATAGTCAGGATAGCCAGGTCATACACAGAGGGAGCAACGCAGTACAAGTGGAGCAGGCAGAGAATAACCAGAACGTAGCCAAGGGATCAGAAAACCAGAACGGGCAAATACACAGTACCAAGACAGTAGACAAACTCACAACGAAGAGAAGGACTGGGTCAAAACCAAACAAGCAACAAGATCAGGCACAAGGCACAGGCACACAGGAGGTCAACTAACTCAGCCGAGGGCAGGAGTATAACTGACACCAGACCTAGGTCAATTGGCAACTAAATAGCCGCCCTCTGCCAGAGAGAGGCTGAAACCATTAACCCCAGTCTGACCAGGACGGGGCAAAGACAAAACCCCGTCCTGGGTCATGACAGTACCCCCCTCTCAACGGGGGGCCACCGGACCCCTGGGTTTCTCAGGACACCTGGCATGAAAGGCCCGGACCAACTGATCCGCATGAACAGATCGGGCAGGAACCCACGACCGGTCCTCTGGACCGTAGCCTTTCCAATGTATCAGATACTGAAGAGCACGACGGACAAACCTAGAGTCAAGAATTCTTTCCACCTCGTACTCAGACTGCCCATCTACCAAAACCGGTGGTGGGGAAGACAACGATCCTTCCCTACAGGACCCCACAGGTTTCAAAAGGGCCCTATGGAAAACGTTGGGAATCCGTAGAGACGGAGGGAGACGCAACCGAAATGCCACCGGGTTAACTGCTTCCGTAATTTCATAAGGACCAATAAATTTAGGTCCAAGTTTCGCAGAGGGGACCTTGAGCCTTATATTCCTAGTAGATAACCATACCTTATCCCCAACCTGGAACACCGGCCCCACAGACCGTTTTTTGTCAGCAAAAAACTTATATTTAGACTGAGCCTTCGTAATGTTCCTTTGGACCTCCTTCCATAACTCCCCCAACCGCTGTATTGTCCCATCCGCCCCAGGACACCCAGAGTCCAAACGGGAGAACTCCCCAAAATGTGGATGAAACCCATAATTGCAGAAAAAGGGAGATGTGCCCGTAGACTGGTTAGTACGGTGTTAAACGCAAACTCAGCCAAAGGTAACGCAGTACACCAATCATCCTGTCGGGCTGAGGTCAGGCAATGCAGGATTTGCTCTAAAGACTGATTGGTCCGCTCAGTCTGCCCATTAGTCTCTGGATGATAAGCGGATGAAAAAGACAGATCAATACCCAACCTCTTACAAAATGCCCTCCAAAATCTGGAAACAAATTGTACCCCCCTATCAGACACCACATTCAAGGGTACCCCATGCAACCACACCACATGCTCAACAAACAATCTGGACAACGTTTCTGCATTAGGTAAAGCCGACAAGGGTACAAAATGTGCTTGTTTACTAAACCTGTCCACCACTACCCAAATGACGGTATTACCCTTGGAAGGAGGAAGGTTGGTGATAAAATCCATGGACAAATGGGTCCATGGTCTATCAGGAATTGGCAGTGGCACCAATTTCCCGGTCGGCCGGTTATGGGGGGGTTTCGCACGGGCACATACCCCACAAGCAGACACAAATTCCCCAACATCAGAGGCTAAAGAAGACCACCAGAATATCCTAGAGATGGCCCTCCGGGTAGCCGAGATTCCAGGATGTCCACCCAGAACTGAGTCGTGGAATTCCCGAAGGACCCTGAGACGAAATTGAACTGGTACAAAAAGTTTATCCACCGGCTTAGCCGGAGGGGCAAGAGACTGAGCTTCCCGAATCTCCTGCTCCAACCCAGCAGAAACAACTGCCACCACCACCCCAGGCTGAAGAATGGAGGATGGAGGTTCGGGGGGAGACACCGGACCCAGACTGCGTGACAAGGCATCAGCCTTGACATTTTTGGATCCTGGCCGAAAAGTGATGGAGAACTGGAATCTGGAAAAAAAAAGCGACCATCTTGCCTGTCTAGGAGTCAACCTTTTAGCAGACTCAATGTAAGCTAGGTTCTTGTGGTCCGTAACCACGGTAATAGGATGGACAGCACCCTCCAAAAAATGCCTCCATTCTTCAAAGGCCAACTTCACAGCCAGAAGTTCTCGATTCCCAACATCATAGTTTCTCTCCGCAGGAGAGAATTTCTTAGAGAAAAAGGCACAGGGTCTCAAATTAGTCAAAGTGGCGGGTCAACACTGCCCCCACCCCCACCTCCGAGGCGTCCACCTCAACAATAAATTGTTCAGACGGGTCCGGTTGAATAAGAACCGGAGCAGACATGAAACATTTTTTTAAGAATTGAAACGCCGCCACCGCTGCGGCTGACCAATTCTTGACATCAGCCCCCTTTTGAGTCAGATCTGTGAGAGGTTTAACTACCTGCGAGAACCCCCTTATAAACTTGCGATAGTAATTTGCGAATCCTAAGAAACGCTGCAGAGCCTTCAAATCACGAGATTGTACCCAATCAACAATGGCTTGCACCTTATTAGGATCCATGCGATACCCCTCAGCAGACACAATGAACCCCAGAAATGACAGTTCCTGAACGAAGAATGAACATTTCTCTAGCTTAGCAAAGAGACAGTTCTCCCGGAGCCTTTGGAGAACTGCCCGAAGATGATCATTGTGAGTTTGTTTATCAGGCGAGTAGATAAGAATGTCATCCAAATACACAACCATAAAACGCCCAATAAAGTCAGAGAACACATGATTAATAAAATTTTGGAAGACTGCTGGTACGTTGGTCAGACTGAAAGGCATGACCAAGTTTTCAAACAACCCTTCAGTAGTGAGAAAAGCAGTCTTCCACTCATCCCCCTCCCGGACCCGGATAAGGTTATATGCCCCCCGCAGATCCAATTTCGAAAACCACTTAGCCCCAGACAACTGGTTGTACAAATCAGGAATAAGTGGGAGGGGGTAAGTATTTCTCACAGTTATCTTATTTAACTCTCGAAAATCGAGGCATGGGCGCAAACCACCGTCTTTTTTTCTTAACGAAAAAGAACCCCGCCGCCATGGGGGAAACAGAAGGACGAATGTGTCCCTTACGAAGGCTCTCAGAAATGTATTCTTTCATAGCAGCCTCGCTCGGGACCCGAGAGGTTATACAAGCGGGCCTTGGGCAATTTAGTACCTGGAACCAGGTCAATGGCACAATCAAATGGGCGGTGTGGTGGTAAAACTTCAGCCTCTTTTTCAGAGAAAACGTCCGCATAGTCCTTCAGGTACTCCGGAATACCTTCCAGACCAACGGACGACACAGACACAGTAGCAAGACATCTTTCAGAACAATTAGATACCCATTTAACAATATCACGGGAATCCCAGTCAATAATCGGGTTATGCCGTTGCAACCAGGGAAACCCTAACACCAGGCCAGCAGAGAGGTTATCCAAAACAAAACATGACATACGCTCCTGGTGAAGGGCCCCCACCCTGAGGGTGAATTCTTCAGAGACAAAATGGACACCGTCCTTGGTGAGAGGTGTAGAATCAATGGCCATTATTTTTATAGGAGTCTCCAAACTAACTGTCCCTAATCTACAGCTGGCCACCAGCTTAGAGTCAATCAGGTTCAAGGATGACCCACAGTCCACAAAAGCTGAAGTAAGGAAAAAGCAGTTCTTCACACCAAGTTCCACCTTTAACAGTATCTTAGAAAATGAAGGAAAGGGTACCTGAGAGTCTGAGTGACCTCCACGATGATCACCCAGACTCAGTCGCTTGTTAGTCAGTGGGCAGGAGGGACAGTTCTTTTTCCAATGTCCAGGATCACCGCAGTAAAAACACAGCTTTTCTAAACGCCTCCGTCTCCTTTCTTTCTCTTTGAGGTCGATGGCTCCCATCTCCATGGACTCCAATACAGGACTGGCTCCCCTTCCACTGGAGAAAAATGGTGTCTCAACCTGCATCACACCTCTCGCCCGCAGCCTGCGATCCATTCGGACGGCCTGCGTCATGGCGTCCTCCAGAGAATCAGGCGGAGGATGAAGTGCCAAGGCATCTTTCAGACGTTCAGACAGGCCTCTACGGAACAAGCCCCGGAGGGCGGCATCATCCCAACAGACCTCAGCAGCCCAGCGTCTGAACTCTGAGCAAAACCACTCGGCTGAGTGCTTCCCCTGACATATACTCATCACCATGTCCTCAGCCATCAGCACTCGATCAGGCTCATCATAAATATGCCCCAGGGCCTCAAAAAATGCATCCACAGTCATTCTTTCAGGGGCAGTGGTAGGAAGGGAAAAAGCCCAAGCCTGGGGGCTCCCCTTAACAGAGACATAATGACCCCCACCCTCTGACTTTCATCCCCAGAAGAGTGCGGTCTTAAAGAAAAAAAAAGCTTACAGCCCTCTTTGAAAACTTTAAATTCCTTTCTATCTCCGGAAAAGGTATCTGGTAATTTAACCGGGGGCTCTGGGGAAACTAATGTAACATCTTGAACCCCTGTCCCATGAGCACCAGATGATAAAGCCCCCTGCACAGTGTCAGCCATCAGCTGCTGAGACTGAGACAGAGCTCGTTGTTCCTCATTCAGTGTCTGAGACATCTGAGTCAGGTGCCTTACCTGCTCAGAAAGGGCATACATAGGATCCATAACACACACAGGAAGAAAAAAAAAAAAAAAAAGTAGCGGTCAGTTATAATATCACGAACACCGCACTGCACTTGCTCACTGAGCCAGTGCGCGTGTCCTGAATAAGACAGACTGCACTCAAAGATACCTGTGGAGCGGGGCAGTAGCAGTGAAGATGCGTGCTTCAGACAACAGGACCCTAAGCACGTGACTGCCAAGGGGCGGCGCCGGCCACAGGTCTCTCAGAGAAGGCAGTAACAGACAGAGATTGTTTCAGGCCAGAGGACCTTAAGCACGTGACTGCTGGTGGGCGTGGCCTAAGCTCCAGAGAGCTATGAGCAGAAGGAAAACTCCTAGAAGGGTAACTACGGGACAGAGTTACCAAGGGGCATAGACAAAACGGATAGTCAGGATAGCCAGGTCATACACAGAGGGAGCAACGCAGTACAAGTGGAGCAGGCAGAGAATAACCAGAACGTAGCCAAGGGATCAGAAAACCAGAACGGGCAAATACACAGTACCAAGACAGTAGACAAACTCACAACGAAGAGACGGACCGGGTCAAAACCAAACAAGCAACAAGATCAGGCACAAGGCACAGGCACACAGGAGGTCAACTAACTCAGCCGAGGGCAGGAGTATAACTGACACCAGACCTAGGTCAATTGGCAACTAAATAGCCGCCCTCTGCCAGAGAGAGGCTGAAACCATTAACCCCAGTCTGACCAGGACGGGGCAAAGACAAAACCCCGTCCTGGGTCATGACATATACTACATACATATTCTAGAATACCCGATGCATTAGAATCGGGCCACCATCTAGTGTTTCTATAAGTGCGGAAAGAGAATGAAGTGCAGATAGAGAATGAAAGATGGTTGTGGTCAGAGAGCGGGAGACGTGGAGTTTGTGAAATCATCCACTGAGCAAAGCCAGGAGAAAACCAAGTAGAGGGAGTTTCCATCTTCATGCGTAGGAGAGTTAGTAAGCTGCGAAAGGCCGAAAGAGGAGGTTAGAGATAAAAGGTGAGAAGCAGATGGGAGAGGGGAAAAGCAATAGGGATGTTGAAATCACCCATGATGAGGGTGAGGATGTCATAGGAGAGAAAATGTGGAAGCCAGGTGGTAAAGTGATCCAAGAACTGATGGGAGGGGCCCAGAGGACGATACACCACTGCCACTCGCATGGTGAAGGGGATGTAGAGTCTGACAGCATGGACCTCAAAAGAAGGGAAGACAAGTGAGGGTACTTGAGGGATAACCTGAAAGGTACAGTTGGGTGATAGGAACAACGCCTCCACCTGCTCTGTTGCCCGATCTTGGGGTATGAGAGAAGTGTCATCCACCATATGAAAGAGCAGCAGCAGCGGTGGTGTCTGAATGCTGGATCCAGGCTTCCTTAAGAACCAGAAAGTTCGGAGAATCAGAAAGGAAGAAGTCATGGATGAAGGAGATTTTATTACACACTGAGCGAGAATTCCAAAGGGCACAATTAAAAGAGACCGAAGGCATGCAGGGAATATTAATAAGATTTAAGAGATTTCTCAGTGTAGCAGTTGAGGAGTTTGACTTACTATAACATGGGGGGCCGGGGTTGGGAGAGATACCTCCTGTGACTAGGAGAAGGAGGATAGATAGAGTAAGCAGATGGTTAAGTGATTTGTGAGAGCGTCTCTTGTGTAGGATCGTGTGACTGAATGGATTTGTGCAGTTTAGCAATGTGAAAAGAGCATTAGTACTATACATAGGAGAGGAGAGGACGGAGGGGCCAATATGGATGGAGTGTAAAGAGTTAATGCAAGGACGATGGATGTGAGTGAATTCAGCAGCCAGGATATGAATTATACAAATGCATATGGTTAATATTTGTTGTAATCCAAATGTACTGGGAATAGGTTTGTGTAATTGTCTTACCTGTCTCATGTCCTGTCTAACTGCCATTGATAACTGCCTGGTACTTTGATAAATGTACTTAGATTAAATGTATATACAGTACAGACCAAAAGTTTGGGCACACCTTCTCATTCAAAGATATTTCTGTATTTTCATGTCTATGAAAATTGTAGAATCACACTGAAGGCATCAAAACTATGAATTAACACATGTGGAATTATACATTACACTTTACAAAAAGTGTGAAACAACTGAAAATATGTCTTATATTCTAGGTTCTTCAAAGTAGCCACCTGTTGCTTTGATTACTGCTTTGCACGCAGAAAAGGTGAACGGATGGACTCTACATGCTTGGTTGCCACCGTGAAGCATGGAGGAGGTGGTGTCATACTGTGGGGGTGCTTTGCTGGTGACACTGTTGGGGATTTATTCAAAATTGAAGCGGTGAGCGGTCCAGCTCACCCCAAACCATCTCGATTGAGTTCAGGTCTGGTGACTGTGGAGGCCAGGTCATCTGGCGTAGCACCCCAACACTCTCCTTCTTGGTCAAATAGCCCTTACACAGTCTGGAGGTGTGTTTGGGGTCATTGTCCTGTTGAAAAATAAATGATGGTCCAACTAAACGCAAACCGGATGGAATAGCATGCTGCTGCAAGATGCTGTGGTAGCCATTCTGGTTCACTATGCGTTCAATTTTGAATAAATCCCCAACAGTGTCACAAGCAAAGCACCCCCACACCATCACACCACCTCCTCCATGCTTCACGGTGGGAACCAGGCAAGAAAAGTCCATCCGTTCACCTTTTCTGCGTGCAAAGCAGTAATCAAAGCAAAAGGTGGCTACTTTGGAGAAACTAGAATATAAGACATATTTTCAGTTGTTTCACACTTTTTTGTAAAGTGTAATGTATAATTCCACATGTGTTAATTCATAGTTTTGATGCCTTCAGTATGATTCTACAATTTTCATAGCCATGAAAATACAGAAAAATGTTTGAATGAGAAGGTGTGTCCAAACTTTTGGTCTGTACTGTAAATGCTACCCCTGCACAAATGCTTCCCCAGGCTATGTCTGAATATATAGGAGGCTAGCTCTAATATCTCTCACTATTTTACCTCATTAGCAATCAATCAACTAAGTTAAGACAACAGGAGTCAATAAATGAACTAACAAATAAACAAGTATGCAGGCCTATATGGTTCATAAACCTCTTTGAAAAAGTTACATGACCTCACAGCATAGATGGAAAAGCAGAGTAAGTTGAAATGAGCTAAATACCAATTGAAACTGCTTGCTAAGATAGAATAGCGTGACTGAAGACATGCAGGATCAATGCAGGCGTTGAAATGAGCTAAATACCTGTATGAAGAGAACAGAGATGAGTGTTAGATTCTGCCATTTATAACTGCTAGATACTTTTATAAATGTTCTTAGATTAAATGTATATAAATGCTACCCCTGCAATAGAACCTGTAGAAAGGAAAATGTGACAAATGCAAGATATACTTCATATAACTGCCAGACCACAGTGTTACACTTCATGTAGAGGAAGAAATGATCCAGCTCCCGGCACACCAGATGTCAGTAAAACATATGAATTCTTTATTTCAAACAATGTAAAACCAGCAAATAGTCATGGGTAAGATGGGGAACACGGGAAAAGGGATGCAATCACCAGACACGTTTCGAACAGCACATGTTCTTAGACTTGGTATGAATATGTGTCAAGGAAAGGGGGGATATTTAAAAACCAAATTGGTTAATTAAATTAGGTTAAAGGTGTGTTGGTTTTAGATCGTTTGGAATAAAGAATTCTTATGTTTTACTGATGCCTGGCGTGCCAGGAGCTGGATAATTTCTTCCTCTATTTGCACAGTGATCGCCTGCAGCAGCGCTGATTGCGGACTCCTGGATACAGTTTTTTAAAAATTTGGTTCCAATTATGATTGACGACAATGACATTCGGCTGTGTTCGGCGAATATTGCAATAACAATATTCAATGAACACAGCCAAATGTCATTGTAGTCAATGGGAGTAGAAATGACCGAATATGTTTGGAGTTGATCATCAAACATAAATTCTGCACGAATAGGGTAACAATAAGGCACGAATATGGCAAATTCAGATTCGGCAACCGATTCCAAACATATTCGCTCAACTCTACTCCTTGGTCCATCACAGCTGTTGGAGGGTGGGCTGGTTTCCTTTCTTTTCTGTTATACTTCATGTACACACTCATGGCAGCTATTCTGGGAAGTTGCCTGAAAAGTCAGGTACTCTTTAGTATTAGCAGGAGATAGACATATGTTGGTGGGCCAGTCATCATGTGGTGACTGGTAGTTTTTGTTTTCCCAGTTGTTAGCGTGAGTTCAATCACTAAAGAGTTTACCCATAACTAATGTTGGTATGTTGGTGCAAAACCTTTACCTTTACAAAATCTGCATGTCTTACAGGTGCATACTTTTATGTGAATTTGCCACAAACATTACTCTTCCACTTGCAAAGGCTGAGATCTGGAGAAAGTGAATTTGCCACAAACATTACCCTTCCACTTGCAAAGGCTGAGATCTGGAGAAAAAAAATCAATGGCAATTTAGCAAAATAATAGGTAATATGTCCTGAACTGTAAGGCTTATTTCCCAGGTTGATGCCTTTCTATAAGTATTTCTTGAATGGTGCCCTCCACTGTTGTTTTGGTTTCTAGACGTTTTTTGAGTGGCTTTACCACCCGTTCTGGAGTGTGGCACATTCGTTAAAAATTATAAAAAAAATTTAAAAATTGATTTATTGTTATTTGGTATTTGCAGCGCAGTATGGATCTTTCTTCCCGTGAGACAGCATGGAGTAATAGAGCTTTGGGCTTGTTTGAAAATACAGGTGGTACTGATCTGGTTAATAATAGTAAAGAGTCTGAATTTCAGACTCTTACGTCCAAAATCACTAGCCTACACAAATCCCTTACAAAGGTATGGTGGAACATAAGGAGCCTGGAAGAATACAAAAAACGGGTTTAATACCCCGCGGTCTCCGTATCCAAATATTTCCAGCTTGGGAGGCCTCATCAGAATTCCAAAAGACCTGGGAAACTGGGCTGGCCAAATGTTCCACCATACTTATTGATATGCTCATAGAGCATGACCAGTTGTTACTTATGAATATTAAAGAGGATGTTAAGGCCTGTGAAATGAAACTTGTGGACTTTGATAAAACCACTTTGGTGAATCCATTCCAATTAAAACTTAAGAACCTTATTGATACTTTTGAAAAAGAGATTATTTCCCGTAAAAGGAATAAGTTTCATAGAGACAAATCTGATTATAGCAATGGGAAAGTATATAAATGGACACACCATGGCAATAAACGCCGGTTTAAAGTGATGGATCCTAAGAATATGGAAGACACTACATCTAGACAGGAGATGTCGTCTAGTGATTTTTTGTCCTCAGACCCCAGCGATGTGGAGGGCGCCGCCGGAGGGGTAGGAGAAGGAAGAATAGACCTCAACAAAAAGAAAGGCAGAAACTACAAGAATTGGTCACCAACTTACAGGAGGGAGACACGGTTCAACAGGAAACGACAATAAATACTAATGAGAAAAGCAATGAAGGTAATTTACAGATTGTTAATCTCTCTACATATATGTTGTCAGATCTTGAAAAATAAGTTCTATCTAAGGGGTTGTCTTTTGCACCTATGAACCCATTGAACAAATTTGTCTTGGTTAAGGACTTATATTTATTCTGTCGACAAATTGCCTTCAAGCTACTTTATCAACAACCGTCCCTATTGGACAGCTTTTCCATGGATGATAGACAGGTCTTTAATGATCTTTTAGGTTTATTACAGGAGAATGAGCACCCTGACACGAGCCCAAGATTTACAAGACGTCTTCCCTCCCGGGCAACACCATCTTTCTCTTTATTTCCAGCCGTACAAATTTTCTTTGAAAAGACCTGCAAAGACATTGAGCAGTTACAATTGGACCCACACAAAAACAACAACTTGGGTAAGAATGAAAGACAGGTGCTATATAACCTGCAGAATAATGATGCTTTCTTAATTCGAGAGGCTGATAAAGGAGGTAACGTGGTGTTATGGCCCCACCATCTATATGTGAAAGAAGTTCTGCGACAATTAGGAGGACGTAGTTATATGATCCTTCCATCAGATCCCACAATTTCTTTAAAGATCAAATAGATGGAGTTATTAAGAATGCCCTTCAAAATAATGTGTTGACCAAAAAAGAAGCTGATTTTTTGATTACACCAACACCAGTTGTTCCAACCTTTTACGTCCTCCCCAAAATACACAAATCTCTTGTTGAGCCTCCAGGCAGACCTATAGTGTCGGGTATAGGTAGTTTGTTTGAGAAACCCTGCATATATATTGACCATTTCCTTCAACCTTTGGTCTTATCTTTGAAATCCTATACTAGGGATTCAACTTATCTGATGCAGGCTGTGGAAAATCTGGTCATACCGGAAGGTGCCCTACTTATCAGTATGGATGTGGAATCACTATACACAAGTATCCAACACCAATCAGGTATTGAAGCAGTTTCGTTCTTTCTGGCAAAAAACAGATAGGGATAAGGAACATGACAACTTCATCCTTAGACTCCTCCATTTTATTTTGGATAAAAACTATTTCGTTTTTGACAGGAAGTTCTATAGACAGCGGACTGGGACCGCTATGGGTGCACGGTGTGCGCCCGCTTATGCAAATCTTTTTCTTGGATGGTGGGAGGAGCTTGTGGTGTACGAACATTTGGCCTTCTTCTCTAAAATTCTAACCTGGCAAAGATATATTGATGATATCCTGATGATATGGACCGGATCGGTTGAGGAATGTCAATCATTTATTGATGATCTGAATAATAATGTCTTAAACATCAGACTTACTTCTACCATTTCAGATTCTGCAATAGATTTCTTGGACTTGAGACTTTCTATTACCAACACAGGAATTGGATGTGCATTATTTCGTAAAGCTACTGCCACAAATAGCTTGCTCCATTTTTCAAGCTTTCACCCTCACCATCAAAAGGCAGGTATACCCAAGGGCCAATTTTTGCGCCTAAGGAGGAACTGCAGCACTGGGCCGGGATTTTTGAACACTGCTAAGGATTTGTCTTCTCGTTTTAGACAAAGGGGCTATCCTAAGAGGACTATCTCCCAAGCTTTCCAATTTGCAGTACAACAAGATAGAAGAGATCTTCTTCGTCCAAAGGTACGTCATTCGTCTCGACCACTTTCATTGATTACCACCTTTAATAATCAGTGGTCTGACGTACGGAATCTACTTTCCAACAATTGGGATATTCTAACTAGCGATAAAAGGATCACTCCTTTGGTTTCAGATTCTCCTTGCATGGTCGCTAGACGTGCAAGGAATTTGAAAGATAGGCTTTGTCATAGCCATTATCAACGGCCTACTGTGAGACTTAATCGTGGCACCAGAATTCTTGGATCATACCCATGTGGTAATTGCAATGTTTGCCAATATATGACGGGACAAGATGGTTATTCCATTTCTATTCTTCCTTTCCGGATCAGGTCCAATGAATTTTTCAACTGTAAATCTCGGAATCTGGTCTATGCCATCTTCTGTAATAATAGTAAAAATCTGGCACTCAACTTAAATTTTATATTTTTATTGCATCCAAAGCGACAAAGGAAACAGCAATCATCTTCTGTGACTGCCCGAAGATCTATGTTGGTCAAACTACACAAGAATTAAGGAGAAGAATGCAACAGCATCTGTCAAGCATCTCAACTGCCAAAAGTGATTGCGATAAGAACAAGACTTTGACATCGGTAGCAAGTCACTTCCTAGAACATCATCATGGCAGATCTACCTGCTTTAAATGTATGGGACTTGAGAGTGTACGCACCACGATCAGAGGTGGCGACATTGTAAATAAATTACTGTGTGTAGAAAGTAAATGGATTTACAAGCTTCAAAGCTTGTCTCCCAAAGGCCTAAATGAAGAGTTGCTATTTACAGGGTATTATAAACGATTATAGGTTGTTTTTTTGTTTTTTTTTTGCATGCTATCTAGTTGACCTTCTATCTCTGTATGTTATGAGTAAACCACCCTTTGTTGGGGGCTTAACTAGACATTTGATGGTACATGATGATTATTGAGTTGTTGTTAAAATTTTTTTTTTTTTTTTTTTTTTCATGCTATCTAGTTGACCTTCTATCTATGATTAAACCACCCTTTGTTGGGGGCTTAACTAGACATTTGATGGTATTGAATCCTGCCCATACTATTTAGGGCATATGGGAGTTCGATTGTTTTGCTCGTCATCACATCAAACCATTGGGTATGCCTAATTAATGAAATCTTGAGCATGTAAGCTATTGGTACACATAACCTTGATTCTGGACCATATATGGACATTGTAAATAAATTACTGTGTATAGAAAGTAAATGGATCTACAAGCTTCAAAGCTTGTCTCCCAAAGGCCTAAATGAAGAGTTGTTATAATTTTTTTTTTTTTTACCTAATCTGTTACTGCTTGTAAATATTCGGGCGTGCTATCTAGTTGACCCTCTATCTCTATATGCTATGATTAAACCACCCTTGGTTGGGGGCTTAACTAGATATTTGATGGTACATGGTGATTATTGAATCCTGCCCATACTATTTAGGGCAAATGGGAGTTCGATACTTTTGCTCGTCATCACATCAAACCATTGGGTATGATTAACTAATGAAATCGCGAGCATATAAGCTATTGGTAAACATAACCTCTATTCTAGATCATATAAGTTGCATGTGCTCTGTCGGCCATCTTACTACACCTGTAGTGAGGTGGGGAGGATACACCCTTTTGGCATCCAGCGCCATGTTATTTCATCACTTCCTGTTTCTGTCCTGTGTCTGGGGGGAACGCTCCATGCAGCTGCTGTGAGTTTTAATCAATATGTTATATATATAAATACCTTGAATCCTGCTTTATCACCATCTCTGCCCCTGATGAAGCCATTTCACATGGCGACACGCGTCGGGCTCTATCCCGCCTATTAACCCCTGGTTTGGTAACCTGGTCATGCCTCTAACATGAGATCCCCCCCATAGCTGTGTTACTTTGTTATTTTGTGCACTAGATTAAGGACAACTGCTATACCATTTGCTGCATTACTTTGTGCACTAGACTTGGGCTGCATCATTTTGTGCACTAGATTAAGGACAACTGTTATATCATTTGCTGCATTACTTTGTGACTTTGTGCACTAGATTAAGGACAGCTGCTATACCATTTGCTGCATTATTTCGTGCACTAGTCTAGGGCTGCATCACTTTGTGCACTAGATTAAGGACAACTGTTATATTATTTGCTGCATTATTTTGTGTATTAGACAACTTGTATACTATCTGCTATGCTAAGATCTACTTGATATATTAATCTTTATGAGTAGACCTATTCACATCTGATCTGTATTAGTCTATAGCAATTTGTTTGTATTGCTTTACCATCTCATATTGTTCTTGCTTACCTGGTTTTTGTTTTTTTTGTTTTTTTTATGCAGCAATTTGAGGACTAATTGTTCCTCTCTGGTCCTGTCTTCATTTTGGCCTTTGGGGGTGACTATGCTCTAAGTATACTACCATGTTTGGCTGAGGTTTCCATATATATTTCATCTAAGTGTATTGTATTATACAGATAGGGGTTATAGGGGTTTATTGTTCCTGTTATGGGGCTTTGTGCCTTGTTTTAATTGTTTTTAATGACTACAGTGTGGTTTTGCAGTCTTTTCAATAAAAATATTTTCTAATTGTTATGATTTATTTTTGGCATCCCTGGTGTCCTGGTATGTACTCTTTCTTGTCTTTCTAGTCTTACATGCAGCTATAGGTGCATACTTTTATGTGAATTTGCCACAAACATTACTCTTCCACTTGCAAAGGCTGAGATCTGGAGAAAGTGAATTTGCCACAAACATTACCCTTCCACTTGTAAAGGCTGAGATCTGGAGAAAAAAAATCAATGGCAATTTAGCAAAATAATAGGTAATATGTCCTGAACTGTAAGGCTTATTTCCTTTTGAAATCAAAAGCTATTCAACACTACATTAAGCTCAGAATTGGCAGCAACCTTTTGGACCCAGCTACACCCATCTAGTGTTCAGATAATTCTAGCCAAAAGTGGCTTCATGTGAGAATTGAGGCCAAAACGTCATACCTTCATGGAAACAAGGACATGCAACTGAACTAAGAATGAAAACATAGGAATTGGAGTGTAGAAAAACAGCTGGGACTGATGAGTCAAAATTTGACATATTTGGATGAAACAGAAGACTATTCATTCACCGTAAGGCTGGAAAGCAATACAATAATAAGTGTGGCTGCATTTCAACAAATAAAGTTTGGGATTTATTCAGGATTAGTGGTATGCTCAGTAGTGAAAAATACAGGGACATATGTATCCATCGGGCAATATCAACAGGAAGGCGTTTGATTGGTTCGAAATTTATTTTGCAGTACAACAACCCCAAACATATAGCAAATGTCATTAATAACTAATCTTCAGCATAATGAAGAACAAGGAGTTCTGGATGGTATGACCCCCTACAGAGTAGAGACTTCCATATTATTACGTTTGTCTGGGATTACTAGGAGACAGAAGGATTTGCACAAGCCTAATCCACAGATCTGCGGTTAATTCTCCAAGATATTTGGAACAAGCTTCCTTCAAAACCTCTATGCAAGTGTACCAGAAGATTGATGCTGTATTGAAGGTAAAGCGTGGTCATACCAAATATTGATTTGATTTTGTTCATTCACTTTCCAGTTTGTTAATTGAAAAAAATGTAACACTTGTACTTTGAAATTATTCTTACTTAGCAGTGCTTTTTGTTCACCCGCCAAAAACTTTTGCACAGTACTGTATTTATCCCCTTACCAACATACCGCCTTATATATCGGCTCCCTGTCTTTGATGCAGGCTCAGGCCATCATCTGCCTCTAACAGCCAGAGTGAAGCAGAGCTCCACCCACAGTTTTTAATCTATTAAATCCCACTGTCAATTTACAAAGTTATACACGGTTCTAACAGCCTATCTACTCTCCCGTTACGCAATTGTGGTGTGCCAATGTTTTGTCATGACAGCTGGTGGTCTGCTGAAGTCCCTTGTCTCTGTCATGATGGTACTCCTATGAAAGCCAGGCTGTAGTTGGCATTCATAGGAGACAGTGATTTTTTATGTATACAGTAATACAATGGTATTGCTGTATATAGCACAAGAGATCAGATGATTGCAGATTTAGTTGAAAAGATAAAAGATAAAAAGTAAAAAAAACAAACATGAAAAAAAAAAATATATAACTTTCATATTTTATAAAAGTTCAAATCAAAATATCAAATTAAATAACCCAATGTTAAATGGTGCATTATGCAAAAAAAAAACCCGAGAAACTAAATTCCAGAAATGTATTTTTTTTTTTGCATCTGCAACACCGTAAAAAATGGAAATAGGCGATCAAAACATTGTATCTATCCCAAAATGATGTCAATAAAAATCATCTCAGGGTGCAAAAAATAGAATTAGACTTACCGGTAACTCGGTTTTTAAGAACCCTCCAGGACAGGACCACCAGAGGTTGCCTCTATACCCTAGTTAGGGACAGATAGATACACCAGGTATGACATGGACACATGATACAAATTATATGGAATAACTATATTTCACATGTGTCCATAAAGGATTATATGCCTATCATCATTTACTTAGGGTAAAGCATCAACAAAAAAGGATAATCAAACGGCAGTTTTATCAAAAATAAAAAAAAACTATTTTTATTAGAAACAAATCTAAAAATACAAACATTTAGAAAAGGGGAGATGGACATAGCAACACACAATTGCACAATGTGAAATCATACGACGACACGTTCATCTGGGCAAAACAGCATCATATAACAAAATAACAAATTGATAGCACAATGGATGGCACATCAAGTGTATTACACTATATCCAAGTATATATATATATATATATATATATATATATATATATCTCCTATATCAAGAGAAATTAACACTAATCAAATAGGCTATCAATATGTCAATATAGTGCGAATGAGCTTGTATCGCAGTAAGTAAACTGCTGACATAGGCAAAAGATGCATCAATAACATAATTGTCTAGCAGCCCATAGCTGCCTGGTAATTAACATGCAAATCCACCTAACAGGATCATACCACGCACCTCTTGGCACCAACCCCACACCATATATTTCCATTCAATAGCAGGGAACACAGTCCAAAATTACAGCTATCATATAATTACCGGTGGGTAGAGTCACAGGTGGGCAGCAGATCCTGTACCAGATGAGCGCGTCCGCCCCGACGCGCGTTTCGGCTGATCCTTTTTCAAGGGGCTTTTTTGTTGATGCTTTACCCTAGTTAGGGACAGGAAACACAAAGAAGTTTAATTAGCCCCTCCTCTTCCACCATCCTTAGTGTTTTTCTAAAGGACCACACCAGTATGAATACTGCCAATATTTATTTAACACTAAGAAATCAAATAATCATAAAGAACAAAAGGGAGAGGGTGAGAACTACCCATGCTGTTGTAGAGGGTTCATAGAAACCAAATTATTGGTAAGTCTAATTCTGTTTTCTCTAATCTCTTCCACGACATCACCACAGGAGAAATACTAAAGTATAATGCTAGGTAGGGATGAATGACTGAAGGACTTTCCTATCAAAGGATAAATCTTTTATATACATTAAATCTAATCTATAGTGCTTAGTTAAGGTATTGACTGAGGACCAGGTGGTGGTTCTGCAGATCTGCTCAATGGATGCAATACCCCTTTCGGCCCAGGAAACAGACGTAGCTCTGGTGGAATGAGATTTCAGCGATTCAACAATAGACAGTTCTTGGCTTCAATATTATAGTATGTTTGCTTTCTTGATCCAATTTGTCAGGGAACTTTTTGAAGCTTTTTTTCTCCGTATTTGGTCCATAGTACTGGACAAAAAGGTTCTGATTAGACATAGGCGGACCTCAGGATGTTCGGGTCCGGTAGGTCCGGCCGAACAGTTTAAAAAAGTTTGGGTTAGGGTACCAGAACAGTACCTGAACCCGGACTCCATTCATGCTGGTGTGGGTATCAGCTCTATGTGAGAGCTGAGAGCTGACACCCTGCAGCAACATCCATGATCGGTGCTAGCACCGAACGTGGACGTTTAGCCTCTCTGATGCCTCTGTGAATAGTGACATTGAGGAGCATCGCAGAGGGAGTGAGCTCCCTCTCTGCTTCCATCGGCACAACACAATGCGATTGCGTTGTGCTGATGATCTCCATGGTGACCATGGGCCACAAGATGGCCACAGGGTCCTTCAGGGTCCTGCAGTGAAGGTGGCCTGTGAGCACCTGCTAAGAGTAAGAGCTGACACGCCTCCTCCCTGTCTGTGAAACGCAGCTCTGATTGATGCCCTACTGTGCAGAAGCATTGCAAACTATCAGATCAGTGTAAAGATAATGCCCCATAGTGGGACAATGTTAACAAAGTTTTAAAAAAAAGTTATTAAAAAGTGTAAAAATATTTTTTTTAAAAATCCCCAAATAAAAAAAATTAAAAAATTTTAATCCAATAAATACATTTTTGTAAAAAAATAAGAATACAAAAAAGTACACATATTTGGTATCGCCGCATCTGGAATGACCCAACCTATAAAACTGTTCCACTAGTAAAACTGTGCTTGATCATCATACTGCTGAGCAAATAAAACGCGATCAACAGGACAAATGTAAAGTAAAATGGCACTGCTGAAAACGTCATCTTGACCCGCAAAAAGCAAGCTGCTAAGTTCCATCAGCGGAAAAATAAAAAGGTTATAGCTCTCAGACTAAAGTGAAGCAAAAATAATTATTTTTTCCATAAAATAGTTTTTATTGTGTAAAAGAGTCAAAATATGAAAAAATTACCATATATAAATGTGAGGGCAGCACGGTGGCTCAGTGGTTAGTACTGCAGCGCTGGAGTCCTGGGTTCAAATCCCACCAAGGACAACATCTGCAAGGAGTTTGAATGTTGTCCCTGTGTTTGCATGGGTTTTATCTCACATTCCAAAGACATACTGATAGGGAATTTAGATTGTGAACCCCATTGGGGACAGTGCTGAAAATGTGTGCAAACTGTAAAGCGCTGCGGAATATGTTGGCGCTATAAAAATAAAGAGATTATTATTATATCACTGTAATCGTACTGACCCGAAAAAAAAGCTGCTTTATCAATTTAACCACATGCGGAACGGTAATAAAAAAAAAAAAAAAAAAACAATTTATGAATTGCTGGTTTTTGTTCATTCTACCTTCCAAAAATCAGAATAGAAAGAGATCAAAAATTTAATGTGCCCAAAAATGGTACCAATAAAAACATCAACTCGTCCTGCAAAAAAAAGTCGTCACATAATTTTGTCAGCCGAAATATGGAAAAATTATAGCTGTCTAAATATGGCAATGTTAGTTTTTGCAATAAAAAGCATATTTTACTGTGTAACAGAAGCCAAACATAAAAACCCAATATAAATCTGGTATCGCTGTAATCACACCGACCCAAAGAATAAAGTCGTCTAATCACTTATAGTGTACGAGGAACGGAGTAAAAAATAAATAAAACCAGTTCTTCACTTGCTGTTGATTTGTTCATTCTGCCTCCCAAAGATCGCAGTAAGGCTCGGCTCGCATTAATCCTGTATATCTATGAAATACATGATTTAGGGCCTGTGATCCGGCGGTGTCCATCTTTTTAGGTGAGCATAAAAGCCCAGTCTGCCACAGTTTTGTGCACTTCTGAAAAGAAGGACACAGCTGAACAGAGACCAGATGGAGTCCAGAGTAACTCTGTTGCATCATTATAGTGAATGGATCCCTTGGGGGTTTCATCTGTCACGTCACCCAGAGATTTAGATGGAAACTCCAAAGTAAATGCTCAGCGTAGAGCGCTGGAAGAATGTGATCCTAAATGTTAGGCCGGGATCACACATGCGAGAAACTCACACGATTCTTGTGCGAGCCTCTTGCATGAACACCCGGCACTGCCGCCAGCACTCGGACTCAGAGCGTGCGGCTGAATAGAATTGCATGCAGCCGCACGCTCCGGTCTGAGTGCCGGCGGCAGTTCCGGGAGTTCATGCGAGAGACTCACTCGAGAATCGTGCAAGTTTCTCACATGTGTGATTCTGGCCTTATGGAAAATGTTCCCAATAAAAACTTCAACTCAATCCACAAAAAAGCAATTCACCACTTAGGTCCGTCATCTGTCAATGGAAATATAGAGGGCTTCCACGTTACTGGTAGTTCAAAGGCTCTGGAAAAGTGAAATGGCTACTCACCCCTACTGAAATTCAGCAAATTCTTAGCTCCCAATTCCAATTACCCCTCTCCCTTCTGAGCCCCAGTGTGAATAAACCACATTTAGCGCACACGATTGACATTTCTGTAGTGATGATGAGAGCTCACCTAATTTACGAGTGCGTGTCTCCAAAAGCATGAGCTGGTCACCACAATGTATTAGTCACTACAACACACTGGTCACTTCAACATACTGGCCACGACAATGGCAGTTTGCAATTTTCACACAGCAACATCCACTACTGCTTGTTTCTGGAAAACATTCATGGAGTCAAAATCATCACTACATCTGTAGATAGATTCCCAAAGAGGTATAATTTCCAAAATGGGGTCACTTCAGGGGGGATTCTGCTTTTCTAGCACTTAGGAGCTCTGTTTATGGATTTCGCCAATTATTCTACAAAAATCTGCGCTCCAGGAGGCCAATAGCGATCATTCTCTCCTGAGTCTCAAAGTGTGGCTAAGCAGTACTGTGTAGCCACATATAGAGTATTTCTACATTCAGCAGAAATTGTGAAACAAATTTTGGTGCCATTTTTACCCATTTCCCAGTATGAAAATGTAACATCTGGGGCTAACACACAATTTTGGTGGTAAAAATGTAAATTATTTTTTCTTCACTGCCCAATGGTATAAAATTCGGTGACACACCTGTGGTCCTGTGGTGTCAATAAGAACACTGCATCCTTAGATGAATTAATGAGAGGTGTAGTTTGTAAAATGGGGTCACTTATGGAAAGTTTCGCTGTGCTAGCACCTCAGGGGCTCTGTCAATGTGACATGGCACCCTTAATCCAGTGCAAGAAAATCTGCACTGTAATATGGCACTCCTTTCCTTCTGAGGTTTGCACTGTGCCTCAAAAGTAGTTTTCAACCACATATGGAGTATTGGTATACTCAGGAGAAATTGAACAACAAATTTTTGGATCCATTTTCTCCTGCTAACCTTGTGATAATGCAAAATTTGGGGCTAAAAAACATTTTTTGTGGGAAAAATGTAATGTTTTTTATTTTCATGGCTCAACGTTATAAACTTCTGTGAAGCACCTGGGGTTTCAATGTGCTCAGCACCAGGGCCGGCGTCAGCACCCGGCACACCCGGGCAAGTGCCGGTGCCCTGAGCAGGCGGGGGGGCCCACTCGCCGTCTGGCACCCGTTAGCGGTGTAAGCGCCGCCACTGGGCCCCCCCGCTTGCTCAGGGCCCTGGCTGCGGCCGGCTCAATACTAACCTCTCCCCGTGCCTCCGCTGCCGCAGCTCCGCCTCCGGGCTCCAGGGGGCGCCTGCAGGACGCCGGCGCTTCCTCTCACAGCAGCGCCGCTGAATGACGTCATCATTCAGCGGCCGGCTGTGGCAGTGAGTGCGCGGACGCCGGACAGGTGAGATGTTTGTGTGTGTGTCTGTGTATGTGTCTCTGTGTGTATGTAGTGCGATGCTTTCTGTGTGTGTGTGTGTGTGTGTGTGTGTGTGTGTGTGTGTGTCTGCTGTGTGTGTGATGGTGGTGGGGGGAGGGCAGTGATGATGATGATGGGGAGGCAATGATGATTGATGATGATGGGCAGGCAATGATATTGCTGTGGAGACAATGATGATTATGGGCAGGCATTGATGATGATGGGCAGGCAGTGATGATGATGGGCAGGCAATGATATTTATGGGGAGGCAATGATGATTATGGGCAGGCATTGATGATGATGGCAGGCAGTGATGATGATGGGTAGGCGATGATGATGATGGGGAGGCAATGATGTTGAAGGGGAGGCGATGATGATAATGGGCAGACAATGATGATGATGGGCAGGCAATGATGATGATAATGGGCAGGCAATGATGATGATGGGAGTCTTTCCACGGCGCCCTTTCCTGAGCCGTAACAGTGCAGAACGCAGCACAGTGCAGAGGAGAGCTCCATATTTTGTATGGAGCTTTATATGGGGACCAGTATCCTGTATGGAGCATTATATGGGGATGGAGGGGTGACATCCTGCATGGGGTATTATATGGGTGATGAGGGGGAGACTGTGGTGCCCATAATATTGTATGGAAAACTGTACTGTCCAGTCTGTACTGTGCGCTGTGAGGATTTGGCGGTTTTTGAGCTATTGTACAATTTACAATAGCTATCAGTCGTAATGGAAGAAGAGAAGTGTTTGGCGTTGTGCTATACCCATATTTCTCTGCAGTATCTGTGCATCATGAATCGTGGTCTGTGTTAAAGGGGCCTACTGAGACTCTTTCGCCCGGGGCCCATGAAAACCTGGAGCCGGCCCTGCTCAGCACACATCTAGATAAGTTCTCTGAGGGGTCTAGTTTCCA
Source organism: Oophaga sylvatica (assembly GCA_033576555.1). NCBI lineage: Eukaryota > Metazoa > Chordata > Amphibia > Anura > Dendrobatidae > Oophaga > Oophaga sylvatica. Next base: position 283,056,503 of record JARQOD010000002.1, on the reverse strand, counting down.
AAATGGTGTCACCTGTGGGGTTTCCATTGCTTAGACACATCAAGGGCTCTCTGTTATGAATGTGCTGGAGATAGCCTCTGCTCAGAAACCCCCTCTGGTGGTTGCAGACAGTACTGAACCTCACAGCGAGGAATGGCAATCTGGGATCACGGACTGGACTGATATAAGGGAGGTTCCCTCCCATGATAGTCGCCGGTGATCAATTGTTCTTGTCTCAATTGTGGTTCCTGTTTCATTTGGAAGTTTGCTGAGTCTTGCCTGCATCTTCTGCTTTCAGATAATATATTTTCTGCTTTTATTTTTGTGCTTGCTTTTTGCATAGTTCTCTGCACTTCTGTGGAGGTCAGCCAGGTCCCCTCCTGGAGGCCTGTGCTCCTCTCAGTTTATCTGAAGCCACTGTTATTTGTTCATTTGCTTTTTCTCTGTTTTTTCAGTGGCTGCGTCTTAGTTTTGTTACACCAGAGATCACGATCGTGTGATCTCAGGTGTTTTTGCAATCAGAAGAGTTGGTATTTTTTAGGGGTTTTTTGGATTGCAGTGAGAATCCTTTCCTTTACTTTTCTGTCTAGACAGATTGGGCCCCAGCGTTTGCTCATTCTATTTTCTGTCTGTGTCCGTGCTTCTTCTTGTCTAACCACCATTACATGTTTGGGGGCTTCCTATTTTCTTTGGGGATCTGCTCCGGGGCAGATAGCTTTCCTCTTTCTGCCTTTAGTTGTAGTTATCTCTCAGGCTGTGACGAGGCGTGTAGGATCAACGTAGGAACGCTCCACGGCTACCTCTAGTTGTGTGGTTAGTTCAGGTTACTGCAATCCAATAGGTTCCAGCCTCTCTGGTGTATTACTGTTTTTGCTTTTTCTCCTCAGCAACCAAAACATAACAGTATCACCGGCCAAGCTAAAATTATATGGTACTCACAGAAGGGAAAAATAGTGTGGAAAGAAAAAAAAAAGTTGTCAGATTTATCAGAGATTTTTTTTTTTCTGTTTGTTGCATTTTTTCCCTCTTTTTCTCTGGGTGCTGAGGAGGATTTTTTTTTCGCTCAATGGAGTTTGCACAGTTGTCTGGCTGTGTGGATCAGCTTGCCACTGAGGTTCGGAGTATTGCTACCTATCTTGATGGGTTGCCGGTTGTGGAACCTAGGATTCCCATGCCAGATTTGTTTTTGGGGGATCGGGCTAAATTTCTGAATTTCAAAAATAAAAATAACTGTAAGTTGTTTCTTGCCTTGAAGCCTAAGTCCTCAGGGAACGCAGCACAGCAGGTTCAAATTGTCATCTCTCTCCTGCGCGGCGACCCTCAGGATTGGGCTTTTTCCCTGATACCTGGGGATCCTGTTTTGAATGATGTTGATGTATTTTTTCAGGCTCTGGGGTTGTTTATATGATGAACCTAATGTCACTGATCATGCTGAGAAGACCTTGTTGGCATTAAGTCAGGGCTGTGAAGCCGCTGAACTGTACTGTCAGAAATTTCAAAAGTGGGCAGTCCTTACCAAATAGAATGAGCAAACGCTGGGGCCCAATCTGTCTAGACAGAAAAGTAAAGGAAAGGATTCTCACTGAAATCCAAAAAAAAACCTAAAAAATACCAACTCTTCTGATTGCAAAAACACCTGAGATCACACGATCTCTACCACCTAAATCAGATCTCTGGTGTAACAAAACTAAGCCGCAGCCACTGAAAAAACAGAGAAAAAGCAAATGAACAAATAACAGTGGCTTCAGATAAACTGAGAGGAGCACAGGCCCCCAGGAGGGGACCCGGCTGACCTCCAAAGAAGTGCAGGGAACTATGCAAAAAGCAAGCAAAAAAATAAAAGCAGAAAATATCTTATCTGAAAGCAGAAGATGCAGGCAAGACTCAGCAAACTTCCAAATGAAACAGGAACCACAATTGAGACAAGAACAATTGATCACCGGCGACCATCATGGGAGGGAACCTCCCTTATATCAGTCCAGTCCGTGATCCCAGATTGCCATTCCTCGCTGTGAGGTTCAGTACTGTCTGCAAACACCAGAGGGAGCCTCTGCTCAGAAACCATCTCCAGCACATTCATAACAGCTCTCCAAAAGTGACATGGCGTCCACTAATTATTCCTGCAAATTTTACAGTCAAAAAGTAAAATAACAGCTCCTTCCATTCTGATTCCTGCCCAAACAGGAGTTTTTTCTCCACAAATTGGGCATCGGTGGACTCAGGGAGAAATTGCACAACAAATTATATAGCGCAATTTCTCCTGTTACCCTTGTGAAAATAAAAAAATTGGGTCTAAAGGAAATTATTGTGAAAAAAAGTAAAGTTTATTTTTTCCTTCCACATTCCATTAATTGCTGTGATGCACCTAAAGGGTTAATAATCTTCTTGAATGTGGTTTTAAGCACCTTGAGGGGTGCAGTTTTTAGAACAGTGTCCTGTTTGGGTATTTTCAGTCATATAAGCCCTTTAAAGTCACTTCAATTGTGATATGGTCCCTAAAAAAAATGGTTTTGTAAATTTTGTTGTAAAAATGAGAAATCACTAGTCAACTTTTAACCCTTATAACTTCCTAACAAAAAAACGATGTTTCAAAATTGTGCTGATGTAAAGTAGAGATGTGGGAAATGTTATTTATTAACTATTTTGTGTGACATGATTCTGATTTAAGGGCATAAAAATTAAAAGTTTGAAAACTGCAAAATTTTAATTTTTTTTGCCAAATTTCCAATTTTTTAGAAAATAAACATAAGTCATATCAAATAAACGTTACCACTATCATGAAGTACAATATGTCACGGGAAAACAGTGTCAGAATCAGTGGTATCCATTTAAGCTTTCCAAAGTTAATACCTCATAAACTGACAGTGGTCAGAATTGAAAAAAATTGGTCTAGTCGGAAAGGTGAAAACAGGCTTTGGGGTGAAGGGGTTAACAATCTTTTCCATGCACCGCTGGCATAACGGCTTTTTATGTAGAGATGGGAGCTTTTTATTACAAATGGCACATGTGCCATTTGTAATCTTATCTTTAACCTTTGATGAGGGGTCCTTGTCCCTTTAACCCCTTTCCGACATGTGACGTAATAGTATGCACATGTCGGACTCCCAATGTTTGATGCTGGCTCTGACTCTGAGTCGGATGTCTGGGGCATTTACACTAAGACTAGAAATAGGCCCGATGCTATCGCATCGGGAGTGCGGTGAAATTAATTTCTGTGTATGCTTAGTGTACAGCCGCATCGTTACCGCTCATGTGTGGGTAGAGCACGCAGTTGTGACTGTTACTGCGCATGCACGGGAATCATAGAATCATAGAATCATAGAATGGTAGAGTTGGAAGGGACCTCCTGGGCCTTCTGGTCCAACCCCCTGCTCAAAGCAGGATTCTCTAAATCATCCCAGACAGATGTCTATCCAGCCTCTGTTTGAAGACTTCCATTGAAGGAGAACTCACCACCTCTTGTGGCAGCCTGTTCCACTCATTGATCACCCTAACTGTCAAAAAGTTTTTTCTAATATCTAATCTGTGTCTCCTCCCATTCAGTTTCATCCCATTGCTTCTAGTCTTTCCTTGTGCAAATGAGAATAAAGATGATCCTTCTACAATGTGACAGCCCTTGAGATATTTGTAGACAGCTATTAAGTCTCCTCTCAGTCTTCTTTTTTGCAAGCTAAACATTCCCAAATCCTGCAACCGTTCCTCATAGGACATGGTTTGCAGACCGGTCACCATTCTGGTGGCTCTTCTCTGAACTTGCTCCAGTTTGTTGATGTATTTTTTAAAATGTGGTGCCCAAAACTGGACACAGTATTCCAGATGAGGTCTGACCAAAGAGGAGTAGAGGGCAATAATGACCTCACGTGATCTAGACTGTATGCTTCTGTTGATACATCCTAGAATTGCATTTGCCTTTTTTGCTGCTGCATCACACTGTTGACTCATGTTAAGTCTGTGATCAATTAGTATACCCAAGTCTTTTTCACATGTGCTGTTACTTAGCCCTATTCCTCCCATTTTGTATATGCTTTTTTCATTTTTATTGCCCAGATGTAGTACTTTGCATTTTTCCCTGTTAAAATCCATTCTGTTAGTTGCTGCCCACTGCTCCAGTTTATGTATATCTTTTTGAATCCTCTCTCTCTCTTCTCTAGTATTAGCTACCCCTCCTAGCTTTGTGTCATCAGCAAATTTGATCAGCAAATGAGAAACTCAGGAATAGCGGTGATGTGAATGTCACAGGCACAGGCGTAGTTCGTGACACTGCCACGGTGCCTTATGGGATTTGGGACTGCTCAAAAAAATAAAGGGAACACTTAAACAACAGAATATAACTCCAAGTAAATCAAACTTCTGTGAAATCAAACTGTCCACTTAGGAAGCAACACTGACAATCAATTTCACATGCTGTTGTGCAAATGGAATAGACTCAATAAAGGAGTGGTTCTGCAGGTGGGGACCACAGACCACATCTCAGTACCAATGCTTTCTGGCTGATGTTTTGGTCACGTTTGAAAGTTGGTTGTGCTTTCACACTCATGGTAGTGTGTAGCCCAGCTGTGTCTGGAGCCACATGTTCCCAGGAGGATGCAACAGAAGGTAAACCCACAGTGACCTATATGCACACAACACATCTGCACTATTTCCCATATCCACCAGAGGGAGCCCTTTCGCAGCATATAAAGGCAGTGTAGACACGTGAGTTACCTCAGAACAGTCTGGTTACCTCAGAACACCAGAGGTTTCAGGTTACCTCAGACTAGAGCAGGACTCCTCAGACAGTCAGTCTAGTCACCTCAGATCAGTGAGAGACGAGCTGAGAGAGAGAGTTACTGAAAGACTGAAGGCTCAGTTTACTGTGTGGAGTCCAGTAGTAGTGGAAGACGATAGCCACTTTAGCCTGGTCAGAACTGAGTCAACTGAGGTATTTTCAGTGAGTATGCGTGTCGACGCTTTGAGAGCGGTGAAGAGAAAGGAGAATCTGCTATCTACTACTAGTGTGTGCTTATGCTGAAGGTCGAAGTAGGACGAAAGGCGAGTGGAAGGAAAAGAGAGTGACAGAGGTTGAAACAGCATTGATCGCTTACCTCTACTCTGCACCACCGGACACCGGGTCCGAGCTTGCTAGCATCTACACGACTAGTAGGAGATACCGGAGACCCTGTGGGACTTCAAGTCGCAGGGGCCCACCAGAGCTGATACGTAACCGGGGTCAGGAAGACAGGAGTCTAGCAGGGCCCTGCATACAGAGACACTGTTCTATCTTAGAGAAGGCCTCACCACAAAGTCAGCCGGGCGTATAACTGAAGACAGAGTTAGACTTCATTCTATACAGGTCAGAAACTCACACATATAGCAGTACGGAGGCCCTACACCTACTCAGTGGGATTACTGGAAGTGCATCCTCCACCCTGACAGCTTCCCGGGACGTGCCTGCAACTACCATCAGTAAAGGTACAGAAAGAGACTTTCGTGTGTGTGTCTTCCTTATTGATCCTGCACCCCTACACCGCCATATACCCTGAGGGCTCAGTCTTGCCTGTGGAAGACTTAACACCTTGCTGCCCAGTACATGGGCGTACCCACCGTGGGGCAGGGGGGGCCGTTGCCCCCCCCTAGGAGCAGGGGCGCGCCGTGCCAAGATGAGGCCATCGCATCAGCCGGCCCTTTAAAAGGTGCTTCTGGGCTGGCTGCGACTCACATACTAGACTGTATGGGCTCTTTCCAGCGGTGTGACATCGTTCCCGGGGGCGTGTTCTGCAAAGCCAGGAAGCCAGGAAGAGAAGCCGTGTGCTTGCTGCAGGAGGGAAATCTGAGGTCAGTCAGAGTCCTCAGTGACATAGGAGGATTTATTAATTAATGGGTTGATGTCTCCTTATCTACAGTAAATATAACCTGACAGGAGCCTGTACAGTCTATATCTACAGTCTGTAGATATAGACTGTATGGGCTCCTGTCAGGTATATATTACTGTAGATATAGACTGTACGGGCTCCTGTCAGGTATATATTACTGTAGATATAGACTGTACGGGCTCCTGTCAGGTATATATTACTGTAGATATAGACTGTATGGGCTCCTGTCAGGTATATATTACTGTAGATATAGACTGTACGGGCTCCTGTCAGGTATATATTACTGTAGATATAGACTGTACAGGCTCCTGTCAGGTATATATTACTGTAGATATAGACTGTATGGGCTCCTGTCAGGTATATATTACTGTAGATATAGACTGTACAGGCTCCTGTCAGGTATATATTACTGTAGATATAGACTGTACGGGCTCCTGTCAGGTATATATTACTGTAGATATAGACTGTATGGGCTCCTGTCAGGTATATATTACTGTAGATATAGACTGTACAGGCTCCTGTCAGGTATATATTACTGTAGATATAGACTGTATGGGCTCCTGTCAGGTATATATTACTGTAGATATAGACTGTACGGGCTCCTGTCAGGTATATATTACTGTAGATATAGACTGTATGGGCTCCTGTCAGGTATATATTACTGTAGATATAGACTGTACAGGCTCCTGTCAGGTATATATTACTGTAGATATAGACTGTATGGGCTCCTGTCAGGTATATATTACTGTAGATATAGACTGTATGGGCTCCTATCAGGTATATATTACTGTAGATATAGACTGTACGGGCTCCTGTCAGGTATATATTACTGTAGATATAGACTGTAGGGCTCCTGTCAGGTATATATTACTGTAGATATAGACTGTATGGCTCCTGTCAGGTATATATTACTGTAGATATAGACTGTAGGCTCCTGTCAGGTATAATTACTGTAGATATAGACTGTAGGCTGTCGATAATATGAATAGACTGTAGTCCTGTCAGATATTATGTAACTGTGGCTCCTGGTATAATACGAGATATAGATTAGGTCGTCGATATTACTAAGACGTAGGCCTTCAGGTTTACTGTATAGAGTAAGGTCTGTCAGTTATAGTATAAGATGTAGGTCCTTCGGTATATTCTGTAGATAAACTGTAGTCTGTCAGTATATATACGTAGATAACTAGCTCCTGCAGTATATTACTTAGTATAATGAGGCTCCTGTCAGGTTATTTACGAGTAACGTAGTCTTCAGTATATTACATATAGATGATGGGCCTCAGGTATATATATGTAGATAGATGGTCTCAGTTATTTACGATATAGACTGTAGTTAGTATAAATGTAATATAGACGAGCTCCTTCAGATAATTACTGTAGATATACTGTAGGTCTTCATATTATAGATAATTGGCTCCTCAGGTATATATTACTGTAGATATAGACTGTACGGGCTCCTGTCAGTATATATTACTGTATATAGACTGTACGGGTCTGTCAGGTATATATTACTGTAGATATAGACTGAGGGCTCCTGTCAGGTATATATTACTGTAGATATAGACTGTATGGCTCCTGTCAGGTATATATTACTGTAGATATAACTGTACGGGCTCCTGTCAGTATATTTACGTAGATAGACTGTAGGCTCCTATCAGTATATATTACTGTAGATATAGACTGTACGGGCTCCTGTCAGGTAATATTACTGTAGATATAGACTGTAGGGCTCCTGTCAGTATATATTACTGTAGATATAGACTGTAGGGCTCCTGTCAGGTATATATTACTGTAGATATAGACTGTACAGGCTCCTGTCAGGTATATATTACTGTAGATATAGACTGTATGGGCTCCTGTCAGTATATATTACTGTAGATATAGACTGTAGGCTCTTCAGTATATATTACTGATATAGACTGTACGGGCTCCTTCAGGTATATATTACGTAATATACTGAGGGCTCCTGTCAGGTATATATTACTGTAATATAACTGTACGGCCCTGTCAGTATATATTACTGTAGATAAGACTGTATGGGCCTTCAGGTATATATTACTGTAATATAACTGACGGGCCCTGTCAGTATATTACTGTAGATATAGACTGTACGGGCTCCTCAGTATATATTACTGTAGATATAGACTGAGGGCTCCTTCAGGTATATATTACTGTAGATATAGACTGTACAGGCTCCTGTCAGGTATATATTACTGTAGATATAGACTGTACGGGCTCCTGTCAGTTATATTACTGTAATATAGACTGACGGCTCCTTCAGTATATATTACTGTAGATATAGACTGTACGGGCTCCTGTCAGTATATATTACTGTAGATATAGACTGTAAGCTCCTGTCAGTTATATTACGTAGATATAGACTGTAGGGCCCTTCAGTATATATTACTGTAGATATAACTGATGGCTCCTGTCAGGTATATATTACTGTAGATATAGACTGTAGGGCTCCTGTCAGGTATATATTACTGTAGATATAGACTGTATGGGCTCCTGTCAGGTATATATTACTGTAGATATAGACTGTAGGGCTCCTGTCAGGTATATATTACTGTATTAACTGTACGGGCTCCTGTCAGGTATATATTACTGTAGATATAGACTGTACGGGCTCCTGTCAGGTATATATTACTGTAATATAGACTGTAGGGCTCCTGTCAGGTATATATTACTGTAGATATAGACTGTACAGGCTCCTGTCAGTATATATTACTGTAGATATAGACTGTAGGGCTCCTGTCAGGTATATATTACTGTAGATATAGACTGTATGGGCTCCTGTCAGGTATATATTACTGTAGATATAGACTGTACAGGCTCCTGTCAGGTATATATTACTGTAGATATAGACTGTATGGGCTCCTGTCAGTATATATTACTGTAGATATAGACTGTATGGGCTCCTGTCAGGTATATATTACTGTAGATATAGACTGTAGGCTCCTGTCAGGTATATATTACTGTAGATATAGACTGTAGGCTCCTGTCAGGTATATATTACTGTAATATAGACTGTACGGCTCCTGTCAGGTATATATTACTGTAGATATAGACTGTATGGGCTCCTTCAGGTATATATTACTGTAGATATAGACTGTACGGCTCCTGTCAGGTATATATTACTGTAGATATAGACTGTACGGGCTCCGTCAGTATATATTACTGTAATATAGACTGTAGGCTCCTGTCAGGTATATATTACTGTAGATATAGACTGTACAGGCTCCTGTCAGGTATATATTACGTTAATATAGACTGTACAGGTCCTTCAGTATATATTACTGTAATATAGACTGTACGGCCTGTCAGGTTATATTACGTAATATAACTGACGGCTCCTGTCAGTTATATTACTGTAATATAACTGATGAGCTCCTATCAGTTATATTACTGTAATATAACTGTAGGGCCCTGTCAGTATATATTACTGTAGATATAGACTGTAGGGACCCTGTCAGGTATATATTACGTAGATATAGACTGTAAGGCTCCTGTCAGGTATATATCTACTGTAGATATAGACTGTAAGGGCTCCTGTCAGGTATATATTTCTGTAGATATGACTGTAGGGCTCCTGTCAGGTATTATACTAGTATAGACTGTAGGCTCCTTCAGGTATATATTACTGTAATAAGACTGTAGGCTCCTGTCAGGTATATATTACAGTAGATATAGACTGTAAGGGCTCCTGTCAGGTATATATTAACTGTAGATATAGACTGTACAGGTCCTTCAGGGTATATTACTGTAATATAGACTGTACGGGCCCTGTCAGGTATATTACTGTAATATAACTGTACAGGGCTCCTTCAGGGTTATATTTACTGTAATATAGACTGTACAGGCTCCTGTCAGTATATATACTGTAGATATAGACTGTAAGGGCTCCTGTCAGGTATATATTACTGTAGATATAACTGTACGGGCTCCTGTCAGGTATATATACTGTAGATATAGACTGTACGGGCTCCTGTCAGTATATATTACTGTAGATATAGACTGTACAGGGCTCCTGTCAGGTTATATTACTGTAAAATATAGACTGTATGGGCTCCTGTCAGTATATATTACTGTAGATATAGACTGTATGGGCTCCTATCAGTATATATTACTGTACGATATAGACTGTACTGGCTCCTGTCAGGTATATATTACTGTAGATATAGACTGTACGGGCCTGTCAGTTATATACTAGATATAGACTGTAGGGTCCGCATATATTACTGATATAGACGTAGGTCCTGTCAGGTATATATACTGTAGATATAGACGTAGGTCTGTAGTATTAACTGTAATAGACTGTAGGCTCCATCAGTATATATTACTGTAGATATAGACTGTACGGCTCCTGTCAGGTATATATTACTGTAGATATAGACTGTATGGGCTCCTATCAGTATATATTACTGAGATATAGACTGTACGGCTCCTGTCAGGTATATATTACTGTAGATATAGACTGTAAGGGCTCCTGTCAGGTATAATTACTGTAGATATAGACTGTATGGGCTCCTGTCAGTATATATTACTGTAGATATAGACTGTATGGCTCCTGTCAGTATATTACTGTAATATAGACTGTATGGGCTCCTGTCAGGTATATATTACTGTAGATATAGACTGTATGGCTCCTTCAGGTATATATTACTGTAGATATAGACTGTACGGCTCCTGTCAGGTATATATTACTGTAATATAGACTGTAGGGCTCTGTCAGGTATATATTACTGTAGATATAGACTGTACAGGCTCCTGTCAGTTATATATTACTGTAGATATAGACTGTAGGGCTCCTTCCAGATATTACTGTAGATATAGACTGTAGGCTCCTTCAGGTATATATTACGTAGATATAGACTGTAAGGCTCCTGTCAGTAATATTACTGAGATATAGACTGTACAGGGCTCCTCAGTATATATTACTGTAGATATACTAGACTGGATAACGGGCTCCTGTCAGGTATATATTACTGTAGATATAGACTGTACGGGCTCCTGTCAGGTATATATTACGTATATATACTGTATGAGCTCCTGTCAGTTATATATACTGTAATATAGACTGTACTGGGCTCCTGTCAGTATATATTACTGTAGATATAGACTGTAAGGATCCTGTCAGGTTATATTACGTAGATATAGACTGTACAGGGCTCCTGCAGTATATATTACGTAGATATAGACGTAGGCTCCTGTCAGTTATATTACTAGATATAGACTGACAGGGCTCTACAGGGATATATTACTAGTAAAAAGACTGTACGGGCTCCTGTCAGGGATATATTACAGTAGATATAGACCTGTACAGGGCTCCGTCAGGTTATATTACAGTAGATATAACTGACGGGCTCCTACAGGTATATATTACTGTAATATAGACTGAAGAGCTCCTTCAGGTTATATCTACAGTAGATATAGACTGTAAGGGCTCCTGTCAGGTATATATTACGTATATATACTGACAGGAGCCCGTCAGTCTATATTACTGTAGATATAGACTGACTGGGCTCCTGTCTATATCTACTGTAATATATACCTGACAGGAACCTGTACAGTCTATATCTACAGTAATATATACCTGACAGGAGCCTGTACAATCTATATCTACAGTAATATATACCTGACAGGAGCCCATACAGTCGATATCTACAGTAATATATACCTGACAGGAGCCCGTACAGTCTATATCTACTGTAATATATACCTGACAGGAGCCCGTACAGTCTATATCTTCAGTAATATACTGTATATCTGATATACAGAGGCTGGGCTGGAGCTGATGTATATACAGGTGCTGGTCTGGGGCACATTATTAAAAGAAGGAGACAATGATGGGGCATATTACTACAAGAAGGGGACAATGATGGGGCATATTTCAGGGTGGAATCTACTTGCATTCCATGCTTAAATCTATCTATCTATCTATCTATCTATCTATCTATCTATCTATCTATCTATCTATCTATCTATCTAAAAAGAAGAAAATTAGAGCAGCACAAAGAAAGAGTCCTGGTGCAGAGCCCCCCAGGCAAATACCAAACATCAATTATAGAAATCCAGACGAATTGGAGGCAGCACACCGTTTGTAGTGAATAAAAAGCTGTTTAATAAGACCAAAAGGCGACGTTTTGGTCCAAACAACAGAACCTTTCTCAAGGCTTGAGAAAGGTTTGTGTTGTTTGGACCGAAATGTCACCTTTTGACCTTATTAAATAGCTTTTTTTTTCACTACAAACTATGTGCTGCCTCCAATTTGTCTGGTTTCTATCTATCTATCTATCTATCTATCTATCTATCTATCTATCTATCTATCTATCTATCTATCTATCTATCTATCTATCTATCTATCATTCATTTTTTTTCCCCAAAGATCAATCCAATTGCTGTTTTAGAAAGGGCAGTGTGAATGGCTCAGTGTCAGTGTGTGATAAACACGCATGAGCTTGAAGTCCCCCTGCTGAACAGAAGAGAAGACTGCAAAGGTAAGCCTAAAATCAATAAATTGTTTACATAATAGGATTGATCATGGTGGTATTTCTCCTTGTATGTGATATTATTGGTCTTGGTATAAGGAATTATGTTGTGTATGGCGTTCATTTTCGTTTTATTCACATTTTTTGTTCTTATATTTTACAACCTGAGCGACCATGGCTTGCCCCCCCCTAGTTTTGATCCTGGGTACGCCCATGGCCCAGTAACAACCCCTCAGCGGATCTACCCTGCAGCGCTGGTCACCCTGACCAGATACCACAGGTGGCGTCACGAACAAACTGTAAATACTTTATTCCCCTGTAAATATCCCACATTTTATGGTGATCGCCCAGGGCAACGGACCGAGCTGTGCTACCCGTGACATGCCCATTGAAGTGAACAGGCTCGGTGCCGAGTACCCCACAGGCCATGGCTGTGCGACTCATTAAACTTGGCGTCACGAACAGGATCCGAAGCTCGCTATATGTGAGTCCTGTGTGCCTGAATGGACTGTTTTTGTGCAAAAGACTGTGTTGTTGTTTTTGTGATTTTTGGCGCCATTTGCCGCCATTTTGCCACCATGTTCGCGCCCTGAGGCGCTGGTGAAGGAGGGCGTGTATTCGTGGGCGTACCCCCCCCCTGTGGCGCAAAAGTTATGGCCGCCCTGTCTAAGTGCTTCTACAATGTCAGAGCATGCCCCACTGCAAGAGAGATCCGCCTCCTCTTCATCCTCAGTGCAAGGAAGAGAAAGCGAAAGTCCCGCCTCCACGGAAAACACCAGAGTGTTCTGGATGGCAAGCACAGTCTGGCTTGGAGTGAGATGGCGGAGGACAGGAGTCGCTGTGTGGGGGAATGGCGGTGCGCAGACCCCGTTCCCCTGAAGAAGTGTATCCTGTGCCCGAACCATCCCCAGGTCGGGAGGGCGAAGAAGCGATGTACCGTGTGGAGGAGGTGGATGCGGCGCTGCGGGATCTGGCCCGACACCGCGCTGAGATGGAGGCGATGGAGCGGAGCTGGCGTGCACTGAAACTGCGGCTGCAGTGGGACCAGCTGCTCTCCCCCCTGGATGCGCAACTGCCACCCGCGCCACCACTGGAACCAGCGGCTGTGTACACCAGTAACACAATTTACGGCAGGCCTCTCCCCCTTGCAGCCGCCGCCGTTCTCCATGTACCCACACATTGTATTTTTTACCTGAGCCTGATCCATCCCTGGCCCATGGTTTCGGGGTCGACCTCGAGGCATTTGTCCCGGATTATTTTTCTTTCAGGTTAATGTCACTTCTTCCTCTTTTTTTCACAAAGCAACAGAAGCAGCAGCATACACAAAGGAGAGAGGAAAAGGAAGAAGACGCGTCCGCGGCGGAGGAATCGGAGTGGGGCGGAGTTGTGGCGGCAGATGTCACTCACGGGCAGCTGTGCAGTCAGTGTGAGGGGCTGCTGCTGCTGCTGCTATGGACATGGAGTTCCCGGGATATTAGCGGGGCGTTTATGTCCCACGTAGAAGAACTATTGAAGCGTTCGTTCTGGCCCGAAAGGGGCTGTGGTGGAATGCTGGGAAGTGTTTTTCCTGGAGTCACTACTAGCATGGGAGGCTGGTAATGTTCTGCGGCCATGTTGACTCCTGGCGAGGCAGCAGACGGAATTAAAGGGCCACGAACTGCGCCTGCGCAACTGACACTGCCGCGGTGCCTTCTGGGATTCGGTGACAGCAGCAGCCGGAAGTCGCAACTGGCAATTATATATATAGATGGGTTGAGGATGGGAAACATATATACCAAGAAGGAGCCAAGGATGGGAGACATTACTACGTAAAGGGGCTACAAGGGCCCATACATCTGACCAACATGCGGGGTGGCCAGGACCAAATTTTGCATTGGGTCCATCGGACTCTAGTTATGTCATTGCTGACAGTAATATGCTTAGGCCGGCGTCACACTAGTGAGGAATACGGACGAGTGCTATGCAATAAAACATCACATAGCACTCGGACCAGTATTCATCTATGGGGCAGCTCCCATCAGTGTTTTTTTTCTCGGTCGTTTTCAACATGCGAGTGAAATCGTAGCATGCTGCAATTGTCACCGACACTCGTCTGAGTCTCAGCTCAATCGCACCCTTATAAGCCTATAGGTTCGAGTGACACAGCTCACATCACTCAGATATCATCCGAGTGCTGTGAGATATACGCTGACAATGGCAATGGAGGAGATGGAGAAATTGATTTCTTCACCTCCTCCGCAGCTGTGCTCCGATCCGGACTGTGCGAGAGGCTCGGAGCACAGTCGCATGACACTCGGCTCCCGCTCGCAGCAGAGCAGGAGCCGAGGGTCATTAGCATATCGCATCCGATGCTCTCACATCAGATGCCATATGGTAGTCTGACCCCAGCCTTAATAGCATAGCAGCATAGCTGTGACAGTGTAAGTGTTTGGCTTAAATAATAATCAAGTTATAATAATTAAAAACTAGTACGAACGTAAAAGTCAAGATGCATTTTATTATAAGCCATAAAATTTAACATCATAATAGATACTCAGAAAAAAAAATGTGAAAAATACAAATACACTGCTTAGATGTTTCTAGCTGGGTCATTGTGTTCTGATTTTTGAGTGACACCCAGTTACAATACAATGTATTGAAGTGTTCATGATAAACCTGAGATTAAATAAACCACATACGTGTCATTGCAATCTATGTAATGCTGAATACTGAAGATGACATTTTTATTAAACATCTAAACTCCTTTGAGATATGTGTCACTCAGCAACTAATACATTGCTCATGGCCACGTTTAAAGGGAACCTGTCATCAGGTTTCCCATACTGCTTGCAGCACATTACATCCTTTCTAATTAGGATCCTAAGAATCCATCCCATGAACCACTGCATCCCGTCATACCTGTAAAAATTATCTTTATTGACTGCTCTCATACTCGATGTGGAGCCGTCTCACAGATATGTATGGGCAAACCTTGACACCTGCAGTGAGCTCCTTAACCTGTCCCCTCTGCCTTTGATTGATGGGGCCAAGTTAGTGAGCTCACAGCAGGCACCGAGGTTGGTCTGTATACGCCCATCAAACCTTTTGACGCTCAGTACCATAAAGGAGGACAGTGACTAAAGATTGTTTCTGGGGTTCGCTCACACTAGCATACAACAAGGCAGATTGCTATCCTATGTTTTATCGGATAGCACTTGGCCCAATGTTATACTATGGGGCAGTGCAGATCTGCGATTCTTTTCCTATGTCAATTCGGCATGAGAAAATATTCGCAGCATGCTGCAAGTGCAACCGTCAATTCCATTCAAGTCTATAGGAGTGTGTGAAACATTGGACTGCGCTCGAATGTCATCCAAGTGCAGACCGAATACATAGAGTGGAGAAGATCAAGAACTTAATTTTTCTGTCTTCTCTGCACTTTTGATAAGATTCTCTCAAATTTTCCAAGGAAGAAAGGATGAAAATCCCTAAAACAAGAATTGACAGACTCTTGACTGGCTACAAAATGTGTTTACAAGCTGCGATAGTTTCAAAAGGGAGATCTACTAGGTATTAACTATGCAGGACGTACAAACTTTTGCATTGGCTAATTTTCCCCAGAAATGCAAAGGAAATGTGTCATGTTTAACTTTAGCCCTTTTAGGGATCATTTCATCTTCAGTTTGCTTAACTGTTCACAATAACACTAATTTTGACAGGGGTGCCCAAACTTTTACATACCACTGTACGGCACTGTGAGCAAGCCCTGAGATGTATGCTTGGATACAGGAGTGAACAGAACAGATCATTAGGATCCGAATTGGGAGGGACATAGTGTGCTGGCAGCAATGTAAAACCCCATAATGACTGTCAATACATCTTTTAACTGATCATACAAGTGACAATCCAGCAGCTGTCGGCTGTCCACTATAGCTGACAACTTGCTGCATCAGCCACGATTAGTGTTGTCACCGTCCATATCTGTTTAACCCCTTAAATGCTGCTATCAATAAGGACTATATCATATAAATGTTTAAAAGAGTGTGGCTTCTCCCTCTTTATCCCCATCGGCGCCCTGAGATCATGATTGTGTGGTCCTGATGTTTGCCATGCCAATTCATAAGCAAATATCGGCCTTAGGGTATGTGCACACGTTGCAGATTTGCCTGCGGAATTTTCTGCACAGAATCTGCACCTCTTGGCAGAAAACGCAGGTGCGTTTTTGATGCGTTTTTTCATGTGTTTTTTTCATGCGGCTTTGCATGCGTTTTTGTAAGTTAAATAAAAATATGTTATTTAACAAAAAAAAAGATTTGTGATGTCATTTGTTGTCTAACCTCCTCTTTTACATTTGTCCACCCACACTCCATTACACGCACAGATAGACAGACAGATGATAATAGATAGATGGATAGATAAATAGATACGGTAGATAGATATTAGATGAATAGATAGATGATAATAATAGATAGATATTAGATGAATAGATAGATAATAGATAGATAGATAGATAGATAGATAGATAGATAGATAGATAGATAGATAGATAGATAGATAGATAGATAGATAGATAGATACGGTAGATACGGTAGATAGATATTAGATGAATAGATAGATAGGTAGGTAGATAGATAGATAATAGATAGATATTAGATGAATAGATAGATGATAGACAATAGATAGAGAGATAGATAGATAATAGATAGATAGATGATAGATAGATAAATAGATAGATAGATAGATAGATAGATAGATAGATAGATAGATAGATAGATAGATAGATAGATAGATAAAATGGTACATAAATAGTTGAAGACACACACAAAATCTTCACGCAATATCTTTAATTTAAAAAAAATGGGAATAAAATGGCGTGGGCTCCCACGCAATTTTCTTCACCAGAGGGGGAAAGCTGATGGCCGGGGCCAATATTTCTAGCCTGCGAAGGGGTTAATACCTATGGAGCTTCCCAGGCTATGAATATCAGCTCACAGATAGCCTTTACTGGCTATTAAAATAGGGGGACCCCCAAAAAAATGACGTGGGGTCCCACCATAATTTATAGCCAGAAAGGCTACACAGACAGCTGCCGGCTGATATTCATAGCCTAGGAAGGGGCAATGGATATTGGCGCACCCCCCTGGCTAAAAATACCAGCACCCAACCGCCCCAGAATTGGCTCATCTGTACGATGTGCCAATTCGTGCACTTAGCCCCCCTATTACCACTGCCGTGTAGTGGTGGCATATGGAGTAATAAGGGGTTAATGTCACCTTGCTATTGTAAGGTGACATTAAGCCTGGTTAATAATGGTGAGGCATCAATAAGACACCTATCCATTATTAATCTTATAGTTTGAAAGGGTTAAAAAAAAACACACACATAAGAATAAAGTATTTTAATGAAATAAAACTGTTATGATATGGTAGCCGAGGAGGACTGTAACAAAAGTAGCCAAGGCAGCCCGTCACCCAGAGTGGTTGGTAACTAATGGATTGCAGACCCCTAAACTAACCGCACAACTAGAAGCAGCCGTGGGACGTACCTACGATGACCTAGACGCCTCGACACAGCCGGAGAGTTAGCTAAGCCTAAAGATAGAAAGGGGAAAGCTAACTGCCCCGAGTAGCGCCCCAAAGGAATAGGTAGCCCCCACACATATATTGTCAGTGAGACAAAATGAAATACAAACACAGGCAGAAAATAGAGTAAGCAAACAATGGGGCCCAAAACTGTCTAGATAGGACAGGACAGAAAAGAATACTTTCTGCAATCCAGCAAAACCCTAGGAAAAATTCCAACACTTCTGATTCCAAAAATACAGAGACCACACGATCTCTCCCCGCTATATCAGAACTCTGGTGTGAACAGGTAGCTACCAGCAGCCACTGAAATAACAGGGACTGAACAAATGAACAGACAACTGAGAAACAGAGACCAGCACAGGCCCCAGCAGGGGGACCCAGCTGACCTCACTCAGAAGGCAGAAAAACAAAAGAAAACAAAACCACAGAAACAAGCAAGAAATAGCTTATCTGAAAGTTGCAGGAGACTGCAGCAGCTGACTTCCAAACTGGACCAGGAAGAGACAACTAATCACCGGCGAGGATCATGGGAAAGTTACTCCCTTAAATCTCCCCAGTCATGACTCCCAGATTGCCAATCGTCTGCAGCTGAATCCTCAGCTGAAAGGTCTCTATCAGTCAAGACAGCTTCATTAATATCAACAGCCACCAGAGGGAGCCCCAACTCAGAATCCAGAGAATTCACAACAGTACCCCCCCCTTGAGGAAGGGTCACCGAACCCTCACCTCCGCCACCAGGCCGATCAGGGTGAGCCGGGTGAAAGGTGCAAACCAATCTCTCCTCATGAATGTCAGAAGCAGACAACCAAGAATTGTCCTCCTGACCATAACCTTTCCACTTAACCAAGTACTGGAGTCTCCGTCTAGCCAGACGAGAATCCAATATCTTCTCCACTTCATACTCCAGATTGCCCTCAACCAAAACAGGCTCAGGGGCGCAGCCATAGGAACTACTGGCTCAACAAACCTTTTCAATAAAGATTTGTGGAAGACGTTGTGAATCTTAAACGTCCCTGGAAGAGCCAAACGGAAGGAAACAGGATTAAGAATTTCCAAGATCTTATAAGGTCCAATGAACCTTGGCTTAAATTTTGGAGACGTAACCTTCATACGGATATTTCTTGAGGACAACCAAACCATGTCACCCACTTTAAACCAAGGACCATCAGTCCTATGCCGGTTGGCAAACCGTTGGGCCCTCTCCTGAGAGAGACAACTTATCCACTACTTGATCCCAAATCTGCTACATTCTCTCCACCATAGAGTCAACACCCGGACAGACAGAAGCCTCCACCTGCCCCGAAGAAAACCAAGGATGAAACCCGGAATTGCAGAAAAAAGGAGACATCAAGGTGGCAGAGCTAGCCCTATTATTAAGAGCAAACTCAGCCAAAGGCAAAAAAGAGACCCAATCATCTTGATCAGCAGATACAAAACATCACCAGACTCACCAGATCTCTGGTACCAAAAAAACCTGGATGACTAGCCAACGCAGAGCAATGAACTTCAGACATAACTTTTTCCCTCCATTGGTCTGGGACATACAATTTCCCCGCAGGGCAGCGTTCAGGTTTATCCCCCTGAATTGCTCCAGGGCTAGTCTCAAATTGGGTGAGATAGCGGAAAGAACGACACCCTCCTTCAGAATGGCCGTAGGCTCAGTCACATCAAGAGAATCCGCAAGGAATCTCCTAGAGAGGGCATCCGCCTTAACATTCTTAGTACCCGGGAGAAAGGAGACCACAAAGTTAAATTGCGTGAAAAACAAGGCCCACCTGGCATGTCTAGGATTCAATCGCTTGGCTGATTCAAGATAGATCTAGTTTTTGTGGTCAGTGAGGACCACAACTTGATGTTTGGCTCCCTCTAACCAATGTCTCCACTCTTCGAACGCCCACTTCATAGCCAATAATTCCCGATTCCCCACATCATAATTATGTTCAGCTGGGGAAAACTTTCGGGAGAAGAAGGCACAAGGGTTAATCATAGAGGTTACTGGATCCCTTTGGGACAAAACGGCTCCTGCCCCAATCTCAGAAGCATCTATTTCCACCTGAAATGGGAGACAAACATCAGGTTGACGCAGAACCGGAGCAGAAGTGAATCTCCGCTTAAGCTCCTGAAAAGCCGAAACTGCCTTTGGAGACCAATTTACCACACCAGAGCCCTTTTTGGTCAAATCAGTAAGTGGTTTCACAATACCAGAAAAATTACTTATAAATTTACAGAAAAATTAGCAAAACCCAAAAATCTCTGAAGAGCCTTCAATGAAGTGGGCTGAACCCAATCAGAAATGGCCTGAACCTTGACTGGGTCCATTTCAATAGCAGACGGAGACAAAATGAATCCCAAAAACGAAACCTTCTGTACGCCAAAGAGACATTTTGATCCCTTGACATACAAAGCATTTTCTCTCAAAATACGGAACACCATCCGAACATGCTCCACATGAGAATCCCAGTCATTAGAAAAAATCAAAATATCGTCCAGATAGACGATCAGAAACCTATCCACAAAATTCCTGAAAATATCGTTCATGAAAGATTGGAAGACGGAAGGGGCATTAGTGAGCCCAAAAGGCATCACTAGGTACTCAAAATGCCCCTCAGGGGTATTAAACACGGTCTTCCATTCATCCCGTGCTTAATGCGAATAAGATTATACGCCCCCTAAGGTCAAGCTTGGTAAACCAACTAGCACCTTTCACTCGGGAGAATAAATCGGAAATCAGGGGTAACGGATACTGATATTTAACAGTGATCTTATTAAGGAGACGATCAATACATGGTCTCAATGAACCATTCTTTTTGGCCACAAAGAAAAAGCCTACACCCAAGGGTGAAGAGGACAGTCTAATATGACCTTTCTCCAATGACACTTTGATATAAGATCGTATAGCATCATGCTCAGGTACAGACAAATTGAAGAGCCGACCCTCGGGAAATTTACAACCGGGCACCAACTCAATCGCGCAATCATAACTCCTATGAGGAGGCAAGGACGCAGACTTACTTTCACTAAACACATCAGAATAATCAGCCAAATAGCCGGGGATCTCCTGAGGCTGTGGAGAGGTAGAAAACACAGGAGTGTCACCATGTACACATTGGCAACCCCAACTGGCCACAGACACAGACTTCCAATCCAAAACAGGATTATGGGTCTGCAACCAAGGAAAACCCAGCACAATAGTATCATGCAAATTATGCAATACCAAAAATTTACAATTCACTTGGTGGTCCGGGGCTACTCGCATTATCACCTGGGTCCAAAACTGGGGTTTATTCTCCGCCAAAGGGGTTGAATCAATGCCCAGCAAAGGAATAGGTGTCTGCAGGGTACCATGGGAAAACCACAACGTTTGGCAAAGTCAAAATCCATCAGGTTCAAGACTGCTCCTAAATCCACAAAAGCCTGAGCAGAAAATGTGGATAAGAAGCAGATCAAGGTAACAGTCAAGAGAAATTTAGACTGTACATTGCCCAAAACAAATGAGCGCGAAAAATGTCTTCCCCGCATAGGGCATACGGAAATAGTATGAGAAGCGTCTCCACAATAAAAACACAACTTATTACGCGTCCGAAATTCTCGACGCTGTGTGCGCCAGAAACAACCCCATCACACTGCATGGGCTCAGGGCCCGTTCGAAAGGCAACACCACCTCTCGCATAAGAGTCGGTCAATTTGAATAGCTAATGACAAACAATCGTTGAGCCCCGAGAGGACAGGGAATCCCACCATAACATCTTTTACGGTCTCTGCCAGCCCTTTCCGAAAAATAGCCACAAGTGCATCATCGTTCCATTTAGTAAGGACTGCCCATTTTTGGAATTTCTGACAATATAACTCTGCTATTTCCTGACCCTGGTTCAATGCCAATAAGGTTTCTCAGCTTGATCAATCACATTAGGTTCATCATACAATAAGCCCAAAGACTGAAAAAATGCATCAACATTAGCCAAAACAGGATCCCCAGGTGTTAGTGAAAACGCCCAATCCTGAGGGTCGCCACGCAACAGGGAGATGACAAATTGAACCTGCTTCGCTGCGTACCCCGAGGACTTAGGTTTCAAGGCAAATGGGTACACCTTCCGTGGTGGGACAGCTTTATACTTTTTTGATCAAAACAGTGTTTATTAAGTACCCTATGTTAATTATTTAATGCACTTGCTTTTTTACTTATTTATTTTCATTAGGGTATATGCACATATTGTTTTTTCCTTTGGTTTTGTTTGCTTTTATGGCCAGTGTGAACATGCTTTACATCATGCATGTCATTCAAGTCTACTTCAGTTCAGTGTTTTTGTTTTTCTCCCTTTCGAGCATGTTGTCTTGGGTCTTCTTTGCCGCACGTTATAGCCTTCATCAGTATATTTTCTGGCTTCATGTTCGTGTCTAACGTTTTACCTTCCCATCCCCTCTTCTTCTAGTTTAACACTTACATGCCTTAGTATACTATCTATGAGGTTATTAATAGTTATCAGTGGAACATCACTTTGCTTTTACTTGGGCATGTAAATCATCAACATCTGCTGCTGGCAGCTTCCTTTGCAATTCTTGAACAATGGCATCCTAGATTTTCTCAATGGGAGGCAAGTCTGGAGACGCTGCTCACAGTAGTATAAGCACTATACAGACTTGCATTGTCATGTCAAAAAACAGTTCCTGGGACATTTTTGATTTCATGCAGAACGAGTACTATGGCCATTGCGCCAATGTAACGCCAAACTGTTAATGTACCTGTAATGAAAAATAGTGGGGTCAGGCTACCATACATTATGGCACACCATGCCATAATCCTGGGAGTAGGACAAGTGTGACGTTCCCTTGTTAACGCCTCTTCATGGCAGTGCCCATGTGGTCGCCAGACCAATTTCTGACCCTTGTTGCATCCAAGATAAAAGAGGGATTCATCAACGAATAGGACAGACCTCCATTCCAGCCTCCATTGCTGTCTTGCCCTGTACAATGATTGCCTTTGAGAGCAGGGTTGTAAGGTCAATGGAACACCTTTAGATGGACATCTGGCTCGCAGCCAAAATATCTTCTGATGGTATGTGTAGACACTTTTTGACACCTTAGACTTGGTATGTGATGACCAATTTCACTTGCGGTTATGTGTTATGTTTTGGTAGGTGAGGAGGGCAGGAGTAAAAAACCGCAAAGGCAGCCAAACACCAGAGAGGTTGGTATCTAATAGGTTGCAGACCCCTAAACTAACCGCACAGCTAGAAGCAGCTGTGGGACGTTCCTACGGTGCCCTAGATACCTTGTCACAGCCGGAGAGATTAGCTACCCCTGTAGATGGAAAGAGGAAAACTAACCGCCCCAGAGTAGAGCCCCAAAGAATTAGGAAGCCCCCAAACATATAATGGCGGTTAGACAAGCGGAAAACACAAACACAGACAGAAAATAGAATGAGCAAACGCTGGGGCCCAAAACTGTCTAGATGTGATAGTACTGTCACGCTGTCTAATGATATGTGTACGATGTCAGTAAACTATTCTTACAGAAACAACACTCTATACAACATATAGTTTAGCAACATCAGCATGTAAATATAGAATAGATTTACCTGACACGATATCCGTTGAACTCAGGGTTAATCTTGAGGACTTGATACGCTGTCACAGGAAAGAGGAGGACCGGGTCTAACCTGACCCTAAAACTGGGGTCCTAACTAATCCCTCACCTTGGAGGTACTGATAATGGTTCAGAGGTCCAAGTCTCCAGCCTAACCCTGTCTCCTATCAGTCCCTGAACCCTGTAATCAGTCCTAAGAAGGACCCTGATTACCACCAAAGGGATATGGGCTGATCTCTGCTAAATACACAGATTAGACATATAAGACAGACTGGAGAAAACACAGACTCGCATACACACTCAAACACGGAAGGAACATAAATGGTCTGGGATATAAAACTCTAAGCAAGTTGAGCTTAAAACAACTAAGGAGCTCTTTAACTTAAGTCTATACAGATTCAATCCTATCTGTGGTCTGCATGAAGAATTTCACTGGCAACTCCCAAAGCAGACAACCAGGGATTTAAAGGAAACCAATCAACAAATAATCAATTGCAGCCGGGAGAAACTGCACCCAGTCCCAGAACCGAGCACAGACAGAATTAACTCCCTCACTGCCAAACACAAAGAAACAGCAACTCAGCTGTGAGAAGTCAGAATGTGCAACCGCGACGATCTTCGTGGCGATGCACACATGACAGTACCCCCCCTTCTACGAGGGGCCTCCGGACCCTCAGGGCCAGGCCTGCCCGGGTGAGTTCTGTGAAAGGTCCGAACCAAACAATCTGCGTTAATGTCAGACGCAGGAACCCACGTCCTCTCCTCTGGACCATACCCCTTCCAATGCACCAAGTACTGAAGGGACCGGCGATTCAGACGTGAGTCAATGATCTTTGACACTTGAAACTCCAAGTTACCATTGACCACCACTGGAGGAGGAGGTAGAGGTGACGGTATGACTGGTGCTACGTACCTCTTAAGTAATGACTTGTGGAACACATTGTGGATTTTAAACGTAGGAGGGAGGTCCAGACGAAATGCCACAGGATTAATTATGGAACTGATCCTGTACGGCCCGATGAATCTGGGACCCAGTTTCCAGGAGGGAACTTTAAGTTTTATATTCCTGGTAGACAACCATACCAGATCGTTCACATTCAGATCTGGACCAGAAACTCTCCTCCTATCAGCCATACGTTTATAACGGTTCCCCATAGCACTCAGATTATTCAATACACCTCTCCACACTGAAGCAAGTGACGACGAGAAACGCTCCTCCTCAGGAACCCCAGAAGGGCCCCCCCCATTGAAAGTACAAAACTGGGGATGAAAACCATATGCCCCAAAAAACGGGGATTTACCAGTGGACTCGCTCCGCCTGTTGTTAAGAGCGAACTCTGCCAGAGGCAAGAAAGAAGACCAGTCCTCCTGGTTCTCTGAGACAAAACACCGAAGATAAGTCTCAAGGCTTTGATTCAGACGCTCTGTCTGACCATTGGTCTGCGGATGAAAAGCCGAGGAAAATGACAATTGCATCCCCCGACGTAAACAAAATGCCCTCCAAAATTTAGACACAAACTGAGACCCCCTATCTGACACCACATCAGAAGGCAACCCATGAAGTCTCACAATCTCCCCAATGAACACCTGCGCCAGAGTTTTAGCATTAGGGAGGGCAGGAAGAGCAATGAAATGTGCCATCTTACTGAACCTGTCAACAACCACCAGTATGACAGTTTTCCCTGACGACGGAGGAAGATCCGTAATGAAGTCCATAGACAAATGAGTCCATGGACGCTCCGGAAGTTTCAAGGGTAAGAGGGTCCCAGACGGACGGGTATGCGGGGTCTTAGAGCGAGCACAAACCCCACAGGACGCGACAAAAGTTATAACATCTTTATTAACGTTAGGCCACCAAAACCGGCGAGAAAGGAGATCTAAAGTAGCCTTACTCCCTGGATGTCCTGCTAAAGCAGAATTATGATGTGCCTCAATAACCTTTTGTCTCAACTGATTTGGGACAAACAGTTTCCCTGAAGGTCCTGCAGGGGCGTCCCCCTGAGCCTCTAATACCTCCTCCTCAAGCTCAGAACATACAGCCGACACTACCACCCCCTCCTGAAGGATAGGAATCGGGTCATCCGTTTTCCCGGCCCCTGGGAAACTGCGAGACAAGGCATCAGCCTTAACATTCTTAGACCCAGGGCGATATGTGACGACAAAATTAAACCTGGTAAAAAACAACGACCATCGAGCTTGTCTGGAATTCAGACGCTTAGCAGATTCCAAATACAGCAGGTTTTTGTGATCAGTAATGACGGTGACCGGGTGGACTGCCCCCTCCAAAAAGTGACGCCATTCTTCAAAAGCCAACTTAATGGCCAAAAGTTCCCTATTGCCGATATCATAATTCCTTTCGGCGGACGACAACTTCTTAGAAAAGAAAGCGCACGGATGCCATTTACCAGGGGACGGACCCTGGGACAATATTGCACCCACCCCTACGTCAGACGCGTCCACCTCCACAATGAACGGCTGTGATGCATCTGGTTGGATGAGAACGGGTGCCGAAGCAAAACATTTTTTCAAAGAGGAAAAAGCTTGGCAAGCTTTGTCCGACCATTTAGAAAAATCCGTCCCTTTTCTTGTCATGTCAGTGAGAGGTTTGACAACAGATGAGAAATTACAAATAAATTTCCGGTAGTAGTTAGCAAACCCCAGAAAACGCTGCAGAGCCTTAAGATCCTCTGGCTGATCCCATTCAAGCACTGCTCTCACTTTTTCAGGGTCCATACGGAAACCGGAGGCTGACACCAAGAAACCCAAAAACTGAAGTTCCTGAACGGCAAATACACACTTTTCCAGTTTGGCGTATAGTTTATTGTCTCGCAAGATCTGCAACACCTGTCTCACATGCTCCTGGTGAGACACAAGATCTGGCGAGTAAATTAAAATGTCATCCAAATATACGACCACAAACAGCCCCACAAGGTGATGAAAAATGTCATTAACAAAAATGTTGGAATACTGCTGGTGCAGTAGTCAGACCAAAAGGTATGACAAGGTTCTCATAATGTCCCTCCGGCGTGTTAAACGCCGTTTTCCACTCATCCCCCTCTTTTATCCTAATCAAATTATACGCCCCCCTGAGATCCAATTTAGAGAACCATTTGGCGCCAACAATTTGATTGAAGAGATCAGGAATAAGAGGGAGAGGATACGGATCTCGAACAGTAATCCGATTAAGTTCGCGGAAATCCAAGCAAGGGCGTAGGCCTCCATCTTTTTTCTTCACAAAGAAGAACCCCGCGGCCACTGGGGAAGATGAAGGTCTAATATGCCCTTTGGCCAGACTTTCCGAAATATAGTCTTTCATAGCCTGCCTCTCAGGACCAGAAAGGTTATATAACCTAGCTTTAGGTAACTTAGCATCAGGAAGTAAATTAATAGAGCAGTCATACACGCGATGAGGAGGCAACTCCTGACACCCCTCCTCAGAGAACACATCCCCAAAGTCCTCCAAAAAAGGAGGCAATGTACTAGGCACGACCGCACTGATGACTGTGTTCATGCAGTTACTTTTGCAAAACTCACCCCATTGGCTTATCTCTCTGGACTGCCAATTAATCACAGGGTTATGTTTAACCAACCAAGGAAGTCCCAACACAATAGGAGTAGGTAGACCCTCCAACACATAACAAGATAATTGTTCCCTATGTATCGCCCCTACCCGAATGTCAATGTTATGGACCTCATGAACAAAGCTACCTTGGCCGAGAGGCCTGGCGTCAATGGAGAATATAGGGATCGGTTTGGCCAATACACTCAGAGGCATACCTTGAGCCTGAGCAAACTGAGCGTCAACAAGATTAGCCCCGGACCCACTATCAAGAAGAACAGAAAATCTCTCCACTCTCGTACCAACCACCATCTCCACTGGTACAAGGAACTGAGAAGAACTAGCGGACGAAATACATACTCCCAGGTTGTCGTCCACCACACAACCTGGGATTAACAGTTTTCCGGCAACTTTTTGCTCAACAAGGCACGGGATGGACATCCCCCAACAAAATGTCCCTCTTTCCCGCAGAAGAAACACCTTCTAGTCCTGCTGCGTACCGCCAATCCCCTCCTACGAAATGATGTCCCTCCCAACTGCATAGGCTCCTCCGAACAGACAAGGGGAACCTCAACATAAGGGACTTTTGTAGTAGGTGGAGCAACTACCGGGGCGGAGTTACCTCACCCCTCTCCCGAAGCCGTCTATCAGTACGGATAGCTAGGGCCATAGCAGCCTCCAGTGATGGAGGAGAATCATACTGAGCCAAAACGTCCTTTAATTTGTCAGAAAGCCCATGACAAAACTGACTCCTAAGAGCTGGGTCATTCCACTGAGTATCTGTGGCCCATCTACGGAACTCAGAAGCAAATTCCTCCGCCGGACGATCTCCCTGCTGTATCTTACGTAATTTTGTCTCAGCAAGAGAGACCCGATCTGGGTCATCATATACCAAACCCAGGGCAGTAAAAAATCGATCTACAGACTGTAGAGCCGGGATCCCGGAGGAAGGGAGAATGCCCAGGATTGAGGGTCCCCTTGTAGGAGCGAGATAACAATTCCCACTCTCTGCTCTTCACTCCCTGATGATCGAGGCCGAAGCCGAAAATACAATTTACATGCTTCCCGGAAGGTGAAAAATTTGTCTCGCCCACCAGTGAACCTGTCCGGGAGAGCTACTTTAGGTTCAAATCTGGTTTGCTCCAGGGGAGACAAAACTTTGGACTTAATGTCCGTCAGCTCCATGGATAATCCCTGCAACTGCAGAGCCAGCTGGGCTACTGGATCCATGGCAACTGGGGATAATTTTATTGGCCAGTGAAAATGTCACGCTGTCTAATGATATGTGTACGATGTCAGTAAACTATTCTTACAGAAACAACACTCTATACAACATATAGTTTAGCAACATCAGCATGTAAATATAGAATAGATTTACCTGACACGATATCCGTTGAACTCAGGGTTAATCTTGAGGACTTGATACGCTGTCACAGGAAAGAGGAGGACCGGGGTCTAACCTGACCCTAAAACTGGGGTCCTAACTAATCCCTCACCTTGGAGGTACTGATAATGGTTCAGAGGTCCAAGTCTCCAGCCTAACCCTGTCTCCTATCAGTCCCTGAACCCTGTAATCAGTCCTAAGAAGGACCCTGATTACCACCAAAGGGATATGGGCTGATCTCTGCTAAATACACAGATTAGACATATAAGACAGACTGGAGAAAACACAGACTCGCATACACACTCAAACACGGAAGGAACATAAATGGTCTGGGATATAAAACTCTAAGCAAGTTGAGCTTAAAACAACTAAGGAGCTCTTTAACTTAAGTCTATACAGATTCAATCCTATCTGTGGTCTGCATGAAGAATTTCACTGGCAACTCCCAAAGCAGACAAC
This sequence comes from Oophaga sylvatica, assembly GCA_033576555.1. Lineage (NCBI taxonomy): Eukaryota > Metazoa > Chordata > Amphibia > Anura > Dendrobatidae > Oophaga > Oophaga sylvatica. Next base: position 283,027,629 of record JARQOD010000002.1, on the reverse strand, counting down.
CAGGGATTTAAAGGAAACCAATCAACAAATAATCAATTGCAGCCGGGAGAAACTGCACCCAGTCCCAGAACCGAGCACAGACAGAATTAACTCCCTCACTGCCAAACACAAAGAAACAGCAACTCAGCTGTGAGAAGTCAGAATGTGCAACCGCGACGATCTTCGTAGCGATACACACATGACAAGTACAGGAGAGAATACTGTCTGCAACCCAACAAAACCCTAGGAAAAATTCCAACACTTCTGATTCCAAAAATGCTGAGACCACACGGTCTCGACCACCTATATCAGATCTCTGGTGTGAAAAGGCAGCTACCCAGCAGTTAAATATTACAGGAACAGAGAACAAGTTCAAATACAAAAAGAGAACAGAGACCAGCACAAGCCCCCCAAAGGGGACCCGTCTGAACTCAAAAGCAAGGCCGGAAAAACAAGGGAAATCAAACCACAGAAAAAAAAAACGCAAAGTAACTTATCTGAATTATAGTAGGAGACAGGCAGAAAAGCAAGCTGAATTCCAACCTAGACCAGGAAGTAACAATTGATCAACTGCGATGATCATGGGAGGCCAGCTCACTTATATCAGGCCAGTCCATCCCCCCTGATAACCAATCATCCATTGCAGGTGGAGACCTCTTTCTGTTCAACATAGGTTCAATACCCTCAGCAACCACCAGAGGGAGCCTCAGCTCCGAAGTCGTCTCCAACACGTTCACAACAGTACCCTCCCTTGAGGAGGGGTCACCGAACCCTCGCGTGCGCCACCAGGCCGATCAGGAAGAGCTCGGTGATAGGCACGGACCAGTCTCTTAGCATGAATGTCCGAAGCAAACACCCAAGAATTGTCCTCCTGACCATAACCTCCCCACTTAACCAAGTACTGGAGTCTCTAGCAAAATGAGAATCCAATATCTTCTCAACCACATACTCCAAATTGCCTTCAACCAAAACAGGGTCAGGAGGCGCAGCCATAGGAACCACTGGCTCGACAAACCTCTTCAATAAAGATTTGTGGAATACGTTGTGAATCTTAAATTTCCCTGGAAGAAGGAAACGGAAGGAAACAGGATTAAGAATTTCCATGATCTAATAAGGTCCAATGAACCTTGGCTTAAATTTTGGAGACGCAACCTTCATCGGGATATTTTTTGAGGACAACCAAACCAAGTCTCCCACTTTAAACCGAGGACCATCAGTCCTATGCCGGTTGGCAAACCGCTGGGCCTTCTCCTGAGAGAGAGACAACTTATCCACTACTTGGTCCCAAATCTGCTGCATTCGCTCCACAATAGAGTCAACACCCGACAGACAGAAGCCTCCACCTGCCCCGAAGAAAACCAAGGATGAAACCCGGAATTGCAGAAAAAAGGAGACATCAAGGTGGCAGAGCTAGCCCTATTATTAAGAGCAAACTCAGCCAAAGGCAAAAAAGAGACCCAATCATCTTGATCAGCAGATACAAAACATCTCAAATAAGTCTCCAAGGTCTGGTTTGTTCTCTCAGTTTGCCCATTGGTCTGAGCGTGAAATGCAGAGGAGAAAGACAACTGAACTCCAAGTTTAGAACAAAATGTCCCCCAAAATCTGGAAACAAACTGGACTCCTCTGTCAGACACAATGTTCTCTGGAATGCTGTGCAACCGAACTACCTGCTGAAAAAATAAAGGCACCAACTCGGAGGAGGATGGCAACTTAGGCAGTGGCACAAGATGTATCATCTTGGAAAACCGATCACAGATCACCCAGATAACGGTCATTCTCTGACAGACAGGGAGGTCAGAAATAAAATCTATAGAGATATGAGTCCATGGCCTCTTGGGCACAGGCAATGGCATTAACAAACCACTAGAGCGAGAGCAAGGTTTGGACCGAAAACAAGTCCCACAGGACTGCACAAAGTCCCTGACGTCACGGGACAAAGTAGGCCACCAAAAGAACCGACTCACCAGATCTCTGGTACCAAAAAAACCTGGATGACCAGCCAACGCAGAGCAATGAACTTCAGACATCACATTCTTCCTCCACTGGTCTGGGACAAACAATTTCCCAACAGGGCAGCGTTCAGGTTTATCCTCCTGAAATTCCTCCAGAGCCAGTCTCAAATTGGGCGAGATAGAGGAAAGAACCACACCCTCCTTCAGAATAACAGCAGGCTCAGTTACCTCAGGAGATTCCGCAAAGAAACTCCTCGAGAGGGCATCCGCCTTAACATTCTTAGTGCCCGGGAGAAAAGAGACCACAAAATTAAAACGTGTGAAAAACAAGGCCCACCTGGCCTGTCTAGGATTAAGTCGCTTGGCCGATTCGAGATAAACCAGGTTCTTATGGTCAGTGAGGACCACCACCTGATGTTTGGCTCCTTCCAGCCAATGTCTACACTCTTCAAAAGCCCACTACATAGCCAATAACTCCCGATTTCCCACATCATAATTACGTTCAGCTGGGGAAAATTTTCGAGAGAAGAAGGCACAAGGGTTACTCTTAGAGGTCTCCAGATCCCTTTGGGACAAAAGGGCACCTGCACCAATCTCAGAAGCATTAACCTCCACCTGAAATGGTAGAGAAACATCAGGTTGCCGTAGAACAGGAGCAGAAGTGAATCTCCGCTTAAGCTCCTGAAACGCAGATACTGCCTCAGGAGACCAATTCACTACATCAGAACCCTTTTTGGTCAAATCAGTCTGTGGTTTCACAATAAGGTCAATGGAACACCTGTAGATGGACATCTGGCTCGCAGCCAAAATATCTTCTGATGGTATGTGTAGACACTGTTTGACACCTTAGACTTGGTATGTGATGACCAATTTCACTTGCGGTACAGAATGTGTTATGTTTTGGTAGCTGAGGAGGGCAGGAGCAAAAAAACAAAAAGGCAGCCAAACACCAGAGAGGTTGGTATCTAATAGGTTGCAGACCCCTAAACTAACCGCACAGCTAGAAGCAGCTGTGGGACGTTCCTACGGTGCCCTAGACGCCTTGTCACAGCCGGAGAGATTAGCTACCCCTGTAGATGGAAAGAGAAAAGCTAACTGCCCCGGAGTAGAGCCCCAAAGAATTAGGAAGCCCCCAAACATATAATGGCGGTTAGACAAGCGGAAAACACGAACACAGACAAAAAATAGAATGAGCAAACGCTGGGGCCCAAAACTGTCTAGATAGGATAGTACAGGAGAGAATACTGTCTGCAACCCAACAAAACCCTAGGAAAAATTCCAACACTTCTGATTCCAAAAATGTTGAGATCACATAGTCTCGACCACCTATATCAGATCTCTGGTGTGAAAAGGCAGCTACCAAGCAGTAAAATATCACAGTAACTGAGCACAAGTGCAAATACAAAAAGAGAACAGAGACCAGCACAAGCCCCCCAAAGGGGAACCGGCTGAACTCAAAAGCAAGGCCGCAAAAACAAGGGAAATCAAACCACAGAAAAAAACCACAAAGTAACTTATCTGAATGATAGCAGCAGACAGGCAGAAAAGCAAGTTGAATTCCAACCTAGACCAGGAAGTAACAATTGATCAACTGCGAGGATCATGGGAGGCCAGCTCACTTATATCAGGCCAGTCCGTCCCCCCTGATAACCAATCATCCATTGCAGGTGGAGAACTCTTGCTGTTCAACATAGGTTCAATACCCTCAGCAACCACCAGAGGGAGTCTCCAACACGTTCACAACAGAATTGATCACTACACATTATTCTTTTAATCTGACAATCCACCTGATCAGAGGCTTGCCTCAGTGAACGTTTTGCTGTCAATCCAGATTATCCTCCCAACTACTTGGACGAGCAATGTTAAACATTGCTGAAGTGTCAGCCTCCATACAATGCGATCTGCCAGAGTAATAAACAAAGATCTCTCAGTTCAAGGATTCTGTCAGTTTGTGGCAAATGGCGATCACAGAACATCAATGAACAGGAAATATCATACAATTATCCCATGAGATTTGATTTTTGAGGTTTCATGTGTCTTTAAACATTTACTTTCAATCTGGCCTTTATGGCCCTCCTATATGACAGATTGGAACTAGGTGCTGGAAAATGTGATCACTTGCAGATCCTAGAGACACCTGCTACTTCCACGATTCCAATCTCACCTGATTGCCTTTAGCTGCATATATATTCAGTGGCATGGGTCTGCTCCAGACGTAGTCTGCTCCACATATTTCAAATCCCATATTTCAAATTACAGATTTCTAATTACACTACTGTGAATTAGACTAGAATTCTAGAATGCATTTGGCCACACATCAATCCTACAGCATTGTCATCATCACCTTGTGACTGAGATGTTCTTCTGTTCCCACAGGTATGAAAACCTTCCCCAGCTTTTCAGTGTTCCTGAATGCACCATGTGTATTGCTTTGTTTAATGGTATGAAAACCTTCCCCAGCTTTTCAGTGTTCGTGAATGCACCATGTGTATTGCTTTGTTTAATGGTATGAAAACCTTCCCCAGCTTTTCAGTGTTCCTGAATGCACCATGTGTATTGCTTTGTTTAATGGTATGAAAACCTTCCCCAGCTTTCCAGTGCTCCTGAATGCCCCCATGTGTATTGCTTTGTTCTATGGTATGATTTGCTCACCCATCTTGTATACATAATTGTACTCCATTCTTATCTTCACCACACATCTGAATGGTCTGTGTAACCCCTCCCCCCTTTTATGATCTGTCCTTAACTCTGTACATCTGGCCTGGGCAGTCCCAGCCCACTTTCCAATCTCATCTGATTGCCTTTAGCTGCATATATATTCAGTGGCATGGGTCTGCTCCAGACGTAGTCTGCTCCACATATTTCAAATCCCATATTTCAAATTACAGATTTCTAATTACACTACTGTGAATTAGACTAGAATTCTAGAATGCATTTGGCTGCAAGGTAACAGAATAAAAACCACTATGTTTCAGTTTCTTTTCACTTTGACCCCCATCCTCCTTTCTTTCTTCCTATCCCCTGTAATCCCCCCACCTAGTAAAGAATTAGTCATTTCCCCCTCCATTCTCCCCACCCATCTCACCTCCTTCTCAGAACTGTTCCACCACATGCACTCCTTCTTACCAAGATACACACAGCCACATCATGTCTTATCCTGCTCCCACCTTCTAACGCTCTGTCTGCTACTCCTCATCGCTGGCGATGTATCCCCAAATCCTGGCCCTCCTCAACACATCCCCACACTCATTTCTAACACCCTGCCACGATCCTCCACACGTTTCTGCAACCATGATAACCTCATACCTATCCATCCACACCTCCCCCGGTCCCACTACCTGGAGCACTATGGAACGCACGCTCCGTCTGCAATAAACTGTCATTTATTCACGACCTCTTTATCACCAACAAACTCTCCTTCCTTGGCATCACTGAAACCTGGCTCACCCCTCTGACTCAGCCTCTCCTGCTGCGCTTTCCTATGGCGGATTCCATCTCTCTCACACCCCTCGCCCCAACAACAAACGTGGTGGAGGGGTTGGCTTACTCCTGTCTGATACCTGCTCCTTTACCCCTATTCAACTTCCACCCTCCGCTGCTATTCCCTCGTTCGAGGTGCACTCCGTCCGCATCTATTCCCCCTCCAACCTCCAACTGGCTGCCATCTACCGCCCCCCGGAACTAGCCATCTCCACCTTTCTCGACCACTTCACCACCTGGCTACTCCATTTCCTCTCTGCTGACATCCCCACCATCATCATGGGCGATTTCAACATCCCCACTGACACTTCCACCCCGGCTGCCTCTAAACTTCTATCGCTAACGGCTTCCCTCGGCCTCACTCAATGGTCCTCTGCGGCCACTCACAAAGATGGTCACACGCTGGACCTTATCTTCACCCGCCTCTGTTCCCTCACTAATCTCAATAACTCCCCACTCCCCCTGTCTGACCACAACCTACTGACATTCTCTTCCCTCTCCTCTGTTAGTACGCATCCCCCACACCACAAACTCACCCACCCTCGCAGAAATCTCAAACACCTCAATTTGCAATTGCTCTCTGAGTCCCTCCTCCCTCTCACAGACATAGTCTAACTTAATAACTAACTTTTTTGGATGTTTTACATGAGGGTAGCTCCCTTTGGTTTGCACCTAGTTCACATTAGTCTGGAAGTGCCAGTCAGGTTTTTTGTCTTTTGAATGTTAGCTTGCTGACCGAGCACTCCGCCCCCACCAGGTGGTGATTTTAATTACACCAGCTTCCTACTTTACCCATAAATGCAGGCATTACTGACAGAGGTGCATATTCACCCAGAAATTCAGATATCAGCCTAATAGAGGTATGTTCACATTAGGTTAGGGACTCAACAGAATTGAGACCACCTTGACGATGGTTGTTGGGCTTTAAAATGTTTGGCCAAATGTTTATACTAAGCGTCTCAAATTTTTCCTTATATTCCAAAGCCATATTGCTATTCAAAATTTCATGTATTCTATGTTGTCATGCTTTAGTATGCTTGAGTGCAGCCTTTTTTTGGATGTTTTACATGAGGGTAGCTCCCTTTGGTTTGCACCTAGTTCACATTAGTCTGGAAGTGCCAGTCAGGTTTTTTGTCTTTTGAATGTTAGCTTGCTGACCGAGCACTCCGCCCCCACCAGGTGGTGATTTTAATTACACCAGCTCCCTACTTTACCCATAAATGCAGGCATTACTGACAGAGGTGCATATTCACCCAGAAATTCAGATATCAGCCTAATAGAGGTATGTTCACATTAGGTTAGGGACTCAACAGAATTGAGACCACCTTGACGATGGTTGTTGGGCTTTAAAATGTTTGGCCAAATGTTTATACTAAGCGTCTCAAATTTTTCCTTATATTCCAAAGCCATATTGCTATTCAAAATTTCATGTATTCTATGTTGTCATGCTTTAGTATGCTTGAGTGCAGCCTTTTTTTGGATGTTTTACATGAGGGTAGCTCCCTTTGGTTTGCACCTAGTTCACATTAGTCTGGAAGTGCCAGTCAGGTTTTTTGTCTTTTGAATGATAGTCTAACTTAATGACACAGATGCTGCGGCCACATTTTATAACACCACAATAAAAGCCACACTTGATTCGGCAGCCCCCCCTCACACAGAGCAAAACTCGTACAATCAACAGGCAGCCCTGGCTGACCGGCCTGACCAAAGAACTGAGACGGGCTTCCAGGGCTGCCGAGCGGAGATGGAAGAGAACCCATTCTACCGAGCACCTCAACGCATACAAGCAGTCCCTCGCCAGCTTCAAGTCCACGCTGTCTGCCGCAAAACAAACTTACTTCGCATCTCTCATATCCTCCCTGTCTCACAACCCTAAACAGCTCTTCAACACTTTCAATTCTCTACTCCGTCCCCCAGCACCTCCTCCCTCTCCTCTCATTTCTGCTGAAGACTTTGCCTCCTTCTTTAAGCAAAAGATTGATATGATCAGAGAAAGCTTTGGCCCGCAGCCGCCAATGCCCCTCTTAGCCACTCAGCCCTGTTCTTCCAAAACCAGCTTCACCACCATGACAGATGATCAGCTCTCCACTCGCCTGTCACGATCACACCTCACCACTTGCGCGCTTGACCCACTCCCGTCCAACCTCATCCCTAACTTTGCCACAGTCTTCATCCCTACTCTCACACACCTCTTCAACCTTTCACTTACAAATGGTGTCTTTCCTTCATCCTTCAAACATGCCTCAATCACTCCCATCCTCAAAAAGCCCTCCCTCGACCCATCCTCTGTGTCTAGCTATCGCCCGATATCTCTTCTCCCCTACGCCTAAAAACTACTGGAACAGCATGTATATCTCGAACTGTCCTCACACCTCTCCTCCTGTTCCCTCTTTGACCATTTACAATCCGGCTTCCGACCGCATCACTCAACTGAAACTGCCCTAACTAAAGTCACTAATGACCTGCTAACCGCCAAGAGAAAGCGACACTACTCTGTCCTCCTTCTCCTGGACCTGTCTTCTGCCTTCGACACCGTGGACCATTCCCTCCTGCTACAGATTCTCTCATCTCTTGGCATCACAGACTTGGCCCTATCCTGGATCTCATCATACCTAACAGACCGAACATTCAGTGTCTCCCTCTCACACACCACCTCCTCACCTCGCCCCCTGTCTGTCTGTTGTGGTGTAGTGACCCCTGATGCAGCTAGGGGGCACTGTGTAGGCTCCTCGGGATATGCATGGAGGCATGTGATGGATGGACGTTATGTATCGCAGAGGTGGGTGGCCCTGTGATGGAAGCCTGAGCATGTTGTGTTCAGCAGATCTACTGCTGAGAGTTTTGCTATACATTGGGAGGCTTCCAGGTGACTTGGAGAGCTGGGCGGGTCCAGTCACCTACAAACCCACCCAAGGGGTATGTGTCTAAATACCTAGGATAAAGCCAGTATGTAATGGTGTGTGTCTGAAGGACCTGTGATGAGGTCATGATCAGGTGACCTAACCATGTGATCCTGACCTCACCTGTAGGCGGGGTTACACCTATGTAACAGAGTTGTGTTTGGCACCTGAGAGAGTGTGTGGGAGTCTGCCAGTGTGGACAGACTTCCATGTGGGACATTACAGAGAGGTCTCTGTGACTGAGGAGTGAGGCTCCAGGCAGGAGCTGAAACATTGAAGATTTGTATTGCCTGTGACTTTGAGGTTTATGATGTAATAAACCTGATGAACTTTGGATAAGAAAAGTGCGTCCTGATTTACCTCTGAAGCAGCCGAGTGAGTGAAACCTTACACTGTGTTCCTCAAGGCTCAGTCCTAGGACCCCTACTCTTCTCCATCTATACCTTCGGCCTGGGACAGCTCATAGAATCCCACGACTTACAGTATCACCTCTACGCCGATGACATGCAGATCTACCTATCTGGACCTGACCTCACCTCCCTACTGACCAAAATCCCACAGTGTCTGTCTGCTATCTCAGCCTTCTTTTCTGCTCGCTTTCTCAAACTGAACATGGACAAAACAGAATTCATCATCTTTCCCCCACCTCATTCTTCCCCTCCACCAGACCTATCCATCAATGTCAATGGCTGCTCGCTTTCCCCAGTCCCGCATGCTCGGTGCCTTTGGGTGATCATCGACTCTGCCCTCTCTTTCAAACCACATATCCAAGCCCTCGCCACCTCCTGCCGCCTCAAAATCAAAAATTTTTCCCGGATCCGCTCATTCCTCAACCATGAAACCACAAAAACACTAGTGCACGCCCTTATCATCTCCCGCCTCGACTACTGCAACCTCCTACTCTCTGGCCTCCCCTCTAGCACTCTGGCACCACTCCAGTCCATCCTACACTCTGCTGCCCGACTAATCCACCTGTCTCCCCGCTATTCCCCAGCCTCCCCCCTGTGCCAGGCCCTACACTGGCTTTCTATTGCCCAGAGGCTTCAGTTCAAAACCCTAACCATGACATACAAAGCCATCCACAACCTTTCTCCTCCATACATCTGTGACATGGTCTCCCGCTACCTACCCACACGCAACCTTTGATCCTCTCAAGATCTCCTTCTCGACTCCCCCCTCATCTCTTCTTCCCACAACCGCATACAAGACTTCTCCCGGGCTTCCCCCATACTCTGGAACTCCCTGCCGCAAAACATCAGACTTTCACCAACATCGGAAACCTTCAAGAAGAACCTGAAGACCTACCTGTTCCGACAAGCCTACAGCCTACAATGATCCTCAGTCTACTGAACCATCGCACAACCAGCTCTACCCTTTCCTAGTGTATCCTCACCCATCCCTGTAGACTGTGAGCCCTCGCGGGCAGGGTCCTCTCTCCTTCTGTACTTGTGTGTCCCTTGTCTAGCACACGTTTATTGTACCTGTCTATATTTTCCCTTTTCATATGTAAAGAACCATGGAATAAATGGCGCTATATAAATGTGTAATAACAATAATAATAATAATAATTTGAATATCCTTATGGCTTGTCCTTCTTGGTTTTGTTATTGTTGTAGAGTGTTTATAAACTGCCACCCAAGCCCTAGGCAAACAAAACCGATGATCCCACCCCCCTCATCACCAAAGGAACGGACCAGAGACTAACGTAAAAGGAGCCCTAACACACCCCCTCCCCATCCAATCGGTCAGATAACAAGCTCTGATGATCACTTCCACTAGAATTGCTGCCTTTTTCACTAAATCAGTTGTCATAGTTTGGGAACCAATTACAAAATACCAGGGACAAATAGTTATATTTATACCTGTACATGTTTGGTATCTATGAATTTGTAATGACCTGGAGAATCATAATGGCAGGTCACTTTTAGCATTTGGTGAATATGGTAAAAAAAAAAACACTAGTGGAATTGCACTTTTTTTGCAATTTCACGGCATTTTTCCCATTTTCCAGTATACTACATGGTAAAACCAATGGTGTCGTTCAAAAGTACAACTCGTCCCACAAAAACAGAAACGCAAAAATGAAAAATGGCCTGGGTGAAGGGGTTAAGCTGTCTAGCATTTGGCAGATCCCTAATGGAAACTAAACAGAACCAATTATAGATAAAGGGATAAAGAGATACTTATGATGGTTTTTATGTCAGTCATGCGACAAATACAGTTTGCAACAAAACGGATGTTGGTTCTGGTGCCGAATGCCTATACTGATGGTAGCTTTGATGCCATATTCCTGTACTGATGGTGGTTCTCGGGCAGTGAATCATTTACTGATGGTGGTTTTTGTTTGTATTCCTGTTCTGATGGTGGTTCTGGTGATGTATTCATGTAGTGATGATGGGTATGGTGCTGTATTCTTCACTAGAACCACCACCAGTACAAGAATATGGCACCAGAACCACCATCACTACATGAATACATCACCAGAACCACCACCAGCACATTAATAAGCCACCAGAACCTCAATCAGTACATAAATACACCACGAGAACCACCATCAGTAAGTAAATACAACACCAGTACATGTATACATCCCCAGAACTACCATCACTACCTGAATACATCACTAAGCTTAGTGCAGTAATCAATTGTAATGTCAAGTCAGGCCCATTTACACTTGAATCTCATGAACCTACAACTCCCAGTATATCCTTAACAATGGCAAGGAGATTCTGAGAATTGTTGTTATTATCAGTATTTATCAGACTGCAGACCATACAGGAACCACAGTACTGATAAGATATAGTCAGTATGATATCAACTAAACATTTACATCCAGGTATCTTATAGGTGACATCTTCTCTAATTGAATTGTTTCTTTCTTTTCATCTCCATCTTGTTCTGAAGCTATGATGACTTTTCACATGCACAGTTCTTCTCTCCAGATACCCTCCTCTCCAGTCTTATGCAGCACATTCCAACACAGTGCCCTTAAAAATAAGAATGTCATTATAATACCTTCTGTATAAAAATATTTGTCCATACTACGCCCTAAATAATATATGGTCTCCACACTGTACGCCTTAATGATCTATAACCACCCCACTGTCTGCCATTATCAGATATAACCGCCACACCATCCCTTATGAACCATGCCCTATACTATGGTTGCCTCGTCTACACTGTTTTCACTTACACTCTGTAGATCTCCACATAATCTCATTGCCATGCTAATCTGTCTCCATACTATAGCCTTATTTCACACTGCTCCCTGTCCATATCCATTCTGTGCTCCCTTTTCACAGTATGCCCTCATACTGCCCACCATTTATCCTCTCCAAAATGTAACCCTTCCTCACACTGTCTTCCTACACAGTATGATGGTCACCACAGCAGCCCAAACAGTATGATATCCACAAGAGCCCCCTAATATATACTATGATGTATACCACAGCCCCCCAAACTGCAATATGATGTCACTATGGAGACACGGAGGTTCAGGGAGTACCCTGGTCCGCTAGCCAAAACCACATGGACCACTGAACCCCGGCTCTCCTTTCCTTGTGGACAACACAGGGTGAGGGTAAAACAGTGTGGAAATGCTTTATTGAACTACAAAAACAGGCAAATAACACATAGAACAGCCACAGCAAAATACAAAGATGGTGCAAATTACAGAGTCTTACCCTTCCATTGATTCGCTGGAATAAGAGCAGCTGTTACTTCAGAGCTTCCAGGGCCGACTACCTCCCGTTTAGCACCACACAGAGAGGCGGTAACAATAAGCTTGGGAAGATGACAATCCATTGAGATACAAGGCCAGTTGACCAGAGTTGACCAGCTTCTCCCAACATCTCCATGGAGTCAGGTGACCGGTGAGTCCCATCCCTGGCTTTCACAAAACATATCCATGGGTCTCAGGTCCCATATAATATAATTTCCCCCACAGTCCATCTTTTTATGTCCCCACAGCCAGCCCCTCTTATGTCCCCTCTGCCAAACAGCCAGCCCTACATATGTCCCCACAACCAGCCCCAAGTTTCTATGTCCCCACAGCCAGTCCCACGTACACATGTACTCACAGCCAGCCCCATGTGTATATGTCCCTACAGCCAGCCCCACATATATATGTCCCCACAGCCAGGCCCATGTAAATATGTTCCCACACCCAGCTCCTTGTCTGTATGATCCCACATGCCCCCATTCATTGGCAAATTAATATAAAATAAATAAAAAAAAACGTATACTCACCTAATCCAGACTTCCCGTCCAGAGCAGCTCAGTCTCCTCTTCTTCTATGAAGAACAGCAGTGGGCACTGGATGGCGCTATAACATCACTGCATCACGTCCCTTGTGTGTACCTTTTCCAACAGGGCACTGACCGGAAGTGGCCTGCATTCTGCTGGAGTTTCTGGGGATTACAGTTCTCCTCTGCTCCTGTACCGGCGGCACAGCTCACAGAAATTGTAATCGCAAATATGATTGAGTGCAGTACACCTGTGCCCCGGCCGTCACTGTGCTGAATGCCTGCAACCGGGGGAAGATGAATGGTGGCCGCAGGCATTCAGCAATGTCATTTTTTCCCCCATTGTGCGCCTCCTTGGGGAGGCAGGAGGTAGCACCTTAAGTGGGTGCCTTCCCTGCGTACCCCTCATGCCAGCTCTGCTGCCACCATTTAAACCCAAAAATATTTTTTTTCTGACTTTCCAAATATTATTTTGTAAAGTGAATGGTGTCATTCAAAACTACTGCTCATCCTGCATAATACTGAAATGTTGCCTGAAAAATAAAACTGTAATATCTATTTTCTAAGAAGCTGTGGAAAAAACAAAAGTGCAAATAGGAACATTGTGTGCAACAAGAAAGGGTTAAAATAATGTACTCAGACTTAATTATGGTTCAAGCAGATTTTTTTTAGTCCTATATATTCCAGAACAGTTCAGACAGTATTTGGGAAGAAGAGAAGTACAGAAGAATTACGGTAATTTTTTTGGTTTACTTGAATCTTTCTGCAGTTGCTTGAATTAACGTTTTCTCCAATACCCATATCTTCAGACTAAATATATATTAAAAGAAATTAGCCTTTTTTTAAGGTTCTTTAATGACGCTAGAATTTTAATTCCCAGTCAGCCTCCAATTCATTCAGTGCTGTCATGTTCACATTGCTAATGTAATCATGCCATGGTATAATTATTTTATCTGTGTTGGCTGCTTGAAACCTGTTTGGATGCCACTGTCTGTCATTTTTATTACACTGTTGTGACAATTACCACCAATAATTTTTATTTTATGTAGATTTAATCAAGTCCATCATAACTTGTCTCAAAATAATTACTCCATAATCCCTAACTTGGTAACCATGTAATAAAACCTTAGTACAGCAACACAAACTCAAACCACGTGTGCATGCGCAGCATATGTTCCAGTACAGAGGGTCCTAACCTTTTCTGCCACATTCAGATAATTCAAACTTTAACTCCTCAGATAAAAATATATAAAGTGTGTCATATATTAATGATACTGTTAAACATTTTATTTAAATGAACTAATAATCAATTTATAACCTGTTCACAACAATTACACATAGGAACAATAAAAAATGAAATAGAAAAGGGCCTGAGGCTAAGTGTAATATGTTGATTCACTAGTATTAAATTAACTGAATACTACTATAACCATGCGGATAAAAGCAAAGTATGCTTCTGGCCGCAGAAAGTATGTCTACTTCTACTAAACGATTTGGTTTATAATGTTACACTAAGGGCTCATACCCATCACCATAATAAAAAATGGTCCAGTGTCGGTCCAGAAAAGTGGGACGAGTGTAATGCAAGTGTCATGCGATTTTCTTGTGAGTACAATGCGGATAGATAGATAGATAGATAGATAGATAGATAGATAGATAGATAGATAGATAGATAGATAGATAGATAGACAGATAAAGATAAAAAAAAGCCTTTCTCAGTGTGAGCCGAATCGTCGCCTTGCTATGTGGGTCTGAATAAAGTCCACCTTTCTTCACCTTAAACAATATGGAGTGCTGCCTTTGCTTTATTATCTTTGTCTGGATTTGGGCAAGTATTAAGGTACTGCCACACTACTCGATCCCGCTAGCGATCTCGTTAGCGTTGCATACTAATGAGATCGCTAGCGGGATTGTTTCTATATCGCTAAATGCTGCCGCATTTAGCGATATAGTTAACGACGCTATCGCCGTTAGCGATCTTCTTAACGACTTTAGCGGTACAAAAGTACCGCTAAATCGCTAAGAAAAGGTGCCACACAGCGATTAGATACTTACCCAGCGGGAGCGCCAGCGATGAAATAGGGTCCGGAACGATTCCAGCGACGAGCGAGATCACAGCAGGAAGCTCGTCGCTGGAAGCTGCCGCACTGAACAACATCGCTAACGGATCGCTAAATAGTGACGTTTTTTAGCGATCCCGTTAGCGATATTGTTTAGTGTGGCATACCCTTTAGCCTTATTGTCCAGGAGGACTAGCACCCACCAGGAAGCATTGTGCTGTTCCATTTATTTCTGAATGGATAGATATACAGATAGATACAAAAAAGATAGATGAGTGAGATATATAATCAGTGCTTTGCGTGTGTAGCTTACTGTACATGTATTTTATTAATAAATAAATTATTTTCTGAAAAAAATGGTGTGGGGTCCCCCAAAATTGTATTAATCAGCAGAGGAAAAAGTAGACAGCTGGGTTCTGAAGTTTATAGCCTGGAAATGGGGTAATACCCATATAGCTTCCCAGGCTATTAATATCAGCTCGCATCTGTATTCTAAGACTTTACTGGTTATTAAAATGGGGGATCTCCCTCAAAAAATGACGTAGGTTCCCCCTATAATTGATAACCAGCAAAGGCTAGTCAGACAGCTGCGGTTGATATTAATACCTATAAAAAACAGGCCTATTTATGGCACTTCCTAACTTCAATATAATCCTACAAATAATGGAAAGCAAACGCCAAGTACTGAAAAAATAAAATATACTGTACATCTTTATTCAATTCTGATTTAAAACAATAGTCAATGGAGTTACAGATGCAAAATATACTGTTTATTACAGGTCAGTATTAGCCTTATTGCAGAGTCTTTATATCAATTAACCTAAAGTATAATACTGTTTCAGTACATATACTGTATATGGGAGATCACTCACATGTTCATATGCACAATCTATATCATATAATTAGTGCATAATCAGATACTAGTGGATTATACATTTTTCATAGTGCATAATAAGTTCTAAGATCCACCAGTATATACTGCAGTGCTGAAAATAAAGTGCATAAGTGTTTGTAATAGCAAGGTGTGGTAGAACATGAACCAGGTTGAAAGCCACATATGAAAATAATCAGGGATAGCAAATAAGAAAGGCACAAGTGTTTAAATACATGACCTGTAGTGCAGTCCAGAGCCCCAACGCGCGTTAAGCGTTAGCTTCTTCCTGGGGATGTGTCTACGGTTGATATTAATAGCCTATGAAGGGGCCATGGATATTGGCCCGTTCCCAGACTAAAAACATCAGCTTTCAGCCTCCACACATATGGCTCATCCATAAGATGCGCTAAATCTGGCACTTAGCCTCGCTCTTCCCACTTACCCTGGTGCGGTGGCAAGTGAGGTGATAATATTGGGCTTGATGTCACATTTGTATTGTCAGGTGACAACAAGCCCAGGAGTTAGTATTGGAAAGTCATCTATAAGATGTCCCCATTACTAACCTCATAGACAAAATTTCACATAGTTAACACCCAGAATAAAGTCCTTACAGACTCCTTGACTCTAAATTAACGAAAAACTTATACTTATACATTACACCCAATCCATTGAAGCCCATGTCCCCTATAAAAAAAAATAAAATAATAAAGCAACATCATCCTCACCTGTCCCCGACGTGAAGATAATAATTCATTTGTCCCATGATGCATCTAGCTCTGCTACATCTAGATTGCAGGCTGCATTGTTGCATGATGCAACTGTACAGCTTGTCATCCAGCAGAGACACTGAGCTGCATGGAGCCAAAATCCATGGCCCCTTCCTAGGCTATTAAAATCAGCCCGCAGCTGTCTACCTAGCCTTGGCTGGTTATTAATAATAGGGGGACCTTATGTCTTTTTAAGTAAAAGCTTGGTGTGCAGCTGTGAACTTAAATTAATAGCCTGGGAAGCTCCATGGGTATTACCCCCTTCCCAGCATATAAACATTTGTCTTTAGCTGTCCACTTTACCTCTGCTGATTAGTAAAATTTCGGGGAATCCTACACCATGTTTTTCAGAAAATAATTTTTTTTTAAACTGTCTTTATTGAACAATAAACAAAGGGTACATAGATTGTTCAGAAGCATTAGAAAAGATGATCAATAAAGTTTTACAGTACTTTGAACATTAGACAGTGTATTATAACTATAACCAACTTCCCTTCCCCCCCCCAGGCACACATCCATACCTTCATAGCACAATATCAATCAAGCACAACAGAAAATCTACTGTCAATTTGCTCTCTCATATACCAGTCTGTAAATTGGAAGCAACCATGAATCACCTGGCATAAAGATAATGTCTGGGCATTAATAAAAGAAGACCATGTAAGGAAAAAACATTCAGTGTATTTTTCTTTATTCAATATGAACTCTATCCAGTCCATCTTGAATAGATAGGATACCTTCATAGTAATTAAGCTAAAAGAAGGACTATTATCCTGTGCCCATAGATGAATACTTTTGCGGGTGGGTGCCGCCCAGATGAATAAAATGCGGCACTGCTGAACAGAAAGCCTAACCAACTGATCTTGTGCGAGAATGTTGAAGATGGCCCGCTCCAGAGAAAGAGAAATAGATACATCAAACTTATTAGTGAGATGTTGCAAGAGTGTATACCAAACCTCCCGTATTTTTGAACAGTCCCAAAAACAATGAAAAATATCAGCTGGAGAGTGTAAGCATTTAGGGCAGGGAAAATCACCTGAGGGGGACATTTTAAATTTAACCTCTGGGGAGATATATGCTCTATGGAATATCATGAGAGTCATGGTTGTGTAACTGTCATACAGTAACATAGAGTTAATACGTAATGTGGCTTTCAAGAGGTCTTTTACTTGACAGTCAGTTAGTTGAGATACCCATCTCCCCAGGTCCGGTGAAGAGTCTGACCACTGTAAGGAAGGTTTCAGTGACTTGTATATAAAACTCAAAGAATAATTCCCAGTGTGGGCTTTAATGCAGATTAAGTTTACAGAGTGAGCGCTAACGTCGTCTGGTATATCCCGTTGTACCAAGCCAACATAATGTCTACTGTATTTTTCGGACTATAAGACGCACCGGACCATAAGAGGCACCCCAAATTTCAGAAGGAAAATAGGGAAAAAAAATAATGTGTCAAATGGGGGCCCGTATTACATTCCGAATTCAGCTTACCAGCGAAGGGTGGTCCAGGCTGGTGCGGTGGTGGTGCTCTGTGTTGCAGGGGGGCTCTGTGGGGTGGCTGTGCTCTGTGGGGTGTGCTGTGGTGCTGCTGTGGGGTGGCTGTGCTTGTGGGGTCACAATATACGGTACTTACAAATCCGGTGGCGGCGGTCCCGATGCAGCCTCCCTCTGCTCTGTTGTGCGGTGGTATCCGGGCTCTGTAGTGTGGCAGCAGCGGGGCTCTGTGCTGCGTGGGGGCTCCGCCGGAATTTCGTCATAGCCGGAAACCCCCCCGCAGCTCCGCTGCTGCGACACGGTGGCATCCTGAAAGATGGCCAGCAGGGGCCTCCGGAAAGATGGCCGCTGGAGGCGGTGCATGCTCAGATTCAGTCCTCGGCTGCAAGATCTTGTCCTGAGATCTCAGGAGACAAGCACAGAGCCCTGCTGCCGCCACACTACAGGGCCCGGACACCACCACACCACAGAGCAGAGGGAGGCTGCATCGGGACCGCCGCCACCGGATTTGTAAGTATATTGCGACCATAAGACGCACCCCCATTTTCCCCAAAAAAATACGGTAATTTGAGTAATAGTAAAGTTATCTCCCACCAGGATTGGGTATTTGATTGTCCGCCAACATGTCACAACCAGTCTACATCCATTATTCCCAAGCACACGATAGATAGGAGGTGGCCTGCCCTGTAGAAAGGAAGGAATTTCTCGGAAGGGAAGAAACACTGAAATATAGGGGTCAAGTCCACTAATTTGTCTAGCTTGGCGCCATCCCAAGATTACTGACCACAGTAGGGGGTTATCCCTAACCTCTACTGGTACCTTGTTGTAGGTGAAGCACAGAAGGGAGACTAAAAGGTCAACACATCACCTCATCTATTGGAGTATTGGTGAAGTGGGTGAAGGCATAGATCCAGTCCAAGGAGTGGCGGAAGACAGCCGCTATACGGTATAGACGTATATTAGAGAGATTAAGGCCTCCTAAAGATTTAGTTTGTTGCAGCTTAAAAATACTAATTCTAGAGCCTCAATTTGAGCCCCGAATAAATTGACGGAAGACTTTTGTTAAAAGCCTGTCATCAGTTTTAGATAATAGAACCGGTAGCGTCTGTTAGGGAAAAGGTATTTTAGGGAAAGAAATCATTTTAATCAGATGGGCCTTGCCCGCAAAGGACAGTTTAAGGGATTTCCAAGAATGTATTTCCTGTACAACTGCAGAAATGAGGGGTCGAACATTCAGTTTATAAATATCATGGGGGTTTGAGTGTAGGTAGACCCCAAGATAATGCAGGGAGTCTCTCCTCCACTGAAAGGGGAAAGGGAACAGCCACCGTTTCTGAGCAGTTTTGAAGATAGCTAAAGCATGAGATTTTTCGTAATTTATGCAAAATCCTGAAACTGCTCCAGACTCGTTAAACGCATCCATTATAGAAGGAATGGATTTCTTATGGTTGGCTATCATTAGTAAAATATCATCAGCAAATGCTAATGTTTTAAGCGTATGGTGACTGATCCCAATACCCCCAAAGGAAGGGATCATCTCCAAGTATCTCAGCAAAGGGTCCAGGGCAATATTAAATAACAGAGGTGACAGGGGACATCCCTGCCTCGTACCCCCGAAGATGGAAAAAGAGGTTGACTGAATACCATTACGCCAAATCGAAGATTGGGGGTTGGTGTAAATTGTCCTTACAAATTTGAAAAAGGTAAAGCCAAACAATCTATACTTAAGGGTTCGAATGAGGTGAGACCAAGACACTCCATCGAAGGCTTTATCAGCATCAAGGCTTACCAGTATATGCTGCTTGACTTTAGCCTGGAACTATGTATAATGGCAGCCAATGCTGTCCTAATATTATAAGTGATAGACCGACCATGGATAAAACCCGTTTGAGATGATTTAAAATTTCCCTTTGGGAAGAGGAAAGTTTTGGTGGATCAACCTTATGTAAAAATTTGTATCCATCCTCCCGGGAGTCTAGGGATAAGCCATAAAGGTCTGCATAAAAATCTCTAAAAACCGCACAGATTTGAGTCGGGTCACGGGTGATAGAGCCATCGGGTAATGCAATATTAGAGACTCTAGTAGCCGCTTTGAATGGCTTCATTAGGGATGCCAAAAGACTGCCTGGTTTATTAACCCACCGAAAATATCGATTGCGTTGATGAGCTAACTGGTTTGTGCCTGTTCATGCAATAGGGTGTTTAAGTTTTGCTTAGCCATAAGGTAAGCCTCTCTGAAGGAAGGAGTATTATGTAGTTTAAAATCTCTATATGATTGAGTAAGCCAGTCTAAGACAGGCCGCAGGGAGGACAACAATTTCTTTTTTTTTTGGACACAAAGGAGATAATATGTCCGCTAAGCATTGTCTTAGCAGTGGCACAGAATAGATTGATATCGTCTAGGTGTTCCAGGTTATCCTCCATGAAAGTCTCCCACCAACCAGTCATATAGCGTTTGAAGTCATCCAAAGTGTAAAGATATGAGGGAAAATGCCAACGAAAAGATAAAGTTCTACTAGTGGGGAGTTCCAAAGTAAGTAAAACAGGAGAGTGGTCTAAAATAACTCGTGGGAGGAGATCAACTGTTTTTAAGAAGGAAAGAAGAGAGGCAGAGAATAACCAATAATCAATACAAATTTGAACGTCATGTACTCTAGAATAAAAGGTGTATTCTCTCTCCGTAGGGTGGCAGCATCTCCAACCATCAACTAGATCAAGTCTATCTAGTAGGGTAGAAATCTCTCCAGTTGAAGAATGAGATGCAGGTGGAGTTGTAGATCTATCAAGGAAGACGTCATGAAGGGTATTTAAATCTCCGCCTAATTTTATATTAGTGGGATGCCAGCCATGACAACTTCCAAGAGTCTAGCAAAAAAGGAAGGATTGGCAGTGTTGGGCGCATGAACATTAATGAGGCAATATTCCTGCTGCTCAATAAGGACTCTGACTAGTAAATATCATCCCGCCTTATCTCTCACTACATCCTGTATAGAGTATTCAAGGTCCTACGAAACAAATTGGCCACCTCACGCTTCCGTGAAAAGGAAGCCTCCAAGCACTCCAATTAATGTCTATTACGGAGCGCTGAGTGACCTCTGCAAAGCCAGTGATTTTCTTGTAAAAAAGTTTCCTGCGTTAGCAGGTAATATGGTCTAATACAGTACAGACCAAAAGTTTGGACACACCTCATTCAACGATTTTTCTGTATTTTCATGACTGTGAAAATTGTAGAATCACACTGAAGGCATCAAAACTATGAATTAACACATGTGGAATTATACATTACACTTTACAAAAAAGTGTGAAACAACTGAAAATATGTCTTATATTCTAGTTTCTTCAAAGTAGCCACCTTTTGCTTTGATTACTGCTTTGCACGCAGAAAAGGTGAATGGATGGACTCTACATGCCTGGTTCCCACCGTGAAGCATGGAGGAGGTGGTGTGATGATGTGGGGGTGCTTTGCTGTTGACACTGTTGGGGATTTATTCAAAATTGAAGGCATACTGAACCAGCATGGCTACCACAGCATCTTGCAGCAGCATGCTATTCCATCCGGTTTGCGTTTAGTTGGACCATCATTTATTTTTCAACAGGACAATGACCCCAACATACCTCCAGGCTGTGTAAGGGTTATTTGACGAGGAAGGAGAGCGTTGGGGTGCTATGCCAGATGACCTGGCCTCCACAGTCACCAGACCTGAACCCAATCGAGATGGTTTGGGGTGAGCTGGACCGCTCACCACTTCAATTTTGAATAATCCCCAACAGTGTCACCAGCAAAGCACTCCCACACCATCACACCACCTCCTCGATGCTTCACGGTGGGAACTAGGCATGTAGAGTCCATCCGTTCAACTTTTCTGCGTGCAAAGCAGTAATCAAAGCAAAAGGTGGCTACTTTGAAGAACCTAGAATATAAGACATATTTTCAGTTGTTTCACACTTTTTTGTAAAGTGTAATGTATAATTCCACATGTGTTAATTCATAGTTTTGATGCCTTCAGTGTGATTCTACAATTTTCATAGTCATGAAAATACAGAAGAATCTTTGAATGAGAAGGTGTGTCCAAACTTTTGGTCTGTACTGTACCTTTCTGCGCTTTACCGAATTAAAACCAGCCACATTCCAGGATAAAAGTTTGAGAGAGTCTATATTAATATGAGAAGCTATATCATCGAAGGTAGCCATGTTAGCCTATCCCATATGGAGGCCAAAAAGTAGAAATAATAAAAAAAAGGACAAATCAAATGGGCAAAGGTCTGCCCCAGCGACCAAACCTTAAAACCCAAATTAACCAAAAAGACTGAGTACATAGCATGTCCAAGGAAGGTGAACCCACCCCCACTCCCAATCCCCAAACAAACTGAAAAACAACATATAAACCAAAATACTGAACATAAGGTTAAATTATCCCAACTAATAGATTAGCATCCCTTTGAATGATGATTTACCCTCTTTTAAGAGTTTGATAATCCTCTCCTTTGTTTCAATTGACATCTCTCGTGTTGAAGCCATGATTCATGTCAGTCCACTTGGTGCAACAGCTCTCCAAGGTGTGACCGCTCATTTTTAGATGCAGACTAACGAGCAGATCTAATTTGATGCAGGTGTTAGTTTTGGGAGTGAAAATTTACAGGTTGATTCCATAATTTTTCCCTATACTTGGTTAAAAAAATAACCATTACTGACTAACACATTTTTTGTTCTTGATTTCTTTTAGTGTTTCTTAAAGCCAGAAAGCTGCCATTTGAAATTACTTCAGTTTTGTGCCATGTCAGTGATCTGCTTTTTTAAACAAAATTAAACAACTGAATGAACATCCTCCAAGGCCGGTGATTCCATAATTTTTGCCAGGGGTTGTAGTATCCTCCAAATCGGAAATCTGCTTTTCTGACGCTGAGATTTTACTAGTGTGTTCAGTCAACTGGGATGTGATTGTTTCCAGCAAGGATTAGAAAGACTGAAGTCTGGCATCAATCGTAATAGAAGCGGCAATGGCTTGCAGAGATTCCTCAGACATGGTGGTATTAGAGTCCGGTGTTTTAGGAGGAGATTTGGCAACCTGAGATCTGGTTTTAACAGATTAAGAGCTACCAGGGTTCACAAATGTATCCATGGGGATGGAGAGGAGTATGTAGTCACAAGGTATGCACATAAAAAGTGTTGGCATATGCAGCAGATCAGGACTTATTATAAGTAAAAGGAGGACTTTATGCTGACCTGACAATAGATGGCGATGTTGTGTAACGTTTCCTTCTGTTTAATGTATTGTATAAGAAATAGTCTCACTTGTACTTTCACTTTCGTTTTGTTCCTGTTTCCTGATGCAATGCTGAAATGACTGTGCATTTTCCTTTTACCTCATGCTGTTAGAAGTAAAAGCTTGTTATCCCATGCAGCCTGCTCTGTGAAGTTTTCTACTGCAAAGGTGTGGATTCAGAAGCTGTGCAATAGGTTATGGGCCCAGATACAGCGTACCCAGAGAATCCAGACACCAGAGAATTCCAGACACCACAGATCCTAAGCACTAAGAATACCAGATACCCAGGACACTGGAACTCTCAGCAAGACCCTGGTGAATGCAGAAGAATTCTTCAGTGCAAGTCTCTCCAAACAAGTAAGATAAGTTAAAAATGACAAGTAGCACAGAGCTAAAACTCGCAGTAGCTAAACTGAATGATGAGAACTATCAGCTATGGAAGTTCAAAGTAGAGATGTTATTGTCTAAAGATGATTTATGGGAAGTAATCACTACAGATAGACCTGATCAGGATAATCAGACATGGGATAAGAAAAATAGACAAGCGAGAGCCACCATTAGCTTATTAGTGGATGATGCTCAATTAATACATATAAGAAATGAAGAAACAGCGAAAGGAATGTGGAAAGCATTAAGAAAGCTAAATGAAATATCCAGCTTAAATCACAAGTTATTTTTATTAAGAAAGCTTTACAGTATGAGACTAAGTGCAGACAGTGACATGCAGAAGCATATATTCTCTATGATGGAAGTGATATCACAGCTAAGATCTATTGGTGAAGATATTAAAGAAAGTCATATAGCAGCTATATTGTTGTGCAGTTTACCAGATTCGTATACAGTTTTAATAAATGCACTAGAGACAAGACCTGAAACAGACATTACATTAGAGTTTGTGAAAACAAGACTCATAGCTGAATATCAGAGAAGAAAAGAACAAAGCAATGATTCTTCTACTGATAAGGACAGTGAAAACGCTCTTAAAGCTACAGAATTTAAAAAACCCTATATTAAAGAGACAAGAGAATGCTTCAGATGTGAGAAAAAAAGGTCATTTAAAGAAAGACTGTACCATATGGAAAGCAGAACAACAAAAATTACAACATAAAAAGCATACACAGAAAGTAAAAAACACAATTTCCGATTCGTCTGAGAATAATTGGAATGGCACATTCAAAATAACAGACAAGAAATCATCACTTGGTTGGTTTATTGATTCAGGAGCAACAAGTCATATGACAAGTGACTAGAATTTCTTTACTGATCTTGATTTAGATAAGAAAGAAGCCATTTATCTTGCAGATGGAAGCAAAATAACCGCAGAAGGTATCGGACAAGGTATGCTAAATTGTTCAACCAAGTTCGGACAAGATTCAAAGATACTTGTACAGGATGTGTTGTATGTTCCAAAATTGGAAGGCGGATTATTATCTGTGAAACGTTTAACAGCAAAAGGACTTACAGTAAAATTCAAAGACAATGAGTGTGCAATTATTGCAGGAAACAAGTTGATAACCAAAGTCAAGGCAGATGAACAATTATATCATTTTGACAAACCAAAGGAACAGATGAAGCTATGTACACATGATCACAAAAACTGTATTCACATGTGGCATAGATGTCTAGGACATCGACACCCGGACAGTATAAGGGAACTACAGAGAAAAGAATTGACAAAAGATTTAAAGATATCAGATTGCTCAATTACCATAAGATGTGAATGTTGTATAAAATCCAAAGCCACAAGGATATCTATTCCAAAAGAAAGTGAGATGAAAAGCGAAAGACCACTTGATTTGGTGCATACTGACGTATATGGACCCATGAAAGTGACTACATCAGGAGGCAATAGATACATGTTGACTTTTATAGACAACTACTCAAGATACACAGTCACATACTTAATTAAGAACAAAAGTGAAGTTTTTGATAAACTTGTAGACTATGTAACAAGATGAAGTAACAAATTTCAAAGGAAGCCAATTGTCATCAGAAGTGATAATGGAGGTGAATTTACAGGTTACAGAATAGAAGACTACTTAAGACAAAATGGAATAGAACATCAGAAAACTGTTCCATACACACCTAAACAAAATGGAGTCGCAGAAAGGAAAAACAGAACTCTAACAGAGATGATGAGATGTATGCTGACAGATTCTAAACTACCAGAGAAATATTGGGGAGAGGCAGCAATGACAGTTACATATCTACAGAACCGACTTTTTTCTAGAAAACTGGAGAAAACTCCATATGAACTGTGGCAAGGTATGAAACCGAGTGTCAATCATTTAAAAGTTTTTGGATGTAAAGTTTTTATATTGATTCCAACAGAAAAACGTTCCAAACTTCAAAACAGATCCATGGAAGGAATATTCGTTGGATATAGTGAAAACTGCAAAGATATAGAATTTTAGATCCCAAACAGACAAAGTTACAGTGAGTAACAGTGTGACATTCATTGAAGATTTAAATGAAGACATTATGATTTCAGTTGAAACAAAAAATAAGAAAAACAATAGTGACATAACTGAAGAAATATCTGATGAGAAAGAAGTAGAAATTAATGAAGAACAAAATACTGAAAGTGAAGAATCACAGCTACAAACAGACACAGAACCAAGACGTTCAACAAGAGAAAACAAAGGAAAACCACCAAAACGCCTCTCATACAAGGCAAGTACAAGTAAAATGTATGAATCTATCTCTTGGGAAGACATAGCTCAACTTCCAGAAGAAGAAGACTATGATGAAACATTTGCTCCAGCTGTCAAACACACTACAATAAGAACTTTACTTACAGTTGCAGCAATGGAACAGATGGAACTAAGACATCTGGATGTAAAGACAGCTTTTATGAATGGAGATTTAACAGAAGACATTTACATGGAACAACCTCCAGGATTCAAAGATGAAAGAAATCCAAACAAAGTTTGTAAACTACAGAAAAGCATATATGGTTTAAAGCAAGCAGCTAAAGCGTGGAATGACAAAATCACGGAAGTACTAACAAATGAAAAATTTCAAAGAAGCAAAGCTGATCCATGCTTGTACACAAAAGGCTGAGTAATAGATGGATTTATGTACTCATATATGTAGATGACATTTTGATTTGTTTTAAACAAAAAAGGGATAAAGAAAACATTCTAAAAACCCTGAAACAACTGTTGTGAATGGGTTTGAGATGAGTTCTGAGCAGAGGCTCCCTCTGGTGGTTACAAGCGGTACTAGTGAGGATTGTGAGGACTGGGAATCAGGTGTTACTGATTGGTCTTATATAAGGGAGTAATTTTCCCATCAGGGTTGCCGGTGATCAATTGTTCTGGTCTGAATCCTTCTTTCCAGTTTCCCTTGTAGCCTGCTGTGTCGTGTCTGCATCTCCTGCTATCAGATAAGACAATTTCTTATTTTGTGTTTTTGCTATATTTTTGCATTTGGTCCTGCACTTCTGTGGGGGCCTTCTGGGTCCCCTCCGGGGGCTTTTGCCCTCTCAGTTTAGTCCAGCCACTGTGTTTTGTACTTTTGCTTTTTCCAGTTTTTTCAGTGGCTGCTGTTTTTGTTACACCAGAGAACTAATTTAGGTGGTAGAGGTCGTGTGATCTCAGGTGATTTTGAAATTAGTAGAGTTGGTGTTTTTCAGGGTTTTCTGAGATTGCAGTAAGTACCCTTCCTGTCCTTTTCTATTTAGTTAGTTTGGGCCCCAGCGTTTGCTCATACTATTTTCTTTCTGTGTCAGTATTTCCTCTTGTCTAACCGCCATTACATGTTTGGGGGCTTTCTATTATCTTTGGGGTTCTGCTACGGGGCAGATAGCTTTCCTATTTCTATCTTTAGGTGTAGTTAGTTTCTCAGGCTGTGACGAGGCGTCTAGGACCAACGTAGGAACGCTCCATGGCTGCCTCTAGTTGCGGTGGTTAGTCAGGGTACTGCAATCTCATAGATTCCAACTGCTCTGGTGTATTGCCTTTTTACCTGTACTCCTCAGCTACCAAATCATAACAGTATCACCGGCCTAAAAATTGTATGGTACTCACAGAAGGGAAAAAATATTTTGAAGGAAGAAAAGTTGTCAGAGATATTTTTCTGTTTGTTGCATTTTTTTTTTTTTCCCTCTGTATCTCTGGGTGCTGGGGAGGATCTTTTCTCCCAATGGAGTTTGCACAGTTGTCTGGCCGTGTGGATCAGCTTGCCACTGAGGTTCAGAGTATTGCTGCATATCTTGCTAGGTTGCCTGTTGTGGAACCTAGGATCCCCATGCCAGATTTGTTTTTAGGGGATCGAGCTAAGTTTCAGAATTTCAAAAATAATTGTAAATTGTTTCTTGCCTTAAAATCTAAGTCCTCAGGAAACGCAGCGCAGCAGGTTCAAATTATCATCTCTCTCCTGCGCGGCGATCCTCAGGATTGGGCTTTTTCCCTGATACCTGGGGATCCTGTTTTGAGTGATGTTGATGCATTTTTTCAGGCTTTGGGGTTATTGTACGATGAGCCTAATGTCACTGATCAAGCTGAAAAAGCCTTGTTGGCATTAAATCAGGGGCTTGATGACGCTGAGTTATACTGTCAGAGATTCCGTAGGTGGGCAGTCCTGACCAAATGGAATGACGACGCTTTGGCGGCCCTTTTCCGGAAGGGTCTGTCGGATAATGTAAAGGATGTTATGGTGGGATTCCCTGTCCCCTCTGGTCTCAATGATTCTATGTCATTAGCGATTCAAATTGACAGACGTTTGCGTGAGCGGAGAAGTATGCGTGGAGTGGTGTTGCCTTGTGAGCCAGCTGCTGAGCCCATGCAGTGTGATGGAGTGGTGTCTGGGGCACAGCGTCATGAGTTTCGAAAGCGCAATGGGTTATGTTTCTACTGTGGTGATGCCTCTCATGCTATTTCAGTCTGCCCTAAGCGGGGAAGACGTTTTGCACGCTCAGTTGTCTTGGGTAGTGTTCAGACTAAGTTTTTATTAACTGTCACTCTGATATGCTCTCTGTCCTCATTTTCTGCTCAGGCTTTCGTTGATTCTGGAGCAGCTATTAACCTGATGGATTATGATTTTGCTAAATGTTGTGGGTTTCCCTTGATACCCCTACAGAAGTCTATTCCCCTACTGGGGATCGATTCTACCCCTTTGGCTGAGAATAAACCCCAGTTTTCTACTCAGGTGATAATGAGGGTTGAACCTGATCACCAGGAGTGCTGCAAATTTTTGGTTCTATATAATCTGCATGACATTATCGTGCTGGGTTTCCCTTGGTTACAGTCTCATAATCCTGTTTTGGATTGGAAATCTGTGTCTGTAACCAGTTGGGGCTGCCAATGTGTTAATACCAACACTCCTGTTTTTTCTGCCTCCCCCCAGGCTGAGGATGTTCCTGACTTTTTGTTTGATTTTTCTGATGTGTTTAGCGAAAGTAAATCTGCATCCTTACCTCCCCATAGGAGCTATGACTGCGCTATTGAATTAGTGCCGGGTAGTAAATTCCCTAAAGGTCGCCTTTTTAACTTGTCTGTACCTGAACATGACGCTATGCGGTCTTATATCAAGGAATCATTGGAGAAGGGTCATATCAGACAATCCTCTTCACCCTTAGGTGCCGGTTTTTTCTTTGTGGCCAAAAAAGATGGTTCATTAAGGCCGTGTATTGATTATCGTCTCTTGAACAATATTACTGTGAAATATCAATACCCGTTACCCTTGATTTCTGACCTGTTTTCCAGGGTGAAAAACGCTACTTGGTTTACCAAGCTTGACCTCAGGGGGGCGTATAACCTTATTCGCATTAAGCACGGGGATGAATGGAAGACGGCATTTAACACCCCTGAAGGGCATTTTGAGTACCTTGTGATGCCCTTTGGGCTCACTAATGCTCCTTCCGTCTTCCAGTCCTTCATGAATGACATTTTCAGGGATTTTGTGGACAAGTTTCTGATTGTTTATTTGGATGATATCTTGATTTTTTCTAATGACTGGGACTCTCATGTGAAACATGTTCGAACTGTATTCCAGATTTTGAGAGAGAATGCTCTGTATGTGAAGGGATCAAAGTGTCTTTTTGGCGTACAGAAGATCTCATTTCTGGGATTCATTTTGTCCCCATCTGTTATTGAAATGGACCCGGTCAAGGTTCAGGCCATCTGTGATTGGGTCCAACCTACTTCATTAAAGGCTCTTCAGAGATTTTTGGGTTTTGCCAATTTTTATCGTAAATTTATTGGTAATTTCTCTGTTATTGTTAAACCATTAACTGATTTGACCAGAAAGGGTTCTGATGTGGTGAATTGGCCTCCTGAGGCAGTCTCTGCGTTTCAGGAACTTAAGCAGAGATTCACTTCTGCTCCTGTCCTACGGCAGCCTGATGTTTCTCTGCCATTTCAGGTGGAGGTTGATGCCTCTGAAATTGGGGCAGGTGCCGTTTTGTCCCAAAAAGATCCAGAGACCTCTAAAAGTAACCCTTGTGCCTTTTTCTCTCGAAAATTTTCTCCTACTGAACGTAATTATGACGTGGGTAATCGGGAGTTATTGGCCATGAAGTGGGCTTTTGAAGAGTGGAGACATTGGCTGGAGGGAGCCAAACATCAGGTGGTGGTCCTTACGGACCATAAGAATCTGGTCTATCTGGAATCTGCCAAGCGACTCAATCCTAGACAGGCCAGGTGGGCCTTGTTTTTCACATGTTTTAATTTTGTGGTTTCCTTTCTTCCTGGCACTAAGAATGTTAAGGCGGATGCCCTCTCGAGGAGTTTCCTTGCGGACTCTCCTGAGCTATCTGATCCCTCTGTTATTTTGAAGGAGGGTGTAGTTCTTTCCGCCATCTCGCCCAATTTGAGACTTGCTCTGGAGGGGTGTCAGGAGGATAGGCCCGAGTGCTGCCCTGTTGGAAAATTGTTTGTCCCGGACCAATGGAAAAAGAGTGTGATGTCTGAGATTCATTGTTCCGCATTGGCTGGGCATCCCGGAATTTTTGGTACCAGAGACTTGGTTAGTCGGTCCTTTTGGTGGCCTACCTTGTCTCGCGATGTCAGGGAATTTGTGCAGTCCTGCGGGACTTGCTCTCGCTCCAAGCCTTGCTCTCGCTCTAGTGGTTTGTTGATGCCATTGCCTGTGCCCAAGAGACCATGGACCCATATCTCTATGGATTTCATTTCCGATCTTCCTGTTTCTCAGAGAATGACCACCATCTGGGTAATTTGTGATAGGTTTTCCAAAATGATACATCTTGTGCCATTACCTAAGTTGCCTTCCTCCTCTGAATTGGTGCCGTTGTTCCTTCAGCACGTGGTTCGTTTACACGGCATTCCTGAGAACATTGTGTCTGACAGAGGAGTCCAGTTTGTTTCCAGATTTTGGAGGACTTTTTGTTCTAAACTGGGTGTTCAATTGTCTTTCTCCTCGGCATTTCATCCTCAGACCAATGGTCAAACTGAGAGAACAAACCAGACATTGGAGACTTATCTAAGATGCTTTGTGTCTGCTGATCAGGATGACTGGGTCTCTTTTTTGCCTTTGGCTGAGTTTGCTCTTAATAATAGGGCTAGCTCTGCCACTTTGATGTCTCCGTTTTTCTGTAATTCTGGGTTTCACCCTCGATTTTCTTCAGGACAGACGGAGGCTTCTGTCTGTCCAGGTGTTGACTCTGTTGTTGAGCGTATGCAGCAGATTTGGGACCAGGTAGTGGAGAGGTTGTCCCTCTCTCAGGAGAAGGCCCAGCGGTTTGCTAACCGGCATAGGACTGATGGTCCTCGGTTTAAAGTGGGGGACTTGGTCTGGTTGTCCTCAAAGAATATTCCTATGAGAGTAGCATCTCCTAAATTTAAGCCTAGGTTCATTGGACCTTATAAGATCATGGAGATTATTAATCCTGTTTCTTTTCGTTTGCTTCTTCCAGGGACATTTAAGATCCATAACGTGTTCCACAAATCCTTGTTGAAGAGGTTTGTTGAGCCAGTGGTTCCTGCTGCTGTGCCTCCTGACCCTGTTTTGGTTGAGGGCAATCTGGAGTATGTGGTTGAGAAAATATTGGATTCTCGTTTTTCTAGACGAAGACTCCAGTATTTGGTTAAATGGAGAGGTTATGGTCAGGAAGACAATTCTTGGGTGTTTGCTTCGGACATCCATGCTAGGAGACTTATCCGTGCGTATCATAGAACTCATCCTGACCGACCTGGTTGCTCAAATGAGGGTTCGGTGACCCCTCCTCAAGGGGGGGGTACTGTTGTGAATGGGTTTGAGATGAGTTCTGAGCAGAGGCTCCCTCTGGTGGTTACAAGCGGTACTAGTGAGGATTGTGAGGACTGGGAATCAGGTGTTACTGATTGGTCTTATATAAGGAGTAATTTTCCCATCAGGGTTGCCGGTGATCAATTGTTCTGGTCTGAATCCTTCTTTCCAGTTTCCCTTGTAGCCTGCTGTGTCGTGTCTGCATCTCCTGCTATCAGATAAGACAATTTCTTATTTTGTGTTTTTGCTATATTTTTGCATTTGGTCCTGCACTTCTGTGGGGGCCTTCTGGGTCCCCTCCGGGGGCTTTTGCCCTCTCAGTTTAGTCCAGCCACTGTGTTTTGTACTTTTGCTTTTTCCAGTTTTTTCAGTGGCTGCTGTTTTTGTTACACCAGAGAACTAATTTAGGTGGTAGAGGTCGTGTGATCTCAGGTGATTTTGAAATTAGTAGAGTTGGTGTTTTTCAGGGTTTTCTGAGATTGCAGTAAGTACCCTTCCTGTCCTTTTCTATTTAGTTAGTTTGGGCCCCAGCGTTTGCTCATACTATTTTCTTTCTGTGTCAGTATTTCCTCTTGTCTAACCGCCATTACATGTTTGGGGGCTTTCTATTATCTTTGGGGTTCTGCTACGGGGCAGATAGCTTTCCTATTTCTATCTTTAGGTGTAGTTAGTTTCTCAGGCTGTGACGAGGCGTCTAGGACCAACGTAGGAACGCTCCACGGCTGCCTCTAGTTGCGGTGGTTAGTCAGGGTACTGCAATCTCATAGATTCCAACTGCTCTGGTGTATTGCCTTTTTACCTGTACTCCTCAGCTACCAAATCATAACAAACAACATTTTGAAATCAAAGACTTAGGAAATGTAAAACAGTACCTAGGAATACAGATAGAAAGAGAAGAAGACGGAAGTTTCCTACTGAATCAAAATCACATGATTCAAGACATAACAGAAAAATTTGGACTAAAGGATGCAAAAACAGTAAAGTCTCCAATGGAAACTAATTATCTCAAAGAGATGAACAGTGAAAAGAATATGCTACCAAACAATGAAGAATACAGAACAGCAATAGGAAAACTACTGTATCTAGGGACCGTTACAAGACCAGACATCGCAGCAGCATTAGGAATCCTGAGTACAGTCATGGCCAAAAGTTTTGAGAATGACACAAATATTAATTTTTACAAAGTCTACTGCTTCACTTTTTCTAATGGCAATTTGCATATACTACAGAATGTTATAAAGAGTGATCAGCTTAACAGTAATTACTTGCAAAGTCAATATTTGGCTAGAAAATGAACTTTATCCCCCAAAACACATTTCAACATCATTGCAGACCTGCCTTAAAAGGACCAGCTAACCTCTTTTCAGTGATTGCTCCATTAACACAGGTGTGGATGTTGATGAGGACATGGCTGGAGATCAATCTGTCATGATTAAGTAAGAATGACACCACTGGACACTTTAAAAGGAGGCTGGTGCTTGGCATCATTGTTTCTCTTCTGTTAACCATGGTTATCTCTAAAGAAACACGTGCAGTCATCATTGCAATGCACAAAAATGGCCTAACAGGGAAGAGTATCGCAGCTAGAAAGATTGCACCTCAGTCAACAATCTATCGCATCATCAAGAACTTCAAGGAGAGAGGTTCCATTGTTGCCAAAAAGGCTCCAGGGCGCCCAAGAAAGACCAGCAAGCGCCAGGACCGTCTCTTAAAAGTGTTTCAGCTGTGGGATCGGGCTACCAGCAGTGCAGAGCTTGCTCAGAAATGGCAGCAGGCAGGTGTGAGTGCATCTGCACGCACTGTGAGGCGGAGACTCTTGGAGCAAGGCCTGGTCTCAAGGAGGGCAGCAAAGAAGCCACTTCTCTCCAGAAAAAAACATCATGGACAGACTGATATTGTACAAAAGGTACAGGCAGTGGACTGCTGAGGACTGGGGTAAAGTTATTTTCTCTGATGAATCCCCTTTTCGATTGTTTGGGACATCAGGAAAACGCCTCATTCGGAGAAGACAAGGTGAGCGCTACCACCAGTCTTGTCTCATGTCAACTGTTAAGCATCCTGAAACCATTCATGTGTGGGGTTGCTTCTCAGCCAAGGGAATCGGCTCTCTCACAGTCTTGCCTAAAAACACAGCCATGAATAAAGAATGGTACCAGAATGTCCTCCAAGAGCAACTTCTCCCAACCCTCCAAGAGCAGTTTGGCGATCAACAATGCCTTTTCCAGCATGATGGAGCACCTTGCCATAAAGCAAAGGTGATAACTAAATGGCTCAGGGAACAAAACATAGAGATTTTGGGTCCATGGCCTGGAAACTCCCCAGATCTTAATCCCATGGAGAACTTGTGGTCAATCATCAAGAGACGGGTGGACAAACAAAAACCTAAAAATTCTGACAAAATGAAAGCATTGATTGTGCAAGAATGGACTGCTATCAGTCAGGATTTGGTCCAGAAGTTGATTGAGAGCATGCCAGGGAGAATTGCAGAGGAACTGAAGAAGAAGGGTCAACACTGCAAATATTGACTTTCTGCATTAACTCATTCTAACTGTCAATATAAGCTTTTGTTACTCATATGTTTGCAATTATATTTCTGTCTGTGATAAAAACATTTGTCAAACACACATAAAAACCAGAGGGCAGCAGATCATGTGAAAATATAATATTTGTGTCATTCTCAAAACTTTTGGCCATGACTGTAGAAAGGTATCAAAACCAAATAAAGCTGATTGGAATGCTGTGAAGAGAGTAATACGTTATTTGAAAGGAACTAGCAATGTTAAGCTGAAATTACCCACAGGTGATAATTGCATTTTAACAGGATATGTTGATGCAGATTGGGCTGGAGATTCAACTGACAGAAGATCTACCAGTGGACATATTTTTTTTCTCTCAGGTGGACCAATAAGTTGGACAAGTAAGAAACAGTCAATTGTGACACTATCTTCAACAGAAGCAGAATATGTTGCAGCAGCACATGCGAGTCAAGAAGTACTGTGGTTAAGACAATTGTTGACAGACCTAGGACAACCACAGTTGGAACCAACAAAACTAAAAGAGGACAATCAAGGATGTCTTGTTCTTGCTCAGATGGAAAGAGTCAATCCAAGAACCAAGCATATTGATGTGAAATATAATTTCTTGAGAGATCATCAGGATCAAGGAGTCTTGAAGTTGGAGTATTGCCCTACTGAAGAAATGACAGCAGACATTTTCACGAAGGCGTTGCATGCTTATAAACATCAGAGACTAATAAAAAAGTTGGGTTTGATTGAATAAGTCCTTATTGTTGAGAAAGGGTGTTGGCATATGCAACAGATCAGGAGAAAACTGCAAAGGTGTGGATTCAGAAGCTGTGCAACAAAAAGAAAGGGGGATACTACAGCCGAGATTTAGCTGAAGCAGCTTACATAGTCTATATAATAGGTTTAGACTGAACTTAAACTGAACTTCTTCTGCTCCCGCCGTCTACTAACCTCCCTAAATCTGACATTTCCCTCTCCGTGGGCAGCACCATAATAACACCCCGGCAGCAGGCTCCCTGTCTGGGTGTTATGTTTGATATGTTTGACACCAATCTCTCCTTCACCTCCCATATACAATCTCTTGCCCGCTCTTGCCGCCTACACCTAAAGAACATCTCTAGAATCCACCCTTTTCTCACCATGGAAACAACAAAAACCCTCACTGTAGCATTGATCCACTCCCGCCTGGACTACTGCAACACTCTATTACTTGGCCTCCCCATTACTAGACTATCCCCTCTCCAGTCCATCCTTAATGCAGCAGCCAGGGTCATCCATCTGGCTAATCGGTACTCAGACGCGTCCGCTCTTCGCCAGTCCTTACACTGGCTGCCCATTCATTATAGGATCCAATTCAAAGTACTTGTTCTCACCTACAAAGCTCTCCACAGTGCAGCACCCCCCTACATCTCCTCCCTCATTTCTATCTATCGGCCTAACCGACTGCTGCGCTCTGCAGACGACTTTCGACTAATCTCTGCACTAATCTGTACCTCCCACTCCCGACTCCAAGACTTCTCCCGCGCTGCGCCAATCCTCTGGAATGCTATACCCCAAGAAATTAGGACTATCCACAATTTGCATGGTTTCAGGCGCTCCCTCAAAACACATTTGTTCAGAGCGGCC
This sequence comes from Oophaga sylvatica, assembly GCA_033576555.1. NCBI lineage: Eukaryota > Metazoa > Chordata > Amphibia > Anura > Dendrobatidae > Oophaga > Oophaga sylvatica. The sequence continues at coordinate 282,992,256 of JARQOD010000002.1, read as the reverse complement.
TATCACATTCACTAATCAAAGTCATTCTATGTGTAAGTGTGTATGTGTAGCCCATTCACTATCTCCATCCATCCCTCACTCCCTCAAGATGACTGGACCATCATTGTAAATGCACCATTGTATATACACACCTGTACTTTGTATCTCCCCCACCTCATTGTAGATTGTAAGCTCTCACGAGCAGGATCGTCTTATTTTGCTTTAATTATTGTATTGTTAAAGTTGTTACTTATGACTTGTGTTTTGAAACTGTAAAACTGTAAAGCGCTGCGGAATATGTTGGCGCTATATAAATAAAGATTATATTATTATTATTATTATTATTATTATTATTATTAGACACCAGCGAAAGCCAGGTAGGATTAGATCCAAATTGTTTTACAAATACATCCCAGGTAGGGCCATGGTCAACCGTGATACGGAAGGCGAGCCCCGATGGAAGGGGGCTTTATCCGTTATTTATCCAAGCACATGTAGGCAGGCGCTGTTATAAAAAAGCAGTAATCACTGCGTAGCATTGACCTACGGAAATAACAGATAGAAAGTTCACATCAGTAGGAGGCTGTGTATTTGGAGAAAGGATTTAAGGTACGGTAAAAACTAGACCTTCTGCTAAGATTGAAAAACTACATTCTTGTACATTCTTTTGATCAAAATTATGTTTACCAAATATCCTTATTATTATTACTACCTTCATGCATTTTTTGCAATATATTTTTTATTTGATTTTATTTTAGGATATTTGTTTCTTGTTTTTTTGTTTTCCCTGTGTAATGGTCATGTGTTAATATGCATTTACATTTTGCATACACATCAACTTACTTTTTCAGCTCAGACCTAGTTTTTCATTTAGTTCTCAGTGCATCTTGTGCATATAAGTGTGAGACCGCCCTGCTTCTGAGCTGAAAAATCCATCCTGTCTGGCCTATGCTTTTACTGGTGGGTTCAATCTCTCTGTCCTTGTTCACATTTGTCACTTGACAGGTGGAAAGGTTTTTAATACAAGAGTTAGGACTGTCCCACAAAGGGTTGCCTTGACGTGGCGGGATGGCTTGTACATTCTTTTGATCAAAATTATGTTTACCAAATACCCTTATTATTATTACTACCTTCATGTATTTTTTGCAATATATTTTTTATTTGATTTATTTTAGGATATTTGTTTCTTGTTTTCTCTGTGTAATGGTCATGTGTTAATATGCATTTACATTTTGCATACACATCAACTTACTTTTTCAGCTCAGACCTAGTTTTTCATTTAGTTCTCAGTGCATCTTGGGCATATAAGGGTGTGACCGCCCTGCTTCTGAGCTGAGAAATCCATCCTGTCTGGCCTATGCTTTTACTGGTGGGTTCAGTCTCTCTGTCCTTGTTCACATTTGTCACTTGACAGGTGGAAAGGTTTTTAATACAAGAGTTAGGACTGTCCCACAAAGGGTTGCCTTGACGTGGCGGGATGACTTGTACATTCTTTTGATCAAAATTATGTTTACCAAATACCCTTATTATTATTACTACCTTCATGCATTTTTTGCAATATATTTTTTATTTGCTTTTATTTTAGGATATTTGTTTCTTGTTTTTTTGTTTTCTTCTGCTAAGATTGTAGGAACAGATGCTGCTCTGGTGTGCCACCTTCAGGAAGGGTGAGAGTGAGCTGGTGACAGTCCCATTAGTGATCAGAAGTGAGATGGGAATATATTTTCATTGCAACCATTGCCTGATGACTGTACTAGGAGCTGGGGATAGGGAACTATTGTAATGAGGTGCAGGGATCTATGGTGCGGCTCCACTCACCAGCCTGCAGTGTCCGGTCCTGCTGTGTATCAAAGCCAATATCTCGACTGTGCCAGCACGTAGAGGGTCACAGGTGGTCTTGGATTGCTCCACAGGCAATTCTGTATCCACCCAAACAGGGTCCAAGTGAGACCAACTTCTTTTTGTTGAGTTATAGGTTGCTTTCTCTGGTGTCCCCAAGGAGCTCAGGAATCCTGCTTTCTACATCGAAAATAATTTATTTAATAATAAAATACATGTACAGTAAGCTACACAAGCACCGTACTAATTATATATGTGACTGACATCTTTACCGTCATCTACTCTATGTATATATATATAACTCATATATACAGTATATATATATATATATAATATACATATATATATATATATAATTTATATATATATATAATATTATATATATATATATATATATATATGACACGGTCTCCCCTCTCGTTCATGGCAGAGTACGACGTATCAATAGACAACCCTGGCACAATAACATCAATAAAAAGCTCCGGCAAGTGTCCAGGGTTGCAGAGCGACATTGGAAGAAAACAAATTTGCAAGATGATTTCACTGCATTCAAACAGGCAACGTGTTATAGAAATCTTAATCTTGTATTAATCTTTGATAGCTTAATATTATAGAATCTTATATTAATCTTTGATCGCTTAATATGATGGAATCTTCTATAAAGTCTATATTCATTATATTGCTGACATGTAAGATTTTCTTGTGTGGTATTTTTCCAGAATGTCTGTCTGGGATGATTCAATGCCGGGAAATTTTTTTACTCCAAGACATCTGGATGGTTTATTAAAACAATGAACTCATTGAAAATATAATTAACTTGTGATGAAAAGTATCTCTTGCAGTAATGGAAATGTTTCAAATGTATGTAACTTGTATAACAACGTCCTTTAATGTTGATTATAAAAAGAGATGTAACCCAGAAGAGGGAGACACTCTGCCTTTTTCTTTCTGAGGTGACTTTTTGAGCTGTCTCCTCATATATGAGAAATAAACCAGGGTGTTGATTCGACCTCAGCCGTGTCTCCGGCCATTTCATTCCATAGAAAGATTTTCGTGATACAACGCTTGCTTTCAAATCTGCCCTCAACTCTGCTAAACAGGCCTACTTCACAACCCTCATATCTTCCCTATCCTACAACCCCAAACAGTTATTCAAAACTTTTAACTCCCTCTTCCGCCCACCACTGCCCCCTCCAACCTCCCTCATCTCTGCTGAGGACTTTGCCACACACTTCTAAAATAAGATCGACCAAACAAGGCAAGTCTTTGTTGGTCAACCACCCCAACCCCTTTGTATACCAGACCGATACCCAAACCCCATAACCTCCCTCTCAAACATCACTGAGGAGGAGCCTAATTGTCTCCTCTCCATATGACACCTCACTTGTGCACTAGACTTCATCCCATCCCACCTCCTCCCCAACCTCACCACAACACTTATCCCATCCCTAACCCACCTCTTTAACTTATCACTAACTTCTGGTATCTTCCCTTCTGCTTTCAAACATGCTACAATCATGCCTATACTTAAAAAGCCAACCCTCGACCCAACGGCTATGTCCAGCTATCGCCCCATATTCGCTTCCAAGCTCATGGAGCAGCACGCCCACGCTGAACCTTCCTTCCACCTCTCATCTAACTTGCTCTTTGACAATCTATAATCTGGTTTCCGTGCCCATCATTCCACTGAGACTGCCCTGACCAAAATTACTAATGACCTACTTACAGCCAAAGCTAACGGACAATACTCTATACTCCTCCTTCTAGACCTGTCCTCTGCTTTTGACACAGTTGACCACTGCCTCCTACTACAGATCCTCTGCTCCTTTGGCATCAAAGCCCTATCATGGATCTCCTCATACCTTTCCAATCGCACATTCAGCGTCTCCCACTCCCAGACTACTTCCTCATCCCACCCTTGTTGGAGTCCCCGTTCTAGGACCCCTACTCTTCTCAATCTATACACTTGGCCTGGGACAACTCATAAAGTCCCATGGATTCCAGTACCACCTTTATGTTGATGACACTCAGATCTACCTCTCTGGTCCAGACGTCACCTCTCTGCTGTCCAGAATCCATGAGTGTCTATCAGCCATATCTTCCTTCTTCTCCTCTCGCTTACTCAAACTAAATGTGGACAAATCTGAACTCATCATCTTTCCTCCATCTCACAGATCTTCCTTACCTGATCTATCTATCACAATTAATAACATCACGCTTTCCCCCGTACCGGAAGTCCGCTGCCTCCAAGTAACCCTTGACTCTGCCCTGTCCTTCAAACCACACATCCAAGCTCTTTCCACCTCCTGTCGCCTCCAGCTAAAAAATATCTCCAGAATCCATCCTTTCCTCAACCCTCAATCTACTAAAATGCTTGTGCATGCCCTTATCATCTCCCCTTCGAATACTGCAACATTCTTTTCTGTGACTCCCTGCTAACACTCTCGCACCTCTCCAGTCCATCCTTAACTCTGCTTCCCGACTAATTCATCTCTCTCCTCGCTACTCCTTCGCTTCTCCCCTCTGTAAATCTCTTCACTGGCTCCCATTCTCTCAGCGTATCCATTTCAAATTACTAATACTGACCTACAAAGCTATCAATAACCTGTCTCCTCCATATATCTCTAAACTAATCTCCCGATATCTTCTCTCAAGTAATCTCCAATCTTCCCAAGATCTCCTTTTCTCCTCCACACTTATTTGCTCCTCATCTAATCGCCTCCAAGACTTCTCCCGAATATCCCCCATCCTCTGGAATTCTGTGCCCCAAACACGTCTGACTATCAACCACATTCGGATCCTTCAGACGGAACCTGAAAACCCACCTCTTCAAGAAAGCTAACAGCCTGCAATGACCCTGCTGCCTCCTCACCACTACTGGAGCTACCGCCTCACCAACACCGGAGCTGCCCCAACCTACTGTATCCTTCCCCACCATCCTGTAGAATGTAAGCCCGCAAAGGCAGGGTCTTTTCACCCTCTGTGTCAGTCTGTTATTGTTAGTTTGGTTGCTGTAAGTGATATCTGTAATTTGTATGTAACCCCTTCTCATGTACAGCACCATGGAATCAATGGTGCTATATAAATAAATAATAATAATATATGGACATTTATTCTATCTATTCTATTCTGTCGGCTCTCGCTGTGATTTTACTGTACACGGCAGATGAAAAGACGGGTTTTCAAGGGCATGCATGTGTAAAAATAGGATGGCACTCGCATGGTCCAAGTGTCGTGCGATTTTTTTATCACACCCATTGACTTGCATTGGCAAGTTTCATCCGAAATTCAAGGATCTGAGACTGAGAAAAAAAAATCGTCCATTTTTCTCTCAAATGAGTATGAGCCCTAACAGACAATAAGTGATTGTGGAGATTGTAACTGGTCCAGGGGCAGACATACTGCCAGTGCAGCTGGTTAACAGGTGCTCTCCAAGAAATGTAATAAAATTAAATAATATACATTTAAATATTAAACATTTTTAGAAATACCTTCATTTAGCAAAAAGGTATGCTTTACTGCACTCTTTCGGGATTTTAAACATGGCAACTGCCAGGACATGCAGTAGGATGGACTGTGTGAAGCACGAGACAGAAGCGATAAAACAGTCAGGCTGACAGAAATGGATGTTCATTCTCAGTCAGCTAAAGAATGTGTTTATCTTCTCCTTTAGTCTGGCTCCACTCAGTGTCCTGTCAGGTTGACTGAATAGAGGAATGCAAGTTTAGGATGCCTGACAGGAAGCTGCTCTAACAGGAGCTCTGTCTTTTGCTTCACCCAGCCCATCCTTCTCCTACTACTTGTCCTCTGAAATCTAGAATGGGTTGTGATTGATGGTAGCTGCTATCTTGGAACCCTGACAGAGTGCATCAGATGAAGCAGATTTTTGCTATATAAAGATATTTAGAAAAATGTTTCATATTTAAATGTGTATTATTTACTTAATTTGTTTATTTTAGTACATTTCTGGTAGAACCCCTTTAAGCAGCACAGGTGCAACGGGGGCCAGGGCGGTAGTCGTGGCTAACGGTGGCAGTTCTGGCACTCCCTGGCTCCCCGTCACATTAACACATTGTAGTCTACTCACTTGTAAGTCGGGGTACTTTTCTTTCAACATCACGCAATGATAGTCAGAGTCCAAGTTCATTTTTAGCAAGATAACTTTACTGAGCTTGTTTAGTCACAGAAACAGCACAAGATTCCTTGCAGAATATAATCATTCCGCTCCCTGTACTGTCACTCACTAGTCCAGGAATATCCCATTTTCATAATGTGTCCGCCGGTACCGCAGCTTCCTGACTGGTCAGACTAACCGCTTCAGGAGTTCCCCACCCGCTTTCCTCTTCGAAGGCGAAGATGAAGGATGGCGCTTCCCATCCTTTCCAGGCCGTTGGCCTCAGACATTAAAGGTTGTTCCCACGATGTTAGCTGCTACCATTCTTATGCTGCCCTGATATTCCTCCACCACCGTGGGCTGGGCTCTTTGGCTTAAACGTTCCCCAGACACGACTGTACTGTCCTGTCTCCCGATTCTCACTGACTAACTCCAGGAAGCTCCCCAACTACTCTTTCTTTGCCCCTCCTAACTAGCCTAATCCTATTGGTCTAACTAATTCCTTAGGCTACTTTCACACATCCGCCTTTTGCCGTCAGGCGTGATCCGGCTTTTTTTTTAAAAAACTGATCTGTTTTTTGCTTCCGCCGGATCCGTTTTTTTCTCATTGACTTGCATTAGCGCCAGATCGCGCCGCATGTCCTTCCGTTTCATCCGTTTTTTGCGGATCCATCAAAAATGTCGATTCCGGCGGCCGGACACAACGCGTCTAAAAACGTTTTTGTTTCTGGCGAAAAAAAAAACCGGACAGCAGCGGATGCGGAGCTACCGGCTCATGGGTACAATGTGAGTCTATGAACGAATCCGGTGACCGGATCAGTATTTTGCCTGATCCGGCCACCGCATTCCGTTTTTCAGCTATGAGCATGCCCACAACATTTGCTTTTCTTGTCTCTCTCTCTCTCTCTCTCTCCATTTCTTGGGTTCAAAAGTTCAGGACGGACCCGTCTAAAACCCCGATCCGTCGCATCAGTTTTTTACAATCTACGCTGGATCCGTCTTTTTTCAACTTTAACGGATTGTGCTTGATTGTAAAAAACAGATGTGTGAAAGTAGCCTTATTCTACTCTGCTGTGCTCCCCCTACTCGTCTAAGTCCTACACTGTCCCTATATCTTCACAACACATAAATATAGGTACAATGCAATACACGTTATAACAATATTAGAAGACATATGGGATGTACCCGCTTTACCAGGAATGCGAGCAAGGAGCGCAGGGTATAAACGGACCCCCATGCACCCCTTACACAGGGACTCTGAAATGCTGGGGACTAGTCAGAAGCTGATTATAATTATGTCAATCTGGCATATCATCCTGGTCCAAGCAGCATCTGCATCAGCAGCACACCAGGCAGGAGACCTTTCCTGCATCTCCACTGTCAACAATGAACCGTATGTGCATAAAAGCAGGAAGTCACACTTAGCTTCTTGTCCGTCCTGTTCGGTACTCTCTCTATGACACATGGAAGCACCCATTTTCTGGAGAGATGACTGATTTTTTTTAACCTAGTGGGGGAGAGAATAATACAGGTTGTTATGATGAATTGGCGTAGGGAGGGGACAGTGCATGGTCTTATAATGAATGGGGGAGGAAGAGTGATATAATGCAGTTTCATATAATACAGGGTCATATAATGAATTGGGGTACAGAGAGAGGACAGTATAGGGTCTTATATGAATGGGGGTTGTGGAGAGAGGACAATACAGTGTCTTATTATGAATTGGTGGTTGGCAGAGAGGACACAGGACACTGACCAGTAATGAATTTGGGGCAGAGGCACAGTGGCTAATTTATATTTATTAGGTTGTGGAAAGTGGATAATTATAGTTAGTGGGGAGCATAGTACTGGCTTATTAATTTATATTTTTGTAATGCACCTGTCCCGGATCCGGGCTTTGCTCCCCTCACCCCGGTCCGATGAACTCGGTTATGCTCCACGTCAAGCTTTGCAGATGGCCTGTTGTGATCCCATGTGATTATCTGCCTGAGCCTATATAAGGCCTACCAAGACACACACCTGTGTCTTGGTATTAAGATTTTTTAGTTGCTCGGAGACTCCAGTGCCTCTGCTACCTGTTCCTGGGCTTCTGTTCACCTGTGATCTCTAGGACTGCTGCAACCTGTTCCAGCTCGCCTATCCTGTTATGATTCGGTAGCCGAGGAGGACAGCAGCAAAAATAGACAGGCAACCAGACACCGGAGAGGTTGGTAACCAGTGGATTGCAGACCCCTAAACTGACAGCACAACTAGAAGCAGCCATGGGACGTGCCTACGGTGCCCTAGACGCCTCGACACAGCCGGAGAGATAACTAAGTCTAAAGACAGAAAGGGGAAAGCTAACTGCCCCGGAGTAGAGCCCCCAAAGGAACAGGCAGCCCCCAAACACACATTGGCAGTGAGACAAGATGAAACACAAAGACAGGCAGAAAATAGAGCGAGCAAACGCTGGGGCCCAATCTGTCTAGATAGCACAGGACAAGAAAGAATACTGTCTGCAATCTGGCAAAAACACTAAGAAAAACTCCAACACGTTCTGATATACAAAAATAATGAGACCACACGATCTCTCCCCCGCTAGATCAGAACTCCGGTGTAACTGGTAGCAAATAAGCGAATACTGATATAACAGGGAACTGAAAATACAAAACAATAGCAAATGAGAAACAGAGGCCAGCACAGGACCCAGCAGGGGAACCTGGCTGTACAAACTCCAGGAGGGCAGAAAACTGAGATAGACAAAAGCGAATGCCACAGAAATAAACAGCAAATAACTTATCTGAAAGTTGCAGGAGAAGCAGGAAGCGAGCTGACTTCCAAATGGGACCAGGAAGAACAAATCACTAGCGAGGATCATGGGAAGGTAGCTCACTTAAATCTCCCCAGTCATCAACCCCAGATTGCCAATCATCGCTCTCAGCTGATGAACCTCTGTCAGTCAAAGCAGCTTCATTAATATCAGCAGCCACCTGAGGGAGCCCAAACTCCGAAGTCAGATCCAGAACGTTCACAACACTATCCGCTTGTGGTCTCCAGAACTTCTGCTACCTGTTCCTCTGATCCCAACCCCTTCATCATGGCAACTCTCATTACTAATTAAAGAAAAGCAGATAATAAATACAAAATAAAAAAAAAAATCCATGTTTAATTATTACAGACTTCCGGTCTATGGGTGTTTTGGTGATGCCCACAGTTAGTGTATCAGCAAACTGATGCTCTCATATCAGATGACCACCGCCCATGTGATCCAATACTCAGTTATGTGGAAAAAAACTGCCCATCTCCTTCTAATTCTATCCTCTTGAGTACAATATAATCATGTGACAATATCACATGGTCATCTGAAGGCATTAAATATACGGGGGAAATCCAAATCTATAGGTAAGTCAAAGTGATTAACGCAAAAATATGTTGTCTTAAATCAAGACACATCTCCATTATATTTAGACTATGCGCCATCACGTTTTTATGAAATGATAAATACTTAATGTATACGGATTTAATTGCATTGAACTCGACAGCAGCAAAAAAAAAGGGGGAAGGGAAGGAAAACAAAAAAGGGAGTGAAAAACTAAAACTGAGGATTCCAACCACAGTATACTTTGGAGTACATATACTTTCTGTATTTGATTGAAAAAGGCCCATTGTGGTCGAAATGTCACACTTTATGTTTTAAAGTATGAAATAAAAGCCATTGTTAAAACGAAGACTACAAATATGATGCCACTCATTCTCTTTGACACATTACTAATTGGATCGACTTTGCAGGAGGCTAAACCGAGAGAAGCACAGAATCATACCAATGATGCTTGGGATTCCAGCCCCGATAGAGTATAATGCAGCCCCCATAGAGTGCCCATATGGTATAATGCAGGCCTCATATGGTATAATGAAACAAGACACAAAAAACAAATAGCCAAAATAAAATAAAAAAATAAATTGCAAAAAATGTATGAAGGTAGTAATAATAATAAGAGTATTTAGTAAACATAATTTTGATCAAAAGAATGTACAAGCCATCCCGCCGCGTCAAGGCAACCCTTGTGGGACAATCCTAACTCTTGTATTAAAACTTTTCCACTTGTCAAGTGACGTAATGTGAACAAGGACCGAGGAACTGAACCACCAGTAAAAGCATATGCCAGGCAGGACGGATTTCTCAGCTCAGAAACAGGGCGGTCACATCCTTATATGCACAAGATGCACTTTGAACTAAATAGGAAACTAGATCTGAGCTCGGTCCAGACACCCCTCAGGTCCCCTTGGTCCTATCTGGCTACCTTTTCAGCGAATATGTGCAGATGTGGCTGTAGAACATAAAGATACTGCAGCCTCCGGTTAGCTAGCTGAGTCCTCAGTTTCTCCACTAGACTGGAGCTGGTGCCCTTACTGCGACCTGGTCCTTCTACCCGACTACAGTCAGCGTGGATTCGGGCGCCACGGGTGGATTCCTCATTTCCCGTGCCCCTAGGAAACCTTTTTCCTCTCTCTCTCTGAAGCTTCTTTCTCTCTGTCTTTCTTCTTTCTCTCTACTGTCCTTGGTCCAGGGACGAGCTCCTCTCTGCTCAAGTCCCCAGCACCAACTCCAACTTCTCTCCAACTGTCTTTTCCTCCAACTCCTTTCAGCTCCTGTCCTGAGCTTCCACTGTCACACACCCTGTGGTCTCTCAGACCACTCACTAAGCTCCTCCCCTTCTCTCTTTTTCTCCACCCACACCTTCTACCTAGTCCCTCCCTGGCATGGAGAGGTCTGATGTTGAGTACTAGTGTGTGGGTACCTGGCAGTGTCCCCTTCTTACCTGACAGCGGAGTACCACACCTCTGGCTGAGGTGCTGTACCTCTGTGGCGAATGGACCCTCAGGGGCGCCACATTCCCCCCCGTTAAACACAGCACGCCCTTGGGCTGGAACAAAGCAAACAGATGTTACAACGTGCAAATATTTTTCTGTAATGCATTACAACAGGGTAAAACATTTAAATATATACGATACGATACGATACACTTTATTGATCCCGGGGGGAAATTACAGTATTACAGCAGCAATACAAACAGCAGTACATAAAATATTAGGACACAAATCTTGCACAGGTGTACCAACATTACATAATAAATAAAAGTGTGTAGTTCATGTATATATAAGATAGTGTTAATTGACATTAGTACACCAACCATCAGTCATTATTTTTCTGCCACCCTTAGGAAATTATTATACATCCCCATAGCAGTAGGTACAAACGATTTCCTGAATTTCTCCTTCTTGCACCTTAGTAGGATTAGACGGCTGCTGAATGTGCTCTTCTGATTCAAGAACAGCTCGTATAGTGGGTGTGTGTTGTTGTTCATTATTGCCCTACACTTCTTCTGAATTCTATCCTCCAATACCTCCTCAAAAGAGTCAAGATGGAGGCCAACAGCTGCGCTTGCCTTCTTGATAAGTTTGTTGAGTTTATTAGCGTCAGCTACTCGCACACTACTGCCCCAGCAAATGATAGCAAAAAAGATGGCGCTTGCTACAACGGACTGGTAGAACATCTCCAGCATTTTACTGCACACATTGAACGACCTGAGCTTCCGCAGAAAGTACAGTCTGCTCATTCCCTTCTTGTAAACCTTTTCTGTATGACACCTCCAATCGAGTTGACTGTCAAGGTGAACCCCCAAATATTTGTAGCTCTCAACAATCTCAACCTCCTGGCCAGCAATGGTGATTGGTATGTAATCCTCCTTTTTCCTTCTATAACTCACCACCATCTCCTTGGTTTTCTTTACATTTAGTTCTAGACAGTTAGTCTGACACCAATCCACAAAGTCAGAAACCACCCTTCTATATTCCTCCTACCCCCGGCCCCCCACAATGCCCCCTACAATCACGGAGTCATCTGAGAATTTTTGGAGGTGACAAAAATCAGATTTATACTTAAAGTCAGCTGTATACAATGAGAAGAGGAAGGGTGACAGCACTGTACCCTGAGGGGCTCCCACACTGCTCCGTACACTGCCAGATACCAGATATAACTCCTTCTTCCCTTTATGGGAGGCACTTTCACTTGAACGTTGCATGTAACTACTATTGGCATAAATATAACTTTAATATTACTATTAACTTCCAAGGAATATGAAAAATAGCTTTACCATAAATAAAAACTTTCAAAAATATGCAATATAATTTTACTGTAAATAAAATTTTTCTTATCAAGTTCAACAAGGTTCAGTAATATCCCGAACTGGGATGTTCCTCTTCTTTTCCTAAGTGCAATATGGGGGAACCCGTCTCAAACCCCCAACGTGGGCCCTGGGCGTGGCTACAGGGCATAGCTGGTCAACTTGAACCACTCTTCGGCCACGACAGACGGTTTTTGTTCTTTGGTCAAGTGCAAAAGATAGAGTGCCATTTTCACACTCTAAAGGTTTTGTGTAAAACCAATAAAGAGCACATTAAGAAGTGCTAACTATTTATAGAATCATAGAATGGTAGAGTTGGAAGGGACCTCCTGGGTCATCTGGTCCAACCCCCTGCTCAAATCAGGATTCACTAAATCATCATTTACAATGGAAAGTTCTGGCCCTTCACTGTCCATCACCACACTGTCTCTTTAATTCAACATGAACACATTGTCCTTAATGCAACAAAACCTAACCAGGTAACTCAACTATTTACAGTCATGCTTTATCACTTTTCCTGTTTACTTCTTCTGTTTCCAGGGCAGGTCCTCTGACCTGCAACCTCCTGGTCGAGGTAGTTCTGGTTCTGGTACTACTCGAGGTAATAGCAAGAGTTCATGACCCTGCAAGGGAGGGACAGGACTGTAGTCATGACCTGAATTATTGCAACATCTATGTCCAGTCCTTCCCCTACAGAAAATTGTATTCTTCTCCTCAGCATACCTGCATCTCCACATCCAGACTCCCCTGGGCACTTCCCAGGCAATGACGGTCCCTCTTTCAGGCAACCCTTAGTAATGGAGACACAGTCCAGGATAACTTGAACATTCTCTTTACTTAACTCTTCACATGTTACATCCACAGTTGGCACATAATAGGTTTCACTTGTTTCCTTATCTTTCCCTACTTTGTTGTCACTTCTGCGCAGTTGAGTCGCACACGCCGAGTGGCGTGAGTACCAGCGCTATGGGGTACTCGGCACCGAGCCCATAGAAATCTATGGGGAATGTCACTGGCAGCAGGACTCGGTCCGTGGCCCTGGGCGGTCATGCAATGGGGGAATATTTACAGGGGATTGTAGTAATAGTTTGCGACGCCACCTGTGGTATCTGATCTGATTGACCAGCGCTGCAGGGTAAATCTCTGAGGGGATGTTATGGCAGCTAGATGTTAAGTCCCCCACAGGTGGGACTGGTCCCTCAAAGTCTATGGTGGTGCAGGGTGCAGATAAGAAGTCAGTCACACACAATGCAGTCTCTTTCCATACCTTTACTTGTAGATGTTGCAGGTATGTCCCGGGAAGCTGGTCAGGTTGGAGAATGCACATTCAGGGAATTGCTGAGCAGGTTTGAGGCCTCCTTTATCCTTAATGTGTATGTGAGTCCTAACTTGCATAAAGTCAAGTTTAACTCTTAATGCAACAGCTATGCCCGGTCGACATTGTGGTGGGTGTCTTCTGTTGGATAGAACTAGTCTTTTGTGCAGGGCCCTGCTGGACTGTTGTCCTTCCTGACCCCGGTTACGTATCGGTACTTAGGGCTACCTTCTGCGACTTGAAGTCCAGCAAGGCCTCCGGTGTTTCTTATTACTAGGCGTGAAGCACTAGCAACGCTTCGGACCCCGGTGTCCGGTTTACTAAGTGAAGGTGATCTGTCACCTAGGTCACTTGTCCTTCTTTTACCACTCGCCTGTCGCCCTGCTCTTGCCCTTAACATAAGCACAGGTAGCAGTGGTTGTAGTCGTAAGCTTTCCTTCCAGAGCTCACTGACCTGTGCTCAGTTGCCTCGTTATTATAACTGCAGTGGTTCCTTTCCTTCTTTCCTTCCAAACTCTGTCCAGAGCAGCTCACAGGACGTTCCGTCAGACTGTATATACGCTGTAGCTCCGAGAGTCACTTCCCACTTTCTAGAGAACACACACAGCTTGTTCTGAGGTAACTGTTTCACTTGCTTCAGTTGCAGCTCTGACTAGGCTAGAGTGCCTCACTTGTCCACTCGTACTAGCCTCCACTTCTGTATGAGGTGAGCTACAGGAGCTCCTACAGATCTCAGTCTTATCTCCTCTCCCTCCAAGACTAGACTGCTCTGTCCTGAGACAGGAAACTAATCTGGCTAAACTGAACCACTGCTACGTCACACTAACTTAAATAGTCTAAGTTGCCCTCTGGTGGCAGTGTTGAGAAGTGTGTGATGTGAATGAATATCAGGCTTTACAATTACCTTTCCTGTGCATTTTCCAGGAGACATGTGTGCCACGCGCAGCTGGGCCACACATCGTACATGCCCGGACCGGACCGTCTTAGACTGGTCCCCAGTACCTTCCTGGCCTGACCTCGCCATGATGACATTTCCTTCTGCCTGTTTCGCTCCAGACTCGAAATCATTAGTCACTCAGTTTGGCTGACTCTGGTAAAGCATCTGGCCTGTCTGTACTGATCTCATCGAAGCTCCAACTTCCTTCATCTCCTCAATCCAGCCGACTCATTCCCTAAAGGCATCCGCCCAAGCTAAGAGTCGCCACATCTTCCTTCTCTGTACTGGCCCACTGATATGATGTACAGTGGCCATGGCTAACGTGGGCTGCAACACTTAAAGTTGTGTGGCTGCTGAGCTGTCTGGGCCTATTGCCCATGTGGACACTTGTGCACTCTAGCCCCGTCTGAACTAACTTCCTAGAAACTTCTCACTACTACCCAGCAGCCCCTCCTACACTTAACCCTCTATAACCTGACTATGAACTATACCTAACAGTGCACACTAGTATGCCACCATCTAGTGGCCTATACAGGAACTACATCTATCCTTATTTATAAGAACTATATACTAAGAGTGCACTCCTCTGATGTCTCAAGAAGGATGCACTAACTTTCCCTAAACTGTACATCAGCATTAGTAAACACTATATATAATGAAGAGCATGACAACACGTTATAATATAATACAGTTCTAGAGAATGGTAACACATGTATGAATGTGGCAATACCATAAGCAGTGAGTGGTAATACATATTACTATGTAGCAGTACAACAAATATTTACATAGACATTACCAACATTAGCATATATAACATGGGTGTACCCAGGATCAAAACTAGGGGGGGACAAGCCAATGTCACATCTTATACAGGTTACATCATATAACACTGTACAGTACATTATACTGCATATTAGGTATGGAGCATTAGAACTGTTGTATATTGTATAATACAGCAGTGTATGCGACACTACGCTGTATATACCATATATTATACATGGCACACTCACCTCTATACAAAGAATAAGAGGCATTATAACCTGTATATGAAAAGTATAATACAGCAGTGTATATACACTCTATATACCGCACACGATGTGTATGACCCTGTATACACCATATACTTCACTCTTATTTTGAAATAAAAAAAATATATAAAAAAATAAACAGGAACAAACACAATACTTAAAATAAAGAACAAGTAAAGTTAAAAATCAACAAACTTACTGGTATTTCAATGGGAACTATGGTCTGCTTTTGGCTAATGAGATGGTCAATGTTTGGTTCCATATTTGTCACAAGTGAAGCAATTTTTCTCTTTCTTGATATCATTATTTCCTAGGGATTCCAAATTGCTATTAGTAAAATACCAATATATATACAGCGCTACAAAAACAATATGCCAGCAATAAAACTGCCCACACAGAGACATACAGCCTGCACTGCCTATCACTGCAGCCTTGCTAATCCATATCATTTCATCCTCATCAGTGCACATATTGGCGCAATTCCGCTTTTAGCTCAGGCTCAGACTGGTGTGGTGCGAAAGTCCCTAATAGGCAGGTAAATGTCCCCAATAGGCAGGTAAATGTCCCTAATAGGCAGCATTGATCCCCAATAGGCAGCATAGTCCCCAATAGGCAGCATATGTCCTCAATAGGCAGCATATGTCCTCAATAGGCAGCATATGTCCTCAATAGACAGCATAGGTCCCCAATAGACAGCAAAGGTCCCAATAGGCAGCATAGGTCCCCAATAGGCAGCATAGGTCCCCAATAGGCAGGTAAATGTCCCAATAGGCAGCATAGGTCCGCAATACGCAGCATATGTCCTCAATAGGCAGCATAATCCCCCATAGGCAGCATAGTCCCCAATAGGCAGCATAGTAGTCCCCAGTAGGCAGCATAATCTGCCATAAGCAGCATAGTCCCCAATAGCCAGCATAATCCCCCAATAGCCAGCATTATCCCCAATAGCCAGCATAATCCCCAATAGCCAGCGTAATCCCTCAATAGCCAGCATAATCCCCATAGCCAGCATAATCCCCCAATAGCCAGCATAATCCCCCATAGGAAGCATAATCCCCCAATAGCCAGCATAATCCCCCATTGGCAGCATAGTCCCCAATAGCCAGCATAATCCCCCATAAGCAGCATAGTCCCCAATAGCCAGCATAATCCCCCAATAGCCAGCATAATCCCCCATAGCCAGCATAATCCCCCAATAGCCAGCATAATCCCCAATAGCCAGCATAATCCCCCAATAGCCAGCATAATCCCCCCATAGCCATCATAATCCCCCAATAGCCAGCATAATCCCCCATAAGCAGCATAGTCCCCAATAGCCAGCATAATCCCCCAATAGCCAGCATAATCCCCCATAGCCAGCATAATCCCCCAATAGCCAGCATAATCCCCCCATAGCCATCATAATCTCCCAATAGCCAGCATAATCCCCCTATAGCCAGCATAATCCCCCCATAGCCAGCATAATCCCCCCATAGCCAGCATAATCCTCCCATAGCCAGCATAATCCCCCAATAGCCAGCATAATTCCCCCATAGCCAGCATAATCCCCCCATAGCCAGCATAATCACCCAATAGCCAGCATAATCCCCCTATAGCCATCATAATCCCCCCATAGCCAGCATAATCCCCTAATAGGCAGCATAATCCCCATAGGCCGGGCCCGGCGTAAAAAAAAAAAGCCAGTACTCACCTATCTCCCCCGCTGCTCTGAAGAAGCGCGCTCGACTCTGTCTTCTCCTGGCACAGGCGACGTGACGTCATCAGGGTGCGCAGGTGGCGTGATGACGATCACGTCGTCTGTGCTGCATATGGAAGGCCGCAATTCCACATTCCACCCGCGATTAAAGGGCCCGCCGGCACTGAACTGTCAGTTCAATGTCGGCAGGGCCGACGGGCCGGATCAAGCACTGTGCGCCCCTGCCCCACGGTGGGTACGCCCATGATATATAAACATCAATACACTGAGAACAATTAGAGGAAGGGAAGCAAGGAGGTAATTCTATCTCACTGCCTTACAACCCAACACGAGGTTTGGGTAGACTGATTGCACATCTTAGGTCTTGCCAGAATTACAGGGACTGCTGCAGCAACTGGCGATTAGGTCTCTGGCTGTTGTTCTGGATGGACATCCACTGGGTATTTTCGGACATTGAGGGCGTACCCAATGCCGGGTGTAAGTCACTTGGTCTCCCGGGTAGAGATCCCGATCTGGGTGACCTGCCAAAGGTGCGACTCCATGTCACGCTGGGTGACAAATACCTCTGACAGCATTCCAGACTCCTTAATGATCCCCCAACCTCTCTTTAGTGGGAAGGCCACTACAGTGCCCTGCCTCAGTGGACCCCGGTCATCATGTCTGGCCTTGTGGGCCTGAGCCTTGGCCTGTTTGTTCCTCTCCTCTACAGCCTCCCGTTGAGCTGCGCGCTCTTCCTCCTCCTTCTCCTACTTGAGCACCAGCTGCAGGCAGTTTTCCTCCTTAGAGATGGTCTCCACATAGCCCTCCCCTTGGGCCTCTCCAGGGAACCACATCAGATCAGTGCCTCTATGCTCCCATCTGAACGCCACCCATCCTCCTCGCAACTCCTGGGGTGTACGGTCTGGTTTCAGCGGCACCACCAATTGGTCACCAATGTTGGATGTCTGGTCCCAGACTAGACAATCACAGGCCTGGCCGGGTCTAAAGGATGTCGAGGTGGCAATGGTCCTATCAGGGTTTCCTCGGTCACCGGGGAAGGGTCGGTCACTATACCTGCATTTGGTGTCTCTCCGGTGCCAGGCTCCTCTTCCGCTGGAGTCGGGGATGTTGGTACTGAGGCGCCTACCGCCCGCTCACTTTCTCCAACTAGGTCTCCTTCCATGCCGACACCATGGTGAGTTGTGTTTGCAGAAGCTGGCAGCTCAGCTTCTCCACTTCTGCTCCCAGTAACCCCGGGTTCATGGCAGGCAGCTGATCCTGATTCCCTTCAAGCTGGCTGAGGCAGTCTCCAGCTTCCACCCCACATTCCAGGCAACCACTGCTCACCATCTTCCTCGCCGGGTTCTCTGACGCACTCACAAGCTGTTTCAGCTCTTTCCTTCATGTGCGGTTCTTCTTTTTCTTTCTCTTCCCGCCATCCCAGACCAGAAGGCGGATCTCCATGGCTGACGGACATGTTCTCATTACATAGAAGTATCTATAATGGGCGGCCATAGTTTGCGTGCCTTTCTCCGAGGTTCCGCCCATGATGACACGACCTTCGCTTCCCGCACACCGTGTAACACAACAATGGCGGCGATTTCACATTTCTCTAAAGTCTCTGGCACACAGTACCCGACGATGCCGGGCCACGAAATGCTGTTTTCATGTGAAAGGAAGCCTGGGCACTGATATAACAGTGTTCGGCCATGACTGCGGCCCTGGCGACCTCTCACATGTGGACTTGTACTTTGGGGGCGCTACGCCCCTGAAGGCCGCATGTAACCAATCTCTTTGGTTGGCCAGGACCAGATGTTTTACAGTTCAATGAGTGAGACCACCATTCAAAAATCAACTTTTTGCTGAATGATAACTTGGCGGCATTATATACAGTAGACACATCTTGATGAACATTTCATTGACAATACTTAGACTTTTCCACACACAGTTTAAATCCCTTCATCTTTTTCTCTATCTTCACTGCTTCTTTTTCCTCATTACTTACCCACATCCCAACTCAGTACTATAGTCCAGCTAGCAAGAGTCTTTTACTCAACCTGCAGTTCCGCGTCTTTTTTCCTCTCAAGGAAACTATGTTGAAAGTACTTTACTTCTCTGTTATTGATGCCTTGGAACTCTCGCCCAGGGTAGTCTCTTGCTCTCACATATTCTGTCTCTTCTTGGCCTGTTACCTCTCAGAGTTATAAACTCGGGAACGTACTGCTAGGTGTTCTTCCCCTGGACCAGTCTCCGACTGATCACTCTGACTTTGGGTCACTTCTCTCCTTCCTTCTGCAAGGATCTCGCTATAATTTGTCACGGTTCCCTCTCACATTAAGGACACCCATGTCATGTGTCACTGCTCAGTTCAGACCTTAAGCCTGCTTTTTACATACACTGGGCCCTATCCGTAGTCCTGACAGAAAATCCGCTCTCGACCCATCCTACACAAATAACTACAGACCAGTCTCCAATCTCCCCTTCATCTCTAAACTCTTGGAGAGCCTTGTTTACTCCCACCTCACCCGTTACCTCTCCACTCATTCCCTCCTAGACCCTTCACAGTCCGGCTTCCGCACCCTACAGTCGACAGAAACTGCACTCATCAAAGTGACCAATGACCTTCTGACAGCAAAATGTAACAGTGACCACTCTTTGTTAATTCTTCTTGACCTTTCTGCAGCTTTCGACACTGTTGACCACCGTCTCCTACTCTCTAGGCTCCAGTCACTAGGCTTTAAGGACACTGCCCTCTCCTGGTTCTCTTCCTATCTTTCTGACCGCTCCTTCAGTGTTTTGTTCGCTGGCTCCGCTTCATCTCCTCTTCCTCTCACTGTTGGGGTACCTCAGGACTCAGTCATTGGCCCCCTTCTCTCCTCTCTCTACACGGCCCCAATTGGACAGACCACAAAGCTCTCCACAGTGCGGCACCCCCTTACATCTCCTCCCTCATTTCTGTCTACCGGCCTAGCCGATCACTGTGCTCTGCAAACAACTTTCGACTAACCTCGGCACTAATCCGTACCTCCTACTCCCGACTCCAAGACTTCTTCCGCACTGCACCAATCCTCTGGAATGCTCTGCCCCAAGAAATTAGGACCATCCACAACTTGCACAGTTTTAGGCGCTCCCTCAAAACACATTTGTTCAGAGCAGTCAATCACATCCCCTAATCAAAGTCATTTTATGTGTAAGTGTGTGTATGTAGCCCCTTCACTATCTCTCTCTATCCCCAACACCCTCAAGATGGCTAGACCATCATTGTAAATACACACCTGTACTTTGTATCTCCCCCACCTCATTGTAGATTGTAAGCGCTCACGAGCTGGGTCGTCTTATTTTGCTTTAATTATTGTATTGTTAACGTTGTTACATACGACTGTTGTGTTTGAAACTGTTAAACTGTAAAGCGCTGCAGAATATGTTGGCATTATATAAATAAAGATTATTATTTTTATTATTATTACTATTATTATTAAATCTGTCTCTGTTCCTTCAGCTTAGTCCCTGGGCTACTCCCAATCTTTAACTCTAACTTTCCCTAATGTCGACTAGCACACATTACCAATATCATTAACGCATATCACAATTCTCATTACACAATATAACATTACATTTATTCTTCAAGCGGTAACATGGGCAATATGTCCATCTCCTTACAACGGCACTAAAAAAAAGTCTAGCAAGTTCCAGGATCATTTTCTAAAGAGGATTTAGCTATGGAATCATTCAGCAACAATGCAGAGCTTGTTCAGTAAAGACAGCAGTCAAGTCTCAGCGTATCTGTATTTACAGTGCGGCAAAGGCTTTTGGAAGCTGTCCTGGTATCAAAAAAGGCAGAAAAGAAGCTACTATTCTCCGAGAAAAACATTAATCATAAAATTACATTCTGAATGATGTACACGGATGGACTGCAGAAGACTGGGGTAAAATTGTTTATCTGATGAAGCCCCTTCAGATTGTTTGGGACATCCGTAAAAATGGTTGTCCAAAGAATTAAAAGGTGAGCACTACCATGAGTCCTGTGACATACCAACAGTAAAGTATCCTGAGTATCATGTGAGTGGGTTGCTTTTCATCCAAGATAGTGGGCTCACTCAATTTTGCCATGAATAAAGAAAATACTCAAAGAGCAACTTCTCCAAACGATACAGCAGCAATTTGGTGATGAACAGTGCTTTTTCCACCACGATGGAGCAATATGTCACAGGGCAAAAGTGATAACTAAGTTGCTTGGTGAACTAAAATTTTGGGTCCACAGCCAGAAAAATCACTAGATCTCAATCCCATTGAGAATCTGCAGTCAATTCTCATAGAGCAGGTGGACAAACAAGAACACAGAAATTGTGATATAACTGCAAGCACTGATTAGATAAGAATGAGTTGTCATTAGGCAGGATTTGGCCAAGAATTGTAAAAAGTCGGCGAATTGTATATGTCTTGAAAATAAAGGGACATCATTGTAGATATTGAGTCTTTGCATAAACTTTTTGCATTTGTCAATAAAAGTGTAAAAACCTATGAAATGCTTATAATTGGACTCCAGTAACCATATAAACATTTGACCAAAGGATCTAAAAACACCGCAGCGGCAAACTTTGTTAAAATCAAAATTTGTTTTAGTCTCAAAACTTTTGGCCACGACTCAATCAATCATAAATCAATGATAAATTATGTTTATGGAGCTTAATTGTTATGTAATTAAGCCATTTCTTCTAAGTGATGCTATCTATTGCTGGAAATGATGGAGGAACCTTTAGTTCTTTAATTGCATGCCGTACACGGTAATCTCCTTACTACATGTGGACAGCACTGTGGCTCCGTGCTTAGCTCTGTTACCTGGAGTTCTGAGATCGAATTCAGTCAAGGGTAACACCTGCAGGGATATTCTCTCCCTTTGGTTGCTTGACTTCCTCCCATACTCCAAAAAACATGCAGGTAGGTAATTGGCTTTCTATGTAATTGGCCAGTTTGTCGCTGTAAAAAGGAAATTAGATTATGAACCCTGCCGATGACATGTGAATGATAATCTGTACACCGCTGCTGACTATGTAGCTTCTATAAGCAACAATTAAAAAACAGGTATAAAATCTTATTAACTCTACATTCCATTTAGATTGGTGCATGGTGTTGTAAGGCTGATATGTATGTTGATTTCTGACACTGGGTGGCGCGGCTCCAGTGTTACCTTGACAGATGTTATGGGAGATATACAGCAATTGCATGGATCTCATATATGCTATGCACCAGGCTTTATGGTTTCTTAATAATTCCAAGTCCAATGCCAAATCACATTGATGTGTCACCGTCCGAGTACTGACCGCAATGCAAGGACTGGCTATGGGTTTCCTGACCGGAACCTGACAGCAGTCGCAGAGTATGTGCCTATGAGGCATAATATATCTTAGAGATGATCGGCCACCTATCAGGACAACTGTGTAAATCAGAATTTCAATATAATGTATGAAGATTACAATATAGTTATCATTTGGAAGAATGAACATTTCCTTTCGTTTTGTCTGATGCAAGAAGGCATGTCATGAGAAGCGGTAACTTTAATCAATGGATATTGTGCTGCCTTCATTTAATCTCGGCAGATGCTTTTCGGAGGACGTGCCCATGGGAAGTCTAAGTATGAGGCACATGGCACAGACAGCTTGTTAGGATATAGCTGTTCACAGCATCGATAAAAATAGAAATGTGGTGAGCTTGCCCGCTGCTCATCCAATGTGGCAGGGAGTTTTTAACCTCCTGGTTCTTTAATTTGTGATTGTCGGATGCAGAGTCAGAGAAGACAGGTGCGATGTTAGGTTCAATCTCAGATAAATCAGTCTTGGTCACATCAAGTGCAGATGATATACTATACAGATGTAGCAGAGCCACGATGTTTACTTAATGGATACTTATGAATACAAGATGCATTGTGTTTAATCACAGCCTAATAGCCCAAATTTAAAGAGGTTGTCCAACCTTGGGCTACAAGTCTGCAGTCACTCTATGTGACTACAGACTTGTGAATCTTAATATCACTCGCACTGCTTGCTGTGAGGATTCTCTTGTGCCGACGCCAGGATTGGATGTCATGTGAGCGCAAGTATGCGATTTGCATACTTCCGGCCACATTCTGACTAGACATGTCCGACCTTGCTCAATACACCTGCATTGAGCGAGACCACACCTGTCTAGTTGACAAGTGTGTAAGGGGTGAACAAGGTCGTTACATGCCTCCCATCTTTGGACTCTGTTCACATGATTACGTGCTGTACTTTATTGTTTACTATTGTTAAAGTAATGTTGCTGTATTGTTTATGTACTGTTATGTGGATGTCTTTGATATGTGTTTATTTACAGAATTAGGGATAGTATAGAGGTTAGCATAGGATAATAGTGGGGTTAAATTAGTGGGGCACATTAGAGATAGGGAACGGTATTATTAGCTTAGGTTAAGTTAGTATAGGAGTTTTCCAGTTGAGAGGGGCTTCAGAGCAGTGCAGCATAAAGCAGGGTAAATAGAGAGGGACTTCCTGGTGAGAGTCAGGTCAGTCTGGATGCAGCAGTGAAGAGAGACAGTTTGCTAGCCATGGGGATAAGGCTGCTAAGGCATGAAGGGGTCACAGGCTGAACGGTATGCAGGCGGTCACCAGCATGAATAGAAATCAACCTGAAGAGGATTCGAGGTCTACAACTGGGGCAGGTGAAGCTGAGACGGCGAGCCTGGCACATTTTCCTATTGAAGCTGGACCAGGGAATGGTAGGAAGCTGTTGGGCCTAGAGACACGGATGGGACGGAGATTGTCCAGAAGCGAAGCAGGGATAGCTTTCACAGGGATAGAGGTGTCATTAACGTGATTCTACTCAAGTTACAGACTAATGGGGGGTCACCAGGTTTTCTCGATAGGCCGCAAGTCTTTCTAAGGATGGAGTCACACTAGCATATGGCATCCGATGCAAGAGCATCGGATGCCATATGCTAATGACCCTCGGCTCCTGCTCTGCTGCGTGCGGGAGCCCAGTGTCTTGTGACTGTGCTCCGAGCCTCTCGTACAGAGCGGATCGGAGCACAGCTGTGGTGAAGGCAGAGAATCTAATTTCTCTATCTCTTCCATTGCCAGGGTCTGCGTATATCGCACATCACTCGGATGATATCTGAGTGATGTGTGTTGTCTCACTCACATATAGGCTTATATGGGTGCGAGTGAGGCGAGTCTTGGCTGAGTGTCGGTGACAATTGCAGCATGCTGCGATTTCACTCGCACAAATAGTATTACCAGTACTCAGTTATCAAAGTATTCATAAATACACTATGTTCCAAATTATTATGCAAATTGGTTTTAAGTGTCATAGCGATTTTTGTTTTTTTTTTGTAAATGAAACCCATTGATGGTATTGTGTCTCAGGGTTCTTTGGATCACTGAAATCAATCTCAGATACCTGTGATAATTAGTTTGCCATGTGAGCCCAATAAAAGGAAAACTGGATGTTCCACATTATTAAGCAGGCCAGAGTTTTCAAGTAAAATGGGAAAGAAAAAGGATCTCTCTGCTGAAAAGCATCAAAAAGTGCAATGCCTTGGTCAAGGGATGAAAACATTACATATTTCCCGAAAACTTAAGCGTGATAATCGTACTGTTAAGAGATTTGTGGCTGATTCTGAACACAGACGTGTTCGTGCTGATAAAGGCAGAATGAGGAAGGTTTCTTCCAGGCAAGTTCATCGGATTAAGAGAGCAGCTGCTAAAAAGCCATTACAAATCAGCAAACAGATATTTGAAGCTGCTGGTGCCTCTGGAGTCCCTCGAACCACAAGGTGTGGGATCCTTCAAAGGCTTGCTGTGGTGCATAAACCTACGATTCGGCCACCCCTAAACAGTGCTCACAAGCAGAAACGGTTGCAGTGGGCCCAGACATACATGAAGACTAATTTTCTGATGAGTGTTGAGCAACCTTAGATGGTCGAGATGGATGGAGTAGTGGATGGTTGGTGGATGACCACCATGTCCCAACAAGGCTGCGACATAATCAAGGAGGTGGAGGAGTCATGTTTTGGGCTGGAATCGTAGGGAAACAGCTGGTAGGGCCCTTTAAGGTTCCTGAAGGTGTGAAAATGACCTCTGCTAAGTACAGATCACACCTGATTGCCCTTAGCTGCATATATATTCAGTGCAATGGGTCTGCTCCACATATTTCAAATCCCATATTTCAAATTACAGATTTCTAATTACACTACTGTGAATTAGACTAGAATTCTAGAATGCATTTGGCCACATATGAATCCTACAGCATTGTCATCATCACCTTGTGACTGAGATGTTCTTCTGTTCTCACAGGTATGAACTGCAAATTTCCCCATCTTTCCAGTGTGTAACGGGTCTGGGAGGCGGAACCTCTGAGCTTTATTATACAAGGAGGCTTTCCTTGTAAAGGAGCGGGTGGCGCCCGGGGAGACGGGCAGGAAGTCACTGCAAGTGACAGGAGCAGTCTCTGGACAGACAGGTGGGAGGTCACGGCAAGTGACCGGGGCAGTCTCTTGATAAACAGGCGGGTAGTCACGGCAAGTGACCGGGGCAGTCTCTGGGTAGACAGGCAGGTAGTCACGGCAAGTGACCGGGACAGTCTCAGGACAAACAGGCGGGTAGTCACGGCAAGTGACCGGGGCAGTCTCTGGGTAGACAGGCAGGTAGTCACGGCAAGTGACCGGGGCAGTCTCTGGACAAACAGGCGGGTAGTCACGGCAAGTGACCGGGGCAGTCTCTGGGTAGACAGGCAGGTAGTCACGGCAAGTGACCGGGGCCGTCTCTGGATAAACAGGCAGGCAAGGGGCCGGGGCAGTCTCTGAATGGACAGGTATATACGACCTGAGATGGTGGAGCCTCCCGGTAGGCTAACAGGCAGATGACAGATGAGCGCCCCCAAGTGAGCAGGCGAGAGTCTCTGGAATAGCCGATGGACACCGCAGGTGATGGCCGAACCTCTAGGTAGGCTTGCAGGCAGATGGCAGATGAGCGCCCCCAAGTGAGCAGGCGAGAGTCTCTGGAATAGCCGATGGACACCGCAGGTGATGGCCGTACCTCCAGGTAGGCTTGCAGGCAGATGGCAGATGAGCGCCCCAAGTGAGCAGGCGAGAGTCTATGGAATTGCCGATGGTCACCACATGTGACGGCCGAACCTCCAGGCAGGCTAGCGGGCAGGTAGCAGACAGCAAACTGGCAGGAAACAGGCAGGTAACTGGTAACGGACCCTGAGGGCTGAAGCAGAGTTAAACAGTGCAACAACAACATTGCTCGGGCACCTCCATTAAGGAGGAAGTACTTTATATAGGGTGGAGTCCTCCGGCATTGGCCGGGGACCTTTTTGAAAGATGCGCGCGGCCCCTTTAAGAGCGGGGGAGCGCGCGGGCGCGCGCCCTAAGTCCAGGAGCAGGGAAGGAGCGCGCAGCCCCAGCAGGACGGAAGGAGGACGCTGAGCGCGGGTAAGGGGGGCGACGTCCCTGCCTGGCAGAGGACGCTGTCGCAGGGGAACCGCGTCCCTGCCTGGCAGAGGGCAGGGGCGTCGGCGCTACACAGTGATCCTGAATGCGCTACAGTACCCCCCCCTCTAGGCCCCCCCTTCTTTAGGCCAGAAAGAAATTTAGCTAGGATGAGAGGGGCATGGATGTTCTCCCGAGGCTCCCACGTTCTCTCCTCAGGACCAAACCCCTTCCAATCCACCAGAAAATAGGTCTTTCTTCCTACCCTTTTGGTGGCCAGAATGTTCTCTACCTCAAATTCGTCTTCAGCAGACACTGGAGCAGGAGGTGTACCTGTAGATTTGACAAAAGAGTTAAGTACCACCGGTTTGAGGAGAGATACATGGAAGGAGTTAGGAATCCGCAAATTGGCCGGGAGTTTTAATTTATAGGACACCGGGTTGATCTGACTGATGATCTCAAAAGGACCGATGAACCGAGGGCCTAACTTGTAGGAAGGAATCTTGAGCCGGACATACTTGGACGAAAGCCAGACCTTATCCCCAGGACGGAATTGAGGAGGATCCAGACGTTTTTTGTCAGCATGTTTCTTCATGCGCTCGGATGACAGAATGAGTGCGGACCGGGTACTCTCCCATATGGAGGAAAATTCGTTAACCAGAGATTCCGCAGCTGGATTGTCCACAGAGATGGAGACAGGAACAGGGATCCGAGGGTGTTGACCGAAGACTACAAAAAACGGAGATTTGGAGGAAGATTCGCTCTCGTGATTGTTGTAAGAGAATTCGGCCCAAGGCAGGAGATCCACCCAGTCAGAATGGTGGGCATTAACGAAGTGCCGGAGATAACTGGTCAGATTCTGATTGATTCGCTCGACTTGTCCATTGGACTGCGGGTGGTAAGCAGAGGAGAAATCCAAGGTGACGTCTAGCAACTTACAAGTGGCTCTCCAGAAACGTGAGGTGAACTGTACCCCACGATCCGACACAATGTGACGAGGCAGACCATGAAGACGGAAGATGTGGCGGATAAAGTCTTTAGCCAACTCGGGTGCAGACGGAAGCCCTGGCAGGGAAATGAAGTGAGCCATCTTGGAAAATCGGTCAACGACCACCCAAATGACCGTACAACCGGCAGAGACGGGCAGATCTGTTATGAAGTCCATGGCTATATGCTGCCAGGGGGCAGCGGGTACAGGAAGCGGAAGAAGACGGCCGGCAGGCAGGTATCTCGGAACTTTGTTGCGGGCACAGGAGACACAGGCAGAAACAAAGTCTATTACGTCCTGGTGCAGGGTAGGCCACCAGTAATGCCGAGTAATGAGCTGGAGGGTCTTTCTCTGACCAGCGTGGCCAGCTAGTTTAGACGAATGACCCCAGTGTAGGATTCTCTTCCGATCGGTTACTGATACGAACGTCTTACCAGGAGGGAGACGATTTAGACTCACGGGAGCCACCTGCATGACTCTGGCGGGATCGATGATATGTTTAGGTTCCTCCTCGAGATCCGACACCAGGAAGGACCGGGACAAGGCGTCCGCCTTGATGTTCTTGTCAGCCGGGCGAAAATGTAAAAGAAAATCAAAGCGGGCAAAAAACAAGGACCACGGGCTTGGCGAGGGTTAAGTCTCTGGGCATGCTGGAGGTAAGCCAGATTTTTGTGGTCAGTGTAAATGATTACCGGATGAAGAGCCCCCTCGAGTAGGTAACGCCACTCCTCCAATGCCAGCTTGATGGCCAATAAATCTCGGTCTCCTATGGAGTAATTGCGCTCAGAAGAGGAGAAGAGTTTGGAGAAGAAGCCGCAAGAAACCATCCTCCCGGATGAAGATCTTTGAGTAAGTACCGCTCCGGCTCCAGAAGAAGAAGCGTCCACCTCCAGGAAGAACTGCTTGTTGCCGTCCGGACGATGCAGCACTGAAGCGGAAGAGAAGGCCTGTTTTAAAGAAAGAAAGGCCTCCTCTGCTTCGGGCGTCCACTGTTTGGGATTAGCATCCTTGCGGGTGAGCGCGGAGATTGGAGCAGTCCGGGAAGAGAAGTGCGGTATGAAAAGGCGGTAATAATTGGCGAATCCCAGGAACCGCTGAATGGCCTTCAACCCCTCCGGTCGGGGCCATTTCTCGATGGCAGACAGTTTCTCCGGATCCATTCGTAGGCCAGTCTGAGAAATTATGTAGCCCAAAAACGGAAGCGAGGTCTGCTCAAAGAGGCACTTCTCATATTTGGCGAAGAGGTGATTCTGCCTGAGCAGAACCTGACGAACATCCCTCCGGTGAGACTGGAGATCCGGAGAGAAGACCAAGATGTCGTCTAGGTACACCACAACGCAGGAGTAGAGAAGGTCCCGAAAGATGTCATTGACCAACTCCTGAAAGACTGCTGGAGCATTACAGAGACCAAAGGGCATCACCAAATACTCGTAGTGGCCGTCCCGGGTGTTGAATGCCGTCTTCCATTCATCTCCCCGACGGATACGGACCAGGTTATATGCCCCACGAAGATCCAGTTTGGTGAAGATTCTAGCCCCCCTCAGACGATCAAACAATTCTGGAATGAGCGGAAGAGGGTACTTATTCTTCACCGTGATCAAATTTAGGCCTCTGTAGTCAATACAGGGACGGAGAGAGCCGTCTTTCTTTTTCACGAAGAAGAAACCTGCTCCCGCTGGGGAGGTAGATTTCCGGATGAATCCCTTGGCCAAATTCTCCTCGATATATTCGGACATCGACCTGGTCTCAGCAGCGGACAATGGGTAAATACGCCCACGGGGAGGCGTAGTACCGGGTAGCAGGTCGATCGGGCAATCATACGGTCTGTGAGGGGGTAATGTCTCTGCTTCCTTTTTATTAAAGACATCAGCGAATGACCAATATGGAATCGGGAGCCCTGGTAGATTAGTTGGTGTAGGAGAAGGACGGACGGGATGAACAGGAACCAAACACGTTTTATGACAGTCCTGTCCCCAGCGAAGGATCTCTCCAGTCTGCCAATCGAGCACGGGTGCATGCTTTTGGAGCCAAGGCAGACCTAGTAAGAAAGCGTGAGAGAGTCCAGGCAGAACATGAAACGAGATGCTCTCAGAATGCAACATTCCCACCTGCAGGGTTATGGCTTCAGTGATAAGTTGGATGGGACGTGGTAGGAGACCCCCATCCACAGCAGCAACAGATACTGGTTCACCCAGAGGTTTGGTAGGAATGCGATATTTTTCTACAAGAGCCTGTGAAACAAGATTCCCGGCTGCTCCAGAATCAAGTTGGGCTAGTTCGAAGTAACGGTTCTCACCGAGGAGAATTGAGACTGACAGCAGCAGAGATGAAGAGGATTTATTTTTGTCTAGGTGGACCTCTCCGAGCGAACCTGGACACAGGCGTTTCCCGACCTCTCTGGGCAGGTACGGATCCGGTGCTCCTTACTGCCACAGTAGAAGCAACTCCCTTCGGCACGGCGTAAGTCCTGACGGGCTTTGACCATCTTGGTCTGGTCGACTTGCATAGGCTCAGAAGAGTGTACCTGGGGAGAAACGGAAGGAGTTACAGGTCTCTGAAAAGAAGGAGCTAGACGAGGAAACCTTCTCTCACGGGAGACCTCCTTAGCGCGCTCCTGGAACCGTAGATCAATTCGATTGGCAAGAGTTATTAGGTCATCGAGAGAGGTTGGAATGTCCCGACTGGCAAGTTCATCTTTAATACGGCCGGACAGACCCTCCCAGAAGACAGATATCAGAGCGTCATTATCCCAAGCCAGCTCCGAGGCAAGGGTACGGAACCGTATGGCATATTGACCCACGGTGAGACTTCCCTGACGGAGACGCAGCAGAGCTGATGCAGAGGAGGTCTTCCGTCCGGGTTCGTCGAATACCTTCCGGAAGGCTGAGAGAAAAGCGGACAGGTCAGACACCAGAGGATCTTCTCTCTCCCAAAGAGGATTTAGCCAGGCCAGGGCCTCTCCGGTGAGATGGGACATGATGAAGGCAATTTTGGCCCGGTCGGAGTTAAACTGGTGTGCCAGGAGTTCAAAATGCAGGGTGCACTGGTTAATGAAACCCCGAGCCAGAGCAGGGTCGCCTCCAAACCGAGGAGGAGCTGAAAGTCGAGGTCCAGGAATGGAAACCACAGAATTGGTAAGCAGCGGAACTGCCGGATTGCGAGTCATGGCGCCCGCGGAGGTTGCTGGTGAAGTAGTCAGGGTGTCCAGGCGGGAATTAACATTCCGCAGGTGACCCAGGATGGACTCCTGTTGAGACCTCTGACGAGACAGTTCATGACACAGGTCAGAGAGCGAGGGAGTTTGGGTGCCACCGGGTTCCATGGCCCGAGCAAACTGTAACGGGTCTGGGAGGCGGAACCTCTGAGCTTTATTATACAAGGAGGCTTTCCTTGTAAAGGAGCGGGTGGCGCCCGGGGAGACGGGCAGGAAGTCACTGCAAGTGACGGGAGCAGTCTCTGGACAGACAGGTGGGAGGTCACGGCAAGTGACCGGGGCAGTCTCTGGATAAACAAGCGGGTAGTCACGGCAAGTGACCGGGGCAGTCTCTGGGTAGACAGGCAGGTAGTCACGGCAAGTGACCGGGACAGTCTCAGGACAAACAGGCGGGTAGTCACGGCAAGTGACCGGGGCAGTCTCTGGGTAGACAGGCAGGTAGTCACGGCAAGTGACCGGGGCAGTCTCTGGACAAACAGGCGGGTAGTCACGGCAAGTGACCGGGGCAGTCTCTGGGTAGACAGGCAGGTAGTCACGGCAAGTGACCGGGGCCGTCTCTGGATAAACAGGCAGGCAAGGGGCCGGGGCAGTCTCTGAATGGACAGGTATATACGACCTGAGATGGTGGAGCCTCCCGGTAGGCTAACAGGCAGATGACAGATGAGCGCCCCCAAGTGAGCAGGCGAGAGTCTCTGGAATAGCCGATGGACACCGCAGGTGATGGCCGAACCTCCAGGTAGGCTTGCAGGCAGATGGCAGATGAGCGCCCCCAAGTGAGCAGGCGAGAGTCTCTGGAATAGCCGATGGACACCGCAGGTGATGGCCGTACCTCCAGGTAGGCTTGCAGGCAGATGGCAGATGAGCGCCCCCAAGTGAGCAGGCAAGAGTCTCTGGAATTGCCGATGGTCACCGCATGTGACGGCCGAACCTCCAGGCAGGCTAGCGGGCAGGTAGCAGACAGCAAACTGGCAGGAAACAGGCAGGTAACTGGTAACGGACCCTGAGGGCTGAAGCAGAGTTAAACAGTGCAACAACAACATTGCTCGGGCACCTCCATTAAGGAGGAAGTACTTTATATAGGGTGGAGTCCTCCGGCATTGGCCGGGGACCTTTTTGAAAGATGCGTGCGGCCCCTTTAAGAGCGGGGGAGCGCGCGGGCGCGCGCCCTAAGTCCAGAAGCAGGGGAGGAGTGCGCGGCCCCAGCAGGACGGAAGGAGGACGCTGAGCGCGGGTAAGGGGGGCGACGTCCCTGCCTGGCAGAGGACGCTGTCGCAGGGGAACCGCGTCCCTGCCTGGCAGAGGGCAGGGGCGTCGGCGCTACACAGTGATCCTGAATGCTCTCATGTGTTGTAAGGTTCTGTGTACATGTTCCTGAAACTCAGTTTGTTCGTCAGCCATTTTACTTTCTGTCTTGCTGCAGCTATCTTGCCCTCAGTCAAAATGGAGTTTCCAGCTTGCATATTCCCGCCCTGATTCTCTCCTTTTGCTTCTTAAGCAGCCACAGCTGAGCAATCAGTGCTTCAGAATCTAGCCTGCAGTGAACCTGTGACCTGACTCCTAAAGCCTTGGACCTTGTACTCCAGCTATTCCTACTGAGGAACTCTGAAGCACTTGTGGACTCTGAACCCTGCTCTTTGAAAGACCCACGTTTTCATGGACTTACGGTAACAGAGAAGAAGATCCTGAACCTGTTGTGGAGAGTGATTTCTGAGCTTAGATTACTCTGGCCTGCTGTGTCTCCTGCTTCTGTGTCTGCAAACTGTGTGACTATTTTTGCCAACTTGTATGAAGTAATACAAGACTTTCTATATCAAACCTGTGTCTCATGTATTTTCATCGCACCCAAGCACAAGACGCTATATGAACTGTACTACATACATTACAAGATTCTGAAGCCAAAACGTTAGTGTCTGCTGGGTCTGGAAAGGCTGTGTCTGCTGTAACTGTGGATATCGGATGTCCGGTTGTACTTTCTGTGATGACAGTGGTTGTGACTTCTCACAACCATTCCAGGTGAGCAATTCCCTTAAGTGTTTTTTTTTTCTGCAGTGTTACCACAGGTAAACACTATTGTTTTTTTGTTTGTTTTTTTCTCTTTTCTCTTTTTTGTCTGCTGTAACTGTGGATATCAGATGTCCAGGTGAACTTTCTGTGATGATAGTGGTTGTGACTTCTCACAACCATTCCAGGTGAGCAATTCCCTTAAGTGTTTTTTTTTTCTGCAGTGTTACCACAGGTAAACACTATTGTTTTTTTGTTTGTTTTTTTCTCTTTTCTCTTTTTTGTCTGCTGTAACTGTGGATATCAGATGTCCGGGTGAACTTTCTGTGATGATAGTGGTTGTGACTTCTCACAACCATTCCAGGTGAGCAGTTCCCTTAATTTTTTTTCTCTCTGCAGTGTTACCACAGGTAAACACTATTGTTTTTTTTTTTTTCTCCTCTCCTCTTCTTCCAGTACTCCTGTCTTAAAAGATCTGGAAAATGGAGGCCCGCATAAAGGAACTTTGCGGAGTGACTGATAATATCCTTGCAGATTTGCAGAATATAAAGACCCGTTTTTCAAGCCTACAGGACCTCACTAATCACAATTTGCAAGTGTTTGGACAGACTGCCCAGGATTTGCGAGCCAGGATTGAGGTTCTAGAAGAGCGAGTCCAGGCTCCTGCCGTAGCCCCGAGTTCTGGGATTCCCAAGTTGCCCCCTTTTCGTTTTGGCGGTGAACGTGAGAAATTCAGGGGATTTATTAATCAATGCAATCTTTTTTTTTCTGCACATGCTTCACAATTTCCCACTGAACGATCTAAGGTGCTTAATATAATTATGTTGCTTACCAACAAGGCTTTGATGTGGGCAAACCCTCTGATTGAGACTGAGGATGATTGTTTGAATCACCTTGATGCTTTTATTTCAGCCATGGGGCAGGTGTTTGATGACCCCAATCGAGGTGCAACAGCTGAAGCAGCCATGTTAGCTTTGCGCCAAGGTAAGCACTCGGTAGCTGAATATGCCTTGGATTTCAGGAGATGGGCCCTTGATACCACCTGGGACAGTTCCGCCAAAAAATCTATTTTTCGAAAGGGGTTATCTCCACTGATTAAGGATGAACTTGCTCGTGCCGACCCTCCCACTGCGTTAGGTGACTTTATTAACTACTGCATCCGTATTGATACTCGTCTGACTGAACGCAGGCAAGAGAGATGGTTCGAAAGCAATCGCACTAACCTTTTCCTACCTTCCGCTCCAGCTAAGGAACCTTTGAGTAGGATTACACGGGAACCTGAACCTGAACCCATGCAGGTAGACTCTTTACAACGACGGGTTAGTGATGCACGCAAGGAACATCGTTTTAAGGAAAATCTATGTTTCTATTGTGGTAAGTCAGGGCACTTCATTATAAACTGCCCCAGCCGTTCTCGTAAGA
This sequence comes from Oophaga sylvatica, assembly GCA_033576555.1. Taxonomy (NCBI): domain Eukaryota; kingdom Metazoa; phylum Chordata; class Amphibia; order Anura; family Dendrobatidae; genus Oophaga; species Oophaga sylvatica. The sequence continues at coordinate 282,958,114 of JARQOD010000002.1, read as the reverse complement.
CTACTGCAGCACTCATTCATTGTGAGTGTTGCGAGAGGGGATCTGTCAGGTCCGAGCCTCAGGCTCCAGAGAGATCTGCAGCAACAGATCTTGATTTCTCGGACTTAAACTCCGTTACCTCTGAGGACGTTGACTGTGTAAACGCTGCCATTTTTCAAGTTTCCTCAGCGGTGTCCCAGCTGAGTTGTAAGAAAAACAATTCTCATTGCTTTCTTTCCATCAAACTCTGGGTTGACTCAGCTTGGGTGTCTAGCTCTGCTATGATCGACTCAGGGGCAAGTGGAAATTTTATGGATGTCTCCTTTGCTCTGAAACAGGGGATACGTTCAGTGAAGAAGGCTACTCCAGTACAGATGGAAACTGTGGATGGCTCCCTGCTGACCTCTGGACCAGTGGATCAGGAAACAGAGCCTTTGAGGGTTCTTATGGGTAAAGATCATCAAGAGAAACTGTCCTTTATGCTTATCTCTTCTCCCCACTTTCCCATTATTCTAGGGCTACCATGGCTGCAGGCTCAGAATCCTACCATTAACTGGGAGACCAAGGAATTACACTTTCCAGAGAAACAGATGAGTCCAAAAGTTTCAGCTTGCTCTGTTCCTAAAGGAACCATGTCAGTCCCTGAACTACCAGCTGTATACCAGGACTATGTGGATTTATGTGACAAGAAGAACGCTGACCAGCTTCCTCCTCACCGTCCATATGATTGTCCAATTGAATTATTGCCTGGAGCAGAGATACCTTTTGGTAAGATCTACCCCCTGGCGGGGCCCGAGCTAAAGGCTTTAAAGGATTACATAGACGAAAATCTAGCCAAGGGCTTCATACGCCCCTCTTCATCTCCTGCAGGTGCACCCATCTTCTTTGTAAAGAAGAAAGATGGATCTCTGAGACCATGCGTAGACTATAGGGAACTCAATAAGGTTACTATTAGAAACCGTTATCCATTGCCTTTAATCCCTGAGTTATTGGAGAGAGTGCGACATGCCAAAATTTTCTCTAAACTAGATCTTCGTGGGGCCTATAACTTAGTCCGTATTAGACCTGGGGATGAATGGAAGACTGCATTCAGGTCACGCTATGGACACTTTGAATATCTAGTTATGCCTTTTGGTCTGAGTACCGCCCCAGCCACTTTCCATCACTTGGTGAATGACATCTTCAGGGATCTCCTAGATACATTCGTGGTAATTTATTTGGATGATATTCTAATTTTTTCTAACTCCACAGAGGAACATCATGGACATGTGAGAATGGTCTTGGAACGTCTAAGACAAAATCATCTTTACATCAAACTTGAAAAGTGTGAATTCCATAGGACCGAAATTCAATTTCTGGGGTATGTACTGTCTACACAAGGAATTAGTATGGATGGAAGCAAAACCCAAGCCATCAAGGATTGGCCAAGTCCTAGAAATGTGAAGGAGGTACAGCGCTTCATCGGGTTTGCCAACTTCTATAGACGTTTCATTAGAAATTTCTCTGAGGTAGTGTCACCTATCACCCAACTTACCCGGAAAGAGTCTAGGTTCTCCTGGACTCCCCAAGCCCAGGAAGCATTTTCCCGTCTAAAAGATAAATTTACCACTGCACCTATCCTAGTACATCCCAACCCCAAGCTTGCCTTCATAATAGAGGTGGATGCTTCAGACTGTGCCGTTGGAGCTATACTCTCTCAGAGAACAGGTGAGAAGAATGTCTTGCATCCCTGTGCCTTCTTTTCCCAGCAGTTGTCTTCGGCTGAGAGGAACTACGATGTGGGCAATAGAGAGTTGTTGGCCATTATTGCCGCCTTCAAAGAATGGAGACACCTTCTTCAGGGAGCTGCACAGCAAATAGTCGTCCTGACAGATCATCGTAACCTTGAGTTTATCAGGTCGGCTAAGTGCCTGACTCCTCGCCAGGCTCGCTGGAATCTTTTCTTAAACCAATTTAATTTTATCATTTCTTATAGACCAGGATCGAGCAATGGAAAGGCTGATGCACTCTCTAGGATTTACTCAGCAGAGACACGTCCAATTACTCCTCCTAAGACTATTCTTCCTGACTCTAGATTCCTAGGAGTAATTCATAATCAAGACCTACTTAAGGACATCAAGGAAGCATACCATGCGGATTCCTTTTTGGCACAACCCCCAAGGGACGTAAGTCTTGTCTTTAAGAATGGTGTGTGGATTCAGGGACAACACCTGTATATTCCTGAAACAGTCAGATTGAGAGTATTGCAACTCATTCACGATTCCAAGATAGCTGGGCATAGAGGAATTCTAAAGACACAGGAATTTCTCTCTCGTTTCTTTTGGTGGCCCACTTGCAGGAAGGATGTTTTAAACTATGTCACTTCATGTGAAGTCTGTGCAAGATGCAAAACACCTCGCTCCTCACCAACTGGTCTGTTACAGCCTCTTCCCACCCCGTCCTGCCCGTGGGGATCCATTTCTATGGACTTCATTGTGGAGTTACCAACCTCTCAAGGGAAGAACACCATTCTAGTGGTGGTTGACCGTCTAACAAAGGCAGCTCATTTTATCCCTTGTGTCGACTTACCCACTGCAAAACAGACATCAGATTTGATGATTAAAGATGTGTTTCGCTTACATGGAGTACCGGATGAGGTTATTTCGGATCGAGGGGTGCAATTCACTTCTAGGTTTTGGCAAAATTTCTGTGCAGCATTGGACATTAAAGTAAACCTTTCTTCTGCTTTTCATCCCCAGACTAATGGACAGACCGAACGAACCAATCAAACCCTGGAGCAGTATCTCCGCTGCTTTATCTGCCACCTACAGGATGATTGGGTGGATCTACTTCCATTAGCCGAGTTCTCGTATAACAACTCTCAGAGTGCCTCCACTAAGCAGTCTCCTTTTTACTCTAATCTAGGTTATCATCCTAACATTCTACCACGATTTCCCATAGAAACGCCTTTACCAGCAGTGGCTGAAAGAATCACGTCTTTACAGAAGAATATGGATCTTCTAAAGGAGAATCTGGAATCGGCTCAGGAAAGGTACAAGAAAGCAGCAGATAAATTTCGTAAACCTGCACCAGCTTTCAAGGTAGGAGACTTGGTCTGGCTGTCAACCAGAAATCTTAAGTTAAGGATTCCATCGTCTAAGTTGGGACATAAGTACATTGGACCCTATAAAATCAGTAAAATTATAAGTGCCGTTGCTTGTCGTCTTCAACTGCCCAGAACTATGAGAATTCACCCTGTCTTTCATGTATCCTGTAATGTATGTAGTACAGTTCATACAGCGTCTTGTGCTTGGGTGCGATGAAAACACAGGAGTCACAGGTTTGATATAGAAAAGTCCTGTATTACTTCATACAAGTTGGCAGAAATAGTCACACAGTTTGCAGACACAGAAACAGGAGACACAGCAGGCCAGAGTAATCCAAGCTCAGCAATCACTCTCCAATACAGATTCAGGATCTTCTTCTCTGTTACCGTAAGTCCATGCAAACGTGGGTCTTTCAAAGAGCAGGGTTCAGAGTCCACAAGTGCTTCAGAGTTCCTCAGTAGGAATAGCTGGAGTACAAGGTCCAAGGCTTACAGGAGTCAAGTCACAGGTTCACTGCAGGCTAGATTCTGAAGCACTGATTGCTCAGCTGTGGCTGCTTAAGAAGCAAAGGAGAGAATCAGGGCGGGAACATGCAAGCTGGAAACTCCATTTTGACTGAGGGCAAGATAGCTGCAGCAAGACAGAAAGTAAAATGGCTGACGAACAAACTGAGTTTCAGGAATATATACATAGAACCTTACATTACTCCCCCTTAAGGACAACCTCCGGATGACCTCAGACCAGGCTTGTGTGGGTACCTCTGATGAAACTGACGGAGCAAGCGAGGAGCATTAACGTTATTGACCGGTTCCCATGAGTTGTCCTCCACTGGGTAGCCCTGCCATTTAATCAGATATTGTAACTGATTTCTATACAACCTGGAATCTAAAATCCCCTCCACCACAAATTCTTCCTGACCATCGACCAGCACTGGGTCAGGGCAAGGAGAGGAACGTCCAGGAAACGTATTGGGTGTCGCAGCCTTTAGTAGGGATACATGAAAGACAGGGTGGATTCTCATAGTTCTGGGCAGTTGAAGACGACAAGCAACGGCACTTATAATTTTACTGATTTTATAGGGTCCAATGTACTTATGTCCCAACTTAGACGATGGAATCCTTAACTTAAGATTTCTGGTTGACAGCCAGACCAAGTCTCCTACCTTGAAAGCTGGTGCAGGTTTACGAAATTTATCTGCTGCTTTCTTGTACCTTTCTTGAGCCGATTCCAGATTTTCCTTTAGAAGATCCATATTCTTCTGTAAAGACGTGATTCTTTCAGCCACTGCTGGTAAAGGCGTTTCTATGGGAAATCGTGGTAGAATGTTAGGATGATAACCTAGATTAGAGTAAAAAGGAGACTGTTTAGTGGAGGCACTCTGAGAGTTGTTATACGAGAACTCAGCTAATGGAAGTAGATCCACCCTATCATCCTGTAGGTGGCAGATAAAGCAGTGGAGATACTGCTCCAGGGTTTGATTGGTTCGTTCGGTCTGTCCATTAGTCTGGGGATGAAAAGCAGAAGAAAGGTTTACTTTAATGTCCAATGCTGCACAGAAATTTTGCCAAAACCTAGAAGTGAATTGCACCCCTCGATCCGAAATAACCTCATCCGGTACTCCATGTAAGCGAAACACATCTTTAATCATCAAATCTGATGTCTGTTTTGCAGTGGGTAAGCCGACACAAGGGATAAAATGAGCTGCCTTTGTTAGATGGTCAACCACCACTAGAATGGTGTTCTTCCCTTGAGAGGTTGGTAACTCCACAATGAAGTCCATAGAAATGGATCCCCACGGGCGGGACGGGGTGGGAAGAGGCTGTAACAGACCAGTTGGTGAGGAGCGAGGTGTTTTGCATCTTGCACAGACCTCACATGAAGTGACATAATTCAAAACATCCTTCCTGCAAGTGGGCCACCAAAAGAAACGAGAAAGAAATTCCTGTGTCTTTAGAATTCCTCTATGCCCAGCTATCTTGGAATCGTGAATGAGTTGCAATACTCTTAATCTGACTGTTTCAGGAATATACAGACGTTGTCCCTGAATCCACACACCATTCTTAAAGACAAGACTTACGTCCCTTGGGGGTTGTGCCAAAAAGGAATCCGCATGGTATGCTTCCTTGATGTCCTTAAGTAGGTCTTGATTATGAATTACTCCTAGGAATCTAGAGTCAGGAAGAATAGTCTTAGGAGGAGTAATTGGACGTGTCTCTGCTGAGTAAATCCTAGAGAGTGCATCAGCCTTTCCATTGCGCGATCCTGGTCTATAAGAGATGATAAAATTAAATTGGTTTAAGAAAAGATTCCAGCGAGCCTGGCGAGGAGTCAGGCACTTAGCCGACCTGATAAACTCAAGGTTACGATGGTCTGTCAGGACGACTATTTGCTGTGCAGCTCCCTGAAGAAGGTGTCTCCATTCTTTGAAGGCGGCAATAATGGCCAACAACTCTCTATTGCCCACATCGTAGTTCCTCTCAGCCGAAGACAACTGCTGGGAAAAGAAGGCACAGGGATGCAAGACATTCTTCTCACCTGTTCTCTGAGAGAGTATAGCTCCAACGGCACAGTCTGAAGCATCCACCTCTATTATGAAGGCAAGCTCGGGGTTGGGATGTACTAGGATAGGTGCAGTGGTAAATTTATCTTTTAGACGGGAAAATGTTTCCTGGGCTTGGGGAGTCCAGGAAAACCTAGACTCTTTCCGGGTAAGTTGAGTGATAGGTGACACTACCTCAGAGAAATTTCTAATGAAACGTCTATAGAAGTTGGCAAACCCGATGAAGCGCTGTACCTCCTTCACATTTCTAGGACTTGGCCAATCCTTGATGGCTTGGGTTTTGCTTCCATCCATACTAATTCCTTGTGTAGACAGTACATACCCCAGAAATTGAATTTCGGTCCTATGGAATTCACACTTTTCAAGTTTGATGTAAAGATGATTTTGTCTTAGACGTTCCAAGACCATTCTCACATGTCCATGATGTTCCTCTGTGGAGTTAGAAAAAATTAGAATATCATCCAAATAAATTACCACGAATGTATCTAGGAGATCCCTGAAGATGTCATTCACCAAGTGTTGGAAAGTGGCTGGGGCGGTACTCAGACCAAAAGGCATAACTAGATATTCAAAGTGTCCATAGCGTGACCTGAATGCAGTCTTCCATTCATCCCCAGGTCTAATACGGACTAAGTTATAGGCCCCACGAAGATCTAGTTTAGAAAAAATTTTGGCATGTCGCACTCTCTCCAATAACTCAGGGATTAAAGGCAATGGATAACGGTTTCTAATAGTAACCTTATTGAGTTCCCTATAGTCTACGCATGGTCTCAGAGATCCATCTTTCTTCTTTACAAAGAAGATGGGTGCACCTGCAGGAGATGAAGAGGGGCGTATGAAGCCCTTGGCTAGATTTTCGTCTATGTAATCCTTTAAAGCCTTTAGCTCGGGCCCCGCCAGGGGGTAGATCTTACCAAAAGGTATCTCTGCTCCAGGCAATAATTCAATTGGACAATCATATGTACGGTGAGGAGGAAGCTGGTCAGCGTTCTTCTTGTCACATAAATCCACATAGTCCTGGTATACAGCTGGTAGTTCAGGGACTGACATGATTCCTTTAGGAACAGAGCAAGCTGAAACTTTTGGACTCATCTGTTTCTCTGGAAAGTGTAATTCCTTGGTCTCCCAGTTAATGGTAGGATTCTGAGCCTGCAGCCATGGTAGCCCTAGAATAATGGGAAAGTGGGGAGAAGAGATAAGCATAAAGGACAGTTTCTCTTGATGATCTTTACCCATAAGAACCCTCAAAGGCTCTGTTTCCTGATCTACTGGTCCAGAGGTCAGCAGGGAGCCATCCACAGTTTCCATCTGTACTGGAGTAGCCTTCTTCACTGAACGTATTCCCTGTTTCAGAGCAAAGGAGACATCCATAAAATTTCCACTTGCCCCTGAGTCGATCATAGCAGAGCTAGACACCCAAGCTGAGTCAACCCAGAGTTTGATGGAAAGAAAGCAATGGAATTGTTTTTCTTACAACTCAGCTGGGACATCGCTGAGGAAACTTGAAAAATGGCAGCGTTTACACAGTCAACGTCCTCAGAGGTAACGGAGTTTAAGTCCGAGAAATCAAGATCTGTTGCTGCAGATCTCTCTGGAGCCTGAGGCTCGGACCTGACAGATCCCCTCTCGCAACACTCACAATGAATGAGTGCTGCAGTAGTCTTACGAGAACGGCTGGGGCAGTTTATAATGAAGTGCCCTGACTTACCACAATAGAAACATAGATTCTCCTTAAAACGATGTTCCTTGCGTGCATCACTAACCCGTCGTTGTAAAGAGTCTACCTGCATGGGTTCAGGTTCAGGTTCCCGTGTAATCCTACTCAAAGGTTCCTTAGCTGGAGAGGAAGGTAGGAAAAGGTTAGTACGATTGCTTTCGAACCATCTCTCTTGCCTGCGTTCAGTCAGACGAGTATCAATACGGATGCAGTAGTTAATAAAGTCACCTAACGCAGTGGGAGGGTCGGCACGAGCAAGTTCATCCTTAATCAGTGGAGATAACCCCTTTCGAAAAATAGATTTTTTGGCGGAACTGTCCCAGGTGGTATCAAGGGCCCATCTCCTGAAATCCAAGGCATATTCAGCTACCGAGTGCTTACCTTGGCGCAAAGCTAACATGGCTGCTTCAGCTGTTGCACCTCGATTGGGGTCATCAAACACCTGCCCCATGGCTGAAATAAAATCATCAAGGTGATTCAAACAATCATCCTCAGTCTCAATCAGAGGGTTTGCCCACATTAAAGCCTTGTTGGTAAGCAACATAATTATAGTAAGCACCTTAGATCGTTCAGTGGGAAATTGTGAAGCATGTGCAGAAAAAAAAAGATTGCATTGATTAATAAATCCCCTGAATTTCTCACGTTCACCGCCAAAACGAAAAGGGGGCAACTTGGGAATCCCAGCACCCGGGGCTACGGCAGGAGCCTGGACTCGCCCCTCTAGAACCTCAATCCTGGCTCGCAAATCCTGGGTAGTCTGTCCAACCACTTGCAAATTGTGATTATTGAGGTCCTGTAGATTTGTAAAACGGGTCTTTATATTCTGCAAATCTGCAAGGATATTATCAGTCACTCCGCAAAGTTCCTTTATGCGGGCCTCCATTTTCCAGATCTTTTAAGACAGGATTACTGGAAGAAGAGGAGAGAAAAAAAACAATAGTGTTCACCTGTGGCAACACTGCAGAGAGAAAAAAAAAATTAAGGGAACTGCTCACCTGAAATGGTTGTGAGAAGTCACAACCACTATCATCACAGAAAGTTTCAACCAGACATCTGATATCCAGAGTTACAGCAGACAAAAAAGAGAAAAGAAAGGAAAAAAAAAAAAAACAATAGTGTTTACCTGTGGTAACACTGCAAAAAGAAAAAACTTAAGGGAATTGCTCACCTGGAATGGTTGTGAGAAGTCACAACCACTGTCATCACAGAAAGTACAACCGGACGTCTGATATCCACAGTACAGCAGACACAGCCTTCCAGACCCAGCAGACACTAACGTTTTGGCTTCAGAATCTTGTAATGTATGTAGTACAGTTCATATAGCGTCTTGTGCTTGGGTGCGATGAAAACACAGGAGTCACAGGTTTGATATAGAAAAGTCCTGTATTACTTCATACAAGTTGGCAGAAATAGTCACACAGTTTGCAGACACAGAAACAGGAGACACAGCAGGCCAGAGTAATCCAAGCTCAGCAATCACTCTCCAATACAGATTCAGGATCTTCTTCTCTGTTACCGTAAGTCCATGCAAACGTGGGTCTTTCAAAGAGCAGGGTTCAGAGTCCACAAGTGCTTCAGAGTTCCTCAGTAGGAATAGCTGGAGTACAAGGTCCAAGGCTTACAGGAGTCAAGTCACAGGTTCACTGCAGGCTAGATTCTGAAGCACTGATTGCTCAGCTGTGGCTGCTTAAGAAGCAAAGGAGAGAATCAGGGCGGGAACATGCAAGCTGGAAACTCCATTTTGACTGAGGGCAAGATAGCTGCAGCAAGACAGAAAGTAAAATGGCTGACGAACAAACTGAGTTTCAGGAATATATACATAGAACCTTACATATCCCTACTAAAGGCTGCGACACCCAATACGTTTCCTGGACGTTCTTCTCCTTGCCCTGACCCAGTGCTAGTCGATGGTCAGGAAGAATTTGTGGTGGAAAGGATTTTAGATTCCAGGTTGTATAGAAATCAGTTACAATATCTGATTAAATGGCAGGGCTACCCAGTGGAGGACAACTCATGGGAACCAGTCAATAACGTTAATGCTCCTCGCTTGCTCCGTCAGTTTCATCAGAGGTACCCACACAAGCCTGGCCTGAGGTCATCCGGAGGTTGTCCCTAAGGGGGGAGTAATGTAAGGTTCTGTGTACATGTTCCTGAAACTCAGTTTGTTCGTCAGCCATTTTACTTTCTGTCTTGCTGCAGCTATCTTGCCCTCAGTCAAAATGGAGTTTCCAGCTTGCATGTTCCCGCCCTGATTCTCTCCTTTTGCTTCTTAAGCAGCCACAGCTGAGCAATCAGTGCTTCAGAATCTAGCCTGCAGTGAACCTGTGACCTGACTCCTAAAGCCTTGGACCTTGTACTCCAGCTATTCCTACTGAGGAACTCTGAAGCACTTGTGGACTCTGAACCCTGCTCTTTGAAAGACCCACGTTTGCATGGACTTACGGTAACAGAGAAGAAGATCCTGAACCTGTTGTGGAGAGTGATTTCTGAGCTTAGATTACTCTGGCCTGCTGTGTCTCCTGCTTCTGTGTCTGCAAACTGTGTGACTATTTTTGCCAACTTGTATGAAGTAATACAAGACTTTCTATATCAAACCTGTGTCTCATGTATTTTCATCGCACCCAAGCACAAGACGCTATATGAACTGTACTACATACATTACATGTGTATTGCTTTGTTCTATGGTATGAACTGCAAATTTCCCCATTTTCCAGTGATCCTGAATGCTCTCATGTGTATTGCTTTGTTCTATGGTATGAACTGCAAATTTCCCCATCTTTCCAGTGATCCTGAATGCTCTCATGTGTATTGCTTTGTTCTATGGTATGAACTGCAAATTTCCCCATCTTCCCAGTGATCCTGAATGCTCTCATGTGTATTGCTTTGTTCTATGGTATGAACTGCAAATTTCCCCATCTTTCCAGTGATCCTGAATGCTCTCATGTGTATTGCTTTGTTCTATGGTATGAACTGCAAATTTCCCCATCTTTCCAGTGATCCTGAATGCTCTCATGTGTATTGCTTTGTTCTATGGTATGAACTGCAAATTTCCCCATCTTTCCAGTGATCCTGAATGCTCTCATGTGTATTGCTTTGTTCTATGGTATGAACTGCAAATTTCCCCATCTTTCCAGTGATCCTGAATGCTCTCATGTGTATTGCTTTGTTCTAAGGTATGAACTGCAAATTTCCCCATCTTTCCAGTGATCCTGAATGCTCTCATGTGTATTGCTTTGTTCTAAGGTATGAACTGCAAATTTCCCCATCTTTCCAGTGATCCTGAATGCTCTCATGTGTATTGCTTTGTTCTATGGTATGAACTGCAAATTTCCCCATCTTTCCAGTGCTCCTGAATACTCTCATGTGTATTGCTTTGTTCTATGGCATGATTTGCTCACCCATCTTGTATACATAATTGCACTCCATTCTTATCTTCACCACACATCCCAATGGTCTGTATAACCCCTCCCCCCTTTTATGACCTGTCCTTAACTCTGTACATCTGGCCTGGGCAGTCCCAGCCCACTTCCCAATCACACCTGATTGCCCTTAGCTGCATATATATTCAGTGCAATGGGTCTGCTCCAGACTTTAGTCTGCTCCACATATTTCAAATCCCATATTTCAAATTACAGATTTCTAATTACACTACTGTGAATTAGACTAGAATTCTAGAATGCATTTGGCCACACATGAATCCTACAGCATTGTCATCATCACCTTGTGACTGAGATGTTCTTCTGTTCCCACAGGTATGAACTGCAAATTTCCCCATCTTTCCAGTGATCCTGAATGCTCTCATGTGTATTGCTTTGTTCTATGGTATGAACTGCAAATTTCCCCATCTTTCCAGTGATCCTGAATGCTCTCATGTGTATTGCTTTGTTCTAAGGTATGAACTGCAAATTTCCCCATCTTTCCAGTGATCCTGAATGCTCTCATGTGTATTGCTTTGTTCTATGGTATGAACTGCAAATTTCCCCATCTTTCCAGTGATCCTGAATGCTCTCATGTGTATTGCTTTGTTCTATGGTATGAACTGCAAATTTCCCCATCTTTCCAGTGATCCTGAATGCTCTCATGTGTATTGCTTTGTTCTATGGTATGAACTGCAAATTTCCCCATCTTTCCAGTGATCCTGAATGCTCTCATGTGTATTGCTTTGTTCTATGGTATGATTTGCTCACCCATCTTGTATACATAATTGTACTCCATTCTTATCTTCACCACACATCCCAATGGTCTGTGTAATCCCTCCCCCCTTTTATGACCTGTCCTTAACTCTGTACATCTGGCCTGGGCAGTCCCAGCCCACTTCCCAATCACACCTGATTGCCCTTAGCTGCATATATATTCAGTGCAATGGGTCTGCTCCAGACTTTAGTCTGCTCCACATATTTCAAATCCCATATTTCAAATTACAGATTTCTAATTACACTACTGTGAATTAGACTAGAATTCTAGAATGCATTTGGCTGCAAGGTAACAGAATAAACAACCACTATGTTTCAGTTTCTTTTCACTTTGACCCCCATCCTCCTTTCTTTCTTCCTATCCCCTGTAATCCCCCCACCTAGTAAGGAATTAGTCATTTCTCCCTCCATTCCCCCACCCATCTCACCTCCTCCTCAGAACTGTTCCTCCACATACAATCATTCTTACCAAGACACACACGGCCTCATCATGTCCTATCCTGCTCCCACCTTCTAATGCTCTGTCTGCTACTCCTCATCGCTGGCGATGTATCCCCAAATCCTGGCCCTCCTCAACACATCCCCACTGTCATTTCTAACACCCTGCCACGATCCTCCACACGTTTCTGCAACCATGATAACCTAATATCTATCCATCCACACCCCTCTCCCCCGGTCCCACTACCTGGAGCACTATGGAACGCACGCTCCGTCTGCAATAAACTGTCATTTATCCACGACCTCTTTATCACCAACAAACTCTCCTTTCTTGGCATCACTGAAACCTGGCTCACCCCCTCTGACACAGCCTCTCCAGCTGCACTTTCCTATGGCAGATTCCATCTCTCTCACACCCCTCGCCCCAGCAACAAACGTGGAGAAGGGGTTGGCTTACTCCTGTCTGATACCTGCTCCTTTACCCCTATTCAACTTCCACCCTCCGCTGCTATTCCCTCGTTCGAGGTGCACTCCGTCCGCATCTATTCCCCCTCCAACCTCCAACTGGCTGTCATCTACCGCCCCCCGGAACTAGCCATCTCCACCTTTCTCGACCACTTCACCACCTGGCTACTCCATTTCCTCTCTGCTGACATCCCCACCATCATCATGGGCGATTTCAACATCCCCATTGACACTTCCACCCCGGCTACCTCTAAACTTCTATCGCTCACGGCTTCCCTCGGCCTCACTCAATGGTCCACTGTGGCCACTCACAAAGATGGTCACACGCTGGACCTTATCTTCACCCGCCTCTGTTCCCTCACTAATCTCACTAACTCCCCACTCCCCTTGTCTGACCACAACCTACTGACATTCTCTTCCCTCTCCTCTGTTAGTACTCATCCCCCACTCCACAAACTCACCCACCCTCGCAGAAATCTCAAACACCTCAATTTACAATCACTCTCTGAGTCCCTCCTCCCTCTCACAGACATAGCCTCACTTCATGACACAGATGCTGCTGCCACATTTTATAACACCACAATAAAAGTCACACTTGATTCGGCCGCCCCCCTCACGCAGAGCATAACTCGTACAATCAACAGGCAGCCCTGGCTGACCGGCCTGACCAAAGAACTGAGACGGGCTTCCAGGGCTGCCGAGCGGAGATGGAAGAGAACCCATTCTACCAAGCACCTCAACGCATACAAGCAGTCCCTCGCCAGCTTCAAGTCCACGCTGTCTGCCACAAAACAAACTTACTTTGCATCTCTCATATCCTCCCTGTCTCACAACCCTAAACAGCTCTTCAACACTTTCAATTCTCTACTCCGTCCCCCAGCACCTCCTCCCTCTCCTCTCATTTCTGCTGAAGACTTTGCCTCCTTCTTTAAGCAAAAGATTGATATGATCAGCGAAAGCTTTGGCCCACAGCCACCAATGCCCTCTTAGCCACTCAGCCCTGTTCTTTCCAAAACCAGCTTCACCACCATGACAGAAGATCAGCTCTCCACTCTCCTGTCACGATCACACCTCACCACTTGCGCGTTTGACCCACTCCCGTCCCACCTCATCCCTAACTTTGCCACAGTCTTCATCCCTACTCTCACACACCTCTTCAACCTTTCACTTACAAATGGTGTCTTTCCTTCATCCTTCAAACATGCCTCAATCACTCCCATCCTCAAAAAGCCTTCCCTCGACCCATCCTCTGTGTCTAACTATCGCCCGATATCTCTTCTCCCCTACGCCTCAAAACTACTGGAACAGCATGTATATCTCGAACTGTCCTCCCACCTCTCCTCCTGTTCCCTCTTTGACCGTTTACAATCCGGCTTCCGACCGCATCACTCAACTGAAACTGCCCTAACTAAAGTCACTAACGACCTGCTAACCGCCAAGAGCAAGCGACACTACTCTGTCCTCCTTCTCCTGGACCTGTCTTCTGCCTTCGATACCGTGGACCATTCCCTCCTGCTACAGATTCTCTCATCTCTTGGCATCACAGACTTGGCCCTATCCTGGATCTCATCATACCTAACAGACCGAACATTCAGTGTCTCCCTCTCACACACCACCTCCTCACCTCGCCCCTGTCTGTCGGTGTTCCTCAAGGCTCAGTCCTAGGACCCCTACTCTTCTCCATCTATACCTTCGGCCTGGGACAGCTCATAGAATCCCATGGCTTGCAGTATCACCTCTACGCCGATGACACGCAGATTTACCTATCTGGACCTGACCTCACCTCCCTACTGACCAAAATCCCACAGTGTCTGTCTGCTATCTCAGCCTTCTTTTCTGCTCGCTTTCTCAAACTGAACATGGACAAAACAGAATTCATCATCTTTCCCCCACCTCATTCTTCCCCTCCACCAGACCTATCCATCAATGTCAATGGCTGCTCGCTTTCACCAGTCCCGCATGCTCGGTGCCTTGGGGTGATCCTCGACTCTGCCCTCTCTTTCAAACCACACATCCAAGCCCTCGCCACCTCCTGCCGCCTCAAAATCAAAAATATTTCCCGGATCCGCTCATTCCTCAACCATGAAACCACAAAAACACTAGTGCACGCTCTTATCATCTCCCGCCTCGACTACTGCAACCTCCTACTGTCTGGCCTCCCCTCTAGCACTCTGGCACCACTCCAGTCCATCCTACACTCTGCTGCCCGACTAATCCACCTGTCTCCCCGATATTCCCCAGCCTCCCCCCTATGCCAGGCCCTTCACTGGCTTCCTATTGCCCAGAGGCTTCAGTTCAAAACCCTAACCGTGACATACAAAGCCATCCACAACCTTTTTCCTCCATACGTCTGTGACATGGTCTCCCGCTACCTACCCACACGCAACCTTCGGTCCTCTCAAGATCTCCTTCTCGACTCCCCCCTCATCTCTTCTTCCCACAACCGCATACAAGACTTCTCCCGGGCTTCCCCATGCTCTGGAACTCCCTGCCGCAAAACATCAGACTTTCACCAACAACGGAAACCTTCAAGAAGAACCTGAAAACTCACCTGTTCCGACAAGCCTACAGCCTACAATGATCCTCAGTCTACTGAACCATCGCACGACCAGCTCTACCCTTTCCTAGTGTATCCTCACCCATCCCTGTAGACTGTGAGCCCTCGTGGGCAGGGTCCTCTCTCCTTCTGTACTTGTGTGTCCCTTGTCTAGCACACGTTTATTGTACCTGTCTATATTTTCCCTTTTCATATGTAAAGCGCCATGGAATAAATGGCGCTATATAAATGTGTAATAATAATAATGTAGAGTTTCTGACTGACAATTTTCTTCCATGGTATAAAAAGCAGAAACGTGCCTTCAGGAGCAAAATCATCTTCATGCATGACAATGCACAATCTCATGCTGCAAAGAATACCTCTGAGTCATTGGCTGCTATGGGCATAAAAGGAGATAAACTCATGGTGTGGCCACCATCTTCCCCTGACCTCAACCCTATAGAGAACCTTTGGAGTATAATCAAGCAAAATACAAAATATCTATGAGGGTGGGAGGCAGTTCACTTCAAAACAGCAGCTCTGGGAGGCTTCATGCAAAGAAATACAAGAAGAAACTCTGCAAAAACTCACAAGTTCAATGAATGAAAGAATTGTGAAGGTGATATCAAAGAAGGGTTCCTATGTTAACATGTAACTTGGCCTGTTAGGATGTTTTGGAGTTAAGTAGCTTTTTTGTTCAGCAAATGTGACCTCCTAATGCTGCAAATTCCCAAATGAGCATTTTCAGTTCTTTAAAACAGATCAAATGTTCAGAAATTCTACTGTGCCTAATAATTTGGAACAGTGCATTTTGAGTTTTTTTCCATTTTGGAGATTATACTGTTATCATTGGGAGGTTTCTTCAATAAAATTCGATTTATACTCTAACGGGTGATGACTTTTATTAGACTGACTGTCATTTGCACCGACCACTTAGGAAAATCAGAGAAAAATATCATTTGCATAATAATTTGGAACATAGTGAATATGAACTCAAACAATACAATGCAAAAAAGGAGAACCTGAGTACACCATATATTATGAAACACAGTATTTATTGCTACAAAAAATCATTCCATAAATAGTAAAAAGTACAATATTAAAAAGATATTATCATATGATATGTATGGCTACAAATATAGACCAAGCAAAAAATGAAGGCAGCATTCCTAATTGCAGCGGTGATATTGGGGAGTTTATTTACAGTAGATCCACATAGCATAGCGATGTTTCGTCTCACAACGAGACTTCATCAAGCTTGAAGTCTCATTGTGAGACGAAACGTCGCTATGCTATGTGGATCTAAATAAACTTCACTATTTTCACTGCTGCAATTAGGAGTGCTGCCTTCATTTTTTGTTTGGTCTGGATTGGGCAAGTATGGGATATTGCTGAGGAGGCTTGGGTACCCGCCAAATGGTATTGTGCTGTTCCATTTTTTATTGTATTGATACAAATATAGTGATCCACAAGAATAGTGGCCGCAGACTACGGGCAAAAACACATAACAAGGGATATGAATAATAATAGCTAAACAATGGCAGCTGAATAAGTACCCAGTAAAGATCCAGACAACCAATCCTAAGTCAATAGAACTGGCCGAATAGACCTGAATCAGAAACACACCACTGTGATATCAAGTGAATAAAAAACATATAATAATGCCTGCCATGTTGATGTACAAGAAATAAAAGGGTTAATTACCCATCAGTGCAGTGACTGCTGCCCGTGCTGTGGCCATGATCCCCGACGCGCGTTTCGTGAGCAGTCTCGTCGCTTACTCAGGGGGCGTGGCCTCAGTGTGGCAGAGATCAGATATAAATATAATACCGTTCCGGTCACCTGACCATGAAGCAGCCAATAGCATGTTTTGTCCTTATACATGGGCACACGCACGTTAGCCAGGTCCTGAAACTCGCAGTCTGCCTGCCGCCCTGTCATGGCCGAAAAGGGCGGATGGCGCCAAGCCACACCAACCTCAACCAGGACGGGGATTAAAGGGAAACAGCAAGTGGACCCTGAACGCATTGTGAACGCATGAAAGAATCAAGTCATGAGTGCGCATAAAAGTGAAAGTGCTATGATGACAAAAATATTGAAAAAAGTTGCTGCATATATTAATTATACGCGTATAAAGTGATAAATATTAAGATTAATATTAAGATTTCACTTGCACGTTTAAAACAGCCAAGAAAAAATATGCTGATGGGAGCTGCCCCATAGATGAATACTGGTCTGAGTGCTATGCGATGTTTTATCGCATAGCACTCGTCCGTATTCCTCTCTAGTGTGACTCCGGCCTAACAAAGTAAATTAAAGCTTTCCAGGCCTTCCTCACACTGGCCGTCTGCAGTCTGCCGTCTGCTGCACTGGTGACTCGGCCATGACGTCCCTCTCTGCACACGTCCTGCTGGTCTCACTTACTGGTGCCAAAACAACTCCTGCCTTGTCAATCAGGTCTTTTATGTCAGATAGGTGAGTCCCAAAGGTCACCTGACCCGGTGTGTCTCATCTTCCATTGTACACTCTCTTACACTCTCTTACTGTGTGGAGACCATGAAATAGTTCTCATACTGTGTGGGAAGACTTTTAGGCTTCACCAGGAGCAATATTTCTACGTCGACACATATAAAGGACTGGGTGAGATTAGGGAAATTATTTAAATAAATGTACCTCAGTATGTGTCCTTTTTAAACTAACTTGCAAAGTTGGCAGGTATAGCATGTGCTACTTTTCCTTAGGACTGTTGTGATCTGTGATCGATGCTGACTAATTGATAGGGCTCTCCTCACAGTATTCTTCCTAAATGTCCTCTGACATGGATGCTAGGAATAGTATAGAGTTCTGCTTCATAGCGGAAATTCACTTATTAGTATTACCTGTTATGAATGTGCTAGAGATGGTTTCTGAGCAGAGGCTCCCTCTGGTGGTTACAGACAGTACTGAACCTTTCAGCGAGGAGTGGCAATCTGGAATCACGGACTGGTCTGATATAAGGGAGGTTCCCTCCCATGATGGTTGCCGGTGATCAATTGTTCTTGTCTCAGTTGTGGTTCCTGGTTCATCTGGAAGTTTGCTGGAGTCCTGCCTGCATCTCCTGCTTTGAGATAAGATATTTTTTGCTTTTCTTTTTGTGCTTGCTTTTTGCATTGTTTTATGCACTTTTGTGGAGGTCAGCCAGGTCCCCTCCTGGGGCCTGAGCTCCTCACAGTTTTTCTGCAGCCACTGTTATTTGCTCATTTGCTTTTTCCTGTTTTTTCAGCGGCTACGGCTTGGTTTTTGTTCACACTGAGATCTGATTTAGTGGGAGGCGAGATCGTATGATCTCAGTATTTTTGTAATCAGAATTGTTGGATTTTTGTAGGGTTTTCTGGGTTGCAGAAAGTAATCTCTCCTGTCCTATCCTATTTAGTCAGCTTGTGGCCCCAGCGTTTGCTCAGTCTATTTTCTGCCTATGTTTGTATTTTCATCTTGTCTAACCGCCATTATATGTTTGGGGGCTTCCTATTTTCTTTGGGGATCTGCTCCGGGGCAGATAGCTTTCATCTTTCTGCCTTTAGGTGTAGTTATCTCTCAGGCTGTGACGAGGCGTCTAGGATCAACGTAGGAACGCTCCACGGCTACCTCTAGTTGTGTCGTTAGTTTAGGAATCTGCAACCCATCAGTTACCAACATCTCATGTGTTCGGCTGCCCTGCTGTTGCTCCTGTCCTCCTCAGCTACCGAAACATAACAATTACCCTTCATGAACATTATAAGATGCCATTGTTTAAAATGCTTGGGCCTCATGACAAAAGTACTTTTAATTAAGCATATTTCTGCTTTGCTTTAATGGGAGCCTGTCACCTGATTCATGCTGCTCAAACCATGGCCATCAAGAATCAGAGTTTGCCTACACAATTACTGCCAGGTATATTTTTTTCTGAAATATTCTAGTGGTTTTAAATATCTGGCCAGGGACCATATACAGAGAGGAGACTAGTAGTGATGAGCGAGTATACTCGTTGCTCGGGTTTCCCCGAGCACGCTCGGGTGGTATCCGAGTATTTGGAAGTGCTTGGAGATTTAGTTTCTGTTGCCGTAGCTGCATGATTTACGGCTATTTGACAGCCTAAATACATGTGGGAATTCCCTAACAAATAGGCATTCCTCACATGTATTAAAGCTGTCAAGTAGCTGTAAGGAGGTGAAGGGTATTAACCCTTGAAGGTTTTATCCCCTTTAATTGTACTTGTATATATGTGTGCCTTGTATGATGTTATGTATATATGTGGGGGTTGAGTTATAGGTAGATAGTGCATCCTAGAGGTCACTAGAGGAGGGCACTGTAAGGGTAATGTATATATTTGATGGGTTAAGTGTAGTTTTGCGAGGGATCACTAATGGGGACACATTAGAGATCCATTTAGAACGTTATAAAAAGATGTCAAAGCAGTAATTGGGTTTGGTCACTAAAGAGGGGCATTGAGCACATCCTGTCCTATAGGGACGATAGTTAGGGACTTGTTGCTAGGGAGAGATTACCTCCAAGCGGGAATCTGTCAGGAAGACTTCCTCTTAGCGGAGTCAGTCGGGGTGGACCTTGCTAGTGTGAGGAAGTCCACGTTCCTGGGCCCTGGGAGTGAAGGCAAAAGGGCCAACAAGTGCTAAGCATCTCTGGGAACTCCTTCAAGATTGTTGGAATACCATTTCCGGGGACTACCTCTTGAAGCTAATCAAGAGAATGCCAAGAGTGTGCAAAGCAGTTATCAACGCAAAAGGTGGCTACTTTGAAGAACCTAGAATATAAGACATAATTTCAGTTTTAAACACTTTTTTGTTAAGTATATAATTCCACATGTGTTAATTCATAGTTTTGATGCCTTCAGTGAGAATGTACAATTTTCATAGTCATGAAAATACAGAAAAATCTTTAAATGAAAAGGTGTGTCCAAACTTTTGGTCTGTACTGTATGTCACACAAAATACTTAATAAGTTACATTTCCCACATGTCTACTTTACATCAGCATAATATTGGAACCAAAATTTTTTTTTGTTAGGAAGTTATAAGGGTTAAAAGTTAAACAGCGATTTCTCATTTTATAACACCATTTTTTTATGGACCACATCACATTTGAAATCACTTTGAGGGGACTATATGATAGAAAATACCCAAAAGTGACACCATTCTAAAAAATGCATCCCTCAAAGTACTCAAAACCACATTCAAGAAGTTTATTAACCCTTCAGGTGCTTCACAGGAATTTTTGGAATGCAAAAATGAACATTTAACCTTTTTCAAAAATTTTTTCCTTCCGATCCATTTTTTTTATTTTACAAAGGATAATAGAAGAAATTGGACCCCAAATGTTGTTGTGCAATTTCTTCTGAGCACGCTGATACCCCATATGTGGGGGTAAACCATTGTTTGGGAGCATGGCAAAGCTCTGAGTGCAGTTTGACTTTTTCAACGCAAAATTGGCTGAAATTGAGATCGGACGCCATGTCATGTTTGGAGAGCCCCTGAAGTGCCTAAACAGTGGAAACCCCCCACAAGTGACACCATTTTGGAAACTAGACCCCCCAAAGAACTTATCTAGATGAGTGGTGAGAACTTTGAACCCCCAGATGTTTCACTAAAGTTTATAATGCCCGGGCATGAAAATAAAAAAATCATATTTTTCCACAAACATGAACTTTTAGTCCCCAATTTTTTTTCCCACGGGTAACAGGAGAAATTGGACCCCAAAAGTTGTTGTGCAATTTGTTCTGAGTATGCTGATACCCCATATGTGGGGATAAACCACTGTTTTGGCGCATGGCAGAGCTCAGAAGGGAAGGAGTGGCGTTTGACTTTTCAATGCAAAATTGGCTGGAATTGAGATCAGATGCCTTGTCACGTTTGGAGAGCCTCTGATATGCCTAAACAGTGGAAACCCCCCAATTCTAACTTCAACCCTAACCCCAACACACCCTAACCCTAATCCCAGCCCTAACCATAACCCTAACCACAAACCTAACCCTAACACACCCCTAACCCTAATCCCAACCCTAACCTTAATCCCAACCCTAACCCTAATTCCAACCCTAACCCTAATTCCAACTCTAACCCTAATTCCAACCCTAACCCTAATTCCAACCCTAACCCTAATCCCAACCCTAACCCTAACTTTAGCCCCAACCCTAACTTTAGCCCAACCCTAACCCTAACTTTAGCCCTAACCCTAACCCTAATGGGAAAATGGAAATAAATACATTTTTTTATTTTATTATTTTTCTCTAACTAAGGGGGTGAAAAAGGGGGGGTTGATTTTCTATTTTTAGCGGGTTTTTATAGCTGGTTTTTATGTTTGGCTGCTGTCACACACTAAAAGATGCTTTTTATTGCAAAAAATTGTTTTGACATCAGCACATTTTGAGAGCTATAATTTTTCCATATTTTGGCCCACAGAGTCATGTTTTTTGAGGGACAAGTTGATGTTCTGGATCAGGCCTCTATAACACACTAGATGTTACAAACTATTTGAAAGTCAGGTCCCCTACTGTATGACGTTAGGAACACAAGAATTTTTGGGTGGCCTCTGGATCAGGCTTCTATAACACACAAGATGTTACAAATTATTTGAAAGTCTGGTCTCCTACTGTATGACACTAGAAACAGAAGAATTTTTTTGTGGCCTCTGGATCAGGCCTGTATAACATAGTAGATGCTACAAACTATTTTAAAGTCAGGTCCCCTACTGTATAACGTTATGAACAGAAGAATTTTTGGGTGGCCTCTGGATCAGGTCTCTACAGCTTAATTTCGACTCAACAAAATGACAAAGTGTGATACGGCGGGCTGTCTAGCTTTTTGCAACCGAAAAATTGTAATTTTTTTTTAATGTGCCTTAGGTCTGCAGACTGTTTCATATCACCACATCACTAAATGACAATGTGGGATACAGCAGGCTGTTTCACATTTAGCTAGTGAAAAAATAATATTTAGAATACTATACTCGTGCATGGAGCATAATAGAAGCAGTGCACAACACACTTGTAGGACATGTGCCTTGCTGGCTTTGTCTGTAGACCTCAGTAATAGCAAAAAAAAATGCTGGAAGATAAATTTAACAGCCACATTGGACACTAGCTAGCTACAGTATCCGACTCTCGTACAACCGCCTAGCTAACTAGCTAAAATCTTGCTGCTAACATTGACAGCGTCAGGAGCAGCCTCTCTGCACTGTTACAGTGTCAAAATGGCGCTAAAACAAGATGTCCGCTCTTTATATGGAGAGGGACATGTGATTTCAGCAGGCAGTGACACAAGCCGTTGTGTCAGGACATTTTGCGTGTTTTGCCTCTGAGCTCTGCAAACCCCCTCCTCTCATCAAACACGTGCCAAACGCTCATGATACACCACCATTATCGTTGCTAAAGTGCTGAAAATTCTTTTGTGGCAACGCAAATATTTTCCTGCACTTTTTACCAAATGTTATAGATTTTATCCGATTTTATAAAATTTTGCTCGTGTTTCCTATCACGAATCCGAATGTGTCATATTCGTGCCGAATTTATGTTTGGCGATCGTTTTCCGAATAAATTCGCTCATCACTAGTCTTGATGAATCTCTAAAGTTGTTGTCCAGCTTTTAGATAAAAATGTGCAGTTTCTTTATGTGACTGCAGACATCTGAATCCTTCCAGCATGTGCACCACACACTGTCAGTGTTCTCATGTTTTGCCAGCGAGAGTGAGCAGTCACATGACACAAAGTATGCGAATTGCATACTCATGGTCACATTGCGAGTAGACGTTTTTGGCCTCTTTCAATTTTTACTTGTATTGGATGAGAGACTAGATGTGCGCAAAATGTTGGTGGAAATATGCAATTAGCATACTTGCAGTCACTTAACTACCTGCTCTTACCAGCAATACTGGAGAATCCTGGCAACCTGTGGTGCTCACAGTATAAGGATTCAAAAGTCTGCAATCGTATAAGGTGACAGCAGACTTTTATAAAAAAAAAAACAGACTACCTCTTGAAAGTATATTGTCCAGTGTTTCAGAGAAAAATATACTTGGCTGGAATCATGCAGATGCAGGGCCGTATTTAGAGTTTCTGCTGCCCTAGGCACTTTTCGTTCTGCCTCCCTCATTGGTAAGTATGACTAATGCAGACACTGTCGGCAGTGACTTAGGCTACTTGCACATCAGCGATTTTTACCATTCGCGGCAGATCCGGCAGTGTTTCCGCATCTGCCACGTAACGGATTACTTATGGCAACACAATCTAAACATCCTATTTGTATGTCTTTTGAGTGTGGTAGGAAACCACTGTCTTTGAAAGAGCTACATGGGCACACACATAGTTTCGGCCTCATTCATTCCCTATGGGACTTGCAGACATGTGCGACACTTGCGGTTTTTACGCGATCCCGCAAATCTGACAATTGCAGCAACGGAAAAAAAAACGCTACTAGCATTGTTTTTTTGTCTCACCGCAAGTGCCGCACATGTTTGCAAGTCCCATAGGGAATGAATGAGGCCGAATCTATGTGTATGCCCATGTAGCTCTTTCAAAGACAGTGGTTTCCTACCACACTCAAAAGACATACAAATAGGATGTTTAGATTGTGAGCTCCAATGGGGACAGTGTTGATGATGTATGTAAAGTGCTGTGGAGTTAATAGCGCAATATCAATGAATAAATATTATACTTAATATTATGTTACAATACCAGGATCTGAGGATTTTCTGTTTCGAGGTCAAGAGCTCTCTGATGTGATGTTGCTGCCTGTCTCGCTGTCTTCCTCTTTTGACATTGCAGTGTGGTGGACAAGAAAACATTAACTGGATAACAGCAAGAAGTCTGGTGTCTGTGTACTAACTGAACTAGAAACTCTCCCCATACCATGTCCAGCAGACATTGGAGGATTACTAGATGGATTTTATTATTCTATTACTGCCCAGTCTCTGACTAAGGCCTTATTCATATGTCTGGGTGTAAACTGATACTTACATATAAATCTGGACAATTTATCTTATAGATCTCCCGGTATATTATTTATTATAGATCTAATATATATAATGTACAAGGAGACCTATAGTATAAAATGTCCAGAATTATCTGTAATATATTATGTACACTCTATTATATATAATGTCCAGGGTGATCTATAATGTATAATGCTCAGGTAGTAGATTTATAATAATGTACAGTCCAGGCAAATCTATACTATATAATGTCGAGAGGCAGAGATATATTTAGGGTACTTTCCACGTTCAGGAAACGCTGCGGGTTGGATGCTGAGAACAGCCGCAGAGTCCAATCCGCAGCGTCCAAATGTTATAGCATAGTGGAGGGGATTTTATGAAATCCCATATCCACTATGCGTACAATTTCAAAGATGCAGTTGGCAGACCTGCGTATATGCACATGAGGCGCGTCTTTCTAGACTGCAGCATGTCTATTTATCTCGCGGAGACGCTCAGTCTACGCAAGATAAATAGCACCGTTCTATGTATAGGATGCGGTGATTCCACACGGTTCAATGAACACATGCGGAATCACCGCGCGTACAAAAGCCGGCAAAGCTTTGGACGGAGCTGTGTCCTCTCTGCAGTGTTTCCTGAACATGGAAACATAGCCTTAGGGTATGTGCACATGTTGCAGATTTGTCTGCAGAAGTTTCCGTACATAATCCGCATCTCTTGGCAGAAAACGCAGGTGCGTATTTGATGCGTTTTTTACATGCGGATTTGTATGCCTTTTTGTAAGCTAAATAAAGATGTTATTTAACAAAAAAAAAAGATTTGTGATGTCATTTCTGTCCAACCGCCTCTTTTACATTAGTCCAGCGCTCATTCTCCCCAGCGCACATTCCTCACCTCAGCGCTCATTCCCCCAGCGCTCATTCCCCCAGAGCTCATTCCCCCAGTGCTCATTCCTCCCCCCAGCGCTCATTCCTCCCCCCAGCGCTCATTCCCCCGGTGCTCATTCCTCCCCCCAGCGCTCATTACTCCCCAGCGCTCATTCCCCCAGTGCTCATTCCCCACCCAGTGCTTATTCCCCACCCCAGAGCTCATTCCCCCATCACTCATTCCTCCCCCCCAGCGCTCATTCCTCCCCAGCACTTACTCCCCCCAGCGCTCATTCCTCTCCGTGCTCATTCCCCCTGCCACTCATTCTTCCCTCCAGCGCTCATTCCTCCCTCCAGCGCTCATTTCTCCCCAGCGCTCATTCCTCCCCCCGTGCTCATTCCCCCCCACTGCGCATTCTTCCCTCCAGCGCTATTTCCTCCCTCCAGCGCTCATTTCCCACCCCAGCGCTCATTCCTCCCCTTGCTCATTCTCCGTGGCTCATTCCTCCCCCCAGCGCTCATTCCTCCCCCAGCGCTCACTCACCCCAGCGCTCATTCCTCCCCGTGCTCATTCCCCTGTCACTCATTCTTTCCCCCAGCGCTGATTCCTCCCCCAGCGCTCATTCCTCCCCCCAGCGCTCATTCCCCCGTCACTCATTCTTTCCCCCAGCGCTCATTCCTCCCCCCAGCGCTTATTCCCCACCCCAGCGCTCATTTCTCCCCCAGCGCTCATTCCTCCCCGTCACTCATTCTTTCCCCCAGCGCTGATTCCTCCCCCAGCGCTCATTCCTCCCCCCAGCGCTCATTCCCCCATCACTCATTCTTTCCCCAGCGCTCATTCTTCCCTCCAGCGCTCATTCCCCACCCCAGCGGTCATTCCTCCCCCACCCAGCGCTCATTCCTCCCTGTGCTCATTCCCCCATTGCTCATTCCTCCCCCCAGCGCTCATTCCTCCCCCAGCGCTCACTCACCCCAGCGCTCATTCCTCCCCGTGCTCATTCCCCTGTCACTCATTCTTTCCCCAGCGCTCATTCCTCCCCCCGCGCTCATTCCCCCCAGCACTCATTCCTCCCCCGTCGCTCATTCTTCCCATGGCCTGGCTCATTCCCCGCTGCTCATTCTGAACCCGGCGGCGCCGGTGCACCTAAGTCTGTGGCGCAGTTCGGTCCGGTCCCTGCTTGGCTGCTCCTGCTGCATGTGATGTGAGTGTGACTCATATGCCTTGCCTGCCTGCTGTGACTGTGTAGCCATCATCATACTCACCTCCTCCTGCTGCAGCTCCGATGGACCGACATCTTCTTCCTGTATGAGCGCGCAGTCACATGTCACGTGGTACCGCTCATTAAGCTCATGAATATGAGCGCCACGCGTATGAGAGTGGAGTGGCGTCCATATTCATGAGCTTAATGAGCGTTACAACGAGTGACCGCGCGCTCATACAGGAAGAAGATATCGGCGCTGGACCATTGGAGCTGCAGCAGGAGGTGAGTATGATGATGGGGGGTGAGGGAAGCAAGGGGAGGGCCGACCCGGACCAAAAAAAAAAAAATTCTTGCTCAGGTTTTGCCCCCCCGCAGAGTCCCGCCCTAGGCCCGTGCCCTCAAGTGCCTAGTGGCAAATATGGCCCTGTGCAGCTAGGCCCTGATGAATGCTGCCCACAATTTTGCCATCAAGAATCAAGTGACAGGTTCCCTTTAAATTTGTCTTGGTCTTGTGATGCAACGTGCACTGCTTATTCTAGTCACATTACAGTGATTAGATCTCTTCAATGTACTGGGCTGTGCACCTAGGTGACAGATTTCCATTCTCAATAATGGTACCTATTAGTAGACTGAGCTGATATGACTGCAGACTAATTAATAAAATAGACAAAGTCTCTTACTGAGCGGCATGTAACTGTTACGCTTCCCACGGCTGCGGGGCGTCGGGACATGGCATAGCTTGCCTAACTAGCCAATGCTCCCACGCCGCCAGTCCACGACGATGTGAGGCATGCGTCCCAGATGGTAAGAGAATGTGGACCCACTGGACCACGGAGGGAGACCCGGGCCTGCCCGGACTAGGGAAGGGCAGCGACCGGGATCCGTGGCAGCTGAGCATGTGGGCAAGATGGCGACCTGCAGGGCTAGACAACACCGCACAACTTCAGGTATAAAGAAACATAAAGTTTACTTAAAGAAACACACAGTACATAACAGAACATAAGACCGGGCTCCCAATTTCGCACATCAGAGAAGGGTACACGTCTCAGGATCACAGACGAATGCAGGAGGACATCACGGGTAGATGCAGTCCAGGGTTATCTGGCACGGGCATACTTGGGCGGCCTCTCTCTCAGGCCTCAGGCATAGCACAGGCTCAGCAGGAGAACATCAGACACCGACCTCAGACAGACTTCAGACGATGGCGGGGTCATCACGGGTAGATGCAGTCCAGGGTCATCAGGCACGGGCATACTAGGACGACCTCTCTCTCAGGCCTCAGGCGTAGCACAGGCTCAGCAGGAGAACATCAGACACTGACCCAGGACAGACGTCATCACAGGATAGACCACGGAGGAACCAGCAGGACATCGGGACATCAGGAACATGGACTGGATCTCAGGTACTCAGGAACACAGACAGGATATCAGGAACACGGATTGGATCTCAGGGACACAGGAATGGATTGGATCTCAGGGACACAGGAACACGGACAGGATATCAGGAACACGGATTGGATCTCAGGGACACAGGAACACGGACAGGATATCAGAAACACGGATTGGATCTCAGGGACACAGGAACACGGACAGGACATCAGGAACACGGATTGGATCTCAGGGAGTCAGGAACACGGATTGGATCTCAGGGAGTCAGGAACACGGACAGGACAACAGGAACACGGATTGGATCTCAGGGAGTCAGGAACACAGACGGGACATCAGGAACACAGATTGGATCTCAGGGAGTCAGGAACACAGACAGGACATCAGGAACACGGATTGGAACACAGGAACATGGACTGGAACACAGGAACATCAGAACACTGGCATCGGACTCCGGACATCTGGCACAGATCGGCAGGCTCCGGACATCTGGCAAAGATCGGCAGGATCCGGGCATCTGGCAAAGATCGGCAGAATCCGGACACCAGGCAGGAAGGATAGGATCCGGACATCTGGAAGTGGTCATCGGACATCGGATATCAGGCCGTGGTCATCAGGGAGGACACGGTCCTCGGACGCCGGACATCTAGTATAGATCTGAAAAGGAACCCCAGCGGTCTGGTGCAAGCCCAGCCAGGCTCAATGGAAGCTGGCCGGGGATTGCACAGAAGCTGAGCACAAAGTAACAGAAACTCAGCACACACACCGGACTCCTCCTTCCACGATGAACTCAGGTTATATAGCAAGGAATCACAGTCACTGGTACAGGGTTCTGGACACAGAAGGACTTCAGGAACATAACACAGAGGACACAGTTCAGACAGTCAGGTACAGGATCAGATCCAGGATCAGGGATTCGGGTAATAAGACACAGCAGGAACAGGCCTGGATATGCAGGCTCCAGGAAGGGCGATCTGGGTAGTCAGCCCCCAGCATAGGCGAAAACACAAGACACAGTTCAGACATTCAGGTACCAGGATAGATCCAGGATCAGGGATTCAGGGAACAAGATACAACAGGAACAGGCCTGGATATGCAGCCTCCAGGAAAGGCAATCTGGGTACTCAGCCCCAGCATAGGCAGAAACACAAGACAGGACAAGGGGAATCAGCTCTCCAGAGCTGATCACACTCAGAGCAGGAGCTGAACACACAAACACACACGGCTATGTTCAGGAACTCAATGCAGACTCAATGCAAAGCTCTGGCAACGCCCCACAGGGCTGGGGAACTTTATATATGAGCTGCTTCACAGCGATAGGCTGGAGCAGCAATTATAGTACACACCCATTCCTCATAAAAGCAGGACAGGTGTGGGCCGCGCCCCTATGCAGAGCCTGACAACTCATCACAGAGGGACACCTGACAGTGGCTGCTGCCACACACATAGTAAGTCATGCACCACTGCAGAGGACTTTGCAACCTACGGATGGTCTTCACAGCAGGTCAGGGACCGCACATGCGGGTGATCATGCAACGCAGCGGAGACACTCACGCAAGTACGGCTACGCAGCAGAGCTGGGAACTGAGCAGCATCCATACAGGTAACAGACAACAGTATCCCAGCTGGTTAGGGGGAAAGGAGCAAAAGGGTTAAAGCAAAGACATGCAGAGTAACGCTGGAAAACAAAGTACAGACAATACCAGCGTTACAGTAACGTTAATAACCTGCTGCTTTATGGTTTAAAAAAATAGCTACGGTAATTTATTATTGATTAACCCCTTCATGACCAGAGGTATTGTTATTTTTGCGTTTTCGTTTTTTGCTCCCCTTTTTCCCAGAGCCATAACTTTTTTATTTTTCTGTTAAAATTACCATGTACTGGAAAACGGGAAAAAAATCCAAAAAAAAGTGCAGTTCCACAATTGTTTTTTTTTCTTACCATGCTCACTAAATACTAAAACTGGCCTGCCATTATGATTCTCCAGGTCATTACGAGTTCATAGACACCAAACATGTCAGGATTCTTTTTTATTTAAGTGGTGAAAAAAAAATCCAAACTTTGATGAAAAAGAAAAAAAAATGAAGTCATTTTCCGAGACCTGTAGTGTCTCCATTTTTCATGATTTGTGGCTGGGTGAGGGCTTATTTATTGCAACTTTAGTTGGCAAATACTTCATGCACATTAGCCATCTAATTTCAATAAGAAAATTACATGTTAAAAATTGTACAGTTGCATTTGTATATCACTACTGAGTAATTTTCCAGCATTTTCAAGGAATCAGATGGGATTAAAGCTTATTCTTTGTGCTAAATATATAGCATTCACACAGTCACAATACAGCAGTGTGATTGCAGCTTACCTATATAGTCACAAGTTAAATGGATCCTAGTTTTATGCATTTTTGGATATATTTAAACTAACCCAAAAAAAAGCATTATTTTACTGCTACAAGTCACATAATGGATATCAACCTGTGGGAAAAGAAAACATCAATTCATTCTAAAGGGGAAAAACACCATTATAGACAAGAACAAAAAGTCTGCACCATTTTTAGCTTTCATTACAAAGCAGGGATAAGAACGGCTTGAAGATCTGCCAAATGTTTCAGCCTTAAATACAGTAAATATTGTGCCATTTAAGAAAATGCCTTGGTTTGGCTTTATTCCCATTGCGAATAGTTACCACTTGGTAAATAAGGTAAGCAGTGATGTCCACGAACAAAGACTTTTAACTGGATGGCCTGTTTATTGTTCAAGTTCGGATGCCTAATAACGTTTAAAAGTTTAAAAAGCAGCCAATCAATAAGCTTTAAGGCTCTGAGCACTTTCTGACCCATCACAGATATGCCAAGTATTGGCATGACTGCGATTGGCCGGCGAACCAGGTGAACCAAACTGTATAAATACCGGATCACGAGTCTCGCCACCATTCTGCTCTGATTAGTGTAGGGACAGACGTAGATGGAGTGAGGGACAGAATTGGATTGGGTACTCTACAAAAAAGCCTCTTTGTGTACGCTGCATGTCTCAGTGGGAGTACTGTGCCAAAAAGCCACTGAGTGTACTCTGCACTGATATATGAGAGTATTGTGTCATAAAGCCGCTGTGTATACTCTGCAGTCTGCACCCTCACCTGTGGGAGTGCTGTGCCTTTAAGCCTCAGTGTGTACTCTGTATCCATATATGTGGGAATACTATACCAAAAGGCAGCTGTGTACTCTGCACCACCGCTTGTGGGAGTACTATACTTTTAGACCTCTGTGTGTACTTTGCAACCCTATCTGTGGGAGTACTATGCCTTTAAGCATCTTTGAATGCTCTGAAACTCCGCCTGTGAAAGTAGTATGCCTTTAAGCCTGTGTGTACTATGCAAACTTGCCTGTGGGAGTACTGTACCTTTAAGCCTCTTTGTACTTTGCACCTCTGCCTGTGGGAGTACTGTTCCAAAAGGCCTCTGTGTACTCTGCAGCCGTGTCTGTCTGAGTAGTGTGTCGGAAAAATAATTATACTCTACAGTCATCTTTTTGCCATTTGCGGGCCAAAAACATAGTTTTACTCTATCATTGTGTGTAGCGCGCCTAGGGTCAGGCTGGCATCCAAGACCTGCCCATCCACTACACTTCTAATTTGCCAAAGCGCAGCTCCTTCACATTGACTGCATCTGCCTGCTTCTGTATTTTGTTCACATGCACCACTGTTGTGAACGTATTGGAGATGACTTCGGAGCTGAGGCTCCCTCTGGTGGTTGCTGAGGGTATTGAACCTGTGTGGAACACCAAGAGTCCTACACCTGCAGCTGACGAGTGGTTGTCAGGTGATACTGACTGGCCTGATATAAGTGAGCTGACCTCCCATGATCCTCGCCGGTGATCAATTGTTCTTCCTGGTCTAGGTTGGATTTCTGGTCTAGGTTGGATTTCAGCTTGCTTTTCTGCTGTTTCCTGCTTGCATTCAGATAAGTCTCTTTCAGTTTTTTTTTACTGTGGTTTGAATTCCTTGCTTTTTGCTGCATTGATTTTTGTCTTCAGCCGGGTCCCCTTTTGGGGGCTTTGGCTGGTCTCCATTCGTTTTTTGTATTTGTTCATTTGCTCAGTTCTTGTGATATATTACTGCTGGGTAGCTACGTGTCCACACCAGAGATCTGATATAGGTAGTCAAGACCGTGTGGTCTCAGTGTTTTTGGATTCAGAAGTGTTGGAGTTTTTCCTAGAGTTTTTCTGGGTTGCAGACAGTATTCTCTCCTGTGCTGTCCTATCTAGACAGTTTTGGGCCCCAGCGTTTGCTCAATCTATTTTCTGTCTGTGTTCGTATTTTCATCTTGTCTAATCGCCATTATATGTTTGGGTGCTTCCTACTCTTTTGGGGTCTACTCCGGGGCAGTTAGCATTCCTCTTTCCATCTTCAGGGATAGCTATATCTCCGGCTGTGACGAGGCGTCTAGGGCACTGTAGGAACGTCCTACAGCTGCTTCTAGTTGTGCGGTTAGTTTAGGTGTCTGCAACCTATTAGTTTCCAACCTCTCTGGTGTTAGGCTGCTTATGCGGTTTTTTGCTCCTGCCTCCTCAGCTACCAAAACATAACACCACTCCATAGAGAGCAGTGAGTGCTTAATTCTGTAACCGTCTGCACTGCTCATTGGCATATGTGAAGTGCAGCTCCCGCACATGGTCTGCCAGTGAAATGGAGGCCAGAGCTGTAGTCGTGGCTAACGGTGGCTGCTCTGGTGCACCCTGGCCTTCCGTCACATAAACATATTGTCCCTTCTGTGGGGCACTTACTGGTAAATATTTGTCCACCTCGAACTGCTGGGGCTTCTTTCCTTTGAGCTCCACGTAATGACAGGCAGAGTCCAAATCCAGTTTCAACAAAACAAGTTTACTCAACTCGCCCAGTTTAGTCACAGAAACATCCCAAGGTTCTTCACAAAACAACACCATTCCATTCCCTGTACTGTCCTTAACTTCTCCAGGAATATCGCAGGTCGTACCATCGCCTTCGGTACCGCAGCTTCCTGACTGGTCAGACTAACCCGCCTCATGAGTTCCGTGTCCACTTCGCCTTGGACATTTAGGGTTATTCCCACGAAGTTAGCTGCTACCATATTGATGCTGCCCTGTATACCTCCACAACCGTGTGACTGTCAGCCATAGGCCCTGGATAACTGGGCTCTTCTGCTTGTACATTACGGGACTCAACTGTCCTGTCCCGGCTCCCAGCCCCTTCTGACTGAACCCAGGAAGCTCTCTAACTTACAGTACTCTCTGTTGGCCCCTCCTAACTAGCTAAATCCTACTGGTCTAGCCTACTCCTATCTTACTCTATTGTGCCCCCCCAGTGGGCTAAATCTAAATCCAACACTTTTCCTATATCTGTTTAGCACCAGAATATTAATTAATGATCATTAATAATCATTAATGTACACTCTGCACCCCATCTTGACTGAAAAACAGCAGAAATGGAGAAATTTTTGCAAATTTATTAAAAAAGAAAAAATGAAATATCACATGGTTATAAGTATTCAGACCCTTTGCTCAAACACTCATATTTAAGTCACATGCTGTCCATTTCCTTGTGATCCTCCTTGAGATGGTTCTACTCCTTCATTGGAGTCCAGCCTGCGTTTAATTAAACTGATAGGACTTGATTTGTAAAGGCACACACCTGTCTATATAAGACCTGACAACTCACAGTGCATGTCAGAAGAAAATAATAATCATGAGGTCAAAGGACCTGGCCAAGGAGCTCAGAGACAGAATTGTGGCAAGGCACACATCTGGCCAAGGTCACAAAGGAATTTCTGCAGTATTCAAGGTTCATAATAGCATAGTGGCCTCCATAATCCTTAAATGGAAGAAGTTTGGGACCACCAGAAGTCTATCCTAGACCTGGCCCTCCAGCCAAAATGAGCAATCGTGGGAGAAGAGCTTTGGTGAGAGAGGTAAAGAAGAACCCCAAGATCACTGTGGCTGAGCTCCACAGATGCAGTAGGGAGATGGGAGAAAGTTCCACAAAGTCAACTATCACTGCAGCCCATAGGTTCAAGCACTCCCCAGCTTGCAAAATCTATTTATTTATTGAATTACTATCATTATTGAATCAACTTTTTTTTTATTTATTGAAATGTATGAGCAATGGTTTTAAGGAGGCGTCTTCATGTGCCTTACTTTGCTATAAATATCAGACCCTGTATGTGTATAGACTGTCCTGAGGAAGTGGTGTGATCACCACAAAACGCGTAGAAATAAGGTTTATTCTCTATTACATCTACTTGGACTCCTCTGGTACATTATCCTGATGTCATGGGTGTATCGCCACGAGGATCGTCGCAATTACACACTCTGACTTCTCACAGCTGAGTTGCTGTTTCTTTGTGTTTGGTAATGAGGGAGTTAATTTTACCTAGCTCTTTGCTAAGACTAGGTCCAGCCTCGCCCGGCTGCTTTTGATTATGTTCTAATTAGATTCCTTCATATACCTGCCAGTCTGCTTGTTAGATGCCGGTGAAAGCATTCATGTAGTCTAGCAGACTGGATCGGTTCTGAGAATACTTAAGCTAAGAGCTCCTTAGTTGTTTTTACTCTTACAGCTTATAGTTTATCTCTGAGACCTTAGGTGTTCCTACTGTGTGTGAGTGTTGTATGTAAGACTTTATTTACTTTATTTCTTGTCTTTCTTGTATGTCTTTCTGTTCATTAACCGTTACCTGTTCATTCCCTTTGGTGGTAATCAGGGTCCTTCTTAGGACTAGATTACAGTTGGCAGGGATTGATAGGAGACAGGGTTTACGCTGGTGGCCTGGACCTCTGTACCTTTAACAGTACCTCCAGGTAGAGGATTAGTTAGGACCCCAGTTTAGGGTCAGCATAGACCCCGGTCACCCTCTAGCCGGAGACAGTGTATAACGGATTCCGTATTGACCCACTGGACATTGTCAGGTAATTCTATGTTATCATATATCTATGCGCATGTTATATAGGATGTTGCCCTTTTGATATAGATTACTGACATCACATATATATATATCTGCTATACAGCGTGACATTTTCACAGGCCATACTAAAGATTCTCCCCAGCTGTCATGGATCCAGTAGCCCAGCTGGCCCGGCAGTTGCAGGGGTTGTCCATGGAGTTTGCAGACATTAAGTCCAAGGTTTTGTCCCCCCCGGAGCAAACCAGATCTGAACCTAAGGTTGCTCTCCCGGACAGGTTCACTGGTGGGCGGGACAAATTTTTTACTTTCCGGGAGGCATGTAAATTGTACTTTCGGCTGCGGCCTCGGTCATCTGGGTGTGAAGAGCAGAGGGTGGGAATTGTTATCTCGCTCTTACAAGGGGACCCTCAATCTTGGGCGTTCTCTATTCCTCCAGGCTCCCCAGATCTCCAGTCAGTGGATCGATTTTTTACTGCCCTGGGTCTGGTATATGATGATCCGGATCGAGTTTCCCTTGCTGAAACAAAGTTACGTAAAATACGGCAAGGAAATCGTCCAGCGGAGGAATATTCTTCTGAGTTCCGTAGATGGGCAACAGATACTCAGTGGAATGACCCAGCTCTTAGGAGCCAGTTTTGTCAAGGGTTGTCTGACAAATTAAAAGATGTGTTGGCTCAGTATGATTCTCCTCCATCACTGGAGGCTGCTATGGCCCTCGCTATTCGCATTGATAGACGAATTCGGGGAAGACGCGAGGTAACTCCGCCTCCCGTGATGACTCCACCTACTACTAAAGTCCCTTATACTGAGGTTCCCCTGGTCTGTTCTGAGGAACCCATGCAGTTGGGAGGGACATCTTTTTATAGGAGGGAATCGGCGGTGCGCCGCAAGACTAGAAGGTGTTTCTTTTGAGGGAGAGAGGGACATTTTGTTGGGGGGTGTCCATCCCGGGCCTCTTTGAGCAAAGGAGTTAACCTGGGAGTGTGTATTTCGTCCCCAAATCCCTCTCAGTTTCTCGTGCCTGCGGAGGTGGTGATTGGTACTACAGTCATGGCCAAAAGTTTTGAGAATGACACAAATATTATATTTTCACATGATCTGCTGCCCTCTGGTTTTTATGTGTGTTTGACAGATGTTTTTATCACAGACAGAAATATAATAATTACAAACATATGAGTAACAAAAGCTTATATTGACAGTTAGAATGAGTTAATGCAGCAAGTCAATATTTGCAGTGTTGACCCTTCTTCTTCAGGACCTCCGCAATTCTCCCTGGCATGCTCTCACGCAACTTCTGGACCAAATCCTGACTGATAGCAGTCCATTCTTGCACAATCAATGCTTTCATTTTGTCATAATTTTTAGGTTTTTGTTTGTCCACCCGTCTCTTGATGATTGACCACAAGTTCTCAATGGGATTAAGATCTGGGGAGTTTCCAGGCCATGGACCCAAAATCTCTATGTTTTGTTCCCTGAGCCATTTAGTTATCACCTTTGCTTTATGGCAAGGTGCTCCATCATGCTGGAAAAGGCATTGTTGATCGCCAAACTGCTCTTGGAGGGTTGGGAGAAGTTGCTCTTGGAGGACATTCTGGTACCATTCTTTATTCATGGCTGTGTTTTTAGGCAAGACTGTGAGAGAGCCGATTCCCTTGGCTGAGAAGCAACCCCACACATGAATGGTTTCAGGATGCTTAACAGTTGGCATGAGACAAGACTGGTGGTAGCGCTCACCTTGTCTTCTCCGAATGAGGCGTTTTCCTGATGTCTCAAACAATCGAAAAGGGGATTCATCAGAGAAAATAACTTTACCCCACTCCTCAGCAGTCCATTGCCTGTACCTTTTGCAGAATATCAGTCTGTCCATGATGTTTTTTCTGGAGAGAAGTGGCTTCTTTGCTGCCCTCCTTGAGACCAGGCCTTTCTCCAAGAGTCTCCGCCTCACAGTGCGTGCAGATGCACTCACACCTGCCTGCTGCCATTCATGAGCAAGCTCTGCACTGCTGGTAGCCCGATCCCGCAGCTGAAACACTTTTAAGAGACGGTCATGGCGCTTGCTGGTCTTTCTTGGGCGCCCTGAAGCCTTTTTGGCAACAATGGAACCTCTCTCCTTGAAGTGCTTGAAGATGCGATAGATTGTTGACTGAGGTGCAATCTTTCTAGCTGCGATACTCTTCCTGTTAGGCCATTTTTGTGCATTGCAATGATGACTGCCCGTGTTTCTTTAGAGATAACCATGGTTAACAGAAGAGAAACAATGATGCCAAGCACCAGCCTCCTTTTAAAGTGTCCAGTGGTGTCATTCTTACTTAATCATGACAGACTGATCTCCAGCCATGTCCTCATCAACACCCACACCTGTGTTAATGGAGCAATCACTGAAAAGAGGTTAGCTGGTCCTTTTAAGGCAGGGCTGCAATTATGTTGAAATGTGTTTTGGAGGATAAAGTTCATTTTCTAGCCAAATATTGACTTTGCAAGTAATTGCTGTTAAGCTGATCACTCTTTATAACATTCTGGAGTATATGCAAATTGCCATTAGAAAAAGTGAAGCAGTAGACTTTGTAAAAATTAATATTTGTGTCATTCTCAAAACTTTTGGCCATGACTGTAGAACTGAGAGGATTTCTGTTTTTCTTGATAGTGGGTCCGGGGCTAATCTGGTGGACGCTCGGTTTGCCCAGGTGCATGGTATGCAACTGAGTGTATTGGCCAAACCGGTCCCTATAGTCTCTATTGATTCTAGACCTCTCGGTCAAGGTAGCTTGGTACAAGCTGTTCATAACATAGATCTTCGAGTAGGGGCAATACATAAAGAACAATTGTCTTGTTATGTGTTGGAGGGTCTACCTACTCCTATTGTGTTGGGACTTCCTTGGTTGGCTAAACATAACCCAGTGATTGATTGGCAATCCAGAAAGATAAGCCAGTGGGGTGAATTTTGCAGGAATAACTGCATGAGCACGGTCATCAGTGCGGTTGTGCCTAGGACTTTGTCTCCTTTTCTGGAGGACTTTGGGGAGATGTTCTCAGAGGAGGGTGTAAAGAGTTACCTCCTCATCGCGCATATGACTGCTCAATAAAGTTGCTTCCTGATGCCTTATCTCGTACTTTCCCAGGGGCCGGGAGGACGGATGATCCGGTTCCTATTCCTCAGGAGGGAGTTGTAGTGTCAGCTGTATGCTCTGAGCTTGAGGGGGAGGTATTGGGGGCTCAGGGGGACGCCCCTGTGGGACTTCCAGGGAGACTGATAGTTCCAGATCGGTTAAGACTGAAGGTTACGGGGAACCGTTACAAACGGATGGCTGATGGGGGGAGAGTTTTTGGTCTAGATCTGAAGGTGAACGATCTGGTTTGGTTGTCTACCAGGATATAAAACTTAAAGTTTCCTCCTGGAGGTTGGGTCCCAGATTCATCGGGCCGTACAGGATCAGTTCCATAATTAATCCGGTGGCATTTCGTCTGCCCTCCCTCCTACGTTAAAATTCATAATGTGTTTCACAATCATTACTTAAAAAGTATGTGGCAACCAGTCATACCTCACCTCTACCTCCTCCTTCATGGTGGTCAATGATAACGTGAATTTCATGGTCGAAAATCATTGACTCACGTCTCAGTCGCCGATCCCTTCAGTACTTGGTTCATTGGAGGGGTATGGTCCTGAGGAGAGGACGGGGTCCCTGCGTCTGATGTTAACGCAGATCGATTGGTTCGGACCTTCACACAACTCACCCCGGGCAGACCTGGCCCTGAGGTCCGGAGTCCCCTCGTAGGGGGGGTACTGTCATGGGTGTATCGCCACGAGATCGTCGCAATTACACACTCTGACTTCTCACAGCTGAGTTGCTGTTTCTTTGTGTTTGGTAATGAGGAGTTAATTTTACCTAGCTCTTTGCTAAGACTGGGTCCAGCCTCGCCCGGCTGCTTTTGATTATGTTCTAATTAATTCCTTCAATACCTGCCAGTCTGCTTTTAGATGCCGGTGAAAGCATTCATGTAGTCTAGCAGACTGGATCGGTCTGAGAATACTTAAGCTAAAGCTCCTTAGTTGTTTTTACTCTTACAGCTTATAGTTTATCTCTGAGACCTTGGGTGTTCCAAACTGTGTTGAGTGTTGTATGTAAGACTTTATTTACTTTATTTCTTGTCTTTTTTGTATGTCTTTCTGTTCATTAACCGTTACCTTTCATTCCTCTTTGGTAATCGGGGTCCTTCTTAGACTAATTACAGTTGGCAGGATTGATAGAGACAGGGTTTACGCTGTGGCCTGGACCTCTGTACCTTTAACAGTACCCTCCAGGTAGAGGATTAGTTAGGACCCATTTAGGGTCAGCATAGACCCCGTCACCCTCTAGCCGGAGACAGTGTATAACGATTCCGTATTGACCACTGACATTGTCAGGTAATTCTATGTTATCATATATCTATGCGCATGTTATATAGGATGTTCCCTTTTGATATAGATTACTGACATCACATATATAATATCTGCTATACAGCGTGACACCTGACAGGCGAGCAGCACAGTCTGATGCCCAATTCTCTTCACCAAGCAAAGGATCATCACATCGGGCTTGCAGCAGCCGCCAATCTAATGCAGCGTTGTGTCTCACACAACCATAATAGGTGAGTAAATTTGATTATCTCTCACGAATATTTCTTTTATTTCGGATAAAACCCTATGTGCGCTCTGTATTCCTTCTAGCTACCAGGATTAAACAAATGAATTATATACACATTACAATGCGATCATGCTGCAGCGCAGGGCCCACCCTGCGTCTGCCTGCAGAAGGGATTTTTTCCCCCAAGATATATACCGAAATATATATAATATAAAATAATATAATATTCAGTATGTAAAATATGGTCAGTGAGGATCATTGTCCTGTCAAAACCATACTGAAAATAATACCTAATCAGAGCACCACATGAAGGGCCCCACAGGCAGCCTCAGAGCACGACCTTGTCAGGCGAAGGAGTAACTTCCGAAATGCGCATCGGGGTGCGTGTTGCACTATCTTTGACCACCACTATCCAGGTATTGATTTTGTTTGCCCATAAGACCCTGCCTATAATTAACATTCTTATATACACCTCCTTGTATGCTTGACTGTGGTCAAGAGTACTTATTTCATTTTTTCTTACAGTTTTTATGTGAGCAAACTGTAGTATTAGCAATTGTTATACATATCACAATTTCCAAGCACCTTGCACTTTATATTACACGTTTTATTTTTGATGCAGTGATTTTTATATATAATAATACTTTAATATATTTTATTTTACTGCACACTGTTATAACAAATTGTTTTTTTCACTTGTCTCCATCATTGGCGCTACAGCATTTAATAAAAATTTTTATTGCTGCCTTATGTGGCAGGTTAATTCTGGGCTTTTTCTTCTCTTTTGTATATATTTAATATTTAAGTGCTTCATTGTTCAATACTTGGATTGTATATAGATATATATATATATTTCCTGGGGAGGTGGTCATCAAAATTAAATATCATAATTTTTATATATTATGTGTTATTATCTGTGCGTATTTACCACTATTAATAAAGGTATTTTATCTGTAACAACTTTCTAAATTTCCTTTTACTTTTTTACCTTTTTGTTCGGGCTTTTCTTCTTTGGGTTCATATTAATTTCCGTATGGTCTTCCATACAAAAAGGTCTTTTACAGCTTTTTTTTTGTTAAACATCTATTGCTGTGTTCAGTACGTGTGTTAAAAAAAAATGTATTGGTATAGTATAGGTCTTTATTATTAGGGGAAAAAAAAAAACCCTTTGAAGTGGAACACTTAAAGTGTGACAAACATGCAAAAGAATAGAAAATCAGGAAAGGGGCCAAACACTTTTTCACACCAGTTTAGAGGATGTGTTCTTTGTATATATGCTGCATAGTAGCCCCAACAATTATTTTTCTTGGTGGGCCGAAGGTACTCTAGTCCGATGCTGAGCGTGCCTAAAATATAAATCTACTTTGCAGCTGTCTCTTTGTCTTTTGTGCCCCCCAAAAAATAATTTTACTTTACCGCTGTCTTACAGTAGTGTGCCTAAAAAATAATCTACTCTACAATGGTCATTTTTGCGAGTAGTGTCTAAAAAATAATTCTACTCTGCCACCATCTCTTTCCAATTCTTGGGCCAAAAAAATAATTTGACTATCTCTGTGTCTATACGGTTGTGTCTCTAAAAACCACTTACAAAATTGAGGAGAGCATGGGAATGGGTGGTGCTGGTGCAGCTACTGCTGGTGATGGTATATAGCTGCTGCAGGAGATGTGGTCATTTCTGTCTCTAACTGTCGCCCAAATAAAACACCTGCCTTTGGTGCACACAGCAATAGAGTTCTACCTCATCTCATAAGGTCGAGATGCGCTGCACAAATGGTGAGGCGACAAGATGTTAAAATGTGTTAGACTGGATGGATGAAAGTGCCACCATTTCTTATCTTCCACCCGTCCCACTGCAGAAAGACAGAGTTGGCACCTGAGGATCATGGTTATCCGGTTTCCACCTAACCCCCTTGCAATCAGCCAAGCAGTTTGAGCCCCAATTCATTCAGCAGTCTCTTCTGTTTTTTGATGACTCCACTGCGGTCCTGGGCACTTCCACCTGCTCTGCCCCAGAAGTAAAAACTGAGTGCACTGATGCCCAAAGTGCACATGTTCAGTGAAACACCACAGCACATCTCAAAGGATGACGAAACACAGTTGAACTGTGCAACCTGTAATGAGGGCAAGGTGAGGAATGGGTGGAAGATGATGCGAGGGATGATGAGGTCCTAGATCCCGCGTGGAGTGAAGGCCATTCTAGTGATGTGCACAGTTGGGAGGAAGAGCATGTGGTCACCTGCCCAAGCATCAACGAAAA
The DNA here is from genome assembly GCA_033576555.1 of Oophaga sylvatica. Lineage (NCBI taxonomy): Eukaryota > Metazoa > Chordata > Amphibia > Anura > Dendrobatidae > Oophaga > Oophaga sylvatica. Next base: position 282,916,917 of record JARQOD010000002.1, on the reverse strand, counting down.
AGAGGAGCAGGGTGCAAAGGGACAGTAGGTAGCCCCTACCAGTACGTCGGCTGCCCAGAAATGAGCACCAAAAGCCAGCTCAAAAGAGCTCCATGTTGTGGCATTCTTCAGGCAATGAGCTGATGACAACGATTGTTGGCTTACACGCTGTGCCGTCAGAGTCTGAAGTGAGGCATAGACCTTCTGAACCTGACACCACCTGCATGACAGATATCTGAATTCCAAGCACGAGGTGCATGTGGTACACATTGGATCGGAAGAAGCAGCAGACAGATAAAGTGATTGGTGCCAGTGAACCACAAGCACTTCCTGGTGGTGTGCAATAATGGGCGAAATCTTGTAGCTGCTCTGGACCTACCGGTTTGACTTACATACCCTTGCCTGGCGCATGGTATGCAAGCTGCCCACATGTCAAAACTATGGCTAAAAGTGCAGGCACTGTGAGCACGCTTTCGCGTTCTCACCCTGCTTTCTTAGTTGTGTACAAATTAGGCTAGAGGTTTGGCCAGTGTACCTGAAATGATTGTGCTATTAATCTTATCCCTAATACCAAATTACCTAAAGCTCGCCTGTACAATTTGTCGGGACCTGAACGTACTGCCATGAAAGACTAAGTAAACAAAAGTTAATGAAGGGTCATAGCCATCCTTCTTCCTCGCCTGTAGCTGCTGGTTTTTCTTTACTTGTTAAAAAAAAGATGGCAGACTCCGTCCTCGCCTCGATTTCAGTAAATTTAACAAAATGAAGTTAAAAATACTTACCCACTTCCATTTCCCCAATCTATTTAATCAGCCTACGAGGCCAAATGGTTTTTCTAAAACATCATCTTAGAGGGCTTATAATTTGATACTCATCCGGAGGGTGATGAGTAGAGATGGGCGAACCCCAACATTAAAGTTCGGCGTCCATACCGAACACCTACTGTTCGGGCACAGACACCTAACACGGACTTCACTAGGAAGTCCTGTTGGTATGTGCGCACGTTGTGGATTTCGATGCTTTCCACAGCGTTTTTGGATGCGCGGAATTGCATGAAATCCTCAGTGTATGCCCAGTAATGTAAGTCAATATGAAATGAAGAATTGCTTCATTTGCACAGATTTGCAGCGTTTTTCTTCCCCAGCATGTCAATTCTTTTTGCGGATCCCACAGCGTTTGACTCTGGCATCCTCTCTCTCTTTCTTGCTCTCTCTCATGTGCATGACACGCGGCAAACACTGCTTTTGATCGCGGTGAAATCATACCCGCGGTCAGAGAGCCACGATTTCCATGCTGTGAGCGCTCACTGTGATCAGAGTATGAAGTTTACCTCCGATCACTGGTGTCAGCTGATGGGACTACTGCCCCATCATCCACACCTGCTGATGCTAATTACAGTGAGAGCAGGACCGTGAATGGAGTATTCCATCAGCTCTCCTGCGCTGTAAATAAATAATTTAGAAAAGAAAACGGTGTGGTTCCCCTGTATTTTTGCTAACCAGTCAAGAAAAACTCACAGCTGGGGCTGCAACCCTCAGCTGTCAGCAGGCTAGTTATCAAGAATGAGGGTCCTCCACGCTGTTTTTTTAAATTATTTAAATAAATTTAAAAAAAAGGGGGGTCCCCATTTTGTACAACCAACCCTGCAAAAGTAGACAGCTGGGGCTGGTATTCTCAGCTGGTAAGGGGCCATGGAATTGGGCCCCAGCCTAAAAAATCTATTAATGCGCCAATTCTGGCACTTTGTCCTGCTCTTCCAACTTGCCCTATAGTGGTGGCAAGTGGGGTGATAGTTGGGGGTGTTGATGTCACCTTTGTATTGTCAGGTGACATCAAGCCCCGAGGTTAGTAATGGAGAGGCATCAAATAATACACCCCCCATTACTAACCCCATAGTCACAATGTAAGAAAACACAGACACTCATTATTAGTGTGTAATTTTATGATCACTTTTTTATGTATTTGCAATATGTCGATTTATTGTTCTTCCTTTTGCTTTTTAACACATTTTGTGTTATTTTAATTAACTCCATGTGGGTCACATGTTCATGATGGTTTTTCATTGGTTGATTTGTATATAAAATCCTCATGTTCCTTTGACAGCATCGTTTGAAAAAGAACACAGGCACAGTGTTCGAAAAGGCGTTTGCCCACTGCTACTATTGATATACATATGAACTGCTATCTTGGATTTTTGTAATTTTTAAAAAATAAATATTGATTAATTTAGAAGCTGGAACTTTTTCTGTTTTTTTTCCTGAGCAAGTGCACGTCAGAGTACGTATGTTCCGTGTCTCCACACACCACAAGCTGCATCAGTGAGCTGGTTAACCTTTTTTTCATTGCTGAAGTCTGTGTTACTGTTTGGTTTGGCACCCTGAACACTGGGTGTTTCTCGCGCTGACTTTCTGCATGACAGTGTGAGAAACAATGGTGGCTATGATGGGCGGTAAGATCATTACATGGTCAGAGCGCTACGTTTCCACGCTGTCAGATGACAGCGTGAGCCAGCAACTGTGACCGGAGGTAAAAAGTTTGCCTCAGATCACAGGCTTCGACTGATGGGACTATTAGCCTTTTTATTTTGTTTTTTTCACAGGAGACATGGCTTCAATGGAATGGATGTTAGGTGAGTATAACATGTTTATTATTTGTAAACAAAAAGTAAAATGGTGCGTATTTTTATTTCAAATAAAGGACTTTATTCTGTGTATTTATTTACAATGTAACTATACATTACTTATAGAACGCCTCTCATAACTAACCCATAGCCTTGAGTCACCAGACAATACAAAGGTGACATCAACCCCACAAATATTAAACCCCACTTGCCACCGCCACAGTGCATGTAGGAAGACTGGCATAGCACCTGCTATATTTAGGCTGGAAGGGGCGCAATATCCATGGCCCCTTACCACCTGAAAATACCACCCTCAGCTTTTTCTGACTGGTTGTCAAAAAATGGGGGAAAACCACACACCGTTTTTTTTTAAATTTTTAAACAGCTGAGGTTGCAGTCCCAGCTGTCATTTTGCTTGGCTGGTTATCAAAAATACAGGAACCCCCGTATTTTTTAAAATTTTTATTTATATGCAGACACCAGCTGACGAACCACCCATGAGGTGCCACTCTCGCTGTTATCAGCACAGCAGGCATAGCGATTGAGTAGTCCCCATCGCTGATCCTGTGACTGGAGTAAACTTTTAACCCCGGTCACATTCGGCCACGCTTTAATCTGGAGCATGGGAAACCCAGCTATCTAACGCGGGATAAAACGTACTTCCGATCAAGCATGATTCCATCTGTCAGCACATGCCCTGTGGCAAGTACGGGGTGTTCAGGCCCACACATTCATGTGAATGGGGTCCGAGCACAGTTCTGGCACCAGAACCAAACAGATTTTTTTTTTTTTAACTGTTTGGCCGAACCTGGTGGACTCTAACATCCAGGGTTCATCTATCACTAATAACATGATATGTCGAGAAACAAGGTTGCACCTGTATAGGAAACTGGCAGAGAGTGTGGTGCTCACCCCAACGTGCATTTTGATGCGTACCTTCGTCAGGGGTCTGATCATATACACTGCTCAAAAAAGTAAACACTCAAATAACACATCCTGGATCTGAATGAATGAAATATTTTCATTGAATACTTTGTGCTGTACAAAGTTGAATGTGCTGACAACAAAATCACACAAAAATCATCAATGGAAATCAAATTTATTAACCAATGGAGGCCTGGATTTGGAGTCACCCACAAAATTAAAGTGGAATTAATGTCCTTAAAACAAGTCAAAATGATGCTCAGTAGTGTGTGGCCTCCACGTGCCTGTATGACCTCCCTACAACACTTGGGCATGCTCCTGATGAGGCAGCGGATGGTCTCCTGAGGGGATCTCCTCCCATTCCTGGACTAAAGCATCCGCCAACTCCTGGACAGTCTGTGGTGCAACTTGATGTTGGTAGATGGAGTGAGACATGATGTCCCAGATGTGCTCAATCGGATTCAGGTCTGGGAACGGACGGGCCAGTCCATAGCTTCAATGCCTTAATCTTGCAGGAACTGCTGACACACTCCAGTCACATGAGGTCTGGCATTGTCCTGCATTAGGAGGAACCCAGGGCCAACGGCACCAGCATATGGTCTCACAAATTCCACCCCACACCATTACTGACCCACTGTCCAAACCGGTCATGCTGAAGGATGTTGCAGGCAGCAGATCGCTCTCCTCGGCATCTCCAGACTCTGTCACGTCTGTCACATGTGCTCATGTGTGAACCTGCTTTCATCTGTGAAGAGCACAGGGTGCCAGTGGCGAATTTGCCAATCCTGGTGTTCTGTGGCAAATGCCAAGCATCCTGCATGGTGTTGGGCTGTGAGCACAACCCCCATCTGTGGATGTCGGGCACTCAGACCATCCTCAATGGAGTCGGTTTCTAATCGTTTGTGTAGACACATGCACATTTGTGGCCTGCTGGAGGTCATTTTGCAGGGCTCTGGCAGTGCTCCTCCTTGCACAAAGGCAGAGGTAGTGGTCCTGCTGCTGGGTTGTTGCCTTCCTACGGCCTCCTCCACGTCTCCTTGTAGCGCCTCCACCCTCTGGACACTATGCTGACAGACACAGCAAACCTTCTTGCCACAGCTCGCATTGATGTGCCATCCTGGATAAGCTGCACTACCTGAGCTACTTGTGTGGGTTGTAGAGTCCGTCTCATGCTACCCCGAGTGTGAAAGCACAACCAACATTCAAAAGTGACCAAAACATCAGCCAGAAAGCATTGGTACTGAGATGTGGTCTGTGATCCCCACCTGCAGAACCACTCCTTTATTGAGTGTGCCTTGATAGTTGCCAATAATTTCCATCTGTTATCTACTCCATTTGCACAACAGCATGTGAAATTGATTGTCAATCAGTGTTGCTTCCTAAGTAGACAATTTTATTTCACAGAAGTTTGATTTACTTGGAGTTATATTCTGTTAAAGTGTTTCCTTTATTTTTTTTGAGCAGTGTATTATTTGAGTTATTCCTCTTCAAAGCTGTTGGTCCGATAGCAGCAATTTTATCTTGTAAGTATTTCATCATTGTTATTTTGTGTGTGAGTGCGCACGTTCTCAATGGGCGGGGCTTGCGAAGATTAAGAGCATCACTTGCAGATAGATGCTACTGCGCAAGTACCACTGCCATTTTGTTGGAGCAAAATAAAAAAATTGGCTCCAGGAAAACGTCGGTGGTGCATGCCCAGTAGCACTTATAGGCAAGCAATAGCTGCTACTGCACATGCGCCACCGCCATTTTGCTGGAGTTTTTGTTTTTTTAAAGACCACTCTTAACTGTGCAAGCTCAGTATTTCAAGTAGGAGACAGATCACTGAAGTTTCAGTGGTGTGCCATTTAAGCCAGAGCAAACGATGACGATGAGGCCAGAGCACCAAAAAAGAGCCGCCCAGAGGCATGCCCCAGAGCACGAGCATCTCGTTAACTCAAAACTGCAAACACAGATTAAAGAAGAACCACAAGAAGGATTTCTTCTACCCAGGTATCATTTTAATCAGTGTAAGGCTGGAGTCACACTGGCGACAAAATCGGACGACTGCAATACGATGAAATATTGCATTGCAGTCAGACCTATGTTAATCTATGGAGCAGCTCCCAGTATCAGATTTTTTTGTGGTCCGTTTTAAACGTCCGAGTGCAATCGCAGTATGCTGCGATTGTCACCGATTGTGGGTCGACTATCGCCAATGCAAGTCTATGGGAGCGATGAAAATCGGATTACAAACGGACCGCACGTGTGACTTGCGATTAAATCGCATCGGTGTCCTTTAGAAAAGCCGGCAATTCATCCCTGCCTATACTGTAAAAGCACACTGACAGCTTTAATAAAGAATAGAATCAATACATATACACACATAGAATACATATATATATGTCATTGTGACGTTATATATATATATATATATATATATATATATTATATATATATATATATTATAGTTCCTAGACTTCTACATACTGTACTAGCTGCTAATTCAATTGCCGGCTTTTGTGAAATCACAGAAGCAGACATGAAATGATACATTGTTTAGACACAGTTAACCATGTAATTTCATGTATTTTGATATATGTTTTGAACTGACAATTACATAAGTATATGTGTGCAAAATTTCACACCTGTAGGGGTTAATTAAAGGTGTAAATTCGTAGCATAAAATTCCTTTTTTTTTACAACGAATTTACACCTTTAATTAACCCCTACAGGTGTGAAATTTTGCACACATATACTTATGTAATTGTAAATTCAAAACATATATCAAAATACATGAAATTACATGGTTAACTGTGTCTAAACAATGTATCATTTCATGTCGGCTTCTGTGATTTCACAAAAGCCGGCAATTGAATTAGCAGCTAGTACAGTATGTAGAAGTCTAGGAACTATAAATATTATATATATATATATATATACATGTCACAATGACATATATTATATATATATATATGTGTTCTATGTGTATATATCTATTCTTTATTTTGTGATTTAAATACTATTCTTTTGGATCCATTATATGTCAGTTTTGCAAGCCTGCGAGAAATTCTCGCAAGTCGGAAGAAAATCGCATGTTACAAGGTACACACACATGCGACTAAATCGCATTTTTGAAGGAAAATCGGATGCCAGAAGGATGTGTGATGTTTGCATTTTGATCCCACAATCGACCGACTAAAACGGTCCGTTTTTTTGTAGTTGTGTGTGATTCCAGCCTTAATAGCGCCAAACTGACAATGCCTGTAGTTTACTTAGGAAAATCCTGACGACAGGTTTCCCTTAGTAATGGTAAGGAGATAATGGGAGTTAACAGTCATCAGACTGTGGACCATACAGGAACCATAGCACTGATGAAACACAGGAAGGATCACAAATAATCATTTACATCCAGGAACCTTATATTTGACAACTTCTCTGATTGAGGTCACTCCCATCCATTTTGCCTCCATGTAGTGCAAACACCATGAGATTTCACGCCCAGAGCTAGTCTCTGCAGACTCCCCTTTTCTCAGTCTTCAGAAGCAATTCCTGGCAGAGTACTCTTAACCATTTCACTACCTTTGATGCGCATTTATATCAAAAGGTAGTGTCCCTTTATTTTCCCACCCTTGGATGGCAAATTTGATCAGCCATCAAGTGCATTTAACAGACACAATGCTCCACCCATGGCTATTAACCAGTTAAATCCGGCTGTCAATCACGGATTGCGGGATTCTTTTCTTTGTAGGTTTCATTGCGCTTTTGGTTAACAAAATGATGAGCGTTACCAAGAAGCTCTATCGTGGTCTCATCTGTCCACAATATGCTTTCCCAGAAAGATTTTGACTTACTTAGGCTAGTTTCACACTAGCGTTTGACCGACCTGCGCACGCGCGTCGCTAGGCTCTGCCCCGGCCACGCCTCCTCATGATAGCTCTGCATGCGACCTGCGCACCCTATCTTTAGCATTGGGTTCGCAGGCCGTACGCAGGTCACGCACAGGTATGCGTTTGCCGGCGCCCGTGTCCTTTTGATGGTGCGCCGACCTGTTGCATTTTGATGCGCTCGGCGCACCGACAAAAGGACGCAGGCGCCGGCAAACGCATGCGCCCATAGGCTGAGCGATCGGGAGGAGGCGCAGGTCGGTCAAACGCTAGTGTGAAACTAGCCTTATATACATTTTGGCAAACTGCAGTCTAGCTTTTTTATGTCTTTGTCAGCAATGGGGTCCTCCTGCTATAGCGTTTCATTTAATTCAAATGTCGATGGAGAATTTGCGCTGACATAGATACACTCGATTGAGGCTGCTAATCTACCATCCTGCGTTGCAACCTTTCATCCATTTTTCTTTGCCGTTCATGTCCAGGGTGATTAGCTACAGTGCCATGGGTTGTAAACTTCTTAATTATGTTACACACCTTGGACAAAGAAACATCAAGATCTCTGGAGATGGACTTGTAGCCTTGAGATTGTTGATATTTTTGGTTCTCAAGTCCTCAAACAGTTCTCAGTCAACTTCTCCCCTTATTATCTGGTTTCAGGTGTGATTGTCATATTGCCCACTGTGAATCTGAACAAGCTACACATACATGAAAGAAAGATGTTTACCCACAATTTTGGAAAGGTGTCAACAATTTTGTCCAAAACATTTTTGGGGGTTTTGTGAAATTATGTCCAATTTGCCTTTTTTTTCCCTGTTTTATTTTGTGCTGTTCAAATACACATAACGGAAGTAAATGTGTATAACTATGTGTAATTGCAATAATTTTCTGGAACAATTTCAAGGGCGCCCACACTATCAGCCATGACTATGTGTGCAAACATGCCAAAGACACGTATTGTATTGTGGCAATCACTCACCCCAGTTTGACTTTCTACTTCTTTAGCTAACTGCAGTGAACTTGCATGCTGATTTTCTTCAAGACTTCTCATCAGAAAACACTTCTGATTGGGTGTTAACGTTACAGCTCCATATTTGTAAAAGAAAAAAATTTAGACACTTTTGCTACAGTATTCTGACTGATAAAGCTTTGCTGATGATCTTGCAGCCTTCACCTTTCTTTTGTAAAGAAATTATTTTCTTTTTCAGGTCTTGTGACATTTCTTTTCCAGGAGGTGCCATTGCCAACAGCATGAAATGAAAAGGAGTTTTCTTTGTTAAGTAAGCCCTTTTATGGTCAACTGTCAGCTGGATACCATTTTAATGAATATCAGACTTATCTGTGGTTGAATTCTTGTTAATTAGAATGTTGTAGTGGAAACTTTAGTTTTGCTCCTAAGACTTTTATTGGGGTGTACGCATTTTTGCAACATGGTGAATGAATGTGCTAGGAAAATTACTTTTTTGGGTGTACAAAATAAAAAATCTTGTTTGCAAGCAATTTGTGGGAGTATCTTGTAGTATGATATCCAATAGAAAATGTTGATTCTGAATGGAAACTGAAGGTTTCCTGAACAGTCTATTGAGATGTACTTATTTATACTGAGCACCATCTCTCTTTGTACATGTGTGTGTATATACCGTAACATGCTAGGGCGTTGTAGGGCATCTTGGCAGCGACATAGGCAGACAGTTCATATAAACAAAGTGTGGGGCTTTATTTTCAGCCAAAAAGGTAACAAATAGTAAAGAAATCAAAACCAACATAGACTTGCCCGGCTAGGCACTAACTAACATACCATACCGCTGACTTGCACTACCAGGGATGTATGCGGGCTTGACTCTCCAGCCACTCAGCATTTAGCCAATTTAACCAGTGCGCATTACATTCTCAGTAACAGATCACATCTGTCCAGAGGCTGTGATGCTTTTTTTTTTCTACAGCATTTTCTGTGTCAGGAGACGACCTCTCTCAGCTGAGCTGGCTAAGACTCCAGCAAAACTCGTACTATAGCAGGAGTAGGAGTGATGAGTCCCACCACTAAATCCTCCTCATCACTCCAATCAACCCTGGCCCAGAACTACCCTAAACAAAACAACTCAGCACCTAAGCTCTGAACCAGCCCCAGTACTATCCGGCTTTAATGTCTCAAGCAACTTAATTTTCTGGGGAAGATATACACTCCGTCCAGCATATTCCCTGTTGGCTGCCCACAATATATTATAAAGGATGGGCCATTTATATGGATACACTTAAATAAAATGGGAATGGTTGGTGATATCAACTTCCTGTTTGTGGCACATTAGTATATGGGAGGGGGAAAACTTTTCAAGATGGGTGATGACCATGGCGGCCATTTTGGATCCAACTATTTTTTCCAATGGGAAGAGGGTCATGTGACATCAGACTTATTAAGAATTTCACAAGAAAAACAATGGTGTGCTTGGTTTTAATGTAATTTTATTCTTTCATGAGTTATTTATAAATAATAATAATAATAATCTTTATTTATATAGCGCCATCATATTCCGCAGCGCTTTACAGTTTAACAGTTTCAAAACACAAGTCATAAGTAACAACGTTAACAATCAGTAATTAAAGTAAAATAAGCCGCCCCTGCTCGTGAGAGCTTACAATCTACACATAAAATGTGTTCAACATGCTGCCCATTGTGTTGGATTGTCAATGCAACCCTATCCCCCACTCTTGACACACTGATAGCAACACTGCAGAAGAAATGCCAGCACAGGCTTCCAGTATCCGTTGTTTCAGATGCTGCACATCTCGTATCTTCACAGCATAGACAATTGCCTTCAGATACGAGATGTTCAGCATCTGAAACAACGGATACTGGAAGCCTGTGCTAGCATTTCTTCTGCAGTGTTGCCATCAGTGTGTCAAGAGTGGGGGATAGGGTTGTATTGACAATCCAACACAATGGGCAGCACTTTGAACACATTTTATAAGTGGTCATAAACTTGTAAATAACTCATAAAAGAATAAAGAAACGTTAAAAGCAAGCACACCATTGTTTTTCTTGTGAAATTCTCAATAAGTGTCACATAGCCCTTTTCCCATTGAAAAAAATAAAGTTGGATCCAAAATGGCTGACTTCAAAATGGCCGCCATGGTCACCACCCATCTTGAAAAGTTTTCCCCCTCCCATATACTAATGTGCCACAAACAGGAAGTTGATATCACCGACCATTCCCATTTTATTTAGGTGTATCCATATAAATGGCCCACCCTGTAGATATATCTATACACACTATAAATCATATATATACATAAACACACACTTCACTTACACTCTTGAGAATGTCGGAGAGGTAGCAGACCTCAACACAAATTGTGATTCTGAATTCAAAATCCCCATTTACCACACACAAAATAAGACATCTCAACCTGGTTTCTGAAATACATTTTATTTATACGGTTAATGTTGTGGAGATTTTTTTTAAGCAACGTAGGAAATTAGATTTTACAATAAACTAGCGACATGCTCCCTTAGGCTGCAACACAGTAATCATTGGCACGGAATGTACATGTATTGGGGATGCGCAATTAAACAAATGGTATGGTCACAAGAATAGGAATACAAGTGGCACCAAAGCCATCACTCATCAGGACAACTTTATCAGAGGTTGTTAAATTATAAGCTAGGTGTGTGGACAGATAAGAATGACAGCAGGCATATATATATTTTGGGGATAGGAGATGCTATTCTGTGGTTCACAGTACATAGACAAAGTTTAGATGCGCAAACATACACAATATTCCCAACCTAAGTTTACAACGACTAGTTTTCCAGATTTACAATAGTGATTAATATTAACAATGGCAAGGAACATCTATACAATGCAGAATCAGGAATATTTAACTTGCACTGGATTAACATGACAAGCACATCACATTGAAGAAGAAAACATTTGCTGTAAATTAGATAGATACTGCTCTATATGTATATTGCTGTTTATTCATGTAGTTAAAGAGGAGGCTGTGCAACCAGACACAGCCAGTACCTACCAAAATTGGCTGCCACCTCTACATATATTACTAATTCCTATTTATGCTTAGCAAGTGCTTTCATACTTATTCTCCTGTTTGCTCCATTACAAAGAGACCCTGCTGCCATAGCTTTGACGTGATGGAATGTACAACTTGGTACACTGTAAGAATAGTAGGGTAGACAGACATGTTACATGAGAAATAGTGTTCATCTATGAGAGGTTGTCTGTTGCGCGATCACATTTAGGTCTTCAAGATGGAGTCATACACTTGGTACACATAATTACACACCTCTGGAGCACGGCACTTCAGGGAAAGCTGCAGGAGGAACAAGAAACACAAATAAAACGATAAGGTCTCATGTATCCAACCCAACTTTAATTTCATGAATTAGACAGAATTATCCTGCCAGATTAGCGGAAAAAAGTCTCAGAGGTCATTTATACAGTTGCTATCAAAATTATTCAATCTCCATTTGAAATACGGTTCATTAGAAAAATTTATAAGCTTTCTATAATAAAGCAAAGAACAGTTTCTCCAAATTCAACATAAAATGCCACTTTTACTGACTATTGCAAACTCAGAATTAGCCAACCCTTTCAATATGCAGTACAACATCTTTGGCTGTTATGACCTGCTGCAAACTTGATGTATAACAAGCGTTATTGAGGAATCTTAGCAAATTCATTGTGGTCCGTGCCCTCCAGTTCACTAATATTCTTGGGTTGTCAAGAAAGTGGTGCAAAAAGTTAAGAGAAAAGATCGTCACCTTGCACAAACAAGAAAAAGGAGACAAAAGGATGGCAAACGTATTAAATGTTCTTAGCAATTCAGTTGAAAGCATAATTCATAAGTTAAAAATTAAATAAAAACAGTGGCTACACTACCTGGACGTTGCAGAAAGAGGAATCCATGACCGGCTGCTAGAATATTCCGGAAGGAAACAGGAGGTAAAAAAAAATGCAAGTGCTTGCAAGACCTGCAGCAAGATTTGATGGCAGCAGGCACAGATCTACATTGCACAGTAGGGCACACACTAAATGCTGAACTCCATAACATACAGGGGTACCGACCAAAAAGCGCAATAAAAGGCAGCCCCAATGTTCTCAATGTAAATAAGACCAGGAAAGTTTTGGTAATCGGTTCTGAGGAGTGATTAAATAAAACTGGAACTTCTCAGTTCTATGGATAGGCGGTATGTCTGGAAGATGAAGAATAAAGCTTACACTAAAAAGAAGACCCTGTCTACAGTGAAGAATGGTGGTGACTTGGTGATGTTCTGAGGCTGGTTTGCTTCCTCTGGCACTGAAAATTTCCAGCATGTGGAGAGCAAGATGGATTCAATCAAGTATCATGAAATCCTAGGAGAAAACATCATGCTTTGTGCCAGGAAAGTGAAGCTTGGGAGTCATTAGACATCACAGCATGCGAATGATCCCAAGCATACCTCAATGTCCACCGAGGCTTGGTTTCATAAGCGGTCCAGCAGATCCGGGATTTGTGGTCACTGTCTTTATTGGAATTTGAAGGAGTTGGTTGCAACAAGCAAACCAAAGAATATTAGTGAACCAAAAGGACGTTGCCCATGAGGAATAGACTATGATTCGTAAAGAAAGCTGCAAGGAGCTGGTGTCTTGTAATGCTTCATGTTTACAGCAGGTCATAACAGGCAAAGGTGAGCTACTAATTACTAAGGTCGCTTGTCAGGAAGGAGTTGAATTATTCTTAAGACTGCGGTAGTCTGTAAAAGTGACATTTTATACTGAATTTGGAGCAATCATTTGTTAAATTAGTTGTGTTAATCTATTTAGATGATTATTGTTGAAACAAAAAGCAGCAAGTTTACACAGTTTGCTAATACGGTAAACCTAATTTACATTGTGGGTGGAATATAATTTGAGTGCACTTGTAGGTAGCTGTTCTGTATTTTATTTTTCTGCTCAATAAAGGGTCTTAAAACATAACTAGAGATATCAATAAAACAAGAGGCACGCATGTCTGTAGACAGAACAGTTTTAGAGTTTTTACTTGGGAGTGCAGAATAGGATTCTGGTGAGATGTAGAAGAAATAATAAGCAAATTGCCTCTTCAAAAAAAAGAGGACTTGTACTCTATAGCGCCACCTATTGGAAGTAGCGATCCTACAAGTCACAATCAACCCTTTAACGAGTCTTGTAATATGACTTAGGATAAAAGCCAAATCAGAATCTCCATTTGCAGACACGGTGTTTCGGAATATTGGTCCTCGTCAGTGCAAAGTAGGAGAGATCTGATTTGGCTAGGTGAGAGGCTCTGGACTGGGGTCTGGGGGGTAAGGTTTCTCCTTGTGGAGAGTGACATACGAGCTCTGGCGTGTCGAGGTAAGGAGGCTTATTCGCCGTGCAATGCTCCTCTGGGAAATTTAATATGCAAATTGCCTCTTCAAAAAAAGAGGACTTGTACTCTATAGCGCCACCTATTGGAAGTAGCGATCCTACAAGTCACAATCAACCCTTTAACGAGTCTTGTAATATGACTTAGGATAAAAGCCAAATCAGAATCTCCATTTGCAGACACGGTGTTTCGGAATATTGGTCCTCGTCAGTGCAAAGTAGGAGAGATCTGATTTGGCTGGATGAGAGGCTCTGGACTGGGGTCTAAGGGGTAAGGTTTCTCCTTGTGGAGAGTGACATACCAGCTCTGGCGTGTCAAGGTAATGAGGCTTATTCACCGTGCAATGCTCCTCTGGGAAATTGAATATGCAAATTGCCTCTTCAAGAAATAATAAAGCATTTGGTCCTTTTTATTTAAAAATGGTTACCAATCTCAATTTTTAAAAACTTCCCGAGAGCAACCATGTTGACAACACACACTTTCTATATTGTCCATATAGACAGAGCACCAGGGTTCAAGACGGTCTTAAAATTGACAATAGAATAGTTCCCATGAAGTGGTTTGTGTTCAGGTAGTCCTCTAGAGACTAGAAAGGGATACAGAGCCCATCAGTGTATGTAGTGTGGATATCCTCCTTAGGCTGTCCGAATTCAGGCGAGGGTATGCAAAATCATCAGTTTTCCATTCAGAAAAAAAATGGATTATTTGTTATCCATATGTAATCTGTATGTCCGTTTTTACATCTGTATGCCATCCATATACATGTTGTAAACATCGGAATGGCATTTATCTTTTTTAATGAACAATGTAATAAATGAAAAAGCAAAATATACAAAATACAGTTTACTATATTAATAATTGTAATGGATAGTTGAAAAACTCATGCCATATGGATTGTATTAAATATGCAATTGTTTCTTTCCGCAATGACTTATGGACGAGTCTGATCTGGAATACGAATCAATGTCATGTATGCAGCGATTTTTTTACATGCAGACCATTGAACAACCACTAAGCCTTGCATTGGTCCTTGTGTAGTTCACGTTACCCATTTTGCATATGGGCATTTAAATATGCTCATCTGAACAAACCCTCACTTAGATATTCAACACTATAAAAAATGATGAAACCGGTCTTTCACTTCACAGTTATTTGAACATGTGTTGGGGAAATTCTTTTTTGGTACCTACTAATACATAAGTATTTCAGATTTTCTTCCCTTGTGAAGCATCACCAGCTTGTTGTTGCAGCCGTAACCACAGACTACACAGCTCTCCTGTTCTCAGAATGTCAGTAGGCGTGATCAGACCTGGCCATCAGTATCCTCCAATTACACACTGAACAAGGGAAAGAGTTTGAAGGAGCTGATGGACAAGTTTCTTCACGTGATCCTCCACGAGCAGCCAATTTGTGGGCAGAAAAGCAATGCATCCTGTTAGGCTCCATTCACATATTCATGTTTCCGGTACATGAGGTTTCCGTTTTTTTTTCTTCACAGATACCATAAGTACCCATTATAACCTATGGTGCTATGCACGTGTGTCCGGGCACAATACAAGAAAATATGTCCATTTTTTCTGGCAGCACAGATGACAAGGGACAATAGAAGTCTATAGGTCCATGAAAAACACGTTGTGTATAACATTGCAAAGTATACAAGAAGCTTTGCAATTTATTTATGTCTTTACTAGGGATGAGTGAACAGCTTCGGATAAGTCCTTATCCAAATAGCTATAGCGCTTCCCGAATTGCTGCATCGGTAACCTGGATGCCTGGAGCACTCCCGATAATCAGCTGTCTGTGCGGCAACTGCATGTGTCGTGGCTGTATGACAGTCACAACACAGGCTATCCAGAAAAACACTGATGGTAAAAACAGACACAATGATGACACCGGTACAGGTCTTTCACGTACGTGTTTTATATGTGTGAAGAAGGCCTGAGAGGCTTTACTAAGAAGTGCAGGAGAACCTGTAATACTTCTATATTAGTAAGTTAACAAAATCATGTGCCCAACACAACTGTTACAGTAGAGTGGAAGTCCTCTTTGTTTCTCCGCTGTTTAATGACCCAGTCCCAGTCTACACAGAAAAGCTGATAAGTGAGCTGGAGAATAATAATAATCTTTATTTATATAGCACCATCATATTCCGCAGCGCTTTACAGTTTAACAGTTTCAGAACACAAGTCATAAGTAACAACGTTAACAATACAATAATTAAAGCAAAATAAGCCGCCCCTGCTCGTGAGAGCTTACAATCTACAATGAGGTGGGGGAGATAAAGTACAGGTGTTTATATACAATGGTGCATTTACAATGATGGTCCAGCCATCTTGAGGGAGTGAGGGATGGATGGAGATAGTGAATGGGCTACACACGCACACTTACACAGAATACATAAAATGACTTTGATTAGTGAATGTGATAGGCCGCTCTGAACAAATGTGTTTTGAGGGAGCGCCTGAAACCATGCAAATTGTGGATAGTCCTAATTTCTTGGGGTAGAGCATTCCAGAGGATTGGCGCAGCGCGGGAGAAGTCTTGGGGTCGGGAGTGGGAGTATGGATTAGTGCAGAGGTTAGTCGAAAGTCATTTGCAGAGCGCAGCAGTCGGTTAGGCCGATAGATAGAAATGAGGGAGGAGATGTAGGGGGGTGCTGCACTGTGGAGAGCTTTGTGGGTGAGAACAAGTACTTTGAATTGGATCCTATAATGAATGGGCAGCCAGTGTAAGGACTGGCGAAGAGCGGACGCGTCCGAGTACCGATTAGCCAGATGGATTACCCTAGCTGCTGCATTAAGGATGGACTGGAGAGGGGATAGTCGAGTAATGGGGAGGCCAAGTAATAGAGCGTTGCAGTAGTCCAGGCGGGAGTGGATCAATGCTACAGTGAGGATTTTTGTTGTTTCCATGGTGAGAAAAGGGCGGATTCTAGAGATGTTCTTTAGGTGTAGGGGGCAAGAGCAGGCAAGAGATTGTATATTGGAGGTGAAGGAGAGATTGGTGTCAAACATAACACCCAGACAGCGAGCCTGCTGCCGGGGTGTTATTATGGTGCCGCCCACGGAGAGGAATATGTCAAATTTAGGGAGGTTAGTAGACGGCGGGAGCAGAAGAAGTTCAGTTTTGGAGAGGTTGAGTTTCAGATAGAGAGCGGACATGATGTTGGAGACTGCGGACAGACAGTCGGTGGCGTTCTGTAGTACAGCGGGGGTAAGGTCGGGGGATGACGTGTATAGTTGTGTGTCATCAGCATAAAGATGGTACTGAAAGCCAAATCTGCTGATGGTCTGTCCAATTGGGGCTGTGTAGAGAGAGAAGAGAAGGGGGCCAAGGACTGAGCCCTGGGGTAACACGACAGTGAGGAAGAGGAGATGACGTGGAGCCAGAGAACGAAACACTGAAGGAGCGGTCAGAAAGATAGGAGGAGAACCAGGAGAGAACAGTGTCCTTAATACCTAGTGAGTGGAGCCTAGACAGTAGGAGACGGTGGTCAACCGTGTCGAAAGCTGCAGAAAGGTCGAGAAGAATGAGCAAAGAGTGGTCACCGTTACGTTTTGCTGTAAGAAGGTCATTGGTCACTTTGATGAGTGCAGTTTCGGTCGAATGTAGGGGGCGGAAGCCGGATTGTGAAGGGTCTAGGAGGGAGTGATTGGAGAGGTAACGGGTAAGGCGGGAGTAGACTAGGTGCTCCAAAAGTTACAGAGTTAGCGGAATTGTCTGTGCACTTGTCATCGGTGTAAAAATGAATTATTTCAAGATGGATTTGTAGGATTGTCACATAATCAAAAAAAATCACCAAAATGTAAAAAAATACAACTCCACAGGTATAATATACATAATAAAATGTCATAAAGGACAGTAACTAAGTATATGTTAGGTTTGGATGTAAAAAAAAACCTGCCAGAATGATAAGGCTGGTCTATAACAATTCCTATTAGAAATTCCTCCATACACGGTTCTTAAAGGCCTGGCTTTCCGAACATGCAAGGATGTGCTAGTAACCCAGCGTTATCCCCGCTACTCTACAGGCGCTATTCTTCGGCAGCATACCATTTCCTTTGGCGTTCTTAGAGAGACTGAGCTACGCGCTCACCGGCTTTACAACCTTCGTCATTCATAAACTACAGGCTCCTGTAAACGGTGTCTGTAATCGAGTGATGGTGACTACAACATGGAATATGAAATCCAATGGACATGACCGTATTATTACTAGACGGTTCCTGCTCTTTAACACTAATACTGTAGGAAAATTATTAAAGAGGCTCACATTAACCATTACATTAATAAAATTATTTACTGTATACTGCCAGAAAGTGCTAACCAGTATACATATCGGAATCCATACTTCTGCTTTAACCCCTTCATGACCCAGCCTATTTTGACCTTAAAGACCTTGCCATTTTTTGCAATTCTGACCAGTGTCCCTTTATGAGGTAATAACTCAGGAACGCTTCAACGGATCCTAGCGATTCGTAGATCGTTTTTTTTCGTGACATATTGGGCTTCATGTTAGTGGTAAATTTAGGTCGATAATTTTTGCGTTTGTGAAAAAAAATTTTCAAATTTTGAATTTTTATTCAGTTAAACCAGAGAGTTATATGACACAAAAGAGTTAATAAATAACATTTCCCACATGTCTACTTTACATCAGCAAAATTTTGGAAACAATTTTTTTTTGTTAGGAAGTTAAAAGGGTTAAAAGTTGACCAGCGATTTCTCATTTTTATAGCAAAATTTACAAATCCATTTTTTTTTTTAGGGACCACCTCACATTTGAAGTCACTGAGGGGTCTATATGGAAGAAAATTCCCAAAAGTAACACCATTATAAAAACTGCACCCCTCAAGCTATTCAAAACTACATTCAAGAAGATTATTAACCCTTCAGGTGCTTTAATTTTTCCAACAAAAATTTTCTTTTATCATGAATTTTTTCATTTTTACATGGACAACAGGATGAAATGGATCCTAAAATTTGTTGGGCAATTTCTCCTGAGTACACCGATACCTCATATGTGGTCATAAACCACTGTTTGGGCGCACGGCAGGGCCCAGAAGGGAAGAAGCGCCATTTGACTTTTTGAATGGAAAATTGGCTCCAATCGTTAGCGGACACCATGATGCGTTTGGAGAGCCCCGTGTGCCTAAACAGTGAAAAAACCCCACATGTGACACCATTTTGGAAACTAGACCCCTTAAGGAACTTATCTAGATGTGTTGTGAGCACTCTGAACCCCCAAGTGCTTCACAGAAGTATATAATGCAGAGCAGTGAAAATAAAAAAATTTTTTTTTCCTTAAAAATGATTTTTTAGCCCGCTATTTTTTATTTTCACAAGGGTAACAGGAGAAATTGGACCACAACAGTTATTGGACCACAAAAGTTCTTGTGCAATTTGTCCTGACTACACCGATACCCCATATGTGGGGGAACCACTGTTTTGGTGCATGGGAGAGCTCAGAAGGGAAGGAGCGCCATTTTGGAATGCAGACTTGATGGAATGTTCTGTGGGCGTCATGTTGCGTTTGCAGAGCCCCTGATGTGCCTAAACAATAGAAACCCCCCACAAGTGACCCCATTTTGGAAAATAGATCCCCCCAAGGAGCTTATCCAGATCTGTAGTGAGCACTTTGAACCCCCAAGTGCTTCACAGAAGTTTATAAACGCAGAGCAAGGAAAATAAAAAAATCATTTTTGTTCCTCAAAAATCATTTTTTAGCCCGCTATTTTTTATTTTCTCAAGGGTAACAGAATAAATTGAACCCCAAAAGTTGTTGTCCAGTTTTTCCGGAGTACGCTGGTACCCCATATGTGGGGGGGAACCACTGTTTGGGCGCACGGCAGGGCTCAGAAGGGAAGGAGCGCCATTTGACTTTTTTTTTTAAAGGAAAATTAGCTCCAATCGTTAGCGGACACCATGTCGTGTTTGGAGAGCCCCTGTGTGCCTAAACTTTGGAGCTCCCCACAAATGACCCCATTTTGGAAACTAGACCCCCTAATGAACTTATCTACATGCACAGTGAGCTCTTTGAACCCCCAGGTGCTTCACAGAAGTTTATAATGCAGAGATGTGAAAATAAAAAATCATTGTTTTTCCTTAAAAAAATGATTTTTTATCCCCCTATTTTTATTTTCACAATGGTTACAGGAGAAATTGGACCCCAAAAGTTGTTGTCCAGTTTATCCTGAGTACGCTGGTACCCCATATGTCGGGGGGAACCACTGTTTGGGCACACGTCGGGGCTCGGAAGGGAAGTAGTGACGTTTTGAAATGCCGACTTGATGGAATGGTCTGCGGGCGTCATGTTACGTTTGCAGAGCCCCTGATGTGCCTAAACAGTAGAAGCTCCCCACAAGTGACCCCATTTTGGAAACTAGATCCCCAAGGAACACCTCTAGATGTGTGGTGAGCACTTTGAATCTCCAAGTTCTTCACAGAAGTTTATAACGCAGAGCCGTGAAAATAAAAAATCATTTTTTTCCACAAAATTATTTTAGTTCCCAATTTTTTTTCCCCAAAGGTAACAGGAGAAATTAGACCCCCAAAGCTGTTGTGCAATTTTTCCTGAGTATGCTGATACCCCATATGTGGGGGTAAACCACTGTTTGGGCACACGTCGGGGCTCGGAATAAAGGGAGCACTGTTTGACTTTTTGAACGCAAAACTGGCTGGAATCAATGGTAGCGCCATGGCGCGTTTGGAGACCCCCTGATGTGCCTAAATAGTGGAAACCCCTTAAATTCTAACTCCAACCCTAACCCCAACCCTAACCCAAACTCTAACCCCAACACACCCCTAACCCTAATCCCAACTCTAACCCTAACCACAAGCCTAACTCTAATCCCAACCCGAATTCCAACCCTAACCCTAATTCCGACCCTAACCCTAAGTCCAACACTAACCCTAAGTGTAACCCTAACCCAAATTCCAACCCTAATCCAAATTCCAACCCTAACCCTAATTCTAACCGTAACCCTAATTCTAACCCTAATAAAATAATAAAAAAAAAATATTTTCTTTATTTTATTACTTGTCCCTACCTATGGGGTGATAAAGGGGGAGTTTATTTACTTTTTTTTTATTTTGATCACTGTGAGAGTTTGTCACAGTGATCAAAATAACTGTATGGAGTCTGCCAGCCGGGAGAGTTTATCACAGTGATCAAAATAACTGTATGGAATCTGCCGGCCGGCGGGCGCACTGCGCATGCGCCCGCCATTTTCCAAGATGGCGACGCCCATGAAGAATCCCAGGGACCGGGAGGAGAGGTGAGGGGGGGAAATCAGAATGCGGGGGGAGCGGAGGCAAGGAGGAGGGGAGCAGATAGTGACGGCGGCAACCGATCGCCGCCATCAATCGGTGGCGGGGGCCGATCGCCGCCATCACTCTGTGTGTGTGTGTGTGTGGGGGAGGGGGGTCGGATCTCGGTCTCCAGCCATGGCCGATGCTATTGCAGCATCGGCCATGGCTGGATTGTAATATTTCACCATATTTCATCGGTGATCGCTCTGATTGGCTGTTTCACTTTTAACAGCCAATCAGAGCGATCGCCGATGTGAGGGGGCGGTGCAAGCCCTCGGCGCTACGTGCAGAGATGGTCTGCTGTCAGGGACAGCAGCCATCGGAGCCCGGTCACTGCGCGATGCCGCGCTGTGACCGAAAAATGGCGGCGCCGTACTAGTACTGCTCTGGGCAGACTGCTCTGGGCAGAAATGCACCTCCAGCAGAACAGTACTAGTACGGCGGAGGTCGGGAAGGGGTTAATATGGCTCCGGTCTGATGCTAAATATTGTCTACTTGTGAAAGTGCATGTTTCTTGGACGATTGGTTACTAATATCAGTTATTTTGGGAAATTCTACATAGCATGTAGATGTGATTTGTAGCAAACTTTCACTGTGTTTTTAATGGCACAGACCAGGCGAATTACTGCCAAAGAAGACACATTTAAAGCAAGTAACAAAAAACTCGACTGCAGGAGTAACTCATCTCTGTTTCAGATTGTGTTTAAAAGGGGTTGTCCGGCGCACCTCTCTTCCACATCGGGAAGTGAGCGTTGCCTAAGGCCGGTTTCACATTTGCGGTTTAGTCCGCTGCGTTTGATGCGCATATATCCTGAGTACCTATCTTTAACATGGGGTACGCAGGGACATGCGTTTGTATGCGTTCGGGTGCGTTTGCGTACGGTTGCGTCTTTTCGCGGTATGTGGCGGGGCACACTGAACGTATCTGTATGTGGATGACGTGTATAAAAAACCGCATTACTGGCTATGTGAACGCTAGCGTACGCAAAGACATGCGTACACAAGAATTTACATAAGACATGCCATTGGGCGTGGCTTGTGTAAATTCAAAAACTTGCCAGGAAAACAGCACTTGCCTATCGTCCGCAACCCCATGCATGCGTTTGCGGACGATAAGCTGCGGACTCAACTGCATATGTGAAACTAGCCTAAGACTTTCCATCTGCACACACTTGATGGGCCACATGCATGATCAGCAGGCATCATACACCTGTCATTCTAACAGGACAGCGAAGAAGACTTGTGAAGTCATCAGTGTTACCCACGTCCTGATGCAGGGGTGAACACGTGTCCGACATGACACCAATTTTTACACATATTTGCATTGAAATCGACCTCTCAAATCTTCCACAACCCCTTTCACATGCAATAAAAAATTGGCTTTTGGGTATATGGCAAATGCAAGCAAATTCTACCAGCTGCCTGTCCATGCACTTGTTTTCTCTGGACACACAGAAAAAGCCTTCAGCCATCAAGTGATGCGAGAAGCATCCAGTGCTCAAATGTAAAACTTCTTTATGAAATCATCAGAAACAACACAAGGGCACACTGTTAGTCAGAAATGCATTAGAGTGTTTGTGCACCACCTTTTAGATTGGAATTATTTGATAATAAAAGATTTTATATTTGGAGAGCTGGATACCTTTCCGCATTTGGATATGCAAGTTTCTTTAATGCATAGTAATATAGTATGGATGATCGAAGGTACCGGTACCTATTTGTTGTGAAGTCTTATTACAAAATGATACAAAGGGTTACTTACGCGTGATGAGCAAACGTGCTCGCATAAGGTGTTATCTGCCATGCTCGTGTGCTAAACGAGTGTCTTTGGCATGTTCGAATAATATGTTTGCTTCTCCGCGACTGCATGTCTCGCGGCTATTTGACAGCCGCAACACATACAGCGATTCCCTGTTTGTTAGACAGCTGCAACACATGCAGGGATCGCCTAACAGCCACAAGAAATGCAGCCGTAGCTACTCGGACATATTATTCGAGCATGACAAAGTCCCTCGGTTAGCACACGAACATGGCAGATAACGTTCGCTCATCACTATTACTTAACATGAGGATAATTTGTCATATTACGCCTTCAAACACCGCTACATATATAGCAGTTATAAAGGGAAAAAACCCTGCATATTTGAACCTGGCCATAATTTCCTAAGCTTACCAATGGAGGCTGAGGCTACAGAAAGCAGATTTAGTAGGAGCACTAATTGTGCAGCAGAGGTAACCTTGTATGCAGTATTATCAACACTTTAGTGTTCTATTAAATGTATTATGCACTTACTGTGTAATTAGGGTTGCCAGGCTGGATCCGCAGCTCCGCCAGTATCCAGATACCATTGGTAAGTTTCAGGGACTGGTACAGCATGTCCTGCCCTTCCACATTCCTCTTTGCAATAGTGTAAACATTGTTATTCTGTAATTTGCTGGAAACCATGTCTAAAAAGAAAGGAAAAGTCACTTTGCTTCTTGGCTGTACAACAGTAAAGGTCTGATCAGCGGAGAACTATGTCATTCCAAACTGAAGCAATCGTCAAAATTAATCAACTTTAGAGCACAATAAAAAAAACGCAAAAAGCAGTTACCAAAAGCGTGGAAGTATGAAAAACTTGTATTACAATAATGAACAGAAATGCATGCAACCACTGAGCGACGAAGGGATGAGGAACGTTCTATACGCAACATTTTCCACTAGTGTAGCCGAGCTCAACATAACAAGTGACTCCAAAACGCTTTTATGAATCTGGATTCAGTAACAGGACATAATTAGTTCTAATTCTGTCTCTGAACCTGGCTGCCAGCAGCGGCGCTATAGACTTTTCTGCAGATACGTGCACAAGTAAAAATAACCTCTGCCTGCTAAATCTCCCTTTTAGGGAGTCCCTCACCAGGTTTTTCCCACCTAAGAGCAGCATAATGTAGGGCCAGAGACACTGACTACAGTGTCACTCCTTGAGTTGCTTAGTGTTGTTTTGATAAAATCACTGATTTATCAGCAGGAGATTATCAGTAGAGGACTAGTAAACCTGGTGTCATGTAGTCCTCAATATTCATGAGCTCTGTATAAACACACCCCCACCACTGATTGGCAGCTTTCTGCCTATGCATAGTGTACACAGAAAGCTGCCAATCAGTGGTGTGGGCGGGGTTATACAGAGCTCAGCATTAAGAAAACTTCAAGATCTGCAGCAGAGAAATCAGTGATTACATCCAAACTGCAGTAAGCAGCCCAATAAGTGGTACATCACTGTAATCAGGATCTCTGGCCCTAAATCATGCTGTTCTCTGATGTGGCAGCAAAAACTTGGCGACAGGTTCGTTTTAAAGGGCTTTTATCACCATGATAGCTGTCAGTTCAGCTTTGAAAATGCCTGCTTATCTTTTACTGTTCGAGTAAGTTACACATTAACGTGCAGGGACTGTAGTATTACATGGTATTCATTCAAGATAATGGCCCTTATGTGATACAAGTTTTGAGTGACACAGTAGCTCATTGAGAAAGGTCTCCAAAAAGGGGAAGGGATTCTCTATCCCCTCTATAAGCAGCAGTGTAGTCTTACTATTAGCTACTGCTTCCTCCTTGACCTATGTAGGTCTTTAAACAGCCCTCTAAAGGGATGGGAAAGTGTTGCGGAAAACATGAAATTATTCTATTTACACTCTCTTTTTTTTCTAGTGTTAAAAAGGTTTTCTAATAAAAAGTAAATAGCTGATCAGATCAGCCAGTCTCTGATTTATGTTGCTCGCAGTTTGGGCAGCATAAATCACAGGTTTCTTTTAATTTTCATTATTATACTGTAGATTTAAACTCAACATCTCTTATCTTTATGTGCATATTTTGTTAAAACTATGTACTAACAATCTCAAATTCTTGTACTAAATGTCTCTTAACAAACATTGTCAATTTTTTGCTCTTGACTTTCAGGCTCGTAATCTTGTACTCGGCAATGTTTTCTGAACGATGACCCACTTATAACACAGCTATACAGATGTGGATAGGACGCAGCTTTTCCGTGACAGAAGATGCAGCCGACTAAATAATCAAACGCTTGTGATGCCATGTGCACGTCAGCTTGGTTCAGGAAGCCAATGAAACCCATGTATAAATGAATATTTAACACCATCCTCAAAGCAGATACACCGCAAGAAGTGTTCATAAGGAAGCTTTGTAAAAACACAAACAAGGGTCTAATTGACCCGTATTAGCCATCTGTACAATAAAAGAGAGCGGAGCTTGTATTTATTAACACGTGGCTTATGCGTAAGGACCCTTTAACTCTATTTTTCATTATTTTATTATATTTTTATGAGCAAAGATCTAATGATGGCTGAAAGCAATCTGAACGCAATAGCCTGGCCCAGGTTAGCGTTAATCAACAAGTATCAAGTGTCCAATGCTCCAAGAGCGGAGTAGTTACCAGGACATGGCATGCCGAGAGCCGCCGCTAACAGAATAACATTTCATTCATAGCTTTGCAGTCACAGAAATTGATCCTGTAAAGAGCAAGTCATTGTGTGCAGTCCCCCAGCACCGCACTGCTGTGCGAGGCTTTGTTCTGTGCGGAAGAATCCCCCTCGCAATACTGCAGAGATTTCCCTAGGAGTCCATGGGTTAATAACTCTTCGCGGATATAATGCCAGCAGATTGTCACATGACCTGTGCTATTTTTAGTTGGCATCGCGCACCCTCTCTCCGAGCGGAGCCGCTCAACCGGAATCAGCTACGAGGCTTTCGCTCTATTCTTCATCATGTGGCAGGAGAGACGATGTGAAGATGCAGGAGGACACAAAAGATGGTGGGAAACATGAAAAAATACTCGTAAAGACAAGAACAGGAATTTAATCTAATAACTAAGAAAAAAAGCTAATTTAGCCTGTAATAGGAGCAGTAAAAAATAGACACGAAAACCCGGCGGTAAATACTGTTTGGAGTTAAAATTAACCAATATTGTAGAGAAAAACGTAATACGAACACCCAAATCATGAAAGTACCACTCCATTGTGTTTTTATTCTTATTTCACCTCCAGATAGATAAGCCACTGCCAACAGTAACTATATTTCTTAGTGGAAGTCTATGAAAGTCTCATTCGGAGATTCAGACTTATATTGAGGAGTAACTTCCAGTCCGCCGGGCAAACTCTTGAATAATCCGGCCAGACACAACTACGGTCAAGTGGTGAAGAGGACAGGAGCAGCGCTGGAAACGGCAGAAGACGGCGATTGGCAAGTGTTTTATTATACACACTAAAACTACATAACTGACACCTAACCAGTTGCATAGAAAATGAAAATGGAGTGGAACTGAAATTTGGGCTTTATGTAAATCAGTCTACAATGTAAATATCTGCAACTTCCTAATGTAATTTATCATATCAGCAGCAGTTTTCAAGATCTCTGCTTTCTATTCACAAACCGAAGCTAAAAAGGCATTCTAGCGAACCGCTTGCAAGACATTTTGAAGTATATTAGGAAAGCTGAAAACTCTTCATTACAAAAAGTGTTCCTTATCAAGCACTGATGAGAAAGGCACTTGGACAGGGTGCTTACAATTAAACGACTGGAGGCCACCTGCAAATCATAAAATTTAGTTCAGCCTATGGACTTATTCAGACACCAGTACTTTATCCACATTTTTCACAGATCGGACCCATTACCCTCAAAAAAACATCCATTTTTTATGTGATATGTGAATGAAACTCAATCATTCAAATGAATGTTTCAGTGAAATTGAAAATAAGCAAAAAGAGGGACTGATGTAGAAGTAACCCTAGTGCTATCCAACTTTCACTGACCGATAAGAGAAGCTTGAGAAACCATCATTTTGGCCAAAAGAAAAAAAACTGATGAAACAGACGGTAAAAACTGACACATTGACCACACACTGATGAAAATCGGTCTTTTTTTCACTCGTGTAAACTGACCCAAAGAGAACACCGGTTTACTCAAGTTACTGTACTAAAGACAATGCAATGAAGTACTTAAAGGGAAAATGTCAGGCTGAAAGACGGATTTTGGTAAGAACTTACCTGTAAAATCCTTTTCAGCGAAGGAAGGAAAGGAGACACACTAGTCATAACTAGTGGGTAGGTGGAGCCCAGATGGGATAGACACCTCAGATTAAAAAAGAGTGTTGACCGGCCCCTCCAGCTCGGGCTCCTCCTACTCAGCTCTCCAGTTGTACACAAGCTTAAGGAAGAGCAATATCACCAGCGGAAGCAACATAACCCCTTCTGAAGGACTTCAGAGACAAAAAACACAAGAGTACAGGTTATGCATGCATTTAGGTAAAAAACCACACAGTTCCAGGTACTACTCACTGGACCTGACCACTGCAATGAGCTGGCGATGCTGGAACAGAGCCGTAGCACGTCGACCTCGACCCAGATAACTGCTATCAGAGAAGGGTCACGCCGCATCTGTAATACAACAACACACTTCTGCCAAGGGAGGGAGCTGTGTCTCCTTTCCTTCCTTCGCTGAAAAGGATTTTACAGGTAAGTTCTTACCAAAATCCGTCTTTCAGCAGCAGAACGGAAGGAAAGGAGACACACTAGTCATAACTAGTGGGACGTCCCAAAGCAGTCCAAAAATATAGGGTGGGAAAAAAAACAGAAACGGCAGAACCCAACAACCTAAGAAAACTGCGCAACTAGCGCTAAAACACAAGTTAAAAGAAACTTTAACCCCTCTCTGACATTAGACGTACTATCCCGTCCATAAAACCCGTGCCATTCTGCCCATGGATGGGATAGTACGTCATAGGCGATCAGCTGCGCTCCTGAGGGGAGCGCAGTAATCGCCGCCGGGTGTCAGCTGATTATCACAGCTGACACCCGTGACTGTGTGTCAGGAGCGGTCACGGACCGCTCCCGGCACATTAACCCCTAGCACACCGCGATTAAACATGATCGCGGTGTACTGGGGGCACAGGGGAGGATCGCGCAGGGTGGGGGTTCCCTGCGCGCCCCCCTGAGACCCTCAGACCAGCGCGATGCGATCGCGCTGTTCTGAGGACTTCCTCCCTCCCAGGACCCGGATCCAAGATGGCGCCGGGGTCCTGGAGGGAGGCGGCTTCCTCAGTGCCTGCTGAGAGCAGGCACTGAGAAGCCTGCTGCACTGCCTGAGCGATCGCTGGTGTGACAGAGTGCTGTGCACACTGTCACACCAGCGATTTGATAAAATACAGTGATGTCCCACCCTGGGACAAAGTAAAAAAGTTTAAAAAAAATAAAAATAAACATGTTTAAAAAAAAATCCAAAATAAAAAAAAAAAAAAAAAAAATATTCCCCAATAAATTAATTTCTTCCTGTAAATAAAAAAAACAAAACAATAAAAGTACACATATTTGGTATCGCCGTGTCCGTAACGACCCCCCCTATAAAACTGTCCCACTAGTTAACCCCTTTAGTGAACCCCTTAAAAAAAAAAAAAAAAAACGAAGCAAAAAATCAATGCTTTATCATCAAACCGCCGAACAAAAAGTGGAATAACGCGCGATCAAAAAGACCGATATAAATAAACATAGTACCGCTGAAAACGTCATCTTGTCCCGCAAAAAACGAGCCGCAATACAGCATCATCAGCGAAAAAATAAAAAAGTTATAGCTCGCAGAATAAAGCGATGCAAAAATAATTATTTTTTATATAAAATTGTTTTTATTCTATAAAAGCGCCAAAACATAAAAAAATGATATAAATGAGGTATCGCCATAATCGTACTGACCCGAAGAATAAAACTGCTTTATCAATTTTACCACACGCGGAACAATAAAAACGCCTCCCCAAAAAGAAATTCATGAATTGCTGATTTTTGTTCATTCTAACCTCCCAAAAATCGAAATAAAAAGCGATCAAAAAATGTCACCTGCTCAAAATGGTACAAATAAAAATGTCAACTCGTACCGCAAAAAATAAGACCTCACATGACTCTGTGGGCCAAAATATGCAAAAATTATAGCTCTCAAAATGTGGCGATGCAAAAAACTATTTTTGCAATAAAAAGCGTCTTTTAGCGTGACAGCTGCCAATCATAAAAACCCGCTATAAATAGTAAATCAAACCCCCCTTTATCACCCCCTTAGTTAGGGAAAAATAATAAAATTAAAAAAATGTATTATTTCCATTTTCCCATTAGGGTTAGGGTTGCGGCTAAAGTTAGGGTTAGGGTTGGCGCTAAAGTTAGGATTAGGGTTAGGGTTGGGATTAGGGGTGTGTTAGGGTTTGGTTTGTGGTTAGGGTTGGGACTAGGGTTAGGGGTGTGTTGGGGTTAGGGTTGGAGTTAGAATTGGGGGTTTCCGCTGTTTAGGCACATCAGGGGCTCTCCAAATGTGACATGGCGTCTGATCTCAATTCCAGCCAATTCTGCGTTGAAAAAGTCAAACGGTGCTCCTTCACTTCTGAGCTCTGCCATGCGTCCAAACAGTAGTTTATCCCCACATATGGGGTATCAGCGTACTCTGGACCCCAAGAGATATTGTGCAATTTATCCTATTTCTTCTGTTACCCTTGGGAAAATAAAAAACTGGGGGCGAAAATATCATTTTTGTACAAAAAAAATTATTTTTTTTGTTTTTACGGCTGTGCGTTATGAACTTCTGTGAAGCACTTCGGGGTTCAAAGTGCTCACCACACATCTAGATAAGTTCCTTGTGGGGTCTATTTGCCAAAATGGGGTCACTTGTGGGGGGTTTCCACTGTTTAGGTGCATCAGGGGCTCTCCAAATGTGACATGACGCCCCCAGACCATTCCATCAAAGTCTGCAATCCAAAACGTCACTACTTCCCTTCCGAGCCCCGACGTGTGCCCATACAGTAGTTTTCGCCCACATATTGGGTATCAGTGTACTCAGGACAAATTGGACAACAACTTTTGGTTCCAATTTCTTCTGTTACCCTTGTGAAAATAAAATATTGGGGGTGAAAAAATCATTTTTGTAAAAAAAAAAAAAAAAAAAAGATTTTTTATTTTACGGCTGTACGTTATAAACTTTAGTGAAACACCTGGGGGTTCAAAGTTCTCACCACACATCTAGATAAGTTCCTTGAGGGGTCTAGTTTCCAAAATGGTGTCATTTATGGGGGTTTCCACTGTTTAGGCAGATCAGGAGCTCTCCAAACACGACATGGCGTCCAGCCAATTCTGCGTTGAAAAAGTCAGACGGCGCTCCTTCCCTTCCAAACTCTGCCATGCACCCAACAGTGGTTTACACCCACATATGGGGTATCAGCGCACTCAGGACAAATTGCACAATAACTTTTGGAGTCTTGTTACCCTTGGAAAAATAAAAATTGGGGTGAAAAGATCATTTTTGTGGAAAAAATATGATTTTTAAATTTTACGGCTCTACTTTATAAACTTGTGTGAAGCACTTGGGGGTTCAAATTGCTCATCAAAAATCTAGATAAGTTCCTTAGGGGGTCTAGTTTCCCAAATGGGGTCATTTGTGGGGGGTTTCCACTGTTTAGGCACATCAGGGGCTCTCCAAATGCAACATGGCATCCAAACTCAATTCCAGCCAATTTTGGTTGGAAAAAGTCAAATGGTGCTCCTTCCATTCCGAGCTCTGCCGTGCGCCCAAACAGTGGTTCCCCCCCACATATGGGGTATCAGCGTACTCAGGACAAATTGTACAACAACTTATGTGGTCCAATTTCTCCTGTTACCCTTGGGAAAATAAAAAATTAGTGACTAAAAGATAATTTTTGTGGGAAAAAAATAGGATTTTTTATTTTCATGCCCGGGCATTATAAACTTGTGTGAAGCACTTGGGGGTTCAAAGTGCTCACCAAAGATCTAGATAAGTTCCTTAGGGGGTCTAGTTTCCAAAATGGGGTCACTTGTGGGGGGTTTCCACTGTTTAGGCTCATCTGGGGCACTGCAAACGGAACATGACCCCCATTAACGTCTGCATTCCAAAACGTTACTACTTCCTTTCCAAGCCCTGCCGTGCGCCCAAACAGTTTCCCCCCCCCCCACATATGGGGTATCAGCGTACTCAGGACAAATTGGACAACAACTTTTGGGGTCCAATTTCCTTGGGAAAATTCAAAAATTTGGGACTAAAAAATCATTTTTGTGGAAAATTGATTTTTTTTTTTTTCACACCCAGGCTTTATAAACTTTTGTGAAACACTTGAGGGTTCAAAGTGCTCACAACAGATCTAGATAAGTACCTTAGGGGGTCTAGTTTCCAAAATGGTGTCACTTGTGGGGGGTTTCCACTGTTTAGGCGCATCAGGGGCTCTCCAAACGCGACATGGCATCCAATCTAAATTCCAGCCAATTTTAGTTTGAAAAAGTCAAACGTCGCTCCTTCCCTTACGAGCTCTGCCGTGTGCCCAAACAGTGGTTTTCCCCCACATATAGGGTATTGGCGTACTCAGGAGAAATTGCATAACAACCTTATCTGTCCATTTTCTCCTTTTACCCTTGTGAAAATAAAAAAAGTTTGTAAAAGATAATTTTTGTGGTTAAAAAGTAAAATATTTATTTTTTCCTTCCACGTTGCTTTAGTTACTGTGAAGCACCTGAAGGGTTAATAATCTTCTTGAATGTGGTTTTGAGTACCTTGAGGGGTGCAGTTTTTAGAATGGTGTCACTTTTGGGTATTTTCTGCCATATAGACCCCTCAAAGTGACTTCAAATGTGAGGTGGTCCCTAAAAAAAATGGCTTTGTAAATTTTGCTGTAAAAATGAGAAATCGCTGGTCAACTTTTAACCCTTATAACTTCCTAACAAAAAAAAATTTTGGTTCCAAAATTGTGCTGATGTAAAGTAGACATGTGGGAAATGTTATTTCTTAACTATTTTGTGTGATATATTTCTCTGTTTTAAGGGAATAAAAATTGAAAGTTTGAAAATTGCAAAATTTTAAAAATTTTCGCCATATTTGCATTTTTTTTCAAAAATAAACGCAAGTTATATCGAAGAAATTTTACCACTAACATGAAGTACAATATGTCACAAGAAAACAATCTCAGAATCGCGAAGATCCGTTGAAGCGTTCCAGAGTTATAACCTCATAAAGAGACAGTGGTCAGAATTGTAAAAATTGGCCCGGTCATTAACGTGCAAACCACCCTTGGGGGTGAAGGGGTTAAACTACCGCCACCTGTAGGACTCTTCGTCCCAAGGCTGCATCAGCGGAAGCACTAACGTCCACCTTATAAAATTTTGTAAAAGTGTGGACAGAGCGCCAGGTAGCTGCCCTGCAAAGCTGAGCTGCCGAGGCCCCTTGATGGAAAGCCCATGACGAGCCCACAGCCCTCATGGAGTGAGCTCGAACCTTAATCGGGCAAGGTTCGCCCTTAAGTCGGTACGCTTCCAAAATGGCCGACCGAATCCAACGAGCTATAGAGTCCTTGGAAGCTCGTTGACCACGTCGACGACCTGCTGGAATCACAAACAGAGAGTCCGACTTCCGAAAACCTTGAGTAACAGTCAAATAAAACTTCAAAGCCCGCACCAAATCCAATGCGTGCAAGGCCCGTTCCTTCGCATTCCTTGGACTCGGACAAAGAGAAGGCAACACAATATCCTGGCTAACATGGAATTGCGACACCACCTTAGGTAGGAAGTCGCTCCATGTGCGTAGCACTACACGATCCGGGTGAAACTCCAGGAAGGGAGGCGAGCAAGAAAGAGCCGCCAACTCAGAAACCCTTCTCAAAGAAGTGACCGCTACTAGGAAGGCAACCTTCCAAGAGAGCAAAGAAAGACTAACAGAGTCCATAGGCTCAAAAGGCCCGTGTTGAAGAGCCTCCAAATCAAGATTGAGACGCCAAGGAGACACAGGCGCCCTACGCGGTGGAAACTGGCGGGTTACTCCGCGAAAAAAGGAACGCACGTCCCTACGCGAGGCGATAGCCTTTCGGAACAGCAAGGACAGAGCAGAAACCTGACCCCTCAGGGTGCTAACTGCCAAACCTTTGTCCAGTCCAAATTGCAGGAAAGCCAACAAATTGGGAATGGAAAAAATCCTCGGATTCCTTGAGGAACCCGAACACCACGAAAAGAAGGCTTCCCAAGTCTTGTGGTAAATTCTAGTAGTAGCCGGACCTCTGGCCGCTAGTAAAGTGGCAATGACTTCGGCTGAAAAACCTTGACGGGTCAATACTTCGGTCTCAAGAGCCACGCCGTCAAACGCAGAGACTTCAGGTCCGGATGACGAACGGGCCCTTGGGTTAACAGGTCCGGGCGAAGAGGAAGTGGAACTGGCGGTGCCGCCAGGAGTGACACCAGAGTCGAGAACCACGTTCTCCTTGGCCAATCTGGGGCTATCACTATAGCCGAGATTCTCTCCAGTCTGATCCGACGGAGAACCAGAGGCAGTAAGGATATCGGCGGAAACACATAGATCAGCTCGAATTGGTCCAACGGAGCCACCAGAGCATCCACAGCCACAGCCTTCGGATCCTTGTACCTGGACATGAATGTCGGCAACTTGGCATTGAACCTGGATGCCATCAGATCCACTTGGGGAGTTCCCCAACGGGAGCACAGTAGTGCAAAAATCTCCGGATGAAGACTCCATTCTCCGGGATCCATCTTCTCGCGACTTAGAAAGTCCGCCGTGATATTCTGAACTCCTGGAATGTGGATCGCAGAGATGGCTGGCACTCTGGTCTCTGCCCATATCAGGATCCGAGATACCTCCACCATGAGTCTGGAACTCCTTGTCCCGCCTTGGTGATTGATATATGCGACCGCCGTCGCATTGTCTGTCTGCACTCGGACAGGCAGACCGCTTAAAGGGACCGTCCAGTGTTGGAGGCGAAGGAAAATCGCCCTCAATTCGAGGATGTTGATCGGTAAAAAACAGACTCTTCCGACGACCATTCTCCCTGAGTCCAGAGATCGTTCCAAACACCCCCCCAGCCTGTCAGGCTGGCATCGGTGGTTATGACAGACCACTTTGGAGGAAGGAAAGACCTCCCCAGGAATAACTCTTTCGGACGGATCCACCATCCTAGAGACTCTCGTACTTTGTGAGAGATGATAACACTGCAATCCAGTGAGGTCTGCGACCGATCCCAGTGGTTCAGAATGAACTTTTGGAGAGCCCTGGAATGAAATTGGGCAAAGGGAAGTGCCTCCATCGAAGCCACCATCAACCCCAGAAGGCGCATACATTTCCGAAGGAACATTGTCTTTGAAGACTTCATCACCCGTACATGCCGAAGGAGACATGCTTGCTTGTCTGGAGGCAGGGACACCACTGCTCGTACCGTGTCGAAATGCATCCCCAAAAACAGGATTGATTGTGACGGTTCCAGAGACGACTTCTCCCAATTGACCAGCCACCCGAAGTCCTCCAGGAGCTGAAGTGATAGGTCGCGAGCGTCACCGCCTCCTCCTTTGAGGGCGCCACAATCAAAAGGTCGTCCAGATAAGGAAGGATCGTGACTCCGTGTCTTCGTAGAATCGCCATGAGAGGCGCCAGAATTTTTGTAAAAACTCTGGGCGCTGAGGCCAAACCGAAAGGCAGGGCCACAAATTGGTAATGATCTTCCCCTATGGCAAAACGAAGGTAACGTTGGTGAGCCCTTCCGATTGGAACGTGTAAATAGGCGTCGCGAATGTCGATTGACACCAAAAAGTCGTTCTGCGACAAGGCTGCCACCACGGAACGAAGCGATTCCATGCGAAACTTTCGGGTGTGGACATGCCGATTCAATCTTTTGAGATCCAGGATGGGGCGAAACTTGTCCTCCTTTTTGGGGACCACAAAAAGATTGGAATAAAATCCTCTTCCCCTGTCCTCTGGTGGAACCGGTACCACCACACCCTTCTGCAGAAGAAATTCGACTTCTTGCAGTAAAGCGGCACATAGCTCGGGCTCTGACGGGATGCGAGATTGGCAATAACTGTTCGGGGGTCGGGAAGAAAACTCTATGAAATAGCCTGCCGACACAACCCGTGTCACCCAGGAGTCTGGGACACGGGAAACCCAGGTCAATTTGAATTGGAGCAGGCGACCCCCCACTCGAGAGCCCTCGAGCGGGACCCTGGCGTCAATCCGCCTTAGCGGGCTTTTTGTCAGATTCCCTCTTGTCATGACGGAAACTTTGTTTCCAGGGAGTGCGGGATTTCTGAGTGGTCTTTTTTCCCGAAAAAGAGGGACGACACGACCCCCAAGAGGGCTGGCCGAATCGTCCCCTGGACCGAAAGGACCGTCGACCATTACTGGCACCAGGTCTGCCAGGCGTAGAAGTCACAGTTCTTCGCTGTGGTAAAGCTGCTTCTTTTGCCTTTGCTTTGGCAATCAGCTCCGTGAGGTCAGATCCAAATAGCTGACCGCCCTTGTAAGCTAAAGATAGCAAACCTTGCTTGGAAACCGCATCACCGGTCCATTGTCTAAGCCACAGAGCTCTCCTGACTGAGACCGCCGAGGATTGTGTCCTGGATAGCAATGACACAGTATCCAGGTTTGCATCATGACCATATTGGAATGCACTTTCTAACAATTCGAAACAGTTCGTCCACCTCAGGTACTTGAGGTTCACATTTCCTCCGCAAACGGTCCAACCAGACCAGGGAAGCTTTATAAGCACACATGGAGCCTAGCACTGCTCTGAAACCATGACCCGCGGCCTCGTAAATGGATTTTGCCGCCGACTCCGCTTTTCTGTCCAGTGGGTCTTGTAGACTCGCCTTCCCTTTAATAGGAAGTAAAGAAGATTTGCGAAGCTGAGATAAAGGGACATCCACTTCAGGAGAAGGGATCCAATTGTCAATCGATTCCGTAGTACACGATACAATGACTCAAATAGACGTGTCCCCTGAAAACGTTTGTCTGGACACAGACGCTCCTTCTCCACTGCTTGATTAAACTCACTCAGGGATGGCAAAGTCGAAAATGACTTATGCGACTCCTGAAACATCCGGGCCGACTTACCAGGGCGAGTAGTTACCTCCTCCTGTAACTGTAACGCCTCTCTCATAGCTTCAATTAAAGCTTCTACACGGCCCGAAAAAGAGGCAGAGTGCCTTTGCTGATCTTTTTTATCCGAATCGGATATTCCCCCTGAACTTAAAGGGGAACCCTCCATATCAGAACTCTCTGAGTCGCTATATGTGAAAGAAGTCACCGGCCTGTGTCGCTTCCTGCCATGAGGGGGTTTGGCTGACACCCAATAACCTATAAGGTTAGATAGGCTATCAATCGAACGAGTGAGAGCCTCCATCTTTACATCACTGGGTCCTCCGACCGCTGCGCTTGACGCGGTCGATGTCTGTGTGTCAGATACACGAGACCGATCTTGTAGCGGAGTCGGGACATGGTCCGCACCTGGGTTCTGATCTGACATGTCTTACCCAGTACAATGACAGGTTAAACAGTGTGGTTTCTGGAAAAAAAATAAAACGAACGCTGAAGGGTTAACTCTTAAAGAAAGGGTTACCCCAGCTGTCCCACCATTAAGGGTTAACCGCCTGATAAGGGGTTAAAGTCACAAGCTCTCCACAACCTGTATTACTGTGACAGATGTGTGAGCCCCAGGTGCCTCTTATGAGGTAGCAGGTGCAGACAGAACCGTCCTCAAGGAATGCCACACTAAACCCAAAAAAATCGCTAAAATATTGCGTCTCTTTTCGCATCTCATAAAAATCATGCGACTTAAAAAGCGTCGCTAACTTTAGCGACGTTCAGTGTGGCAGAGCCCTGCGCTGCGGGGGAGAGCAGTCTTTAAGCTTCTGCCCTGATAGGCAGAAGCACTCACAGTTAACTTTGCGGCTTCTCTAATCTTGTGGGGGGGAACGAGAGTGAGAGCCCGGGGCGCTGCAATGGCCGCCCGCACGAGGAGGCACCGGAGGGGAAGGCAAGGAAAACGCGCTCAGGAGCGCCCCCCCGGGAAGCGTGAACCACCCCCCCCTCTTTAAAAAAGCCGGGACTCCCCATTCTCCGTCCCCGACCCCTTCCTGCGGCTCCACCTTTTGGACAAAATACAACTCACCACTGTACTGTAACACGGCTCCGCAGCACCGCTGAAAATC
>JARQOD010000002.1:282851408-282879740 GCA_033576555.1 Oophaga sylvatica | reverse complement strand
ACTTTAACTGTTGTGAATAATCCTTTTAAGGAATTTAAAGGAAAACAGATCAAAAAGTGGTCACCCACCTTTGGAAGGTGATAACTTACAGTGGGGGTCCAGACTACACAGATTTCTCTGGCGTTCCATAAAGAATGAACGGAGTGGTGGTGATTATGCATGGGTACCACTCCATTACAATGTGGCATTTTGAGCCCTGTTCATGGGATTGGTGGGGAGCTCCTTTGTCAGACCCTATAGATCAGAAAGTGATCACCAAATTATGGATAGGTGATAACTTTCAATATGTGGATTACCCATTAATGACACAATCTGTCATTACCACTTAAACCTGTCAAGTCTCAAAACGCTAATAACTTGCTAATGACATTTTTTGATCGCTTTTTATTCCGATTTTTGGGAGGCAGAATGAACAAAAACCAGCAATTCATGAATTTCTTTTGGGGGGGGGGGGGGTGTTTACACCGTTCCGACGTGTGGTAAAATTGATAAAGCAGTTTTATTCTTCGGGTTAGTACGATTACTGCGATACCTCATTTATATCATTTTTTTGTGTTCTGGCGCTATTATACAATAAAAACTATTTTATAGTAAAAATAATTATTTTTGCATCGCTTCATTCTGACAGCTATAACTTTTTTTTTTTGCTGATGACGCTGTATCGTGGCTTATTTTTTATGGGACAAGATGACGTTTTCAGCGGTACCATGTTTAATAAATTTGAAAAAATTTAATATGGTGTTAATCTGTAGGTTGATGGCATTCCAAAAAGGTGATCAGCCAACACACTAAGCCCATCACCTGGGAGAAAAAACTTTATTCCTCCTGACAGCCTCTGGCTTTCAGTCATGGAGACACGGCTGGCACAGCTTCAGTCACCGCTCAGTACATAGTGAGTAACGGTTGTAACCGCACCCCAACACTGACTGACCGCTGACTCAGCAGTGCATCAGTAAAAAGCCGGCTGTCAGTCAGTGCCGGGGCGTGGTTACAGCCGTCGCTCACTATGTACTGAGCGGTGAATATTAATTTCATATTTACATGCGCTCAGGCAAAATCAAGCCCACATACATACGAAATGATTATTCACCTCTTCTCCACCCATAATCCCACCCACCAGTCCCAGCCGGCATCACCGATTGGATGCAGTCTGATTGCTGTGTTACTCGCTGGAGGATCACATCGCAATCCTCGGACTGGCCATGGGCGCTCCTGACCTGAGCGTGGCAGCATGTATTTCTATGCAGCTGTCACTCATGTCAGGAGAGCAGATGGCCAGTCCGAGGATTGAGATGTGATCCTCGGGCATACAGCAGTCTGACTCATTCAGTGCGGAGGTGAAGGCGGGATTATGGGTGGGGAAGTGGGGGTTGAATATTCATTAGGCGTCTATACACTTGGCTAATCAGTGACAAGGCAGAGGGGTGGAAGAGGGAATGGGGTGAATATTCATTATCATTTACATATGCTTTATCTGCAGGCATGAGACCAATTTGTCCAGGGCTTACAGCAACACAAGGGGGCCACATACGGAAATAAAAGTTACATATACTGAAAGGGCTGCCAAAGTCCTATTTCAGGATACTATTAGTATACTACATACAAATGACTTAACAGATTCCCTTTAACCCCATATCAGCAGATTAATAATGTTTTGGGATGGGACATGTTCCATTTAATATTTCATACCTAAACAATAAAGGTTGTGGCGCTAGAACATCAAGAAACACATTATTTGATCACTTAAAACAATCTACAGTCAGATTACACAGCAGACAGCTAGGGCACGCTTATAATATTATCACAGCACAGGAACATTATTTTTAAACACATTCAATGGTGGCACTTATTATTCCATGTTCTGTTGATTAAAATGTACTTTTGTTTTTGGGAAATGCCCTTTAAGTGTAATGTGTATGCAGGCTTTAAGTCTCATAGTTCTTATTTTTAAAGGGTTCAATAGGTACAAGTGGGTTTTGATCTAGTTAGTAACAGATCTTGACAGCGCAAATTGACTAATAGTGTCAGGGTTCATTTTACTGGGTAGACCTACGCAATACATCAGGCAATTATGCCCATCAAGGGCAATGGAAACATGAACCATGACACCAGCATGTATTATAAGTACTACCAAGTGTTTCCTGGAAACAATGCAGCCACGTTCGATAAAATAATCTATGACTTTTGGGCTAGTATTACGTTTATTACTACAGCTGACGCACTGATCAGTAATTTCCCTTTCTTCTTTTGCAGCAGCACCAGTACATTGAAGTATTATACTATTAAACAGCCTTTGAAACTGATAAAAGTGTCCAACATAAGCTTTGAAACTTGTACGTGTTGGTCCATAAAGGGGTTGTTTATTAGGACCCTCGGAGACGGGACACAATAGGCGCCAGACCCCAGTAGACCTCCAAATTCCCGAATAGCATATCTACAAGTAAAAAATAAAAAAACGATGATCCCAACTTACCTGCATTCAGGTGGCATTCTTTGATTTGGAACTGCAGTTCATTCTCATTAGGAATATCCTTCCATGTGGCCAGGAAGACTTGTCTCTCTAAAGGATGAAAGCATAATCAATGGTAATGAGCAACAAACGTGAATGTTACATAACTAGAAGCTTCCATGAAGCTCAAGGGTAAGGGTGTTAGATTTGTGTGTAGTGGTAGTCTGAGCACACAAATTGCTCTGCGCCGGATGAGTAGTCAGCAGGACAGTTGTCGGGAACAGATTATATTATCAGCGTAGTCAACGCTCGTGTGCACAGTACCGATTCATCCGGCATGAAGAAGGGAACAAGATATACAATGTTACATCCTATGAACCGGAAGAATAATTGGATTCATTTTAATGACGTGTGACTCTGACTCCTGATGTATGAAAGGTTCCCCAGCAGGATGTCTTGCATGCAAAAAAAAAAAAGTTCTCTTACCCATTTTGCCATCTTCCACAAACAGTACGTGTAGCGGGATGAGACAGCTGAAGTAGAAAACATCAATGTTGTTTTTCACAGCCACCTATCACACACAAGAGTGAGAACCAAGAATTAACTTGCTAGATTTACAACTAGGGTTGTGACCCCGGCATCCGAGATCCCACAGCTGATCTGAAGGGGTCAGAACATCCATTAACCCTTCATCTCTACTGGGCGGTTTCTGAATCATTCTTTCAAGCGCGTGAACAGAAGTGACATCTGTACTTATACGCTGCGCTATAAATAATTGAAGGCCCTTTTGGGTTATTACCGATGGGAGTGGATTAGGCTAGATTTGCAGCTGCGCTCACATTTGTTTGTTTTTTTCTGTTTCGTGATCGGAACGGAAAGTGAGAAGGGTGTCAGCGCTGGATCCATCACACGAGTGCCCAATGAATCCCTTGGCTATAATGGGTTGCTTTGGGTGCATCTTATGATGGTCAAAAATTTACAAAACAGAACCTCAGATGCAAATGTCAACCTAGCTTTAGAGCCATTAGCCCAGAATTATTTATGAAAAGGGATGAGATATAATGTATTTTAGTTATTTGGTAAAAAATACAATATATTAAATTAAGCTTGTAAACCCTCCTGAAGATCTGTATCACTGCATTACTTTTCTGAGACAGAGGGCTGCCAAACTTTCACAAAGGGTTACATTATGTCATAAGGAATAGGAAGCTCATACTATTATCGATATTCGGGTATGCAAAACCAATGTGAGGCGTCCTGGTGGAAGGACATGTCCTGCAGCTAACCGCTCTGTGGGTGGAGGGGGACGTACTGTTGTCTCACTATCTGCACTGCTGTCACATTAATGAACGTGTCTCTGTGCTCTGAATGTCCTCATGTCATTGCCAGGCTGCCAAAGCAAAAGCTAAAAGAATACAACCAATTGACTGGGTGCTATTACCAAGTGATATGACGCTGGAAGATTATCTTTTGATTAGTTACTAGGTTTATTCAGTTGACTTCAGTGATGTGATCATATTAATTAGACATGAGCGAATAAATTCATAGGTCTCTAGTCCAGCGGCCAAGTCAATAGTTTGGCCAGTGGACGAGAGC
Organism: Oophaga sylvatica; assembly: GCA_033576555.1. NCBI lineage: Eukaryota > Metazoa > Chordata > Amphibia > Anura > Dendrobatidae > Oophaga > Oophaga sylvatica. Next base: position 282,875,695 of record JARQOD010000002.1, on the reverse strand, counting down.
CGTGCGAACCTTCCCATCCTACCTACCTGCATCAGTGGCTCCTCTTTTGAATAGCTGGCCTGGCGAGATGTCATATGCGTCACACTGCAACGATATCGCACCAGGCCGGCTAAGCAATAGAAGAGTCCAGGATGCCGGCATGTAGGAGGCTTGTCGCAAAGTTCCAATCCAGCAGCCGCAAATTCTGACCTGGTCCTTCAAATTTATTAATTCTTCTCTAATATAGACGGCTGGAATTCAGCACCTTTACTTTCATAAAATGACATCATGTTTTGTAAGAAAAGGTAGGAGAACACAGTGCAGCACAATGATGAAGAAAAGGAGTTATAGGTACAGAAAGTTTTTACTACTGTCTGCCATGTTACAGCAGCCCGGTCACCATTTCTACAAATCTCTCCCCGATCTTCTACATTTGTGTCACATGCTCGGGACTTGCCATAAATGAATAGTAGTACAACACAGAAGTCACGAACATGCGTGCTGTTGTCAGAGTTCCGGGTCTACTCTAGATTTATGGCATATCTTGAGGCTAGGCCAAATATGTGTGAGAGGGTAAAAACCTTTTAAACTTATCTAATTATATTAACTTATATGAGGTGGTTAATCTATTTAGAGATTTTTTGGAAACTAATGTAAGGAGTAAATATTTCCTTTATGAAGCTCCTCCAGCACTTTTTCTTCCCGCATATTCAAAATAAGTTAAAAAAATGTTACAGAATTGAACTCAACGCAAATTATAATTTTATAATTTTTCTGTCGCCTTGTCAACAACCTTGCTTTGTATCAAAAAGCACTGAATCCACTACATAATGGTTGTAGATGTAATAAATCAAATTTTATAGTAATTTTTATTTCTGGTACTCTGCTACCAAGGATATATCTTTTGGAATGTGTCTTCAGTTTCTGATGCCAGGCAGGTGGATACTTTCAGCAATACACGGATATTGATATGTAACATGATGTTGCAAATTTTCCTGGGCTCTGCCTATCCTAAGCATAGCCACCAGTACGAATGCATGACCACAAATTGCAAACAACGGTCTGTACAGCAACCACATGAGGTGGGAAACGGGACCAGGCAAAAAAAGATTGAGCTACGTGGTTACTGTAACTCCCAAATAAATGAATAGGAGTTATGGAAACAGCAGATTCTGTACTGAGGAGGTTAAAAAGAAAACCAAAATGTACGTCAACCCTACTCAATTGTTTCAGTTGTCCCACCTCCAGTGGTCAATTCCCATCTCATCCGTTTCAATAAACCAATTGTATTCTATAGTAGCTGTAACAAAATGAAAAAAAAAATTACACTACTCACAAAAACGTTCTATTTGTCTTTCGGGTGAAATTTACGGAAAACGTAAAAACCTCACACTACGGTGATATTTTATCATGAAAGTAGGGTATTTAAGTAGAAGCAATCAATGGCGATTTCCTCATCTCAAACAATTTATTAAAACAAAAGCCAACAACAGTGATGGGTATACCCCAACAATAATGCCAATGTCTCATCTTGTCGTGTGGCTTTGTGCATCAATTACAACGACATCTCATGGTGTTCACAAGTCGAATTATTGTTTGCTAAGTCATGGCATCCCACTCTTCTTGAAGGGCGGCCCTCAGGTCATTGAGGTTCTGGGGTACAGAGTTACGAGCCTCTATACCGTGACTCAGCTGATCCAATGGGATCCCTATGAGATTCAGATCTGGAGAAAGTGCAGGACACTTTGGAGGTACCCCAATCACCAGCAGCTGTTCCCCAAAGATGCAACCTCGATAAGCTGGAGCATTGTCGTCCATGAAGATAAAATTAGGCCTGTGCTGTTCACGCAGAGGCACAATGACTGGATTAATGATGTTATTCAAGTAGCAGGGGCTTGTCCTGTACCATTCACAAAGCGTAGGGCAGTTCTGTATTGACTAGACACTCCTACCCACACTAACACCATCACCACCAGAGACTCAGCTGGTGACAACAGTGGTTGATGCATATACAAAAACCAATAAAAAGACAAGCTATATAAAGTGAGATCAACAGACATAATGAGATAAAATAATCCTTTATTGATGAAAGCTACACAAAAAAATAGAAAAACAATTAAAGGTCAACAACATGACTCAAAACATGATCAACCACAATATGGTGACCAACCCTGTCAATTAATGAATAAAGAGTTAGATCTTTGTATATAATAAATATGACCCAGGAACATAAACATAATATAAATAATACATAAACCTCTCAAAACTGACGTGCTGTAAGAGCCCCTGCAGCAAAATGATTCGTCCAGCATGGATATTAGCAAAGCTGTGCTGCTCAGAAGCACCAGTTCACAACCAAAATTACAAAATAAGGAGCATGTGCTAGGCAGCAAACAATATCTAACACAGGTTAACTAAAGTAGCAGCCATTTAAAAAAAATAAACTAAATGCAACATTAACTGATGAGCAGACAAATTCAGCATATAAAAGAACATGCTGTGTAGAATGGAAAGAACTGCTGGGGACAAGCAAAGATGAAGATAGAAGATACCTACATAAAGCACATTGTGATGCCAATGGTGTATGTCAATAGCAGAGCATAGTGACCTGGGTCAGAATCAAGACCATGCATCTGACAGTACAACGCGTTTCGCCACTAGCGTGTGGCTTCCTCAGGGGCCTGTCAGTGTCTCATGCATAGCGCTCTCCTTGATGTCTCCAACAGGTGTCAATTTGGTCTTATTATGTCAAAATGTGATCATCAAGTGAAGGACTGTTTAAATACCAATTCTAAGGGCCCCGTCACACTCTTCAATGTCCCAGCGATCCCACCCATGATCCGACGTGGATGGGATCGCTGGGACATCGTTAGCTGATCGTAGGTGAGCTGTCACAAGGGCAGACTCACGAGCGATCAGGACCAGCGAGCACGCTGGTATCCAGTGTACACATCGGGTAACTAAGCACCGCGCCGCGCTTAGTTATCTGATGTGTACCCTAGATACCATCTCCCAGCTTCTGCTGTATGTGCTAGGAGCTTGCTGATCGTTGGTCTCCCGCTGTCACATGCAGCGATGCGCGCTGGACAGCGGGAGACAAACGATGAAAAAATGGTCCAGGCCATTCGACGACGATCAGAGATACCAGCAGGGGGGCCGGTCGTCGCTGCGTATCACACTAAGCGAGATCGCTGGCTAGGTCGCTGTTGCGTCACAAAATCGGTGACGCTTCAGTGATCTCGCTAACGATCTCACTTAGTGTGACGGGGGGGCTTAACTGAGACCTGAAATTTATTGGCTGATTCATGGATTAAACACCTTTTGGCAATTTTGCCATTAAACTCCTTGTTAGAGAACAGGAAGTTGTTAAAAAAAACCTGAAACATTAAACAGTTGGATATGTGCAATCAAAGGTTTAGATAAGGTCACATTAAGTTCAATGAAAAGGTGCATTTGTGGTTCATCCTGTAATTTCACCCCAAAGCCAAACATACCTAACTTTTTGTGAGTAGGGTAGTTTAAAAGAACTTGCCAAGTCCCCTAAGACTCCATCAAAACACTTTAAGATCACTGTTTCTGCATTCTACTAATGTCCTAGGCCTACCTATGTGCGCAAAAACAACTTTTCTCTTGCTGTGTGCAAATGAGCTAGAACTAGTCCAGAGAGGTGTCACTTTTCCCAGTTTAGTCCTGCCTCAGTCCCTAAAATCCTGCCGCCTGGGCATGACAAATGTCCTTCCTTGGAGAAGGAAAGATGTGTAACTTCGTACCGTGTTAGCCAGTAGATAGAAAAATATTTAGACTTGAGAGTCCTCAGTGGTTGATACCTTTTAATGGCTAACTGAAAAGATGGTAACAAATTGCAAGCTTTCGAGACTACTCAGGTCTCTTCATCAGGCAAGTGACGTGAAGCAGAACTGTCATTATGGCAGAGGGAATTGGGTTTGTAATCCAGAGTCCTTTGGGAATTAAGAGGAATTCCCTCTGCCATAATGACAGTTCTGCTTCACTCACTTGTCTTACCTATTGTCTTACCTATTGCATTATTCCTGTGTCCTGTTGTGTATATAAATATGTGATTCTTCAGATTTTGTATTAGTCTAGCCTGATGAAGAGACCTGAGTAGTCTCGAAAGCTTGCAATTTGTTACCATCTTTTCAGTTAGCCATTAAAAGGTATCAACCACTGAGGACTCTCAACTCTAAATATTTTTCTTCCTTGGAGAAGTGATTCCAGCACAACTGCTAGCCTTGCACATGCACACAATGTCCTTCCTGACAATGCCTTAGTAAGGATCACTGGACATGTGAAGTGCACTAATGAAGCCTGGCGCAAACACCGGGCTTCACTGCGCGTGGTCAGGAAGGGACACATCAAGAGGACGTAGATCAAGCGTGGAAGATTTGCAGCGGTACTGGAATAATTTGGGAAGGAGGTAATTCAAAGCTGACTAGCGTGATTAGCGGTACTAAGGTCAGACTATTCTGGGGGAAGCAACGTCCTGCCAAACTAGTGAATCTCCCACTGTGCGTTATTACAATGTATAAAATAATTTAAGGGTACCGAATTGTGTAAAATATGTCAGTGCCCATGTCTAATTCTAGAAAGCTGACAGTGTTATTCCTAACAAAACCATACAGCTTCTTTACAAAATGTTCTGTCATGAGAGTGTCAAGAAGCAGGAAAGTAAAGGTTTAGTTAAGGTAGATCCAGATCAGCTGGTATAAAAGTAAAATTCAGCCAAAGCAATCACATAGCAGGACAGTAATAAGAAAAATGACACACACACTGCTAAGTACTTTAAAGATGCATTCCAGAAATTTGATCACAGGAAGAAAATTAATATTGTCACAGATTGGGATGTGAAACTAGGGCACATTGCCACCTGCATTTGTGCCACCAATCTGGAATGTTGCCACAAGGGAAAAGGGAGCAGAACAGTCTTGTAGGAGATGGCAGTCAGTAATGACATGTCTGGCTTGGGTGGTACAAAGTAATTGATTTTTCTAGTTACGTAGATACACTGCTAGGAATGAATAGGGCGAGCAGATGGCTCACTGGGAATACATGATCCAGCACTCCCAGCGGAGTTGCTTTTAAGAACGTAAATATGCTTTAATGGGTATGAGTCCCATCTTTGGACACGTACAACATTTTCTCATTGTTGTCTATGCCCACAACGTCTGCTGTGCTGGCTCCTTATTTCTATAGTAAAACAAAGGCCAGACGTAACACCGAAATCACATCCCAGCTCCATGACACGCCAGAGCAAAACATGTATCAATAGCCATTATTTACCTGGAGGTTGTTAAGTGGCTCCATTTTCATGACTGGTCCCAGAGTATTTAAAGGAAGGGAAATGTCAATGCTTTGGTTTGGCATGAGGGGTGTATGTATAGCCAATGGGGCACTAGGAATTACTCCAAAGCTGCAATAAAAAGAGAAAAATCACTTATTTGCATCAGGTTGTGAGAGGATAGGAACAGAAATATAGTTCTACAGTTTATTCAAATGAACTGCATTTTGCACGCAAGAAAATCTTTGCCCTGTGTGAGAAATATGCAGCTAAAATTATCAGACTGGACGTCAAAGATGGGCAGCAAAAGATCGGCATCCAAACAACTGTGGCAGCACCCGTCCTTAGAATGATGCTAATAGGATAGACTTCTCCGCAAAACTTTATTGGAGCATACTCTTCCGTCCCCTACAGATGTTGGGTTTTCAGAAGGTTCAAAAACGATCGTATTGATAGGTCCTGTAGATCTATAATATGTACCTGATAAGAAACCAACCAGGACAGAAGAAAACGGGTCAATATGACAGAAGAACTGAGGACGGCTCTTCTAGGTGTCAAATACTTTACGACTAGGAGTCAAATTTGCTGTTTAACACCAATAGCAAAAGTAAATTAGAAGGGTACACACAAGAGTCTGACCTCAGATAGAGAAGTCACATCATCACCAGCTTATTAGTTGCTTAAAAAGACTACAGACACCGTCTCTGGCTTTTTTTTTTAATGCATGCATTTTGGGCCAAACATTTTGTCAATAGGGTTTTATTGCATCAATAACCATTAATATTACTTTTTACCGACACGAGAAATAAAAGCATAGAATTCCCTTATGAGTGAAAACGCAGAAGGTGTCAGCCGCTGCCGAATAGGCCCCAGTGTTGACACTGATCACGGCTGTGTTACCCACTTAGATGATGCTGTCAGTGACAACCACATGCAACAGGTTAAAACACGGAGGGGACTCCCGCTTTCACCCTGCCAGCATCCCGAGATCTCGATGGTTGCCATGGAAATTCGAGGTCAAGTAATAGCCTCGGGTTGTGCCAGATATTGCGGACAAGGATGATGTTAGCAATACTTTAGTCTAAAAAAAAAAAAATCTTAGAATGGCTGAAATATGTTGGCATTTTTTAGTTATTACCATACAGTGAAATGTTAGATTTGAAGAATTTGGCCTGGTCACTCAGGAGGTTAAAAATTAACTTTGATGTGGTAAAAAATTAACACAGAGAGGAATGTAAAAAAAGAATTAAAGAATCAGGCCGGTGTCACACTTGCGAGAAACTCGCACATCAACACCCGGCACTACTGCCGGCAGTCGGGATCGGCGCATGCGGCTGCATGTATTTCTGTGACCCAGGCCTTACAAACGCTGCCATCAGAACAAGGTCACTGTTGGAGTCACAGCATAGATCATAAATATGTGATCACTGGGGGTCAGGCTGCTGCTAATTTTACTGATCCCCATAACAAGGGGAGCCCAAAGTCCCCTATGTAAATGAAGTAACCACTGAATTGGCATCAGTGAAAATACACTATCTAAATCCCATTGAGCACCTGTGGAGAGATCTTAACCCCTTCACCTACTGCCATTTTCCGTTTTTTTTGCATTTGTTTTTTGCTCAACTTCTTCCTAGAGCCATAACCTTTTTATTTTTCCATGTGAGGGCTTGTTTTTTGTGGGAGGAGTTGTACTTTTGAACAACAGCATTGACTTTGCCATATCGTGTACTGGAAAATGGGAAAAAATTCCAAGTTTGGTGAAATTGGAAAAAAAAAATGCAATTCCACAATTATTTTTGGGTTGTTTTTTTTTACCATGTTCACGAAATGCTAAAACTGACCTGCCGTTAAGATTCTTCAAGTCATTAGGAGTTTGTAGATGGCAAACACATATAGGTTTTTTTTTTAAGTGGTGAAAAAAAAAATTCAATGCTTGTAATAAAAAAAAAAAAAAAAAAAAAAAAAGGTGCCATTTTCCAAGACCCGTAGCGCCTCCATTTTTTTTTGGATCTGGGGCTGGGTGAGGGCTTATGTTTTGCGCACTAAGCTGAAGTTTTTTTATTGATAAAATTATGGGTTTTGATCGCCTCCTGTTTTTTTTTTTATTGTTTAATTTTGAATGGTGCAAAAAGGGCGGTGATTTGAACTTTTATATGATTATTATTTTTTAAAAACTTTTTCTTTCACATGATTCAATAGTCTCCATAGGAAGCTGCGGTTTTCTGTGCTGCAGCCTTGCTCTGTGTAGCAGAAATGCTCATCTGCTATGAGCGCTGGCCACTGGTTGTCATGCCACCGCATCAGCGCCACATGATCATGCGACGGGGCGCAGATAGGTGTGTTTTGTGACGCGCTAACGGCACGTGCTTGTCAAATTCCACTCTCAGAGAATGACAGCGGCATTTAACATGTTAACAGCCGGGTGGATCAGATTCCTGATCAAATCAGCTGTCATGCGTCGGAAAAGGTGCGGGCTCAGCGCCGGAGCTCACATCAAAGAGGGAGACAACGCAAAGTGGTTCAAATTGTTGTTGGGAGAAGGCACCTACAAATATGAGAGACCTGGAACAGCTTGCAAAAGAAGACTGGTCCAAAATTCCAGTTGAGAGGTGCAAGAAGATTGTTGATGGTTATAGGAAGCGATTGATTGCAGTTATTTATGCCAAAGGGTGTGCAACCAAATATTAAGTTGAGGGTGCCAACAAATTTGTCAATCCCGTTTTTTGGGGTTTGTAAATTATGGAATTATGTCCAATTGGTCTTTATTGTGTTGGTCCAATACACACAAAGGAAACAAACATGTATAACAAAACATGTGAAATTGTAATAATTGTCTGGGAGAAATACTACATTTTCTAAAACAATTTTAAGGGTGCCAACACTTTTGGCCATGGTTGTATGTGATCACTGCTCCAGTGGTCAGACCTCCCATAATAATGCATTTATTGTTTATTCTGGTGATCTATGGGATAATACCTTCAAATAAGTATGTTAAGCCCTCCAAACAGCTTTATTCTGTGCTCAAACTGCACAGTTTCCTGTGTTTTCATGAAGGAGGCTGACTGATTCATTTCAATAGCTAAGCCACCACCCTTCACTGTTATAGCAGATACATAGACAAATAGGGGAGATGGCTTGGCTATGGAGATTAGCACTCAGCCAGCCCCTTTACTGAGTCAGATGAAAACTGGAAGAGGATAAGCTGGGACTGGAGCTTGCAGCTGAAGGTCAAAGCACCTTTCAAAAGTGAAGTACCGTATATACTCATGTATAAGCCGACCCGCGTATAAGCCGACCCCCCTAATTTTGCCACAAAAAACTGGGAAAACTTATTGACTCGTGTATAAGCCTAGGGTGAAAAATGATTATGCCGCCATATGATGCTCCACAGATTATGCCCCCATATGCTCCACAGATTATGCCCAATATGCTCCACAGATTATGCCCCCATATGCTCCAGATTATGCCCCCGTATGATCCACAGATTATGCCCCCATATGCTCCATATTATGCCCCCATATGCTCCAGATTATGCCCCATATGTTCCACAGTTTATGTCCCCATATGCTCCAGATTATGCCCCATATGTTCCACAGCTTATGCCCCCATATGCTCCATATTATGCCCCCATATGTTCCAGATTATGCCCCATATGTTCCACAGCTTTTGCCCCCATATGCTCCAGATTATGCCCCATATGCTCCAGATTATGCCCCATATGTTCCACAGCTTTTGCCATTGCTCCATATATGCCCCCATATGCTCCAGATTATGCCCCCATATGCTCCATATTATGCCCCCATATGCTCCAATTATGCCCCATATGCTCCAGATTATGCCCCATATGTTCCACAGCTTTTGCCCCCATATGCTCCATATTATGCCCCCATATGCTCCAGATTATGCCCCATATGTTCCACAGCTTTTGCCCCATATGCTCCATATTATGCCCCCATATGCTCCAGATTATGCCCCCATATGCTCCATATTATGCCCCATATTCTGCACAATTATGCCCATAGTATTAGGCCTCATATGCTGCTGTTAAAAAAAAAAAAAATGACATACTCACCTCTCGTCGCTGGGGGCCAGGTGCCGGAGTCCTGAGCAGGCGGGGGTGTCACCGCTCGCTCAGGACCCCGGCACCTGAGATATTTACCTGTCCGTCGGTCCACAGCAGCGCACTGCTCCTTAGGTACGACTCCTCTGTGTGTAAATGATCTGGCAGGGGGCGGGGCGCGCACTAACGACGTCATTGCGCCCTCTGCCTGATCATTTACACACAGAGGAGTCGGACCAAGGGATTAGTGCGCAGCGGTGGACCGACGGACAGGTAAATATAACTATACTCACCCCTCCGCCGCGCGTCCCTGCAGTGTCTCCTCTTCTCCCGGCGCTCTCCGCAGCGCTTCAGTCCTGCAGCGGTCACGTGCTACCGCTCATTAAAGTCATGAATATGTGCATATTCATGACTTTAATGAGCGGTGCCATGTGACAGCTGCAGGAAGGAGCCGGAGATCGTGGGAGAAGTAGGGGGCTGCAGAGACCGTGCCGGTGGAGGGGTAAGTATGATCCGACACCCCCGCTTCCCCTCCCCGCCGACCCCCGTATATGACCCGCGTATAAGCCGAGAGGGGGACTTTCAGCCCTAAAAAATGGGCTGAAAATCTCGGCTTTTACATGGGTATATACGGTATATTAGTAAGTTACATCACTTACTAACTTAAGCACTTTTTTTTTTTTTTTTTTTTTAACTTGGAACGCTTTATGTAAAGAAAAAAAAAAAAACAACTACACAAATCTTGACACGTTTCACTGTATAGAAATATTCTGAAATCCCATCTTACCTATTCTTGTTAAACTGGATGGCAAAGTCAGTCATGTGTTGCAGGGCCTTGTTGGTGAAATTCATGTCCATGTAAATGTGCCCCTGCCTATGGGAGAAGGTGCCCGAGATCTCCAGCCCCTTCGCTTTCACAGCAGGCAGCCAAACCTAGTAAAGGGCACACATGAGAATTACTGCTACATTACCCAATTAACAAACTGACTCAATGTTTCCTCTACCAAATGCAGTTATCAGGGATTGCACAACGTACTTATTACATGGAGAATTCACCCTGGAGAGCAAAAAGTCAAAATGTTAGCACCAGCAGGACCCGATTTCTGGCAATAGACTAGTTTTTAATGTTGTAGGTCAAGTACATAAAAATGTAAATTACTAGGAACTTGTTCAGGACCTTGTAGCAATGGGGCAAGGTAAAAATGTTCCTGCTTTCCAGGCTTAGAGGACGGAGAAAAGTGGGAAACGGATGAGCTCTACGGCGCATTAGGCTTTTTTATGCATTTCCACAATATTCACTACAAAATGAATAGGAGCCAGGAAATTAATTGGTGTGGACTTACTACTCAGAGGAAGAAAATGTTTTCATGGTTAAAGTACCATAACACGCTACATTTTTACAGGTAATGTAATATCAATGATCATTAGTAGGGGTTTCATCCAAGCCACTCATTTTCTTTATGCCAAAAAGGGATTCACAGAACTTTATTAGTAGAAGCATAAATTAACCTTTTCCCTTCCTATCAGTACCTCATATTACTGTCCAATTAACATCTGCTTAATGCCCCGTCACACACAGCGATCTCGCTAGTGAGATCGCTGCTGAGTCACTAGTTTTGTGACGCAACAGCGATCTCCCCAGCGATATCACTGTGTGTGACATTCAGCAACGATCAAGCCCCCCTGCTGGGTATAGCTGATCGTCGCTGAATGTCCTGGACTTTTTTTTGATCGCTGGTCTCCTGCTGGCCAGCACGCATCGCTGCGTGTGGCAGGCAGGAGACCAACGATCAGCTGGTAACCAAGGTACACATCGGGTTTCCAGGCGTGGGGCTGTAATTGGAAACCCGATGTGTACGTTGGATACCAGCGCGCTGGTGCAGGGGAGCTGGTAACCAAGGTTCCAGGTGTCGCGCAGCGCCTGGAAACCCAATGTGTACCTTGGTTACCAGCTCCCTACATCAGCGGGCTGGTATCCAACGTACACTGCGGGTAACTAGGCGACGTTACCCGCAGTGTTGCTGTCCTGATCGTTGCCGGAGCTGCCTGTTTGGCAGCTCAGCAGCAATCACGCAGCGACACACCAGCGATCCTGACAAGTGCATATCGTTGTCGGGATCGCTGGTGTGTCGGTATGTGTGACGGGGCCCTAAGGATGAGCGATCGTGGTCAGATAAGGCGTTATCTGAGAATGCTCCGGTGCTGAGTGACTTTGGCGTGCTCGTATAATATGTTCGAGTTCCCGCAGCTGCATGTCTTGCGGCTGTTCGAGATTCACCACACATACAGGGATTACCTAAAAGACAGGCAATCCCTAAAAATGTTGTGGCTGTCGAACAGCCACGAGGACTCAAACATATTTTTCGAGCATGCCGAAGACACTCGGTTAGAACATGAGCATACATTTTGGAAGAGACTCGCCGATTCAAGTGCATGACTGCGCAAAAAGAATTGGATAGCATACTGATCATCCGATTTTTATGGATACATCACAAAATTATTAACATAGGAAACTGAACTTGAACATGTACATGTTATAAACTGGGCTGATGTATAAGAACAAATGCCATACGAATGAAAAATAAAAACAAACATACCGACAACAATACAGATGAAAAGTATTCCGCTTTCTCTCTGCATGAAAATTGGACGACTTTTTATACACTCGTGTGAATTTGGCCTAAATCGTATTGCCTCTCAAAAGGCAGGATTAAGTTTATATGTAAACTAATTGGCCACAGATGAAACCGCATAAAGAAAATAATCCTAGCAGCAATATATGATGTGCTTTTACATTTAGCTAAAAAGTAGAAGAATTTAGGTGGACATGCACATTAGATCTATGTCATTAGAAGCTCTTCACAATTGATATTTTGGTGATATTGTTCTCAACAGCAGATGTCATGGAAAAGAAGAGTTGAATTAAATCATAACCAATCCTTTTGTTCTTAAAGGGAATCGGTCATTATTAGTGTTGAGCGATACGATACCGCAAGTATCGGGTATCGGCCGATATTAGCTCTATCGGACTTTCGATACTTAGTTCCGATATTTTCGTCTTATCGGATACCGGAATCGGATTTGTCACTGTCACTGTCACTGTCCGTCGGTCGGGTCTGTCAGGAGTCAGCGGCACTTACCTGGCAGAAGATCTCCGGCGGTCACGGCCTGGACTGCTTGATGGCCGCCATCATCTTTCCCGGCGGTCACATGCAGTTTCTCGCGATAACTGCAGTGACTGCTGGGTAATCCCGGCCGTAAAGCAGTCAGTCCGATGACGTCACCGCCGGGGAAGCAGGTAATCAGCTGTGCTGCGTTGCGATGACAGGCTCTGCCTGTCATTGCGATGTAGCAGAGCTGGATCGTCGTGGGACACTCGTTACTATGGACTGCGTCGGACAGGTGGTATACTGTTGGTTTTTTTTTTTTTCTTTTTTTACAGGAGATCGATGGCGTCGCAGGAATGAGAGTATAATAAAAGAAATGAAAACTGTGTTGTCTCTTTTATTTCATTAAAATACTTTTTTCTTGCTGTGTCTTTTTTTTTTATACATTTAAAAACTTTGGGATTAATAATGGATCGGTGTCTTATTGACACCTCTCCATTATTAACCGGGCTTATTCTCACCGTGCAATCAACGGTGACATTAACCCCTTATTACCCCACTTGCCACCGCTACAGGGCAGTGGGAAGAGCCGGGTAAAGTGCCACAATTGGCACATCTTTTGATGCGCCAAATGTGGGGCTGCTGTAGCCTGGTATTATCAGGCTGTTGAGGGCCAAAATCCATGGGCCTTGACAGTCTTTTAATACCAGGCCGCAGCAGTCTGCATTTTACTTGGCTGGTTAACAAAAATAGGGGGACCCCTACGCCGTTTTTTTTTTCGAGGGGATCCCCTATTTTTGTTAACCAGCCAAGATAAGCAGACTGCTGTGGCCTGGTATTATCAGGCTGGCAAGGTCCATGGATATTGGATCCTTACCAGCCTGAAAAACCAGGCCTCAGCAGTCTGCTTCATCTGGCTGGTTAACAAAAATAGGGGGGACCCCACGCCAAATTTTTTTCGAGGGGATCCCCTGTTTTTGTTAACCAGCCAGGATATGCAGACTGCTGTGGCCTGGTATTATCAGGCTGGCAAGCAGGGTCGGACTGAGGCCCAGGGACACTGGAGAAACCTACGGTGGGCCCCAGCTCCTGCGTGGTGGGCCCTGATTTGAAAGGATAGGTCGCGGGGCAGAGGGGGCGGTGGCCCCGGGGCCCGGCTCTGAGGGGGCCCACCCGGAGCTACGATACAGTTACATTCTGCGGCAGAGCAGGGAGAATCGCTCTCCCTGCTCTGCCGCCCGGAAGCTATGGGCCTGAACAGGCGTTGGGGGGGCCCGGTGCCACAGTGGGCCCCCCACCCGTCATCGGAGGGTCAGCTGTATCGGCATCCAGCCGATAAAGCTGACCGCATGGAGAGAGAAGGAGCGAGCGCTCCTTCTCTCCCATAATCCCCCTCTCAGCGTATGACAGCGGGCGCAATAACATCACCTGCCGGCGCCCGCTGTCAGACGCTGAGAGGGAGAACAGTGAGCAGCACAGGAGCCGGGAGGTGAGTTTTTTTTTTATTTTTTTTTAATGGGGGTGCAGTCGAGTCCTGGCTGGAGAAGTCGTCATCTCGGTCTGGGCCAGATGGAAAAGACATGAAAAGTGAACAATTCCATTAGAAAGAACATCAGCGGTAAGTCATTATCTGTACCTGTGCTGTAATCTATATGTTCTGTAGGACTGGTATTATTTAACACAGACCATATGGCGGTAATATCAATATTGGTCTTTTTATATATAGATTATTTTGGCCAACAGCGCGGTCATTTGCTGAGGTTCTCTGATGATGGGCCCACTCAGAAGTTTTGCCCCCATTGAACCAAAACCCTAGCTACGCCTATGGCTCTCTCTCTAGTCTTTCTTTCTCGCTCTCTGTTCTTTTTTCTCTCTGTTCTTTCTTTCTCTCTTTTCTTTCTTTCCTCTCTTTCTTTCTCTGTTTGTTCTTTCTCTCTCGTTGCTCTTTCTTTCTTTTCCTCAGTACCAGCCACTGTGCCCTCATTACCAGTCAGTGTGATCAGCAGTGCTAAATGGTTACCTTGGGGCGAGGATATGGGTGTGATTAGCTGTGAAATGGGTGTTGTCGGGGCGTGGCCTAAAATTTTCAGCGGCGCGCAACACGCGCCGCAGCCTTTAATCCTCTTTCCTGTTTCCAAATTTGGGAGGTATGCTGTATGACCTCCCTACAACTTCTGGCCATGCTCCTGATGAGCGCGACGGATGGTCTCGTGAGGGATCTCCTCCCACACCTGGACTAAAGCATCCACCAACTCCTGGACAGTCTGTGGTGCAACGTGGCATGGCCTAAAATTTTCTGCAGCATGCACAGCGTGCCACAGCCTTTGTCCCTCTTTCCCTTATTCAAAGGTTGGGAAGTATGATGTTGGGCCGCAAGAATATATTTTCTCTGGTGGGCCCAAGGTACTCCAGTCCAACGCTGCTGACAAGGTTCATGTATGTTGGCTCCTTAACAGCCTTAAATACCATGCCTCAGCAGCAGGGGCGTACTATAAATCATGGGGCCCCATAGCAAAAGTCTGAATGTTCCCCACCCCCCCAAAAAAAAAAACCCAGAGGCATTTGTAAATGTAAAGTGCCAGCACAGTGAGGGAAGTTGAGTCGCACAGAGACAGGGGTTTTGGGGGTACTCGCACCGATCACGTCGACTTCTATGGGGATGTCACGAGTAGCACAGCTCGGTCCGTGACCTGGGCGATCACTGGAATGTGGGATATTTCCAGGGGATGATAGAATGTTCGTGTAGTTTGTCGTGACGCCACCTGTAGTACCTGGTCAGGTGTCCAGCGCTGCTGTGCAGGTCCTCTGGAAGGGATGGTGTAGTGCAGGTAGGTGAAAAGTCTTCTACAGGTAACACGCTATCCTTCCAGGGCAGATAGATGTGAGATAGAGCAATGGTGCAAAGTGATGTAGCAGAGTGGACTATGCGACGTAGTAAGAAAACAGGAAACACTTCAAGTTAAACGTTGCATAATAAAATTTTTAATAATAACATTACAAAAGTGCAAATGGCTTATATTATGTGACATGTTTTGTTACTGTTCATACCCTTGATATGTGTTATACATGTGTGTTAATAAATACATATTCAACAAAAGTGCAAATAGCATTAGTGCCGAAGTTCGTGGAGACTTCTTAGGACTACCCCACCGGGGTAACTTCACAGTGTCCTTTACTTGTGCTTGTGGAGGACCCGCTCCAAACCTCCAACTGTGGTCTTGGGTGGGCTGCAAGACTTTCCTTGAGCAGACCTCACTTTCGGCCACACCAAACGGGTTTTTAGTTTCTGAGGTAGTTGAAAATAGTGCACAGTAAAGTTTTTTGTAAAACCAAGATGGAGCACCGAAGTGCCAACTATTTACAGAAAAGTTTGTGAGCCAGTACAGTTCATGGCTTCAAAGTTCAACATTTTCATTACAGTGAAACACCATTACCCAACCTGGGTATATTAAGGCAACAATAAACTTGTTCTTCTGAACATTCACCCGTCCGGGTACATCAAACCATTACCCAACCTGGGTATATTAAGGCAACAATAAACTTCTTTTTATGAACATTCACCCGTCCGGGTACATCAATAATTTAACTATTTACATACAGAGACCCTGTCCGGGTTATTTAGACTTCTTTGGCTGGCCTCTTCCAGGTACCACCTGGTACTGTTCTGGAGCTTGCCAAACATCCGTGACAGGAGGGTCCACCCAGACCTGATGACGTCGTGTGGCCTGTACAGTGACGTCGTGACCCGCTATCTGGGTCTGTGTGGCCACCTCTTCATCTCCCTCCGGGTCTGGACCCCTATGTCCCGGACTGAACGAACCCCAGGGGGCCTAACAGACGCCGGGTACGGGCCAGCTATCATTATCATGTCCATAGCTGGGGCTGCTGAGGAGACCACTGAGGGAGGCTGGGGAGATTTACGGCGTGGGGTGGGCACTTGTGCAGAGGCCGGGTTGGGGGAGGCTGAAGGCTCATAGGTTCTGTCAGTTTCCTGACACTCTGGGGAGTAGGGGTCGCACCTGGTAACATTTAGGGCGTACCATCCATTGTAACCCCAGTGTCGGGTGTAAGTCACCAAGTCTCCTGGCAACAGTTCCCTCCCAGGTGTCCTTCTGGGAGGTGAGCCTCCACGTCCCGCCGGGTTACAAAAACTTCTAAATAAAGTCCAGGCTCCTGGATGAAGCCCCAACCACCTTTTAACTTAAAGTTCCGTACTGCACCCTTACGCCGCGGCTCCCTCACCGTACTTTTATCCTTTCTCATACGTGCCTTCTCTGCCAGGTCCTTCTCCAGGTGACGTTGCCGAAGCTTTTGGGATTCTCGCTGCTCCCTTTGTCGCTCTGCTTCCCGCTCCCGACGTCTCCACTCTTCCTCCTGACGCCGGTTGTAATTCTCCTCCACCAGCATCTCCATGTCTCCACCATCAAACGCCAGCTTACGATGTACGGTTTGCGGCAGCTCTCCTGGCGCCCGCCAGTCCTGGCGGCGCTCACCTGTGGCGGAAGCAGCCGGCTCTGGAACAGATGACGGTCGGGGCTCCGGTACAGGCAGGTAGAGCTCTGGTGCCTGCGCGGCCTCCTCCATGAGGACGGGTGTCGCTTCTTCTGCCTCAGCGACGGGGGCAGACAGCGGGATCTGGGGTGCTGGTGCGGCGTTTTCTGCAGGAACGGGTGCCTCCACTGTGATACTGGCAACCGGTTCAGATTGCAAGGGCTGGGATGCCCCACGGCCTCCTCTACTGGTACGGGTGCCTCCACTGAGATACTGGCAACCGGTTCAGATTGCAAGGGCTGGGATGCCCGCACGGCCTCCTGTACTGGAACGGGTGCCTCACCTTCCGGTACAGACATTTCAGGGGGTAAGAGGGATTGGCGCCGCTCCAATTGTAGTTTTAGGGCCCGCCAGCTCGCTTCCATCCTGGCGACCTCCTCCCGATGCCGGGCCAGGTCTCTCAGGGTATCCTCCGTTCTTCCAGCGTAGGAGGGTTTCCAGGCCGGGTGCCAAACGGTGGCTCCGTGGCGATCGGGTCGCTTCCGTGGGGGGGAGCTCTGACTCCTCCATCCCTTCCCACTTCTGCTCACGTCCATTCGCCATCTCTGCCAAGTCACATGTGTCATTAGCATCAGGAGAGGCGACATCTTTTGTAGGGAGGCGGGACCTTCGCGTTCGTTTCCGCCCACTGAGGAGGATGAGGAGGAGGAACTCCAGAGCTGTGGGGCACGATCTTACATTGCAGTAACATTTAGAGTGTGCGGACATCGTTTTCGCGCCACGGAGTGAGTGTAACGCCCACGAGAGCACGCCCTTATTCTTCACCTGTGCCTCGTGGCGCAGATATGACGGAAAAATGGCAAATACAGTCTATGATGATTTTTGCAATTCTCAAGCAAAAAAACAGTTCAATTAAGGCACACAGGACTCGCTTATAGCGAGCTTCTGAATCCTGTTCGTGACGCCAAAGTTGAGTCGCACAGAGCCACAGGTTTTGGGGGTACTCGGCACCAAGCCCGTCGACTTCTATGGGGGATGTGACGGGTAGCACAGCTATGTCCGTGCCCTGGTCGCTCACTGGAATGTGGGATATTTCCAGGGGATGATAGAATGTTTGTGTAGTTTGTCGTGACGCCACCTGTAGTACCTGGTCAGGGTGACCAGCGCTGCTGTGCAGGTCCTCTGGCAGGGATGGTGTAGTGCAGCTAGGTGATAAGTCTTCTACAGGTAAGACGGTATCCTTCCAGGGCAGATAGATGTGAGATAGAGCAATGGTGCAGAGTGATGTAGCAGAGTGGAGTATGCGACGTAGTAAGAAAGCAGGAAAGGAAACAATTCTTACTACAAAACATGCAGCATAAGGCTGCCTCAACCCCTCTCATCCAACTAGCTACACCCTGTTCTAACCAGCCTGAGCTAGACCATCCCATTGGGTCCGCCTACACTCAGCTGGCATAGTGTACTGTTGAATGCAGTGGTTGGAGTCAATGGGGTGTTTCCTCCTTACCTGAGAGTAAGTTGTCACACCGCTGGTGCGATGCAACATCTCTGTGGCGACTGGACCCTCGGGTGCTTCTGTCTTTTCACAAATGCCGGCTTTACCCGGCAATTGAATCAGAGGCTATTTTACTATGTAGAAGTGAATAAACTATAAATATATGTATTATATATATATATATATATATATATATATATATGTCACAATGACATGTATATATATATATATATATATATATATATATATATATATATATATATATATATGTATTCTAAGTGTGTATATTTTGTGTTTACAAGGAAAGAAAGTGTTTTTTTAGTTGCGATATTTTGTTCCCATAGACTTACATGGGACTTCCGGTATCGGAATCGGATATCGCCGATATTTAGTGATATCGGCGATACCATTCCGATCCGATATTTTTAGATATCGAGCAGTATCGCTCAACACTAGTCATTATGTTTTTGCCACCTAATCTGAGAGCAGCATAGTGTAGGGACAGAGACACTGAATCCAGTGATGAGTCACTTGCTGGGCTGTTTGCTATAGTTTTGATAAGATTACTGTTTTATCAGCAGGAGATAATCAGTACAGGACTAGTAAACCATGTAGTGCCTCTATATTCATGAGCTCTGTACTTACTCGCCCTCACCACTGATTGGCAGCTTTATGTGTACACTGTGCATATGCAGAAAGCTGCCAATCAGTGGTGTGGGCGGGGTTATAGAGCTCAGCATTCAAAGACTAGTAGATCTGCAGCAGATAAAATAGTGATTTTATACTGCAGCAAGGAGCCCAGTAAGTGATCCATTGCCTGAATCAAAGTCCCTGACCCTACATCATGCTACTTTCAGATGCGGTAGTAAAAACCTGGTGACATTACATAAAAGGGACATAAGCTGCTGCTGGAGGCATCCGCGACTTTTTTTTGCCTCTCCCTATTGAAGACAAAGGCACACTCAGACAAGTTGATCATGCATATATGCCGGAGGACAAATCCAATACAAGCTATTCAGCTGACCGCTATCTGAACTGTATAGGCAGATTTACTACACCAAGAAACAAAAATCAATCAAAGTGCAGCAAGTGAGAGGCAAAATTACAAGATGGCAATGTCTCTAGCAACCAGGTTAAGGCTTTCATTTATCCACTTTTGAGGCGGAAACAAAAAAGTGAGAGACAGAACAAGGCAGATTGATATTGTGAGGCAGTGACCGGGATCGTTTACGAGGGACGTTATATTTCCCCAGAATGTGTACAGAGACCTATTAAAGCCATTGGAGTGCATTGCAGTCACACACACAGCTGCGGCTGCAATGCAGGAATGAAGGTGAGCATGACCTGGTCAGACTACCTGGCTAAGGCAGATTAAGTAAAATCCGGCAGGGCCTTCATTTCTTGGAGGAGGTCACAGGAGGCAGTGGGGCGGCCTCCTCCCTCCAACCCGGGTTTTCCAGTGGCTTTTGCCACAGGTCTTTAAAACTCCTGCACTAAAGATTAGTGTTGTTCTATGTTGGGACCCTGCGAGGAGCATAGCAGGAAAGCTCCACAGGATTGTGTGTAGCTGAACCCACGCCTGGGACGGCTCTGCACCTGTGAGGCTCTGTTCGGCCCGGCGCGGCCGTTGTTCCCGGCAACCAGTGTTTATGAACTGATGTTACTCCGGCTGCGTACCGGAGGACTTTTCCTGTTTTACCCGTGAGTTGCTGAATAAAAGCTGTTTACTTTGGACTTGCTTGGGTCACTGCCTCAGTTACTGCACGGTGTAAACACCGCCGCCTTACAATTGGTTGAGAAAGCGGGCATTGTGACTGAGGTATACCCCCACAGGCAGCTTCATGACCCCAATCCGACCGGCCACTTTTCAGCCGCAATCCGTGGACAAAATGGAGGAGCTGGTAAAGCAGCTGGTAATTACACAACAGCAGCAGCTGCAGTCTCAGCGGCAACAGCAGGAGCGGGAGCAACAGCACAATGAGCAACAGCAGCTATTGTACCAGCAGCAGCAAAAAACAAACGAACTGTTGCTACAACAGATTTCTGCACTGCGGGAGATCTCGACGGCACCAACCCCTGAACCTCGTGAGGCCCGAGACAGGGTTCACTCAGCGTTGAGGAAGATGGGACCGGAGGACGACGTGGAAGCTTTCATGACAGTTTATGAGCGCACAGCGGAGCGGGAAAACCTACCCGCCGGCCAGTGGGCAGAAGTAGTAGCTCCGTTTCTGGTCAGCGATGCACAAAAGGCCTACTTCGATCTCAGTCTGGGAGGACGCCCAGGACTACCAGAGGCTCAAAGGTGAGATCCTTGCCCGACTGGGGGTTAATACATACATGAGGGCTCAGCGCGTATTTTCATGGGCCTATGTGGAGACACGACCCACGCGGTCTCAGGCTTATGACCTTCTACAGCTGGTAAAGAAGTGGCTCCAGCCAGAGACTTTGTCTCCAGCCCAGATGGTGGAGAGGGTGGTGGTTGACCGGCTGGTAAGGACTCTGCCGGCTGCTATCCAACGTTGGGTGGGGCAAGGCGACCCCGGCACACTCGACCAGGTAGTCAGTTTGATCGAGCGCTACTCGGCCACTCAAGACTTTATTCGAGACTCCGCCCCCTCTCGACTGTCACGCCGATCCCTGCCAACCCAGGAATCGGGAAAGGGGTCGCGTCCCTCTGCTGGGGACAGTCAGCACCGTACCCGTGCTGAAGGGGAACCCCGGAGTGAGGGTGGCAGGAGACCGGTTCCCTCCCAAACTGTCATAAGACCTAACAGTACCTCCACCCTTAGGTGCTGGCGGTGTCAGGGACCGGGACATGTGATGGCTAATTGTCCCCTGACTACGGAACCCATGGACTGCGGATATAGCCGCCGGGTCTCAATGTATGCCCAGACCGTCTGCACAGCAACCCTCGACCCCCAGGACAGTGAACTCCAACTATGCCAGATACTGGTTAATGGGTACCCTACGGAGGCTCTCCTGGACTCAGGGAGCCTCGTGACTCTGGTACATGGGTCACTGGTGGCAGGAGACAACCCCAGCAGACGGCAGGTCGGGGTTGTATGTATCCATGGGGACCTCCGAGAGTATCCAACTACGGAGGTAGTCTTGTCCACGCCATGTGGAGACATAAAACATGTGGTGGGAGTGGTAAAAAATCTTCCCTATGGGTCTGTGTTAGAAAGAGACTTGCCCCTGTTCTGGACTCTGTGGAAAAACAAAATCCATTCTCCCCTGGTAAAATGTATTACAGATGCTGTACCCGACGAACCTGCCGTAGGGGTGTCCCATATAGGGATAGAGTGTGACCCCGATAGGTTTCCCTTAGAGGTGCTGGCAGGAGGGGTGGAGGAGACGCATCGATTCCCGAGCTGGAAGTGTCCAGGGCCACGTTTGGGACAGTTCAGCTACAAGATCCCACCCTGACTCAGGCGCGGGAAAGGGTGCTAGAGGTAAACGGCGTAGCCCAACAGCCCAATGCAGATACGGTATTTCCACGCATGGTAGTCAGTGGTGAGTTGCTTTATAGGATAGATAAAATCAGGGACGAGGTTGTGGAACAGTTGGTAGCACCTCAGTCGTATCGTAGGGTGATTCTAGATTTGGCACACTCACACTTGCTGGGGGCCACTTAGGGGAAAAAAAAACCTCTAGAACGTATCTTGCAGCGGTTCTTTTGGCCGGGAGTGTACGCGGAGGTCAAAAGGTACTGCGAATCCTGCCCCGAATGTCAGTTGACCTCACCCACTGCAAGTTTCCGTAGTCCATTGGTACCCCTGCCAATAATAGAGGTACCTTTTGAACGGATTGCAATGGATTTGGTAGGGCCCATTGTAAAATCCGCCCGTGGCCACCAACACATACTGGTGGTCGTCGACTATGCCACCCGGTACCCGGAGGCTATACCACTACGCCACACCTCGGTAAAACTTATTGCCCGAGAACTGTTTGCCATGTTCTGTCGCCTGGGACTACCTAAGGAGATCCTGACGGATCAGGGGACCCCCTTTATGTCCAAGGTGACAAGAGAACTGTGCAAACTGCTAAAAATTAAACAATTGCGCACCTCGGTGTACCACCCTCAAACCGACGGGTTAGTAGAACGGTTCAATAGAACCCTCAAGTCCATGTTAAAAAAGGTGATTTCTAAGGATGGAAGGGATTGGGACATGTTGCTACCCTATTTGATGTTCGCTGTCCGTGAGGTACCCCAGGCTTCTACAGGGTTCTCTCCCTTTGAGTTATTGTACGGCAGACACCCTAGGGGTCTGTTGGACGTAGCCAAAGAGACATGGGAACAAGAGCCGACTCCACATAAGAGTATAATTGAACACGTGGCTAGTATGCAGGACCGGATCGCGGCGGTCATGCCCATCGTGAAAGAACATCTGTTAGATGCCCAGGCAACCCAGAGGCACACATATAATAAAAGAGCCAGAGTCAGGTCTTTTAACAAGGGCGATCGGGTATTAGTACTGGTACCCACAGCCGAGAGTAAACTCATGGCCAAGTGGCAAGGGCCATATGAGATTCGAGAAAAGGTGGGGGAGGTAAATTACCGGGTGTATCAGCCCGGAAGGAGGAAACCTGAGCAGATTTACCATGTAAACCTGCTAAAGCCTTGGAAAGATCGAGAGTGTTTAGTTACAGACATCACCCCGGGCATATCACCAGAGAGTTCTCTACCTTCAGCCAGGGAAGCATCCAAGGGGGAGGTCAGGATAAGTGATGCCCTCACTAAACAGCAGCGACAGGAGGCTCGCTCCCTGGTGCAAAACAATACCGACGTGTTCTCAGAGCTACCAGGTAGGACTACGGTTATCCAACATGACATTGTCACCGAACCTGGGGTAAGGGTGCGAATAAGACCGTGCCGGGTGCCCGAAGCCCGGAGGCAAGGCATTTCGGCTGAGGTAAAACAAATGCTTCAGTTAGGCGTCAGAGGAATCACGGAGTGAGTGGGCTAGCCCCATTGTACTGATTCCGAAGCCAGACGGATCGTTACGCTTCTGTACTGATTTCCGAAATTGAATGAAGTGTCAAAGTTCGACCTTTATCCAATGCCCCGGGTGGACGAGCTGATTGAGAGACTGGGGCAGGCCCAGTACTTTACCACGCTCGATCTCACCAAGGGTTATTGGCAGGTACCTCTCACAGATTCGGCGAAGGAAAAGACCGCCTTCGTAACTCCGGAGGGTTATTTCACTATGTGGTCTTACCTTTTGGTTTACATGGGGCCCCGGCTACATTTCAGAGATTGATGGACATAGTGCTCAAGCCTCATCAGGAATACGCGTCCGCGTATCTAGATGATATCATCATATTTAGCACCGACTGGCAAACGCACCTAACACACGTACAAGCGGTGCTGGATTTTCTCAGAGCCGCGGGGTTAACGGCAAACCCAAAAAATGTGCGATAGGCCTGGAGGAAGCTCGATATTTGGGGTATGTGATAGGCCGAGGAGCTATCAAGCCCCAAATCAGTAAAATTGAGGCCATAAAAAACTGGCCTAAACCATCGAGTACAAAACAGGTGAGGGCGTTCCTTGGCATCCTTTGGTATTACCGCCGGTTTATACCTAATTTTGCCGGGCGAACGGCGGCCCTAACCGATCTCTTGAAAGGAAAGAAAACGGTAATGGTTCGGTGGAACCCTCAGGCAGAAGAAGCCTTTCAGTCCATGAAGTTGGCCCTGTGTGGACAGCCGGTCCTCATCAGCCCCAACTTCAATGAAACCTTCATTGTACAGACAGATGCCTCGGAGGTAGGACTAGGGGCGGTGTTGTCACAAAAAGTGAATGGTGAAGAGCACCCGGTCACCTACTTGAGTAGAAAACTTGTCCCGGCAGAGAAAAAA
>JARQOD010000002.1:282824917-282851308 GCA_033576555.1 Oophaga sylvatica | reverse complement strand
TTTAGTGATGGTCCCTTTAAAAAAAGTCAAAATCTATGTGCTTCTTATTGATGACGGAGCTTAAATGCTGATATTCAGATTACTAGAACCACTTATTAGCTGCGGCAGGGGGCTGCAAGTACAAAACAGCTGGGCACAAATAGTTCTGAAAGAGGCAGCGCCTCCCTGCCCACGCTGCTCCCTTCGTTCAGTGGAAGAATATTGGATCTACATGGTGCACGGAGATTGAGCTAGTGCCACCGTCTCCATCTGCTTAGCAAGAAAGAGCAAGTAATGGCTGGTTTAGAGTGGTCTATTAATTCATTAAACCAGCTGCTCAAACGAGCTTCTTGGAATGGACTATTACAAAGGTAGGATTACAAGTCTTGGATATTAACCCATTTGGATGAAGCTGATGCTGGCTATATTAAATAGCTGGCATCTGTTTTTGCTGTCAATCTGACAGCAGCATTTAAATGACGACTCGGCAAGTCCCAAACGACGCAACTGCAGGGTCCGATGGTACATTATTAAAGTTTACGATTACTGAAGGCCCTGGTCACTGCCATCTTAGCCCTTCTCTGAAACTCAACTTTATGCTGAGCTACAAAGGAGCCCAAGATCTTCACTATATACTGTATTTTGGTGGTATTGCGGTACATAGTAAAAGTGATCAGATGATCGCATGCTCAAGTCCATTAAGGTGACCTCAAAATAAAAGAATGTAACCAAATAAATTAACCTGATTGATAAACTCCATAACAAAGATGAAAATAAAAATGCCAGAATTGTGTTTTTTCGCTCTTCCACCAACCCCTAAAATATACAATAAAAAGCGATTAAAACGTCATATGTACCTCAAAAATGGTACAATTGAAAACGCCAGCTTGCAGCACAAAAAACAAGCCTCACTTAGGGAAAAGTAAAAAAATATTAAGGTCTTGGAAAATGGCACCCCAAACCAAATTCTTTTTTCTTATACAAACTTCTGAATCTTATTTTTACTATATAAAAAAACATAAGTACAAATACTGTACAAAAGTACAGTATTGTCGTGCACATACTGATCTGGAGAATCACGCTTCCAGGTCATTACTTCCAATAAATGACCTCCGTAAAAACAAAACCCCAAAAATCTATGTCAGAATTGTATATTTTTCACCGTACTTGGAATTTTTTTTTTTTAGTGTTATTCAGCACACTGGCAGTAAAAGGAGTGGTGTTATCCAAAAGTGCAACTTGTCCCGCAAAAAGAAAAAAAAACAAAAACAAGTCTTTACGGCGAGGTCGAGTGTAACAAAGTTATCGCTTTTGGAAGAAGGGTGAAAAATGAAAGGGCAAAAAGTAATAATTGCTTGGTCCTAAAAGAATAAAGAAAATAAAGATCTCTCTGTATTAGAAAATTATTTCCTTTTCCTACATTTTCTAATTTCTCAGCAGAATATGGAGCCTTGCACAGGATTGTGCAGCAGAGGAATGCATATAAACATCTATTAGATCTTCGTTAGGCTGGCATTTTGGGCTGTGCACCACAAGAGTGGCACTGACCACCATTGCTGTATGCACACTCACAGCATTGTCTATAACAGGCAGAAAAAAAATATATCTTTATTTCACAGCCATTTTGAACCTATTACACTTTCAAATGGGAAATGCAATATTACTGGGCTTATTTGCTTCAGTATATGTGCAGTGAATTCCCAATAAACCTCCTTTTCCTAGACTTTTTAACCCTTGAATTTATGGACAATGGTTTTATAAAAATAAAGAAAAAACACCAGCTCACCCTTTCTCTTCTAAATAGTGAGAAAGAAAGAAACCAAACCACCATTCTGCGTTTGTACAAAAAAGTTCAAGAAAAACTTCCAGATCCACTTGGAGATAAAAAATCATGTTAATCCATTAAAAAGATATACACATAGCAAAAATATAATAAATTAAGGGGGAGACCTCCGTGAAACCTCCGCGTTTTGAACGCATTCTTAATCCTGTTACGGCGTTTGGCGTCTGAAACGCGTAGGTCTTACACAGCTCTCCTCCTTCATTTATTTTATTTTTTGCAATGTGTGTAACTTTTTAATGGATTAACAAAATCACAATTTTATCTCCAATTAGATTTGGAAGCTGGAGCTTTTTTTCTTTGAACTATTTTTTTTTTCAGGCTTGGATGGTTCTAAAATAATAAACAGAAGTATGCATGCCTTCCAGCATAGCACAGGAATGGTATCTGCTCCATTCAAAAGTCATTGAACCGCTGCAGCCAGCTACCTTAGAAGAGCGCATCATCCGAGAAAGATCCAATGACACACTCTTCTAGTAACTCTTGTGACTTCCGAACATAGTGGACACCACTGGCACAGCCTGCACAGACCTCCGGATCCACGGAGGGCGCAGAAAGGCGACTATGCCTGAAAAATTATTTAAAAAGCGGAGCTGTGGTGTAAAGCGAATGGACAAAGGAAACACCTGAAGCGCAAATGAAACTAATTCGGACTAAAAGCAGGCAATACGACTAACATACAGTAACCACGTAGCTATGGTCTAATGGACCAAAACTTTAAATCAGCAGGAAAACACAAGGAAAATATTAGTGACTCGCATACTATGTTCAACAACACAGGACATAGGATCTTGCTTTGGAACATTATCTATAGCATATTAAATGCATCAAATCCTACAGAATATAAGGATAAATGTGTTTATTTAGAAGTCATACCTGTGTAGCAAGGCTCAGGACTTGTTGGACCAGCTCTTGGGTCTCAGATGGTTTCTTCAAAAACAGTTTAACAATGGCAGTCAGAAGAGTCAGTTGCACCTAAGGGAAACACGAAGTAAAAGCTACTTAAAATATTCCTGACCTTATACAAAATTCTAAGTCACCATCTAAACCAGTGTTTCCAAAACTGCAGTCCTCACGGACCCCACGGGTCATGTGTTCAGGATTTCCATAGTGTTGCACAGGTGAGAGAATTCCTGATTCCTTGATGATACTTCCACCATCTGTGCAATACAAAGGAAATCCTGAAAACATGACCAGTGGGGTCCGTGAGGACTGGAGTTTGGGAAACACTGATCTAAACCTTTTAATATTTCCCATTGCCTTACAGGTAAATACAGGACACTGGAAAGCATGTAAAGGATAACCCCAATATCCTATATACATCTAGGACCACATAAATATGAAAAAAAATGTCTTAGCTACGTCTTAATAAAGAGATTAAAAGGGTCTTGTCCCAAAGAGCTATTTAGCTGAAGATATGGGTTAATCTGTAGGATAAAAACGTTCTAAAGCCCTGTGTCTGCTGCACTGAAAGCCCGGCTGCTGGGAAGAAATGAACTTTATTCCTCCTGGCAGCCTCTGGCTTTCAGTCATAGAGGTAGCGAGACTAAAGTCACCCCTCAGTAAATGGTGAGCAATGGCTGTAACCACAGCTATGCTGTTCAGCTGCGTCACTGCTTGCATCCAGAAGCCACTGGTGCTGAGAAAAGCAGATTAGTGGGGTGAATAACCCTGTAAAAATGTTTATTGTGCCACAAAAATATTTAGAGTTGAGAGTCCTCAGTGGTTGATACCTTTTAATGGCTAACTGAAAAGATGGTAACAAATTGCAAGCTTTTGAGACTACTCAGGTCTCTTCATCAGGCTAAACTAATACAAAATCTGAAGAATCACATATTTATACACAACACAGCACAGAAATAATGCAATAGGTAAGACAAGTGACGTAAAGCAGAACTGTCATTATGGGAGATAGAGATGAACATAAATATTGGAACAGTTCATAGATAAGGAGTGTGAAAGTTTTATTGCCCTCTGATTGGGGTCTGATAATGTTTTGTGATGTTTTCACAGGGTCTTTGGAGTAAATTCCTTAATTGATGTAAAACGTTAGTTAGCCATTAAAAGGTATCAACCACTGAGGACTCTCAACTCTAAATATTTTTCTATCTACTGGCTAATATGGTACACAGATATACATCTTTACTGTATTGTGCCACAAACATTATTTAGTACCTCCTAAACTGAATGATGAGACACCCAAGGGCAATGCCGCAATGTGACCCATAAGGTAGAGGTAGCAGCAGTGTAGCAAGGACGGTCATACCCACAGGTTCTTGGCAGACATTACAAGCGCCTGCAGCTCAGACTGTTCCGGTTACACCATCGCGACGTCTTACTCTGCCAAAAACGTCCTTGTCACACAGAGCACGCATCATTCTGTTCATTAATTTAAAAAAATGGTTTTCTATATATTCCGGAGTGCCATCTACTAGTTTGGTTTTGTGCCCATAGACATCCTACCTGTGTGCTTTCATCATGGAATCCTTCCAAGAAGCTCTCCAGCAACTCATCGGCATTATCTATGCGCTCTGCGTACTCTCCTACAATCCAGATCATGGCTGCCCGGGCATCAGGCTCATCTAAGGAATCCAAATTCTCACATAAAGTGGCAATGATGCTCTCATACCTGTCACACACGTACAGGGAGACACATGATTACATCTTCATAGACAAACTTCACTTATGGCAAACCAGCCATACATCTATAAACTCACTACGACCACTGACATACTTGTTGGGGTACTTGCGGAAGATGTCACGGATAACAACGATAGCTTCTTGTACCACATAGTTGACTTTGGTCTGAATGAGGTCGAGGAGGGTGCTTACACAACGTTCTGCAGATTGCTGTAGGGAAGATTTTAAGATGTTACTAGCACATTACTATTTATTCCTTTCTTAATGCATGCAGCAAAAAAAATGACGTACTTCCACTTTGATGGCACATCTTCCAATGGCACGAACTGCTTTCCTTACAAAATCAACATCCACTTCAGTAGCATATTCTTTCAATTCAGCCAAGACCTGCAGAGAAGGAAAATGAAAACAGGGCTTAATACAATGTGTAATACTGCTAACTCGCTTATAGTCACTCCAGCAATGACATGGTCATCCAAATAAGGCAGGTATGCACCTTAGTGGCGATTTATACACCTACCAACACATTCATTCTACAAGCCTTCAGGATATATAGGCTTTTAAAAAAAACGCGCTGCTGCAGGGGAGCTGGTAACCAAAGTACATATCGGGTTTCCAGGTGCCGCGCAGCGCCTGGAAACCTGATGTGTACCTTGGTTACCAGCTCCCTGCACAAGCGGGATGGTATCTAACGTACACTGCGGGTAACTAAGCGACGTTACCCGCAGTGTCGCTGTCCTGATCGCTGCCTGAGCTGCCTGTTTGGCAGCTCACAAGCGATCATGTAGCGACACACCAGCGATCCTGACAAGTGCATATCGTTGTCGGGATCGCTGGTGTGTCGCTATATGTGACGGGGCCCTTACTCTGCAATGCCAGGTACTAATCTGCTAGGCAAAGCCTACAAACACTGTGGACATCACTGAAAATTGGTGGGACCAGCTCAATCTGTAAGTTCACAAAACTTGTAGAGGGCATGCCCCCCTCTTAAGCCGGAGATCTGCAGTAACTTGGGTATATATACAATGCAATCTTTCATCATATTTCGCGGAAAGTGATCTTATTATATCATTTTCCTGCACAGCTTTGGTGCAACCTGGCAAATGGACTCCGCATTAGAATCCATTCAAACTTTTTTGCTCCATATGACGGACCATTTTCCAGTGCTGGATACAATTTCTATCAGTTTTTGGTCCATGTGCCCGTTTTACCATGAGTGTGGCATCTGTTTTTCGTGTATGAAACAAAAATAAATTTCCAAGCTACTCCTACCAATTAAACAGTAAAAAAATGATGAATGACATCCGAGTCCATTTGCTTTTTCAGTGACCCATGAATGGTCAAGTCTGCGCTGCAGGATGTGACTCGATGGTTAGCACTGTTGCTTGGCAGCAGCGCTAGGGTCCTGGGATCAAATCCCACCAAGGAGAACTGCATGGCGTTTATAGGTTTTCCCCGTGTTTGTGTGGATTTTCTCTGGATACAATGAGAATTTAGAATGTGAGACCAAAAGGGGACAGTGATGATTAAGTCTGCAGAGCGCCATTAATTAGCATGGAGCTTTACAGACAATTGTAGAGAATCAACGCTCAATAAAATAAATAAAAGAATAAAGTACGGACACATGAACAAACTCACAATGGGAACATATTCCATCAGTGAAAAACACAGACAGAATATGCACAATAAACAAGCACCTCTGAACACGGCTCTAACACATTAGAGCCAGGTTTTATGGCTACCGTTTTGCCTACAATTTCTTACATAATAAAGTGATGAGTGAACGTGCTGGGATAAGGTGTTATCTGCCATGCTCCAGCATCTTGGAATACCATATTCGAGTCCTCGCCCTTGCATGTCTCGTGGCTGTAAGGCAGCCGCAACATATGCAAAAATTACCTATCAAACAGGCAATCCCTCCATGGCGTTGTGGCTGTCGAACAGCTGCGAGTCATGCAACCTCAAGGACATGAACATATTATTCAAGCATGCCAAAGACCCTGTAGGCAAACGAGCATGCTCAGATAACACCTTATCCGAGCGCGTTCACTCATCACTAATAATAAAGCAAACTGATCAGACATTGATTTTTCTCATTTAATTTATCTCTAGCAAATTGTAGACTCTAGTGGAAGGATTACAGGAAACAAAAAAAAAAAAAGTAATCACAACAGCTCTAACCTGAGCAATGTTGGCCTGAGAGGCGAGTCGTATCATGATATCCAGCTTCTCCAGTTTCACATAAATTGGATCATTGTATTTGACAAAGAACACCTTAATTTCTTGCTTCAGGATCTCTGGTCTGGTAACAAAGCAAAAGTGATTATTAACCTTATATTGTACCCCATTTATCACATATATATATATAAAAAAATATATATGCATTTTATTACCGTATATACTCGTGTATAAGCCGACCCGTGTATAAGCCGACCCCCCTAATTTTCCCACAAAAAACTTGGAAAACTTATTGACTCGCGTATAAGCTGGGTGTATAAGTTGCCGTCCTGCTCTGTGCTCCCCCATCCAGCTCTGTGCGCCCCCATTCTCCTCTGTGCTCCCCTCCTCCTGCTCCATTATCCTGTCCTGCTCTGTGCTTTCCATCCTCCCCTGTCCTGCTCTGTGCTCCCCCATCCAGCTCTGCACTCCCCCATTCTCCTCTGTGCCCACCCCCGTCCTGCTCCGTGCTCTCCGTCCTCCCCCCCGTCCTGCTCCGTGCTCTCCGTCCTCCCCCGTTCTGCTCCGTGCTCTCCGTCCTCCCCCCGTTCTGCTCCGTGCTCTCCGTCCTCCCCCCCGTTCTGCTCCGTGCTCTCCGTCCTCCCCCCCCGTTCTGCTCCGTGCTCTCCGTCCTCCCCCCCCGTCCTGCTCCGTGCTCTCCGTCCTCCCCCCCGTCTGCTCCGTGCTCTCCGTCCTCCCCATTCTGCTCCGTGCTCTCCGTCCTCCCCCGTTCTGCTCCGTGCTCTCCGTCCTCCCCCGTTCTGCTCCGTGCTCTCGTCTCCCGTTCTGCTCGTGCTCTCCGTCCTCCCGTTCTGCTCCATGCTCTCCGTCCTCCCCCCGTCGCTCATGCTCTCGTCTCCCCGTTCTGCTCCGTGTCTCCGTCCTCCCCCAGTTCTGCTCCGTGCTCTCCGTCCTCCCCCCCGTCCTGCTCCGTGCTCCTTGTCCTCCTCCATGCTCCCCCCATCCTCCTCCATCATACTCACCCTCCCCGTGCCATCGCTGAACGTCCCGGCCGGCAATCCTGCGTTCTCCCGGCTTCCTGCAGCTCTCCAGCGCTGAGCGGTGACGTAATACCGCTCATTAAGGCCATGAATATGGAGGCCACGCCCATGGGAGTGGCATCGCGTCCATATTACATGACCTTAATGAGCGGGTATTACATCACCGCTCAGCGCTGGAGAGCTGCAGGAAGCCGGGGAGAACGCAGGATTGCAGGCAGGGACGTTCAGCGATGGCACGGGGAGGGTGAGTATGATGTCCCAGCCACCGGCTCCTGCCGCCACATCCCCTCCCCCGCTGGTTTCTGCCCTATGACTCGTGTATAAGCCGAGGGGGCATTTTCAGCACAAAAAAAGGTGCTGAAAATCTCGGCTTATACACGAGTATATACGGTAGGTCTTTTCATAGTTGCTAAATTACATCTGTCTAATTTGTCCTCTGTTATTCCTCCTAGAAACGTAGTGATCATCATAAAACTGGGTGCTACCAATCCTCGTCAATGGGGCGAGTTTCTACATGATTTCCTCTAGGTTTTTGGTGTCTGGCGTTCACGCAGCAGCCTGTGATTACGGTCAAGTATTCTTCATTACAAAGTGGTGAAAGTTGCAGTGTTATTTTCTGGAGATAGCCACCATATAACACATACAAGAAATATACATTTTCCTGAAAATATACTTTGGACTGAAGAAGGCCTATTTTTAGTATAATCATTTTAGTAAAAATGGCAACATTGAAAAGCAGCCAGGCGCCACACGAAATCCAAGATATAATACAGCTGCTGTTCAATGAGATCCAGTGGCTTGCTTAGATAACCAGTCCATTATAACTGACAATGGTCAAAATAAGACATTTTTCCATAGATACCACTATGCAATATATTAATGAAACCAGTGGGACTGATTTGTCCAAGCTTTTACACCATTTTTGTAAAAGCTTTGAAAAGTTGCTATTTTTTTTGTGCAACTAAATCTGCGACTTGCTGTTTTCATGCCATTTTGGGTGAGCTCTGCTGAAGTGGGAGGAGCTGGGAAGGAGCCGGTTAGGATGTGACGTGGTCATGTCCGCCAATCCAATTCATGAGAATTCATGAGAAGTGGTGGTGGTTTTTTTACGTCACAAATGCCACTTCTATCTCTGAGTGGAGTAGCATTTCTGGCATGAGCACGCCACTCAAAAGGAACACCAAATTCATTAAGGGGTGCTTGCCTCTTAATGAATTTGGCACCTCTTCTACGCCATCAGGACTGGCCTAGACTGGCCAGTCTTGATGAATCGGCCCCAATGAGACCACAGCAATATTTGTAGAAAATACAATCACTCGCGTCCTGTCAATCTTACCTTTTTTGAACAATAAGGTTGATATTTCTTAATGCCACGTACTGGACTTCAGGCTCCCCAGAAAGCAGGGTAACCAGAGGAGGTGCCAGCTTCTTCAGAAGCATAGTGTAGTAATCAGAGTCCTTAGGTAGCAGTTCTAGGAACTTCATCAAGACCTTAACAGCGGACAGAACTACTGCAGAGTTGGCATGAGACAGGCGAGGAGTGACACGTTCACAGATGCTGAATGAAAGAAGAACTGATTCAATACAAGAAACTTTGAGATGACGAGACATGTCAGTTAAGAGTGCAAGCCAACATAGTGCTCACCTCTGTGCCTCTCGCTCATCCTTGGGATTGTAGTTGGACAGACAGTCCAAAATGAAGATTTGGCCCCATTCTGTGCATTCGTTCAGCGCAGTCAGCAGTTTATTGATGTTTTGTGGGTTCAGGTCCAGCAGATTACTATTCGGATGGGATTCACTGATTTCGGACAGCGCAGCCACGGCATTGGCAACCACCTGGATAGTGAGGGGAGGGTATATGTATAGAAAGATATACTCATGTGAAAGCTAAGCAGCATAGTCTACAAACCTAGACCAGAATGTAAGAATGTATGACAGGAGAGTTCATGACATCACTTTATAACTTTGTCCCTTGACAGAGACTGTTATATGCACAAAAAATTTAATTACGTTTTTACATTTCTCCGACTCACTCAGGATATCGCGAGGCTATAGGATTTCCAGATGGGATGAAATGTCTTATTGGAACATAAAAGTCCATATAGTAGCACTTAGTATTGATGACCTGTCCTACTGTATTGTCATGCCACAGATTACTATATGTGGATATTAATGACTTCGGCACAGTAATGTAGAAGACGTGAAGTACTAGAAAAGGGAGTAGAGTTTAATTGAAGGAAACAAGAAGTCCATTATAAAGCCGGCCGTCACACTTCATAGGATGTCTTCTACACTCAAGTGTCTCCCATTGATAGATCAGTAGTCAGAGCCCTGACATGGCTATCTCAGAAAGCAGGATTTCGGGAAGTGTCTGAAGGCTAGCAATGTGTATATCTCCAGACTTCACAGTATGAGAAATGAAGAGACACATTAGTCTAGCAGAGCAGCCGCGGCTTCTGAACACTACATGCTTATAAACTCAATTACATGCATCTCCTGAATCGCCGAGCTTTATACTTATTTGTCTGAAATAGCATCCTTTCATTTGTACTCGTATGTCTGGATTATGATTTTTCAGACTTATAATTCAGGTGAAAGGAAATCTGTGATGTTGGAGATTCATACATATTCCCTGGTAATGCCTAACCTTTGTGCCCTCCAGTCATCAGAATCATTACTTTCCTCATACAGATGTGTCCTTCCTTACCTTTCCACTTGCGTGTTACAAGGATGACCGAGCTTTATTTTTATGAAAAACGCTCACCATCTGTGATAATCTGGCATGAGAGATTATGGTAAATGAGTCTGTGTGGCCATCCAGTGGTTGTAATATGAGTTGCAGGCCTACATAAAACCAAGCATGGTCATACTTAGGAATGATTCCTGTTCGTTCTATTGCTTTCCTGGAAAAAAGTGATGCAAGACGCAGTACTACTCAAATGTAGTGTACTTAGAAAACACCCACAAACCATTCCATCAAAGTCTGTGTTCCAATTCGACACCACTTCCTTTCTGAGCCCTCCTATGAGCCAAAATGGTAGTTTTCCCCCACATATGGGGTATCTGCATACTCAAGAGAACTTGCACAACCAATTTGGGTTTCCATTTTCTCCTGTTAACATTGTGAAAATAAAAAATGGGGCTAAAATAGGTTTTTTCCAGCAAAAATATTACCAAGAAAAAAAAAATTAAAAAATGTGGGAGCCAAATGCAGCAAAGTAAAAAAGTAAAGAAAGGGAGTCCAGTTGGGCAGTGTACAAGATGAGCTGCTACATGCCCTATAGTCCAAGCACATGAAACATGGGGAACAGTTGGATTTGTCAAGCTTAAAGAGACCCTCCAACCTCAGACTGAAAAGTGAGAATACACTTAATGTATAGGCACATTACCTGGTGTAGTGCGTCTGCCTCCCGATACCTACTCTGCTCAGATTGGCGTTTCTTTCCTCACACTTCAAAGATGGCAGCTTTGGTGGCATGAGAAGTGCAGATGTAAATCTAAACTATACTTTTCCTATCCCACAGCACAGAAATAACACTTTTAATTAAACAAATAACCACCAGAACCTCCAAATTCACAGGTAGTTGTGGACCATGACACTTTTACAAATGTGCACCAATCTGCAATCAAATGAAAAAGAGTGCCATTTTTCATAATCTGGCCTAAAGCGTTGGGCACTATTCACACATTACATGCTTTATGAGTTCATGTGCAAGTATAACATCATAGCAAGTAATACACATTTTTCATGGTGTAATTAAAAAGGGAACAGTTTAACCCTGCGGCTCCAGCAATGAAAAATCGCGTTTTGAAGTTGTGTCTGCAAGTGCATTGGGACATTACGATGCAGTTTTAGCTTCTCAGCCTCATGCTGTATTCCTTATCTAGCAGAATACTTCACTGGCGGATTGACAGGCCATTATTGAAGGTACATGTCCACTGATCTATCAATCAGCCTAGGTAAGGTGCTGCCAAGTAAGAAATACAGCAGGAGGCTGAGAAGCCAGAAGTGCATTGTTACACCCCAATGCACTTCCCTTCCAGCTAGAACTTCAAATATATGGCTGCTGTAGCAGTGTTTTAGGGTCATAAAGAATGGTTTAGTTTATAAATATGTACATAATCATATTCACAGAATGCAGGGGTTAGAGGTGGTGGCGAGTTTCTGTTCTTGCTGGAGATCTTGCAGCAGAATGTCTGCGTCTGCAAGTGTTATGAGCAGCAAGTCGACTCATCCCTCAGAAATGTGAAAATTGGTCTTCACCGAATATAGATTTTATAAGAGTTGGTGCAAATCGATTTGCAGGACTCAGGCAAGAGGCCAGGTCAGTAATGTGTGGCCACTGGATGGGAGGCTTGATCAACGCTTCTTGGCTCTGGGCATTCGCGGCTCATCAATGCGGCGTGATGTACAGATCACGTCACGCCAGGTCCACTAATAAAAAGAGGAGCTGAGGATCACAGGAGATTAGAGGTGGTTCTCAGGGCTCCCATCTGACGGCTATAGATCACAGAGTCAGACGATGGAATGGGTCCTGCAAACTAATTCGGAACAACTCTAGATTTTACCCACGAAATGAAAGTAAAAGATAAATCCTGGAGGTAAAAAAGCAGATTTGTAACATCTTATTTTCATATGTACTACTGATTTATGAAATAAAAAATTGTAACGACATATGCTGCCGAATTTGGCAGCGATCATCATTTTACTGTGTGCCACTGGCATTACACACTGGAGGTGCACACGGGCAGACCGCTGGCATTAAACACGCAGAAAGAGCGAAGCTCGAGCAGATAGCGCAGGATGAATAAGAGCAGGGACATCAGGCTGCTTTATTACTGTCACAGGGTAATTGGGAAATTAACTGAGTGTGTAACGCAGCT
This sequence comes from Oophaga sylvatica, assembly GCA_033576555.1. Taxonomy (NCBI): domain Eukaryota; kingdom Metazoa; phylum Chordata; class Amphibia; order Anura; family Dendrobatidae; genus Oophaga; species Oophaga sylvatica. The sequence continues at coordinate 282,838,747 of JARQOD010000002.1, read as the reverse complement.
AATGAGGTGTAATATGCTTCTGATTAATAGGAATCTTCCACTTACCAATCTATTAAAACATTATCAAAAACAAGTGCGGGCATGGGAACGCCAATCGGGGTGGAAACAAGCATGAATATAAATCACGGGTCAGGAAAGACGAATACAGAAAATCGGGGGCCAAGGCAGGCATTTGTGGTGATACATGGGTTAATTTCAGAGCAGCCCAGTATGCCCTGGCTACATCAGGGCACCCCAGTAAAACAGATTCTTTTGCTTGGAAGAGCTGTCAGCTTGCATCAAATCACTGGTCACCAAACAGCGCTATGTCCTGCTCTACAGATTTATGGAGACATCTCCTAGCACAGTTACATTGCATCACATAGCGAATGAGAATTCCCATCATCCACACTTGTATGCGGTGATGGACAATTTTAACCTTTCCCTTGAGGGAATTTAAAATAATGCAGAATCCAATACTTATAGGGAGAGAACTGAACCCCCAAATGTTTCTGCTGTGGTGTCATGTTCACACAAAGTCTATAGCAACAACAGTCTGTCACAGTTTTAAAGCGTATTTAGCTGCAGTCATTTGCATACTTAAAAAGGGAATCTGTCAGTAAGATCAATCCGTCCACCGGAAACATCATATATGCAGGTCTTTAAAATGTAAAGCTGTCAATACCTTTGAATATTTTCTGTTGCTACATTCCCAATAAATTAGTGTAGTGTTTTGTTCATATACAAATGAGGCATTAAAGTAAATCTGTCAGTAGAATTTTGCCAAGTAAACTACAGACAGTGTCAGGTCGGCGCCGTTATACTGATTAAAATGATACCTGGGGTGATTAAATCCCTCTAGTTTTCAGTTAATGATATGCTCATGCTCTGGGGCAGGAGTGTAGGCAGAGTTTTATCTTCCTGCTCTAAAGGGTATGCCACACTAAACAATATCGCTAACGGGATCGCTAAAAACGTCACTATTTAGCGATCCCGTTAGCGATATTGTTCAGTGCGGCAGCTTCCAGCGACGAGCTTCTGCTGTGATCTCGCTCGTCGCTGGAATCGTTCCGGACCTATTTCATCGCTGGCGCTCCCGCTGGGTAAGTATCTTATCGCTGTGTGGCACCTTTTCTTAGCGATTTAGCGGTACTTTTGTACCGCTAAAGTCGTTAAGAAGATCGCTAACGGCGATAGCGTCGTTAACTATATCGCTAAATGTGGCCGCATTTAGCGATATAGAAACAATCCCGCTAGCGATCGCATTAGTATGCGTCGTTATTGTGATCGCTAGCGGGATTGTTTAGTGTGGCAGTACCTTAAGCCAGAGAAACCAAGGAAAGACCTGCCCAAAGACCGCCCCGAAGCACAAACATGTTCCTCATCATAGTGATAGACTGCCCCAGAGATTGAGTATATCATAAACTGAAAACTTCTAACACTGATTACACAAAAATCACAAGATGGATGTCTTCACCCAAAGAATCATTTTAATCAGTATAAGAGTAGCAACATCATAGTGTCTGTAGTTTACTGAGCACAATCCTGATGACAGGTTCCCTTTAAGTGCTCTGGCACAACAGAGCACCTAATACGTTTTTGCAATCCCAGATGGTTTCTTCGTCGAGCTCCAGCTCTTTAGCTTTAATGATAGCTCACTGCATGTGACTTCAGGTGTGAGGCAAGGAAATCAGACAGTGAGCTACCAATCAAGCTGGTACTGGGGAGGCAGAGGCTAATTAAGTGCTCTGTCACATCTAGAGCACTTAATGTCTCATTCACATATGTATGAAAATTATAATTTCCTGGAACGCAGTAACAGATAGAAGATGTAAAGGTTTCAATGGATTTACATTTCAAAGACGTGCATGGTCATACATGCGGTTTCGGGAGGGTGTTCTTACTAACTCGTTCCCTTTAAAGGGTACTTGTCAGGCGATTTCTGCTGGCTAAACTGGGGTCAGCATGAATCACAGCCTATTATATCCTTTGAAGAAAGATCCAGCCCAAGGAGCATAGCTGGAGAACAGACTACACTGTGTTCCAAATTATTATGCAAAAATTGTTTAGGAGTGATAAGGTAAGAATTTTTTTGTTTGTCAGTTAAACTCATTGATGGTGATGTGTGTCAGGGCTCTTTATATCACTGTAAGCAATTGCAGACACCTGTGCTAATTAGTTTGGCAGGTGTGTCCAATGAAAGGCAAGACTACTTAAGAAGGCTGTCCCACATTATTAAGCAGCCTACATTTTCTGCCAAAATGGAAAGAAAAAGGATGTGTCGGCTGCTGAGAAGCAACAAATTGTGAAGTGTTTAGTCAAGGCATGACTACAATCAACATTGCCAAGACACTTCATTGTGATCATCGCACAACCAAGAAGTATGTAGCTGATTCACAGTACACACGTGTGCGTGCTGATAAGGGAAAATTGAGGACTCTTTCCTACAGGCAATTATGTCAGGATAAAAGAGCAGCGGCAGAAAAGCCTTGTCATAGCAGCAGACAAGTTTTTGAAGCTGCTGGTGCCTCCAACGTCCCCTGAACAACAAGATGCAGGGTCCTTCAGAGGGTTGCAGCTGTGCGTAAGCCATCCTGTCGACCTCCTCTATCCACTGCACACAAGCAGAAACGGCTCCAGTGGGCCAAACAATACATGAAGACTGACTTCAAAACTGTTTTGTTCACCGATGAGTGCTGTGCAACGCTCGATGGTCCAGATGGATGGAGTGGAGGATGGCTGGTTGATGGACACCCCATGCAAACACGGCTATGGTGCCAACAAGGAGGTGGTGGAGTAATGTTTTGGGCTGGAATCATGGGGAGAGAGATTGTCGGCCTCTTTAGGATCCCTGAAGGGGTAAAGATGAACTCCATAGTGTATGTTGAGTTTCTCAAACAGCACTTCCTGCCATGGTTCAAGAAGAAGAACCGTGCATTCCGCAGCAAGATCATTTTCATGCATGATAATGCACCGTCTCATGCTGCACATAACACATCTGCATCTCTGGCTGCTATGGGCATAAAAGGGGACAAACTTATGGTGTGGCCCCCATGCTCCCCTGACCTCAACCCCATTGAGAACCTCTGGAGCATCATCAAAAGGAGTGTCTATGATGGCGGGAGGCAGTTCACATCTAAGCAACAGCTCTGGGAGGGTATTCTGTCCTCATGCAAAACAATTGAAGCAGAAAGCATCCAAAACCTGACAAATTCAATGGACGAGAGAGTTTAGAAGCTCCTTTCCAACAAGGGGTCCTATGTGCAAATGTAACATCACCTAGAATAAAGTTTTGAGCTGAAAACTGTTTGATTTCAGTTTGTAATAACCTGCTAATGCTTATAATTTCAAAAATGAACATTTTTTTTGTTCTTTATTAAAATGAAAAGGTTGAAAACTCTGCTGTGCATAATAATTTGGAACGTGCATTTTGAATGCAGTTTGAGTGTTTTATTTTTTAAAAAATATACTGTTATCATAGGCAGTTTATACAAAAACCTTTCAATTGTACTCTAATAGTTATTTGACTGGAAAATTACAATGACTGCAATTCATACAGGTAATTTGGGAAAATCTGAGAAAATATTATTTGCATAATAATTTGGAACACAGTGTAGACTGGCTCCACCTAACACTGCTAGAGGTGATAGACAGATGTCTCCCTATGTACACAAGAAGGAGAGATCTGTCAATCACCTGCAGCAGCCTTAAAGGGAATCTGTCACCCCATTTTTGCCCTATGAGATGCGGCCACCGCCATCAGGGGCTTATCTACAGCATTCTGTAATGCTGTAGATAAGCCCCCAATGTCACCTGAAAGTGAAGAAAAACGAGTTATATTATACTCACCCAGGGGCGTTCTGCCGTCCGGTCCGATAGGTGTCGCGGTCCGATGCCTCCCATCTTGTAGCGAAGCCGGCCTCTTCTTTCTGTCTCGTCGCGGCTCCTGCGCAGACGCACTGATCTTCCCTGGTGAGGGCAGAGCAGAGTACTGCAGTGCGCAGGCGCTGGGAAAGGTCAGAGAGGTCCGGCGCCTGCGCACTGCAGTACTCTGCTCTGCCCTCACCAGGGCAGATCAGTGCGCCTGCGCAGGAGCCGCGACGAAAGAATAGGCTGGCTTCGCTACAAGATGGGAGGCGCCGAACAGGACCGCGACGCCCATCGGACGGCGGACCGCCCCTGGGTGAGTATAATATAACTCGTTTTTCTTCACTTTCAGGTAACATCGGGGCCTTATCTACAAGAATGCTGTAGATAAGCCCCTGATGGCGGTGGCCGTATCTCATAGGGCAAAAATGGGGTGACAGATTCTCTTTAAAAATAGCTGCCCAGACAGATCCTCAAAATTGGCATTTCGGAGAATAATATGCCAATAGTGCAGCTAGACTGCAATTTACGCGGCCTGTGGTTTGGGCTTCATGAATCGCCTGACAGGTTCCCTTCAAGGACCACGGGCAGTCATTTTGCTGGATAACTGCATACCACTAACAATGAAAGTGTTTTATAATTATGCATGTCAGGATTATGACCACCTTAGCATTGTAGGGTACCGGGGCACTCCCCTATTCTTTTTTTTATAAAGTAAAAGCAGCATTTTTAAGCTAAACTGATACAGTAATCCTTTGTTAAGGAGAAGATGATGTTCGGCATTTTGACTAACTGAATATAGTTACAGAGAACAAAAATCTAAAAAAAATATGATTTTTTTGTAGTTTGTGTCAATTAAATTTAAAAAAAAAAAAGAAAAGAAAAAAGATAAGTGTAGTAGAAACAGTTGTTATTCTTCTTTCTGCAATGGGAACCAACTGTTCCTACATGTACACTGCCTCGTGGTTTATGGAGGCAGCACAGTCGTATCTTATTTAAAGATATCTGCAGTTTAGTCAGTTAAATAGTAATTTCCTGATATAAAGAAAAATATCTTTGCAATAATAATACCGATATTAAACTACAGGGAAGCAGATAATATTGCACTCCTCTCACTATCCCTGTAGGTATCATCAGTACAGAAGAGCAAAAGTGACTATTTCATGATAATGGCACAAAAGGCAGTCTAAAAACCTTCTTGTCACATGCCACAAAGATGGAGTTTTTATCCAGTATAAATGTCGCTGTTCTCTTGAATTTGGCATTTTCTATTGTTTCTGAGCCTTTTCATTCCGGAGCTATGGCCCTCTCTTCCCTACAAAGAACTGTAGTCTTTTTACCAAGCGGGACTGGATTTTATGAAGACGCGCACAAACTAAAGTTGCAGAACACACCAATTTAGATAAAAAGACGACTTGCATCCAGAGAAGCGAGGGTCATGTATTAGCACGGTGGCTCAGTGGTTAGCACTGCAGCCTTGCAGCGCTGGAGTCCTGGGTTCAGATCCCACCAAGGACAACATCTGCAAGGAGTTTGTATGTTCTACCCGCGTTTGTGTGGGTTTCCTCCGGATTCTTCTGTTTCCTTCATCACTCAAGGGACATACTGATAGGAAATGTATATTGTGAGCCCCAGTGGGGACAGTGCCGATAAAGTCTCTAAAGCGTGGTAGAATTAACGGCGCTATATTAATAATAAGCAAGATGGACACAGCAGATTTAGGTGTCTGGAAAATAGAAGTGGAAATTGTACACAACAACACCAATTTTATCCAGAAAAAATAAAACACCCACTAATAAGTTAATGTAATAAAATAAAGCAAATAATTAAATGTTCTTATCAGCTGTTTAGTTGGGATAAAATATGTATATTGGGAATATGATTTGATTGAAGATTTATAACAAGCATTACAGGCTTGGCAGATTTGTGCATTTACATGGTCAGTCGCATCAAGGGCCTCCATCGATTGGTAGGAAGTTTTTCTTAGTCCCCACTTTGGAGTGAAGAAGACAGAATGACCTGAAGGGAAGAAGTCATGTTGCCCGGCAACCAATAAACACTGCCCTCACCCTGAGCATCACTTCATGCAGAGTCTTCTGGAGTACAGACAGCACGTTGCTAGGCAACCAGCTGCAGAAGCATGCTAAAACTACAGAATCCATAGGCCAAGTGTGCCAAAGCCTATTCCAGTCTACTTAGCCTGAAGAATAGAATCATCTTAGACCCAACAGTAAAGCCGTCTCGAGCAGAGCGAATACAGAAATAGTATGTCCATTTATATGGGAGAGGAACAAAAACCAGAGTTAAAAAAAACTCATGTAAATGCAGTAGCTAAACAGCAACATCGAGTACCAAGAAAAGAACATACTAGCTGAAATAAATGCAATTAATGCTATATTTAGAAAGGCCTCACTTCTCCCGCAGCATGCGACAAGTGCACACTGAGGCTTAGCAAAACGTTTCACCAACTAATGTCATTAGTGACTAGAATGTGGGGTAACTAGTCTAGGTTAAAGGGGTGGTGTGGAACCGGAGTAAGTCACACATATAGGCCAATACAATTCAGTAGGGTCAGTCTATTGTGCTACAGTTCATGGGTCTAAAAGGAAGTAGGGCTATTATGACTCGTGTCTAGTGTGAAAATGGCAAGTTTTTTTTTTTTTTTTAAATATGAAATGTAGAAAGTATCACATTTTATTAAACAATAGATGTAAAGAGGACTTCGCACCAGTCTGGGGCTGCGGTTTTCTTTACGATCTCGCGCCTTGCACTAACAGAGCTCTGCCGCAGACTTTACAAAGCCGTTGCCATTAGAGCGGTTAAAGGGAACCTGTCACTTTGTACATGCAGTCCGATCTGTGGACCACATAGAATAGTGAAGGAAAAGCTATACAAAATTACATGCAGTTTTTGTTGAAAAAGATTGTAAAGGCGGCTTTATAAAGCGGACAGAGATCAGACTGCAATGCTCAGACTGGCCGCAGCTCTCCCAACCCAAGCAGGACAGCTTATATTTCTATGCATCGGCGAAGCTCGGGTCAAAAGCACCACCTGCCAGTCCGGACATTGCGTTCCGATCTCAGTCTGATTTATAGGGTGCAGTCAGACAATCGTAACATGTATTTTATTAACTGAAATCCCTGGTGCTAGAATACGAGTCTGGGGGCGGTCTTATTCAGTGAGTGACAGCCATCCCTGCATGCAGTTATAAAATGCAAGTTTGTGGGAAAAGTTTCAGTAAAAAATGTGATAAGCTCGTTCTGCCATACAGCAACCTGCAGATCCTATACTATCATCAAAATTACAGATTTTCTCTAAAAGCTGATGTAAACACTAGGTGATTTTCTGATGACACATTCCCTTTAAAAGAAACCTGTCTGCAGTCTCATGCTGTGCAAACTACAAATCACAAGAAATCTAGATTCAAGGTCAGTAAATGAGGGCGTGAAACACGACGGTTCATTGAAATCATAACTTGAATAATGAGCCAGGAACTAGGAGACGAGTCCACAGGGCACCTACCTCCTGTTTAGCTTCACAGGTTTCGGCCTATATGGAATTTTTTTTTTAAGTAAAGCAAAGCTTTCTGCAATAAGGGGGCCATTTCTAGCTTTCATGCCGCCTGTGGCTTGGACTGCATGAAACAGCCGGCAAGTTCCCTGTAAGGCCTTTCCTACTTGCTGGATTTGTTCAATTTATAGAAAAATCCATTCCTCCTTAGAAAAAACACTTTTGAAAGCCAATGGGACATCACGGACCATTGACATTCACATATCTTTGCAGAACAAACCATATTAAACATCTGAAAAACACGAGAAGAAAGGGAGGAAGCTGGGATTAAAGCTACAGGAGCTGGCAGAGGAATAGCAGATATCTATGAGAGTGGCCAGCTGGTCCAGCATGGAGGAATAAAAAATGGGAAGGAAAATGAAGAACCGCTACAAAAAAAACCCTTGCTCCTTCCAAACCTAAGTATTCAGAGAAAGCAAAAAGGCATATGGCAAAACCTTATGATCATTAATAATTTCATGTTAGTCAATAATTCAAGCTTCTTGCAAATCTTACCATTGGGTTAGAGTCAGCTATGAGATCACGCAACGAGTCCAGGAAGCCTTGATCTTCCACCATCTGTGCGTTGATGTCATGAAGCTTGGCAACACACACAGCTGCTGTCTTGCGCACATATGGATCTTCATCCTTTAGGCACTTGCGCAAGGGCTCGCAAAGGTACTCTGTGATCTTATCTACACGGATACAGCCCATGGTACGAACAGCCAAAGCCCGGATCAAAGGATTAGGGTCCTCGCAATCCTAGAAAAAAAAAAAAAAACAATAGTTGTGGCATTATAAGAACTATTCTGTAAAATTGATTATCTATATAGAAACATTGATCCCACAATTCAACATGTTTTTTTTTTATGTGGTTTTAACTTTTTGCCTTTGCCACAAATGGCTGCTGGAATATTATTACCGTACATACACACACACACACTTTTTTTTCCTTTTACCCTTTTTTTTTTTTGCACTGTTAGAGAAACGTTACATAATCATTTAAAATGTCACTTTATGTGATAAAAATTCACCAGAAACTTTACTCCAGGCAAGGAATGGAAAAAAAAAAGTCACATTTTCAGAAAAAATATCCATACCGAGGATCCCACAAGACATGCCCAAGTAACACAAGATGGTTTGGCCCCTCAACCCAACTTTAACAGTTCCATGTTATATAGAATATATACCCACATTAGATGGCAGAGCATGCCGCTATACTGTACAGTAAAACTGGGCTAAAACTGGGCTAAATATAAACAATATTATGTGCAGAAAAATAAACCATGTAAGGCCCTGTGCACACGTTGCGGTTTTAGATGCGTTTCCGCTGCGTTTTTCAACGTGCGGAAACGCACCCAACCCGCAGCACAGTGCACTACCAATGTTAACCTATGAGAACCGCAGGTCTGCTGTGCACATGCTGCGGAAAAAAAAGTGCGGATTGGCCGCGCTTTATTTTCCGCAGCATGTCAATTCTTTGTGCGGAACTGCAGCATTTCTGTGCCCATTGACTTGCATTGAGTCGGGCACATCCGCAGCAAAATCGCAGGTCTAAAAAAGATCTGCGGTTTTGCTGCGGGTGAAAACGCTGCAGTTCGGGAGGAGGGAAGTGTGTGGGCGTGTATAGTGTGCGGCGCTATGTGTGTGGGCGGGGTGTGTGTGGGCGGGGTGTGGTCCTGTGTGCGTGATCGGTGTATGTGCAGGCCTGTGTGCGTGATCGGTGTATGTGCAGCGGTGTACGGGCTGTGGTGTTGTTGTGCGGCGGTGTGCGGGACTGTGTGTGTCTCCGTGTATGCAGGCATCGTCGGATGGGACTACAAGTCCCATCCGGCTATGCCTGCTACAGTGACTGTCACATTAGCCAATGATGGGACAGTAGTAGTCCCATCATCCGGCTAATGTGCTGAATGTAAAAAAAAAAAAAAAACACATACATTACATACAACATATAACATACACATGACATACAGAACATAGAGTATATACTCATCTATTCCCCGACGCCATCGATCTGTGTACCGCTCTGCCGCCGGGAGAGAATGACGTCACTACAGTTCATTCTCTCACGGCAATGCTGGGTGAGAAAATTACCACGCAGCATTGCCATAAAGTGAGTGAATGAACTCAGGTAACCTCAGTGATGAACTGCAGGAGCCATTGTCTCCTGTCAGTGCATCACTAGGAGGCCCTACAGAGCAGTGGCATCACCTGATGTCACTGTTCTATAGGGGAGACCGTCGTGGGACATTCGTTATTAATTGGACTGCGTCGGACAGGGAGTATACGGTTGTTTTATTTTTTTACGTTTTATTACAGGAGATCGAGGGCGTCGCATGGATCTGAGCGCATAATAAAGATATGAAAACCGTGTTGTGTTTTATTTCATTAAAATAATTTATTCTTATGCATGTGTTGTTTTTTTTTAACTCTTTATTAATATAAGATTAATAATGGATAGGCGTCTTATTGACGCCTCTCAATTATTAACCGGGCTTAATATCTACATTTCTGTTTTTTTTTCAGTAAAGATGGGTGCAGAGTGTACATTAATGAGAAAAAGATGAACTTTTTTGAATTTACCAAATGGCTGCAATGAAACAAAGAGTGAAAAATTTAAAGGGGTCGGAATACTTTCCATACCCACTGTATATTCACAACCAGTGCAGGTGCTATACCAGCGAGGTCTACCAGGGGTCGAGTGACATAATTGTTGTCACACGATCACTACGGCCAATCAAATGTGGCTTCACGCTCTTCCCTTACAAACCTAACAGACATCCAGAGGTAGTGAGAGCAGCTGCAGCACTCACTTCCTCCGGATGTTTGATTTGTTTGAAGGAGGGTAAAGCGAAGCCAGCGATGATTGGCTGCAGGGGTCACGCAACATCATGGGAGAGCTACTGAGGACACCACAGGAACGCCGCCCATAGCGGAGGGGAGTAGAAGTGTAATTATTTTATGGGGTAGAGGCAGAGCAAAAGGGTGGAAGTAAAGGTTGTCCTACTAGGGGCCAACCCCATTAATATGACAGATCAAAAAAAGGTTCTATATAGCTGAAAAAGAAAACTACCTTAACAAAGCTGTTCACAGCCATGATAGCCATGTCTGGCTGGCTCTTGGCATAGTTCATCAGGTAGAGGTACACAAGTTTCTTCAGCTCTAGATTATCGGTCTGCATACAATTCACCACATCTGGAAACAAGGAGCTGTCGTAAAAGAAAAATGTAAAGTAAATTCCAGGCATGGATTTTCAGAGTGCTAAATCAGAAAAAAAATGGATCTCCTACAGTTATTAAGAAAATAGTTCGCAGCAAATTTTGGACCTAAAAAACCTTGGTAAAAGATGAAGATTCACTTTTTTAGTCTCGTTTTCTCTATTTGCTAAGCATTCAGCCAAAACCGCTCAGCTAGAGTAGCAGTGTGGTCACTGCCTATGCCTGTAAAAGGGCAGGTCCCAGCAGCTAAGGAGAAGAAACTAACCAGCGCTCCAGACAACAGGTTAGTGTTTTGCAAGGGGAGCACAGTTTACGATCAGGTTAACAAGCACAAACTGCATCCCTGCCCAAGTTCTACAGTTGATGTTCTCAGCTTAATGAGATTTCATCAGTCTCCGGGAGCCTCGAGGAACTAAAATGTTCCTCTCTAGTCTTATAGACAGAAGGTCTTCACCCAGTAGTCTACAAACTCAAGCAAGTACCCATCAGAACAAAATGGGGTGGTGTGATAGGGGTCCTTGGTGGCAATATCTGCATAATCTATTCAAGATGATGCACACACCATGCCTGGCTTATACTGTGCCCCTAATGTCCAGCCCTAAATAAAGCAAGGCAAGGGCTGCTATTATGAGGGATCATGCAAGGTGTAAAATAGATGAAGACTTGTGCTGATCACATAATTCAGGCTCTGGGCTCTTTTCACATTTGATTCAGTGAAGTCCAGTATATACATTTACGAATATAATAAATATACAGGTGTGCACAACTGCAAAAGACTGAGCTACTTATACTGCATATGCATTTTTGTAAGCAAAGTGGATCTCTGTCTTTCTTCCTTGCCACTGTCAGCACATTTGTGAACATATCAGTCCGACTGGCGCCCTGGGACCTTAGCCTCCAGTAGGATGGCTCATAGTGGGGACTAACAACCCAGGGCACAATGCAAAGTCATATTTCACGTGTGCTCCCATAAATGCAAATGACTTGAAAAACCATAATACAACTTGCTGGCTATTTGCAGCCATCACTAGAGCAAGACTATCACACAGCGTCTTATTATGGAGCTCATTGCATAACAGTGAGCAGTAAGCTCCCTCTAGTGGTGCCTGCAGGTAAACCAACATGAAGGGGGATATTGAGAAAAAGAAGGTCAAACTCCCATACAAAAATGATCTATATTTTTTTCGTGGCAGTATAAATGTATGTGTTTGTTCATAGGTTTGTAAAATATTCAGGCATATACTGTAAAGTCATAATTCAAGATGGGCGAATCCCTGTATGTTTGGGTCCGAACCAGGACTCCATTCACTTTAATGGGGGCCCGAATAGCCAGTGTTTTGCTACGCTGTCATGTGTGTGACAATGGGGCCAATACTGCCTCATCAGCGGTAAAATCATTACCACCGGTCAGAGCCGCAGATCCCAAGCTGTCAAACGCCCACAGATGTGATCAGAGGTAAAATGCGACGCGGTGGCCTCCGGGAAAATGGCCGCTGGGGGGGCGACATATGCTCAGATTCAGATCTCGGCAACGATGATCTATTTCAAGTGTTTATTTCTGTTAATGTTGATGACTATGGCTTACAGCCAATGAAAAAGTCATTATTTCAGTAAATTAGAATACTTTATAACATCAGCTTGAAAAATGATTTTAAAATCCGAAATGTTGGCCTACTTAAATGTATGTTCAGTAAATGCACTCAATACTTGGTCAGGGCTCCTTTGGCATCAATTACTGCATCAATGCGGCATGGCATGGAGGTGATCAGCCTGTGGCACTGCTGAGGTGTTATGGAAGCCCAGGTTGCTTTGATAGCAGCCTTCAGGTCGTCTGCAATGTCGGGTCTGGTGTTTCTCATCTTCCTCTTGACAATACTCCATAGATTCTCTATGGGGTTAAGGTCAGGTGAGTTTGCTGGCCAATCAAGCACAGTGATACTGTTGTTTTTTTTTTTTTTACACCAGGTATTGGTACTTTTGGCAGTGTGGACAGGTGCCAAGTCCTGCTGGAGAATGAAGTTTCCATCTCAAAAAGCTTGTCGGCAGAGGGAAGCATGAAGTACTCTAAAGTTTAATGGTAGACGGCTGCGCTGACTTTGGTCTTCATAAAACACAGTGGACCTACACCAGCAGATGACATGGCTCCCCAAACCGTGAGTAGAGGGGGAGACTAGGGGGCACTACTAAAGGGCATGTTCAAAATGAAAACATATATGAACAGGAGTGCTGCACAATGCACAGAAAAAAAATATACAATGAAAAAAGAAGAAACGAAAAGAATCCATGCACAAGAGGCGCACATCCAAATGGAAATATAAACATGCATATACAGTGGTGGCCAGAAGTATTGGCATCCCTGAAATTCTGTCAGATAATACTCAGTTTCTTCCTGAAAATGATTGCAAACACAGATTCTTTGGTATTATCATCTTCATTTAATTTGTCTTCAATGAAAAAACACAAAAATAATTGACCTAAAGCCAAATTGGATATAATTCCACACCAAACCTAAAAAAGGGGGTGGACAAAAGTATTGGCACTGTTTGAAAAATCATGTGATGCTTCTCTAATTCGTGTAATCACCAGCACCTGTAACTTACCTGTGGCACCTAACAGGTGTTGGCAATAACTACATCACACTTGCAGCAAGTTAACATGGATTAAAGTTGATTCAACCTCTGTCCTGTGTCCTTGTGTGTACCACATTGAGCATGGAGAAAAGAAAAAAGACCAAAGAACTGTCTGAGGACTTGAGAAACCAAATTGTGAGGAAGCATGAGCAATCTCAAGGCTACAAGTCCATCTCCAAAGACCTGAATGTTTCTGTGTCTTCCATGCGCCGTGTCATCAAGAAGTTTAAAGCCCATGGCACTGTGGCTAACCTTCCTAGATGTGGAAGGAAAAGAAAAATTGACGAGAGATTTCAATGCAAGATTGTGCGGATGGTGGATAAAGAATCTTAACTAACATCCAAACAAGTTCAAGCTGCCCTGCAGTCCGAGGGTACAACAGTGTCAACCGGTACTATCCGTCGGCGTCTGAATGAAAAGGGACTGTATGGTAGGATACCCAGGAAGACCCCACTTCTTACCCCGAGCCATAAAAAAGCCAGGCTGGAGTTTGCCAAAACTTACCTGAGAAAGCCTAAAACGTTTTGGAAGAATGTTCTGTGGTCAGATGAGACAAAAGTCGAGTATTTTGGGAAAAACCATCAACA
>JARQOD010000002.1:282774917-282819917 GCA_033576555.1 Oophaga sylvatica | reverse complement strand
TTATTTTACATCTTTAAATTTTAATTTTTTTTTTTTTACACTTGCTTCAATAGTCCCTTAGGAGGTTCGCAAAGACAGACACGGGGTATTTTGCATACCCTCGGCTGTCATGGCAACCCATCGGCGCCCCGCGATCACGTGACAGGGGCGCGTCTTGTGACGCGCTTCCTGTAAGCACAAGTTAAAGTTAGATGCACATGACAACTGATTAGATCATGTGCCGGAAAACATGCAGGCTCAGCACCGGAGCAGGCATCAACGGCAGGGACACGACCGATGACGCATCTATATGTCATCAGTCGTGAAGGGGTTAATGTTCCCTGGACTGGATTTGTAATATAATGTATTTACTATACTTTTAACAAAGTTATATTGATACCAGGAGGTATTTTCATTTGCAATATTATAGAATAGTGGGAAGGGAAAGAAGTGTGAATAAATAAAATTTAACTTTTATTATAATACAATAAAATATGGATAGCTAAAAGGTTTTTCATACATCTATTAGATGTATAAAAGGTCACAGCTATAGGTTATATAGTCACAGCCGTAACCCACTAGATCCCGATGATACAATATTATACACTCACTACTTTACCCAGAAAAATTGCTGTAACTTCTAAAAGACGGTCGACCGTACTGAAATTTGGGCTGTACATACCAAAATTTGGTTCAAGAGAAGTGAGAGAATGAACCTCAGAGACTAGAAACATCCTTGTGCCGAGTGGTCTCGCCGACTTGTCGCCCAACCGGTCATCTCCACTACGAGATAGACTTGCTGCACGCCTTTCTGTGTGTTGGTAGTTTATGTGTGGTGCTTGCATTTTATCCCTGCCAAATTCCTTCCTCATTTTTTAATGTACAGATACAGTGTGAAGGAGAGTGTTTTCATTGTGAAAACTTATTGGAAAACTTAAAAGAGGTGCCAAGTGAGTTTTTAAAGAAGTTTGGAGGTTGAAATCTGCTGTACAAAGTGTATTCTGTCATTGGTGAATAAGCTGGAAAGTACAGGAACATTACTGGAGAGGCATGATGGCGGCCGTCTGAAAATGTGTGACGAATCATGACTGTGGAGCTGGTAAACCAAACCTCCGACTCCATCTCCGACCCCACAGCACTGATCACTGCTAAGCATGTACATACAGTGCAGCACAGATTCATCTCAGCTAAAACCGAGATCCTTAGATCAGGAACAGAACAGACATTTATAGGACATTTCAGAACTTTCCCAAATTCCTATGAAAACATTTACAGCACATCCTGCACTTTACTACTTACCCCAATTTTTTTTTTTTATATTTTAGGAGTCAAAGTTAGTCCATTTTATACCGACTCCACCAAAATGGACACCGACTCGGACTCCGTCTCCATAGCCTTGTAAACAAGTCAAGATGAGAAACAGCAACCTCTGGCATTGCTAAAAATTTTTGTACAGGCTTTCCCAGGAGACAGGCATGTCGTATTCTACATGTCAACGAGCAGCCAAGAAAGTGTCACGATCCACTTTTGGATCTGTGGCAGATCTTGCTTTCCATATTAAAACCTTTTTCCTTTCAGGCCATCGGGGTTAATGTCAGTCTTTTTCCCCGGTGGCCGCTGGTGCAATTACATTGCTGCCAACTTGTCAGGAGACGGTGGTGACCACTCCCACCATCCTTTAAAAGGTCACCTGAGGCTTCAGCTGTTGGTGATATTTCTGCCTTTTGGAGACCAACAAAGCTGGAGTCAGGAGCTTGCTGAGCGCAGTGGTGCTTCTGCTGTTTCCCTGATTTGGTGCCATAGGGCTCTTTTCCACTTGCGAGAAATACGTCCGATGCTCGCATGTGAAATCCCAGCTCTGGCGCCGGCACTCGGGAGTGGAGTGTGTCCCTGCATGTATTTATATGCAGCCGCTCGCTCCACTCCCGAGTGCCGGGGCCAGAGCTGGGATTTCACATGCGAGCATCAGACGTTTTCCTCGCATGTGAGTATGAGCCCTTACTCTGCTGTGCGGTGCATTGCAGCAGAGAAAGCTAAGTGTTCGTTGTTTAGTTGATTTAACCCCTAGGTGTCTGTATTTCTTTCCTTCTTGTTATATTGGTGTAATTCCCTTTATTCCCTGTCTCACCTCCTGGGGAGGGAGTTGGGGGTTTAGCTCAGGGCTAAACAAGAGACAGGGACAGGTCAGTGACTTGGGCCTCACTACCTTCAAGTGTACCCCCAAGTTAAGGAAAGTCAGGGCCCTTCTTAGCCTTAGGGGCAGTTCAGGGGCCCAGGTTTCTCGTCCCCTGTATTTCTAACTGCCCCGTGACATTATCACCAACCGACACATTGTTTCTGGTGAGCCATGGCCCAAATGCAGGCCTTTGCCCAACTGCTGCAGACTCTCACAGATGAGCTTAAGGTGCTGCAGGGTGAAGTGGTGCAGCAATTACAGCAGTTGGTGGGGTTCTGGGCCGCGACTCAGATGCAGGTTCAACCAGAACCTAAGATATCTCTCCTGACAGGTTTTCTGGAGGGAGAGATAAATTTCTGTTTTTTCAGGAGGCCTGTAAACTTCAGGCTCCGCCCCCCCTGTTCATCAGGGAGTGAGGAACAGCGTGTGGGGATTATTGTCTCCCTTCTTAAGGGTGATCCCCAATCTTGGGTCTTCTCCCTGCCGGCCGATTCACCATCTTTACGGTCGGTAGACGGGTTTTTTGCGGCTCTGGCACTGGTGTACGGAGATCCTGATTGCGTCTCTGTGGCGGAATCCCGACTTCGGGGGACCGGCCGGTTGAGGAGTACTGTTCAGAGTTCAGGAGATGGGCCACTGACACAGTGGAATGATTCTGCCCTTAGGAGTCATTTTGAGCAGGGTCTGTCCCCAAGGTTGCAGGATACTCTGGTGCAGTACGGCGCCCCCAAGTCATTGGAGGCCGCCATGTCCCTTGCCATCGGGTGGATAGACGCCTCAGGGAGAGGCATACACCAAAACTACCTCCTGTTCTCCTTGCTAGGGAGGAGGACATAGCTGAGCAGTCGGACAAACCCATGCAGGTGGGAGCAGTTGGTTCCCAAACGAGGTTGCCTGCGGCTCGATGTGGTGTGGGGGCATGTTTTTATTGTGGGTAGACTGGTCATTTCATTGGGGTCTGCCCAGCTCGCGCCAAAATACCTGTACCATCCAAGAAGCCACATCCCCCTGGTCGTGTGGAGAGAGGCGACCAGGGAGTGTATGTTTCCTCCATTTCTTCCCCTCAGTGTACCCTGTCTGCTAGAGTGGTGATTGGCGGGGTAACTAAGGGAATACCGGTGCTTGTGGACAGTGGAGCAGGAGTCAATTTGGTGGATGCTCACTTTGTCCGGACCCATGGCCTGATGTGTAGGACGCTAGCAAAACCACTAGGCGTCCAGACCATTGACTCTGTCCCACTCAGCCAGGGGAGTGTGACCCAGGTCGTGCATGATATACGCCTGCGTATAGGGACTCGTCATGAAGAGTCCCTGTCATGCTACGTCTTGGAGGGTATGCCTATACCCATCGTTTTAGGCCTCACGTGGTTGAGAAAACACAATCTGGTCATAGATTGGCGTTCCAGGGAACTAGTAAGCTGAGGTCAGTCGTGTGAGGGCTGCTGCCGTATTTCTGCAACCATCCCCTTCTCCAGTGGGGGCAGCAGAGGTGCTGCCAAGGAGTAGGGGTAAGTCCTAACCCTCACCACTAGCCAACCCTGTGAGTGGAAGCCCTCTTGGGAGGAGAGGTCAGGGGAGGGTGGTGGTTTCCTCTGAGAAATGTGTGAGCGTGGTGACACAGGGGGACGCCTCTGTCAGTTCCTCGAAGAGTTCACCATCTTGTGGCAAACGTGTGTGGCAATGAACGTTCAGGTCCGGACCTGTGTTAATGACTATGTATGGGTGTCCACCAAAAATATCCGGTGGAGGTGTGTTGCTGCAGTCTGGAGTTCTAGGGTGATCGGGCCGTATCAGGTGTCGGCCATTCTCGGCCCGGGGACTTACCAGCTGGAGTTACCCCCAGTAATGCCCGTACATAACTTGTTCCTCAGGTCGGTGCTCTGGAGATTTGTGGTACCTCCGGAGCATACGTTATTGCCACTTCCAACTGTCCAAGTTTGCCATAAACCTGAGAGTCAGATGACTGCTGGGGTGAACCCTGGTGGATCGAGGAGTCCTCACCGTAGGTTGTTTTCCAGTGAGGTGCGGTGCTGAGGGTCCAGAGGCCCCTCATTAAATGGGGGGTACCGTCACGATCCACTTTTGTATCTGTGGCATATTAAAACCTTTTTCCTTTCAGGCTATCCGGGGTTAATGTCAGTCTTTTCCCCCGGTGGCCGCTGGTGTAATTACATTGCTGCTGACTTGTCAGGGGAAGGTGGTGACCACTCCCACCATCCTTTAAAAGGTCACCTGAGGCTTCAGCTGACTGTTGGTGATATTTCTGCCTTTAGGAGACCAACAAAGCTGGAGTCAGGAGCTTGCTGAGCGCAGTTGTGCTTCTGCTGTTTCCCTGATTTGGTGCCTTACTCTGCTGTGCAGTGCATTGCAGCAGAGAAAGCTAAGTGTTCGTTGTTTAGTTGATTTAACCCCTAGGTGTCTGTCTTTCTTTCCTTCTTGTTATATTGGTGTAATTCCCTTTATTCCCTGTCTCACCTCCTGGGGAGGGGGTTGGGGGTTTAGCTCAGGGCTAAACAGGAGACATGGACAGGTCGGTGACTTGGGTCTCACTACCTTCAAGTGTACCCCCAAGTTAAGGAAAGTCAGGGCCCTCCCTTAACTTAGGGGCAGTTCAGGAGCCCAGGTTCCGTCCCCTGTATTTCTAACTGCCCCGTGATAGAAAGGTCTTGTCATTCGGAATTAAAAGGGCTCGATCAAGAACAGAGAAATCGTTCTCATGAACAGGTATGTACAGTCCAGATTCAGCACGATAATCTCTTTTAGAATTACTGCAATTTGTCTGGTAAAGTAGAGAGGAATTACCCTGATTTTAATAAATTGTACGATCACAAAACTGAGAGCCAAAAAATATTTATTCCTTTAATAGACTGGATAAAGGGAATTAGACCTACCGGTATTTCTGTTTCCAGGTAGTCCCTCAGGAAAGCACCATGGAGGTAGTCCTTCCTTGACCTATAGCGGGACAGGATCATAGAGAAGTTAAAAGGCCCCTCCAACCTCCAGTGTTTTTTCAAAGTACCAAAGAAGGATGGATGGAAACGGTCTAAACGCACCCTTACAAATGCGTATGTAAGACCCATTAACAGCTCCATCTCAATCTCGAGCCATGGCGACCTGATGGATGAACTATCTGCCAGAAGATCCATCCCATGCAAGCCTACAGACAAACATAAGGGAAGGAATAAAGGGTGCTGCCCTGAGGGACTACCTGGAAACAGAATTACCGGTAGGTCTAATTCCCTTTTTCCATTACGCCCCTCCGGACAGCACCATGGAGGATACCAAAGGAAAGGTCCTAGGGTGGGTAGAGAAGCCCAAGGACCAAAGTCCCAGGCAAGAACCAGGTTAGATATAGAAATGATCAGAAAGATCAAAAGAAATATAGATATCTAAGCAGATCTGCAAAGATAATCACCGTAGTGAGTGTCTGATATATGTCTATGATGGCCAATTCCAGTATGAATGTGGTAAACAAGATATGCAGCACACCCCCGCTGGACCCCAATACCAATAATGAACCGCAGTGAATTACAGTTATTGTGATAGATACTTATAAACACTGCAGTCACAGAATAGGTTTAAAAACCTTATGGCCCAGCAAAAATATGGTGATAGCCACAACACAATGAGGACTGTACAGACCAGTAAATGGCTGCATGTGCTTATAACACAGGATTGTTCCTTCATCAGTCCTCCTGGGCTCAGATTAAACCTTGGTTAGAGACCGGCTTAACCTACAAGGAGACCTGCAGGACAGAGACCCTGGACTGCTGGAAGATCAAAGCAGTAACAGTTAGTACATGAAAAATGGCAGAGCATTGGAACGTATGTACCCTACTCATCCAGGAGATCATGTCTATTCTGAATCCTTAGATGTCCAAAACCCCAGTAAGTGTTGGATATTATTGAAACTAAGGAAATACTCCATCTGGCAGGTAATATCTCCTGCTATTACCAACATTGGGCTTCTCATTAGAAGTGTGGAAAGGGAAATGTGGGTCATCACTCCTGTTTTACTGATGTTAGACACATGGAGTCTGGACTCTGGAATCGATGAGAGTAAGAGGTGGGGGGTTGTTGGTAAAAATCCTGTGACACGAGATATCATTTGTAACTGCCTCTATATAAGTCATTAGCCCAGACATTATGTATGTGACAACTTATTTATTTATGTATTATATCCTAAAAAGCAATCTTCTTAGAGATGTTTATACACCCCGACTGACCTGGTGTGAGAAAACCACACTCTATAACTAGAGGAAGTAGGTTGATTCCCATCGCAGAGGGGACTGTCTACTGCGAGGCAGAAGGACTATGGGTCCTCAACTGTAAGAGTCCTGGATACAGATTCTTTTACCTTAGGAGCCCGGACAGCTATAAGAGCAACGAGTATGGGATCCTCTGCCACATGACGCAGTGCTGCGGATTCACTACAAGGTACAAAAGGTAGTGATGCCGTCCCTGGTAAACATAACACAACGAATTTATGGGACAAGAATCTGTCTACCGGGTGTTGATCAAGGAAACTAGTCAGACTGCCGTATGTGGAGTCGGGAAGGATTCTTTTCTTCCACCTTGTGGGATTTCCTGCACCCAGAACAGTAGTATGTCCATTTATAGGCTGAACCCCAAAGACATATGTCTCCCTTTAAAGCTAACTATGAAAGAAACTTGCCTTTAGCATTCAAGGCAGTAAACTCACTTGACAGTTCGATTCCAAACAGAAGAAATGTTAAGTTACTTGGCCAATTCAAGCATAGCTGTTCGTCTGGCTAAGCCCAGTTGCAAAGAATGAAGCAACAGAAGCTGGATGTGGGTCACGAAACATGAGGACTCAATAGCCGGAGTTGGGGCCAGAGACAAAATGTGAAGTGGTAGGCCAACCATACAAGGTGCGGCCACGCTACAAGGCACAAGGTCAGAAGGTCTAAGCCAGATGCACAAAACCACAAAGCCCGAGGTACTATGAAGCACTGAGGTACTATGACACACAAATGACACACCTTGAGGGAAGCCGAGAGCCCACCATGGAGGGAAGCGGCGTCCTGGTCAGGAAGATTGGATTACTACCAATAATTTCATCTCCTGTGCCCCACGAGTTCCAGGAAACTAGACTGTTTCGCTCTGCACTTTCGCGTTCCGCCGTGGAATGCACGCCGACCTTATGTCCTGGCCCCTGCTCTGACATCACCTGAGGCGCAACAGCCTTCTCCACTTCATGACTTCCAGAAGTAGGGGTGTTTAGCCGGCCGGCATCCAAGCAGACAGCCCCCCCATGGGTCTAGCGGCTCTACCCAGGAGCCCGTCCGCTCGACTAGTCTCTGTGGTTGAGGGACTCCCCATCGGAGGTGTCCCCCTGAGCCCGTTGCGCAGGCTGGCTGTTGGCTAAGGAACCTTCCAAGATGTGTCGGCCACAGTTAGCTTGACAGGGGGAAGGGAAGGCCAAGACCCCCAATCCCTGAGACAGTCTGGTACAGCGATTGATGGCTGAGGGACCTCTACCCAGAGAGGAATCAGCCCAGGACCGCCTGCCAGGGAGAAAGGAAAGCCAGAAAACATCCTCAGGCTATCTTCACTCTAGGAGCAACCTCTCATACAACCGTCCCCTATTGGGCTATGAAGCACTATGATGCTTTGCCCCTCCGCTTGGGAGTAGAGGCAAGGGAGTAGCTGGGGCTCCCTTGCCCTGCACATTGCAAGAGAGGGACTAATTAGCAGCTGAAGCTGACTAGAGGCTGAAAGGTTGAAAGTGGCTACGTGTTGAGGATGTCCTAAGTGCTGAGGACAGGTTATAAGTGACCGCCGGGAGATCTTCTGCACACAGCTCACTTACCCCACCGTCCTGGTCCATCTCCCAGCTCTTCCATGCTGCCACTGTACGCCCTGCGAGATCCAGAGACTCAATCTGGTCTCGCTATTACTCCGCGTTCCTCCTGGAACGCACGCCGACTTCTGACGCTGTCAGTGACGTCACCGGAAGTGCGACGTGTTTCCGGAGCGCGACTTCCGGCGTTCGAGCCGAGAGCCTCCCACCGGGAGGAGCGGCTCACCCAAGAGCACGTCCACTCGACTGGTCTTTAGGGCAGAGAATTCCCCACCAGGGAGTTTCAGCCCTGGGCCACTCGACAGGATGAAGGATCTTGGACAAGCCGCACGATCCCCCCGAGCCCGGTAAGCTGCTGCAGCTCTCATGTGTCCCTGCCTGGGACAAAAAAAAAAAACACTGGAGGCTGGAGGGGCCTTTTAACATCTCTGTGATCCTGTCTCGCTATAGGTCAAGGAAGGACTACCTCCATGGTGCTGTCCGGAGGGACGTAATGGAAATTATTGGTATAATTCCAATCAACTGTTGCAGCATACTACAGCTCTTAGGTGACACCAGTAGAGCGCATCCTCAGTTGATAATGAAGAATAGGACGTGGCTCCATGCAATTAAAAGGTCAAGCAGTATCAAAAGTTCCCCTAACATGTTTCCCCAGACACCTGGCTTCATCATGGGCTATGGAGCATGTGTAGTAATATCTGAATACATAAGGTTAGCACAAAAAAATACAAGTTATATATTTTAATTTAATTAAGCTAAAAAGTTTGGAAGCCAAATAGGCTTAACAACCAATTGCCTACAATTGATAGCCTGTTGCCCTAAGGTCGCAGTACTGCACTTCAGATCGCTTTCCTTTTTGTTTGGTGGGTTTTGAAGTGGATGGGACACCAGCAGAGGCTTTATGCATTTCATCTGGAGTTTTTCAAATAATGCCAAAAATAACCAATGCATAGACAACCTGTAGGAGCAAGTAAAATATTGAAAACTTTTCACCCTTAAATATGTTAATCATTCTGAAGAGGATTTTCCATTACCTCACATCTTTGCCAACAGTCATGGCGGCAATGACCTTCTTCACCGCTTCCTTGCGCTTCTCCTTCTTTTCATTATTTAATTCTGCTTTCAATTCGAAGATCTCTCCTAAAATCAGACACTTTTACTCAGTATGCACACAACAGAGGATACAAAAGATACAGAACAGTATACAACAGATATGGCACAAGGTTCGACACTTTTAGGAAGAGAAGGGAATAAGGGAAGAATTATTTACACCAGAACATATTTTTGATTTATTTGGAAAGCGCAGATATCGATAAAGCTGACCTGTAAAACTTCAGACTTAAATCATTTACAGTGGGGAAAAAAATAGGGATTTTTGTGTACTCACCGTAAATCCTTTTCTCCGAACCGCTCATTGGGGGACACAGGACCATGGGTGTATGCTGCTGCCACTAGGAGGCTGACACTAAGTGAATACAAAAAGGGTTAGGTCCTCCTCTGCAGTAAACACCACCCACTGGCTCCGGAACGAACCAATTCAGTGACCAAGCAGTAGGAGACTAACAACATTAACAGTAGGTATAACATGTCAACAAGAAACCATCATCAGCAACAGGCCAAAAGGGTGGGTGCTGTGTCCCCCAATGAGTGGCTCGGAAAAAAGCATTTTACGGTGAGTACACAAAAATCCCTATTTCTCCTTCGCCATATTAGGGTACACAGGACCGTGGGACGTCCCAAAGCAGTCCCTGGGTGGGAAATGACCTCATAACAGAGTAAACTCCCCGCACCCGCTGTCTAAAGGTGCGCTAACGCTGCCTGCAAAATTTGTCTACCCAGGCCAGCATCTGCTGAAGCCTGAGTATGGACATTATAATGCTTTGAGAAATGTGCAGGCTAGACCAGGTCGCTGCTTTGTAAACCTGCTTTGTAGACGCTTGTTGCCGAATGGCCCACGAAGCACCTACCAACCAAGTGGAGTGTGTCTTGATCCCCGCTGGAGTAGGCTTGCGTCTGACGCGGTAAGCTTCTTGAATACCTGACCGAATCCATCTGGCTATTGTTGACTTAGAAGCGGCCAATCCCTTCCAGTGCCCCTCCAAGAACACAAACAGCACGTCCGTCTGACGAAAAGACGCCATTCTTGACACGTACCTTCCGTGAGCCCTCACAAAGAGTGAAGAGCTTTCTCCACACAGTGCACCGGTGCTGGACAAAACAAGGGTAGAATAATATCCTCGTTAAGATGGAAGGAAGACACCACTTTTGGAAGGAAGGGCGGAGACGGCCTGAGGACCACCATGTCTCGGTGAAAAATCTGAAAAGGAGCTTGGCAGGAAAGAACAGCTAACTTTGAGACCCTTCTGATCGAAGTAATCGTGACTAGGAAGGCGACCTTCCATGAGAGGTGGAATAGAGACATATTGCAATGGTTCGAAGGTAGATTCCTGTAGGACCAGATTAAGGACCCAGGCGTCTAGGGGCGCTCTGTAGGGAGGTACCACATGGGAGAGTCCCTGAAAGAACGTTCTCACCTGGGGTTTGGAAGCAATCTTGCGCTGGAACAGGACGGACAAGGCCGAGACCTGCCCCTTGAAGGAGATCGGCGCTAGGCCCAAGTCCAGATCGGACTGAAGGAATTTCAAAATGGTGAGAATGTTGAAAACCAGCGGAGGCCAACCTGTTTCTGCACCATTCGAAAAAGATTTTCCAGGTCCGATGATAGATGCGCATGGACACAGGCTTTCGAGCACTGATCATGGTGGAAGCTACTTCACAGGAAAAACCCGGTTGGGTCAGAACCCAGGATTCAAACGGTCAAGCTGTCAAATACAGGGCCCTGGAGTTCTGGTGGTAAAATCAGACCCTGAGAAAGCAAGTCCGGTTGATCCGGTAGTCGCCAAGGAACGTCTGCGACCAGTTGGACCAATTCTGCGTACCACGCTCAGCGTGGCCAATCCAGGGCAACTAGGATCACCGGTACCCCCTCTGCCTTGATCTTCCTGATGACCTTCGGAATCAAGTGCAATGGTGGAAACAGATAGGGAAGACTGAAGCGACTCCATGGAAAGGACCAGAGCGTCCACTCCGATAGCTCTCGGGTCCCGAAACTGAGCCACAAACTCGGGCACCTTGGCATTGAACCAGGACGCCATCAGGTCCACGTCCGGATTTCCCCAGCGAAGACAGATTTGCTGGAAAATCTCCAGATGGAGAGACCACTCTCCAGAGGCTAGGCCTTGACGGCTGAGCAAATCCATGGCCCAGTTTTCCACTCCTGGAATGTGAACAGCCGAAATTACCGAGTGGCTCTGTTCAGCCCAGCGAAGTATGTGTTCCACCTTGCGCATCGCAGCTTTGCTGCGTGTGCCTCCTTGACAATTGATGTAAACCACAGCCGTGGCATTGTCCGTCTGGATACAGATGGGGCGGCCAGCTAGGAGACGATGGAACCGCAGGGAGAGCCGAATCGCTCAGATTTCCAGGACATTGATGGAAAGACGTGATTCGTGAGGAGACCAACTCCCTTGGGCAGTGTTGATGACGAAAAACAGCTCCCCACCCGAGGAGGCTGGCGTCGGTAGTGACTACCAGCCAATGGATCAAGAGAAAGGACTTACCTTGGAGTAGGGAAAACAGGAGCGTCCACCACTGGAGTGCTTGCTTAACCAAGGGAGTTAGCAGACATGGTTGAACAAGAGAAAAGGGGCTTTTGTCCCATGTGTCCAATAGTGCGTGTTGAAGAGGACGAAGATGCAGCTGTGCAAATGGAATTGCTTCCATTGCGGCTACCATCATCCAGAGGACCCTCATACTGAAACGGATGGAAAGAGGAGACTGTTGACAGAGTGCCAAGCCCCCTGCTGAAGGGCTAAGACCTTGTCCCGAGGGAGAATCACCAATCCTCGGGGAGTGTCCAGAATCTTGCCCAGGCAAGTAAATCTGCTGAACTGGAACGGGAGAAGATTTTTTTCAGGTTGATCAACCAGCCTAGCCGAGAAAGGGTATCCAATGAAATGCAAACGCACTCTGCACAGGCTTGGAAAGACGGTCCTTTGATCAGTAGGTCGTCTAGGTAAGGGAGGACGACTAAGCTCCGAGAGTGTAGAATGGACAGGACAGCCGCCATGACCTTCGTGAACACCCTGGGGCGGTGGAAAGGCCGAATGGCAAGGCCGTGAACTGAAAATGTTCTCCGTGAACGGCGAAGCAAAGGAACTTTTGGTGAGGGGGGAAGTTTGGGATGTGAAGATATGCATCCTGAATGTTGATGGTGGCTAGGAACTCCCTCTGCTCCATCGAGGAGATGACGGAACGGAGAGACTCCATTCTGAAATGCCGGACTCTGACATTTGTTTAGAAGCTTAAGGTACAGGATGGGTCTGACTCTGCCCAGGAAGCCACAACTTTGGCTACCCAAGTCACTGCAAAGGAGGGAAAAAGTGCATCAATCCCCTTTGAAGAGGAGGTGGAGAGGGACCGTCCAGCTCCCTGCAGCACCACTGTTCCAACAGTGGTGGTGCACACGGACGCCATGGGGGCACCAAGCATGAACTGGTTCAATCCGGAGCCAGTGGGTGGTGTATACTGTAGAGGAGGACCTAATCCTTTTTGTATTCACTTAGTGTCTGCCTCCTAGTGGCAGCAGCATACACCCACGGTCCTGTGTCCCCCAATGTGGCGTATAAGTATTTGATCCCTTGCTGATTTTGTAAGTTTGCCCACTGACAAAGACATGAACAGTCTATAATTTTAAGGGTAGGTTAATTTTAACATTGAGAGATAGAATATCAAAAATAAAATACAGAACATCACATTGTATAAATTATGTAAATGTATTTGCATTTTGCAGTGAGAAATAAGTATTTGATCCCTCTGGCAAACAAGACTTAATACTTGGTGGCAAAATCCTTGTTGGCAAGCACAGCAGTCAGACATTTTTTGTAGTTGATGATGAGGTTTGCGCACATGTGAGGAGGAATTTTGGTCCACTCCTCTTTGCAGATCATCTCTAAATTATTAAGATTTTGAGGTTATCGCTTGGCAACTCGGAGCTTCAACTCCCTCCATAAATTTTCTATGGGATTAATGTCTGGAGACTGGCTAGTCCACTAATGTGCTTCTTTTTGAGTCACTCTTTTGTTGCCTTTACTGTATGTTTTGGGTCACTGTCTTGCGGGAAGACCCAGCCATGACTCATTTTTAATGTCCCGGTGGAGGGAAGGCGGTAGTCACTCAGGATTTTATGGTTTATGGCTCCATCCATTCTCCCATTGATACGGTGAAGTAGTCATGTGCCCTTAGCAGAGAAATACCCCCAAATAATGTTTCCACCTCCATGCTTGACAATGGGGACGGTGTTCTTTGGTTCATAGGCAGCATTTCTCTTCCTCCAAACACGGCGAGCAGAGTTAATGCCAAAGAGCTCAATTTTTGTCTCATCTGACCACAGCACCTTCTCCCAATCACTCACAGAATCATCCAGGTGTTCATTGGCAAACTTCAGACATGTGCCTTCGTGAGCAGGGGGACCTGCAGGATATATAACCTTTACGACTTAATGCGTTACCAGTGGTTTTCATGGGGATTGTGGTCCCAGCTCCCTTGAAATCATTAACAAGTTCCCTCCCCGTGTAGTTTTAGGCTGATCTCTCAACTTCCTCATGATCAAGGATACTCCACGAGGTGAGATGTTGCATGGTGCCCCAGATCGATGTCGATTCACAGTCATTTTGTATTTCTTCCATTTTCTTACTATTGCACCAACAGTTGTCTCCTTTCCCAGTGTCTTACTTATGGTTTTGTAGCCCGTTCCAGCTTTGTGCAGGTCTATGATCTTGTCCCTGACATCCTTATAAAGCTCTTTGGTCTTGCCCATGTTGTAGAGGTTAGAGTCTGACTGGTTAATTGAGTTTGTGGACAGGAGTCTTTTATAAAAGGTGACTATGTAAGACAGCTGTCTTTAATGCAGGTAACGAATTGATTAGGAGCGTCTAGCTGGTTTGTATTAGCCAGAACTCTTAATGGTTGGTAGGGGATCAAATACTTATTTCGCACTACAAAATGCAAATAAATTTATGCAATGATTTTATTTTTGATATTCTATCTGTCAATGTTAAAATTAACCTGCCCCTAAAATTATAGACTGTTCAATATCTTTGTCAGTGGGCAAATTAACAAAATCAGCTTGGGATCAAATACTCACTGTATGCCAACGATAGCTATGGACTATTTAAAGGGTAACTAAACTTAAAAAAAAAAAATTGTATGTATCTGACCATTAAATATTCTCTACATAGATGGGTATTTTTGTCCTGAGACTTCCCCAATCAATCACATAAAAAAGTGCAAAAAGTGGTCAGCAGGCAAAGATCCTGCATATGTGTGCACACAGTGCTGCATGAGTACAGCAGAAAATCTATGGGTCCGCACATCGCTGTGTCCATACTTTGTTTAATCTTCTGAACAATAAGCAGGGGTCTCAGGACGGCGACTTCCACCACCAATCTAAAAGAGGATTTAGGAGGCTGCAACAAAAATCTATAAAGTTTACAACTTAAATTTAAAGTCGCTTATACATCAGCCTTTTAATTCCAAAATGCAAGATACACACTTAGTCAAAATTGTTGGTACCCCTCGTTTAATGACAGAAAAACCCACAAAGGTCACAGAAATAACTGGAATCTGACAAAAGTAATAGTAAATAAAAATCTATTAACCCCATCACCCCCAAGGGTGGTTTGCACGTTAATGACCGGGCCAATTTTTACAATTCTGACCACTGTCTCTTTATGAGGTTATAACTCTGGAACGCTTCAACGGATCTTCACGATTCTGAGATTGTTTTCTCGTGACATATTGTACTTCACGTTAGTGGTAAAATTTCTTCGATATAACTTGCGTTTATTTTGAATAAACGCAAATATGGCGAAAATTTTGAAAATTTTGCAATTTTCAAACTTTGAATTTTTATTCCCTTAAAACAGAGAAATATGTCACACAAAATAGTTAAGAAATAACATTTCCCACATGTCTACTTTACATCACCACAATTTTGGAACCAAAATTTTTTTTTGTTAGGAAATTATAAGGGATAAAAGTTGATCAGCGATTTCTCATTTTTACAACAAAATTTACATTTTTTTTAGGGACCACCTCATATTTGAAGTCACTTTGAGGGGTCTATATAGCAGAAAATACCAAAAGTGACACCATTCTAAAAACTGCACCCCTCAAGGTACTCAAAACCTACTTCAAAAAACTGAAATATTTAACTTTTTAGCCACAAAAATGATATATTACAAACTTTTTTTAAAAGGGTAAAGTTTGTTGTGCAATTTCTCCTGAGTACGCCAATACCCTATATGTGGGGAAAACGACTGTTTGGGCACACGGCAGAGCTCGTAAGGGAAGGAGCGCCGTTTGACTTTTCGGCCGGCGTCACACTATCGAGTTTGATGCGAGTTAGTCGCACGACTTTCTCGCATCAACACCCGGCACGGCCGCCCGCTCTCGGACCCGAGTGCGCGGCGGCATAGAAATACATGCAGCCGCACACTCGGGTCCGAGAGAGGGCGGCCATGCCGGGTATTGATGCGAGAAAGTCGTGCGACTAACTGCATCAAACTCGGCAGTGTGACGCCGGCCTTCAAACTAAAATTGGCTGGAATTGAGATTGGACGCCATGTCGCGTTTGGAGAGCCCCTGATGCGCCTAAACAGTGGAAACCCCCCACAAGTGACACCATTTTGGAAACTAGATCCCCTAAGGAACTTATCTAGATCTGTTGTGAGCACTTTGAACCCACAAGTGTTTCACAAAAGTTTATAATGCCTGGGTGTGAAAAAAAAAACAAAAAAAACAATTTTCCACAAAAATGTTTTAGTCCCAAATTTTTGATTTTTCCCAAGGAAATTGGACCCCAAAAGTTGTTGTCCAATTTTCCTGAGTACGCTGATACCCCATATGTGGGGGGAGAAACTGTTTGGGCGCGCGGTAGGGCTTGGAAAGGAAGTAGTAACGTTTTGGAATGCAGACGTTGATGGGGGTCATGTTCCGTTTGCAGTGCCCCAGATGAGCCTAAACAGTGGAAACCCCCCACAAGTGACCCCATTTTGGAAACTAGACCCCTAAGGAACTTATCTAGATCCTTGGTGAGCACTTTGAACCCAAAGTGCTTCACACAAGTTTATAATGCCCGGGCATGAAAATAAAAAATCCTATTTTTTTATCACAAAAATTATATTTTAGTCACTAATTTTTTATTTTCCCAAGGGTAACAGGAGAAATTGGACCACAAAAGTTGTTGTCCAACTTGTCCTGAGTACGCTGATACCCCATATGTGGGGGGATCCACTGTTTGGGCGCACGGCAGAGCTCGAAATGGAAGGAGCACCATTTGACTTTTTCCAACCAAAATTGGCTGGAATTGAGATTTTCACCCCAATTTTTATTTTCGCAAGGGTAACAAGACTCCAAAAGGTTTTGTGCAATTTGTCCTGAGTACACTGATACCCCATATGTGGGGGTAAACCACTGTTTGGGTGCATGGCAGAGTTTGGAAGGGAAGGAGCGCCGTTTGACTTTTTCAACGCAGAATTGGCTGGATGCCATGTCGTGTTTGGAGAGCTCCTGATCTGCCTAAACAGTGGAAGATCTGCCTAAACAGTGGAAACCCCCGACAATTGACACCATTTTGGAAACTAGACCCCTCAAGGAACTTATCTAGATGTGTGGTGAGTACTTTGAACCCCGAATGCTTCACAGAAGTTTATAACGTACAGCGTAAAAATAAAAAATCCTTTTTTTTTTTTTTTTACAAAAATTATTTTTTCGCCCCCAATATTTTATTTTCACAAGGGTAACAGGAGAAATTGGACCCCAAAAGTTGTTGTCCAATTTGTCCTGAGTATGCTTATACCCAATATGTGGGAGAAAACTACTGTATGGGCACACGTTGGGGCTCGGAAAGGAAGTAGTGACGTTTTGGATTGCAGACTTTAATGGAATGGTCTGGGGGCGTCATGTCGCATTTGTAGAGCCTCTGATGCGCCTAAACAGTGTAAACCCCCACAAGTGACCCCATTTTGGAAAATAGACCCCACAAGGAACTTATCTAGCTGTGTGGTGAGCACTATGAAGCCCCAAGTGCTTCACAGAAGTTTATAACGTACAGCCGTAAAAACAAAAAAAAAAAAATCATTTTTTTTTTTTTACAACAATATTTTCGCCCCGTTTTTTATTTTCCCAAGGGTAACAGAAGAAATATAGGACAAATTGAACAATAACTCTTGGGGTCCAGAGTACGCCGACACCCCATATGTGGGGGTAAACTACTGTTTGGGCGCATGGCAGCGCTCAGAAGTGAAGGAGCACAGTTTGACTTTTTCAACACAGAATTGGCTGGAATTGAGATCAGACGCCATGTCACATTTGGAGAACCTCTGATGTGCCTAAACAGCGGAAACCCCCCAATTCTAACTCCAACCCTAACCCCAACACACCCCTAACCCTAATCCCAACCCTAACCCTAACTTTAGCACCAACCCTAACTTTAGCCGCAACCCTAACCCTAACGGGAAAATGGAAATAATACATTTTTTTAATTTTATTATTTTTCCCTAACTAAGGGGGTGATAAAGGGGGATTTGATTTAATACTTATAGCGGGTTTTTATGATTGGCAGCTGTCACGCTAAAAGACGCTTTTTACTGCAAAAAATAGTTTTTGCATCACCACATTTTGAGAGCTATAATTTTTGCATATTTTGGCCCACAGAGTCATGTGGGGTCTTATTTTTTGCGGTACGAGTTGACGTTTTTATTGGTACCGTTTTTGAGCACGTGACATTTTTTGATCGCTTTTTATTTCGATTTTTGGGAGGTTAGAATGAACAAAAATCAGCAATTCATGAATTTCTTTTGGGAGAGGCGTTTATACCGTTCCGCGTGTGGTAAAATTGATAAAGCAGTTTTATTCTTCAGGTCAGTACGATTACGGCGATACCTCATTTATATCATTTTTTATGTTTTGGTGCTTTTATAGAATAAAAACAATTTTATATAAAAAATTATTATTTTTGCATCGTTTTACTCTGCGAGCTATAACTTTTTTATTTTTTCGCTGATGATGCTGTATGGCGGCTCGTTTTCTGCAGGACAAGATGACGTTTTCAGCGGTACCATGTTTACTTATATCGGTCTTTTTGATCGCGTGTTATTCCACATTTTGTTCGGCGGTATGATGATAAAGCATTGATTTTTTTGCTTTGTTTTTTTTTTTTTAAAGGGGTTCACTAAAGGGGTTAATTAGTGAGACAGCTTTATAGGGGGGGTCATTACGGACGCGGCGATACCAAATATGTGTACTTTTATGGTTTTGTTTTTTTTATTTACAGGAAAAAATGAATTTTTTGGGGGAATTTTTTTTTATTTATTTTGTAATTTTTTTTAAAACATGTTTATTTTTATTTTTTTCACTTTTTTACTTTGTCCCAGGGTGGGACATTACTGTAAAATGTCAGATCGCTGGTGTGACAGGGTGCACAGCACTCTGTCACACCAGCGATCGCTCTGGCACTGCTGCAGGCTTCTCAGTGCCTGCTCTCAGCAGGCACTGAGGAAGCCGCCTCCTTGCAGGACCCGGCGGACATCTTGGATCCGAGTCCTTGGAGGGAGGAAGGCCTCAGAACAGCGCGATCACAACGCGCTGTTCTGAGGGTCTCAGGGGAGCATGCAGGGAGCCCCCTCCCTGCGCGATGCTCCCCTGGTACACCGCGATCATGTTTGATCGCGGTGTGCCAGGGGTTAATGTGCCGGGAGCGGTCCGTGACCGCTCCTGACACAAGTCCCGGGTGTCAGCTGTGATAATCAGCTGACACCCGGCGGCGATTAGCTGCGCTCTCACCCGGGAGAGCAGCTGATCGCCTATGACGTACTATCCCGTCCATGGGCAGATTGGCCCTGGTTTCATGGATGGGATAGTACGTCTGATGTCAGAAAGGGGTTAAAATGAACAAATGAAAGTCAGACATTGCTTTTCAACCATGCTTCCACAGACTTTAAAAAATAAAACAAAACTCATGAAATAGGCCTGGACAGAAATGATGGTACCCCTGAAAATAATGTGACAAAAGGGACATGTTAAATTAAGGTGTGTCCACTAATTAGCATCACAAGTGTCTACAATCTTGGAATCAGTGAGTGGGCCTGTATAGAGGGCTACAGATAATCATTGTGCTGTTTGGTGTCATGGTGTGTATCACACTCAACATGGACCAGAGGAAGCAAGGAAAGAGTTGTCTCAGGAGATTAGAAAGAAAATTATAGACAAACATGTTAAAGGTAAAAGTTATAAGACCATCTCCAAGCAGCCTGATGTTCCTGTGACTTCAGTTGCACATATTATTCAGAAATGTAAGATCCATGGGACTGTAGGCCAACCACACTGGACGTGGCCGCAGGAGGAAAATTGGTGACAAATCAAAGAGAGGGATAATACGAATGGTAACAAAAGAGCCCAGAAAAACTTCTAAAGAGGTTAAAGGTGAACTTCAAGCTCAATGAACATCAGTGTCAGATCGCACCATCCATCGTTGTATGAGTGAAAGTGAACTTCATGGGAGACGACCAAGGAGGACACCATTGTTAAAAAATGTAAAAAAAAAGATCATAAAAAAGCCAGACTGGAATTTGCCAAACTACATGTTGATAAGCCACAACGCTTCTGGGAGAATGTCCTATGGACAGATGAGACAAGAATTGAACTTTTTGGCAAGGCACATCAGCTCTATCTTCACAGACAGAAAAACGAAGCATATAAGAAAAGAACACTGTCCCTACTGTGAAACATGGGGGAGGCCCGTATGTTCTGGGGCTGCTTTGCTGCATCTGGCACAGAGTGTCTAGAATCTGTGCAGGGTACAATAAAATCTCAAGACTATCAAGGAATTCTAGAGAGAAATGTGCTGCCCAGTGTCCGAAAGCTTGGTCTCAGTCGCAGGTCATGGGTCTCGCAAGAGGATAATGACCCAAAACACACAGCTAAAAAACACCCAAGAATGGCTAAGAGGAAAACATTGAACTATTCTGAAGTGGCCTTCTATTAGCCCTGACCTAAATCCTATTGAGCATCTTTGGAAAGAGCTGAAACATGCAGTCTGGAAAAGGCAACTTTTGAAATACGAGACAACTGGAGCAGTTTGCTCTTGAGGAGTGGGCCAAAACATCCTGTTGAGAGGTGCAGAAGTCTCATTGACAGTTACAGGAATCGTTTGCAGTGATTGCCTCAAAAGGTTGTGCAACAAAATATTAAGTTAAGGGTAGCATCATTTATGTCCAGGCCTATTTCATGAGGTTTTTTTTTTAATTATGTGGAAGCATGGTTGAAAAGCAATGTTGACTTTCATTTGTTCATTTTCATAGATTTTTTATTTATTATTACTTTTGTCAGATTCAAGTTATTTCTGTGACCATTGTGGGTTTTTCTGTCATTAAACGAGGGGTACCAACAATTTTGACCACGTGTGTAGCATAGAAAAAAAAATATCACACCTTTCTTGTTTGTGGTGAAGTACTTTGAATCTGTCATTTTGCACGTTCTCTTCAGGCACCTACAGAAAAACAGACAGAACTTAAATTAATATAACATAGTAGAGATTACATCCCATCAGTTACATATGCCATCTAAACTTCCTACAATATCAAGTAGAAAAATGTAAAATATTTCTTATGCACAAATCAGAGATGTCAATCATCCAGGTTCAGGCTTGGAGATTTTCAATTTCTTCCAAGAAAACAAGGCTTAGGCTACTTTCACACATGAGGTTTTTTCCTTCAGGCATGATCCGGCTATTTTTTTAAAAACCAGATCCGGCATAATCTACCGCCGGATCCGTTTTTTCATTAACTTATATTAGCGCCGGATCGCGCCGCATGTCCTCGCGTTTCGTCAGTTTTTTGCCGGATCCGGCTAAAATTTCATTCCGGCGTCTGGAAAAAAGTCTTCACTAACGTTTTTTGTCTGCAGCGAAAAACGGGACAGCGCCGGATGCAGCGCTTCCGTTTTTTTTTTTCAAAAAACAGGAATTGTTGAAATTCAATAAATAACTATATTTACATAATATTGCTAAAAAACATAAAAACAATAAATGATTCAACAAATCCTGAATAATGGATGGCAGACCATCCGGATAAATATAAAAGAACACGGTGCACCGGATATGGATAGGGGAGGAAACAGACCGGACTGGTGAAATAAGAAAATGAAAATAAAAAGTGCAACGCATGCAATGGGTAAAAGAGTAAATCTTAATTCGGCAAATATGCACAAACATAATATAAAAACTACCAATTATAAAACACCAAGGACATCCAATAAATAGCCCAGATGAAATCAGGCTCACATTAATTAACCAGGTGGTAATTAATATGAGCCTGATTTCATTTGGGCTATTATTGATGTCCTGTTTATAATTGGTAGTTTTAATATTCTTTGTGCATATTTGCGATTAGATTTACTTTCCCATTGCATGCTTGCACTTTTTATTTTCATTTTTTATTTCACAGTCCGTCTGTCTCCTATCCATATCCGGTGCACCGTGTTCTTTTATATTTATCCGGATGGTCTGCCATCCATTATTCAGGATTTTTGAATCATTTATTGTTTAATATTTTTTTAGCAATATTATGTAAATAAGTTATTTTGAATTTCAACAATTCCTGTTTTATTGTTCTCTTGATGTGTTCTGCACAGGTTGTTCTTCGTGGTTCACTTGGACATGATTTTAAGACCAGGGAGGCATCTGGCTGGGCAAGTTAATGATGTATTCGGCAATATTGGCATTAGTAGCAATACTAATATTGCACAGAACAATGACTCTCTTTAAGTCTATTAAAAAATTGCTATTTAAATGAACTCGCATCTGGTGGACGAAAGCGTTCCTACAGAATTATATTGAGAAAAAGCTCATTCCAAGGGGTCTAAGAATAAGGGTCACACCTGCGTTTGTGATCCATGATGACGATTTTGTTAACCAGTGGGAAGGCACTTGCAATGAGACATCATGGAAACTCATGGAGCTCCTAGTTGGACTTAACACCAAGTCCATCAATGAAGTAGATAAGAAATTAGAAGAATTATTTGATCAAGCCAAAAGTAATTTATCCTCTGACCAATTTAAGAGCCTCAATGAGGTTCTAGATAAGGATTTAGAACTGTTGGTGAAGGATATTCAAAAGAAGCACACCAATAAACTCTCCAGGGATCAGAATGACCGTACCCTTGGCAGAATCTATAGATGGAGAAGACAGTCACCGACTAACCTAGAGGGGTCTCCAGCAAGGTCTTCTCATCTATCCGTTAGTGATGTTTCCCTAGCTTCCTCTTCCGTCTCTGTGTCCTCAATTAACACTCCAAAAAGGAAAAGGAATCTACGTTTCCTTCCCAACATGCGCCATTGCTCTCGTGATTATGGCAATCAATTGAAGGTAATTAATCTTAGTACCCATGTATTTTCATCTACGGAAATTGAGATTCTTACTAAGGGATTCATGTTTTGTCCAACTGCTTCCTTTGATTGCTTCACTGCAGTCAAAGACCTCCATTTGTTTGCCAGAAAGCTATTATTCAAGTGCATGTTTCATGATAAGAATATTTATGATTCCTTCCACACAGAGACGGAACAGGAGGCGTTAGCCAATTTGGAACAGCTGGCAAGGGAGCATAATGCAGTGATTGAAGGTGAGGTTCTGGATATTATTAAGAAAAAATCTATGAAATTCCCCCCACTGTCGCCATGTTCAGCCATTGACATTTTTGTCAAAACAGTTAGCAGTGAATTCACTAATATTCCAGTTCACCCATACTCTTATAATCTAAGTAAGGAAGAAAAAAAGAGCCTCCAGAGATTGATGGATCTACAGGACGTTGTGGTGAAACCAGCAGATAAGGGTGGGAATGTGGTGGTGTGGCCAAAGGACCTCTATGAATCGGAAGCCCTCCGTCAGTTAATGTTGAGTGGTATAAAAAAATTGACGTTTAATCCCTTGTCAAAATTTCAAACGCAGCTCAACGATTTGTTATGGGAGGCGAATGATGAGGAATTATCACTCATGATCTCCTGTTGGCCCTTCAAGTGAAGGAACCCACCATTCCCACCCTGTATCTGCTTCCTAAGATCCACAAAAGCCAGGAGGCCCCTCCTGAGAGACCCATCATCTCGGGATGGGGGAACTATTTGGAGAACGTCAATAAATATATTGATTCAGTGTTACAGCCATTTGTGACAGCTCTCTCGTCATATACGAGGGACACCAATGATTTTCTCAAAAAAAAAAAAAAAAATCGATGGCATGCATGTTGATCAGGATTGTGTATTAGTAACTTGTGACGCTGAGTCTTTATACACGAACATAAGACACACCGATGGACTTGCCGCAGTTACATATTTTTTACAATTTTCCTCATTTTCACGAGTATATTATTTTCTTTACCAGTTTATTGGAGTTTTCTCTATCTCACAATTTTTTACTTTTGGGGGGGTCCTTCTTCAAGTCCAGGGAACAGCGATGGGTGCCTCGTTTGCCCCGTCGTACGCCAACCTGTTCCTTGGACTTTGGGAGAGGGACCTCTTTGCATCTGAACACATGGGATCTATGGAGCGTGTCCCCTTTTGGACACGCTACATAGACTATGTATTTTTTATTTGGCAAGATTCCATCGAGGCATTGTCTAAGTTCATCACAAGTTTAAACTCCAAGCAAATCAACATGCACTTTACGTATTGTCAACATAAGAGCACCATCGAATTCTTGGATGTTCCGGTTGTGAGGGACGCAAATGGCTGTCTCCAAACTGACCTTTTTAGGAAACACACTGCTGTGAATGCCCTGGTGCATGCGTCATCATCTCATCTTGATTAATTCTGTCCCTATAGGACAGTTTTTACGACTTAGGCGGATCTGTTCAATGGAAGAAGACTTTTTTTAGACAGGCGGAGCTACTTAAAAAAAAAAACTTGGAATGAGGATTTAGCAACAGATCCATCAAAAGGGCCTTTAACAGGGCCAGACATAGTACTCGTCATGATGCTCTGTATATGAATCAACCGCGTAGAGGAACTAATGTGGTTCGTTTCATCACGCAATTCAATGGCCATAATGACCGGTTGAGATCTTGTCTAAACAAACATTGGCAAATATTGATGTCGGACCCAATTTTGTCTAAGTATGTAGGTGATAGACCACATATGACGTTCAGGAGATCGTCCAATTTGAGTGATAGATTGGTCAGGAGTCACTATACTAGTGTATCCCGGACCAAGCTTTCATCTACTTATGGATGTAAACCATGTGGTTCTTGCGTGGCATGTTCTAATTTCATAAGGGCACAGAGTTTTACCAATTTTAACAAATCTCGCCAGTTTAGCATAAAGCGTAATATCTCCTGCACGTCTACCGCCGTTATTTATCTTGCGACTTGTCCATGCGATTTAATGTATGTTGGTCTTACCACTAGACAGTTAAAAGTGAGGGTGCATGAGCATGTACTGGGTATTAAGGCAGCGGCAGAAGTGGAGGATATTTCCTCCTTGAAAACTATCCTGAGACACTTCAAATTACATCACAACTGTGATTCCACCAAGTTGAAGGTCTCGGGATTTACATGTTAGTTGCCAATAGTAGGGGTGGCAATGTTAGCAAGCGCTTAGCCCAACTTGAGGCCAAGTGGATCTGGACCCTTAACACGGTCTCTCCACTTGGCCTCAATTAGAGTCTTTCATTTATACCTTTTTTGTAATTTTTCTTGTTTTTTATTTATTAATTTTATTTTTTAGTATTGTGTTCATAGTGTTTTTGTGTTATTTATTCATTTTATTTTATACTTCCAGCTCCTTTGGATCTATTCTGTATTTGTGCTGTATTCATGCGGAGACTGGATTGAAACATGAACCCTGCCTAGTCAAGATACTATCTATCAACTTTTATTGATTTACTTGGCTCATTTTAATGGATATTCCCAGTGTGGGCTGGATGCCTTGGCAATATTTTTGCATAAGCATTGATACACTGTAAGAATTAGGTATATGTGTGATATGTAAACTGTGAATTATGTATATTTGCATTATATGTATTGCAAGTTGATGCTTTTATATATGTTTGGATATATCTCTATTGATAGTATGTTATACCTATATATATTTTTTGAGATTTTGGACATATATCTCCTTTTGCGCCTGTACATTGATTTGTTTTGCGACATGGGGATATTGGTATAACGCTATGTATATGCTTACATCAATCACACAGTGGGAGTTAATTAACATCCTGAGGTGTTGCACCCACATACTTTATGGGCAAGGTATTTGCTGCTGACTCTGAGCTATGAGGGATACTGGGATGTCTGCAGCAACACATTTGCAGTCGGGGATATTGTTTCCTGTCAGCAGCTCTCTCCCAGGTTGGTGATGTGCGCATGTTCGCAGGGCTGGACTGCATCGTCGCATTGCGACGGCGTCTTCACGTGATCTAACAGTCCGGGTTCCCCGGATGTGTTGGGTCATGTGACGCCATTCTCCATGAGGACTTCCGGTTCATGCCGGCTGCGAATGCGCTAATGTATCACTGGCTGGGCGATTACCTTTTCCACTATAAATTGACTGCGGTCACAATACTCCACATTCCCTGACGAAGGAATCAATTTCCGAAACGCGCATCGGGGCACGTTCTCCAGGCTGTCCATATCGCCCAGTGGCTCCCAGGTAGCTTATTTTATGTTCACTATTTTCATTGCATTTTTTTGCTGATTTTTCTACAGCACCCCACATCATTGTTACTTAATTTTTGTTCTTGGTTGTGTGGTTGGTGATTTTTCTTATCACAGGGTTATGTAGTTTCCAGTGGTTGTACACTTTATTATATGCACTCTTTTTATATTGTTTAGCACTGGATGCTTGTATATTGATTATATATATTTTTTGTGTTAAGTAGTCGACACTATTAGCACTATAAACATTGTTTCTGTTGTATTGGCACATGTGATTTAATGTTAATGCACGTGTAATATTTGGGGTCTGTAGTCACTGTCTTATTTACCACCTGGTTAATTAATGTGAGCCTGATTTCATCTGGGCTATTTATTGGATGTCCTTGGTGTTTTATAATTGGTAGTTTTAGGCTAAGTTCACACGTTGCGGAATTGCCGCGGAAATTTCCGCGGCAATCCCGCACTTCTCTGCCACGGGAAATATGCATTTTTTTTGTATGCGTATTCCCGCCAGAAACTAGCGTTTTGCAAGCGTAATTAGCTTGCAGAATGCTAGCGTTTTCCTAGCGATCTGCTAGCATCGCTTGGAAAACTGATTGACAGGTTGGTCACACGAATCAAACATAGTGTTTGACACGTGTGACCAACTTTTTACTATTGATGCCGCTATCATCAAGTGAAAAAGATCTAATGTAAAAATAATAAAAAAATAATAAATATGATATTCTCACCTTCCGGCGGCCCCCGCAGCTTTCCCGCCTCTCAGCGACGCTCCCGGCCAATCCCGGTCCCAGGCGTCCTTTGCGACAGACCCCAGATGACGTAGCATCATGCGAGACCGCTACGTCATCTGGGTGATTCTCGCAAAGGACTCCTGGGAACGGTAGCGTCGCTGAGAGGCGGGAAGGCTGCGGGGGCCGCCGGAAGGTGAGAATATCATTATTTTTTATTTTAATTATTGTTTTACCAGGGATATGGTACCCAGGGCCTGGAGGAGAGTCTCCTCTCCTCCAGACCTGGGTACCATCGCACATGAACCGCTTACATTCCGCATAGCCACATGCGGAAAGTAAGCGGTTCATATTCATTCCTATGGCGGCGATTCCGCTGAGATTACGCAAAATTAATGAACATGTTGCTATTTTTTCCGCGAAGCGGTTTTTTTTGCGGAAAAAAACGCAACATGTGGCCAAAACATGCAGAATCCATTAACATGTATAGGATGCTTAATGCTTGCGTTTTTACAGGGAAAATCGCGGAAAAAACGCGAAAAAAAACGCAAATATTCCTGAACGTGTGAACTTAGCCTTAATATTCTGTTTGTGCATATTTGCTGAATAAAGATTTACTCTTTTACCCATTGCATGCGTTGCACATTTTATTTTCATTTTCTTATTTCACCAGTCCGGTCTGTTTCCTCCCCTATCCATATCCGATGCACCGTGTTCTTTTACGTTTTTTTTTTTTCTAGAATTGAAGTCTATGGGCGCCGGAATGCGGCGGATCCGGAAAAAGATGGATCCGGTTTTTAAGTCTGAGCATG
This sequence comes from Oophaga sylvatica, assembly GCA_033576555.1. Classification (NCBI taxonomy): domain Eukaryota; kingdom Metazoa; phylum Chordata; class Amphibia; order Anura; family Dendrobatidae; genus Oophaga; species Oophaga sylvatica. The sequence continues at coordinate 282,792,633 of JARQOD010000002.1, read as the reverse complement.
CTCAGATCCAATTGGCCAGCCCCCAGGAAACAGATCGTTTGGGAACCAACCATAGGCATTTTTAAAAACCGGATCCGTCGCAAAACGGATAAAAAAAACGGACGAAACGGATGGAAAACTCATGAAACGGAGGCGTTTTTTGCCGGATCCGCTAGACCAGTGTTTCTCAACTCCAGTCCTCAGGACCCACCAACAGGTCATGTTTTCAGGATTTCCTTAGTATTGCGCAGGTGATAATTTTATAACCTGCTCAAGCATTAATTCCATCACCTTTGCAATACTAAGGAAATCCTGAAAACATGACTTGTTGGTGGGTCCTGAGGACTGGAGTTGAGAATCACTGCGCTAGACGGATCCAGCGGAAAAACTGATCAGTTTCATCAGTTTTCCATCCGTTTTCGGCGGATCGGTCGCGATGCTGGATCTAGCGTGGTGGAAAAAACCTGATATGTGAAAGAAGCCTTAGGGTCTAGGAGCTGTACTACATCCCCCCATTATTTGTCTCGGAATTTCAACCAACATCCCCCCATGCAAGGTGAAATGCCGAGACACAAAGAAAACCCTATATTAAGGGTCCCAATCTAACCTAAGATGCGGTGCGAAACTGGCGAAATAAGATTAAAATAGATAAATCTCCGGGTACAGATGGCATACACCCACGGGTACTAAGTAATGTAATAGACAAACCATTATTTCTTATATTTAGAGATTCTATAGCGACGGGGTCTGTTTCACAGAACTGGCGCACAACAAATGTGGTACCAATATGCAAAAATGGCTCTAAAAGTTAACCTGGAAACTATAGGCCAGTAAGTCTAACCTCTATTGTTGGTAAAATATTTGAAGGGTTTCTGAGGGATGTTATTCTGGATTATCTCAATGAGAATAACTGTTTAACTCCATATCAGCATGAGTTTATGAGAAATCGCTCCTGTCAAACCAATCACTTTTTATGATGAGGTGAGCTATAGGCTGGACCAAGGTGAGTCAATGGACGTGGTATATCTTGATTTTTCCAAAGCGTTTGATATCGTGCCACACAAGAGGTTGGTACACAAAATGAGAATGCTGGGTCTGGGGGAAAACGTGTGTAAATGGGTAAGTAACTGGCTAAGTGATAAAAAGCAGAGGGTGGTTATAAATGGTATATTCTCTAACTGGGTCGCTGTGACCAGCGGTGTACCACAGGGGTCGGTGTTGGGACCTAGGTAGGTTTACACAGTAAAATATCGATATTTGCAGGTGATACAAAACTACGTAAAGCAGTCAATACAAGAGAAGATAGTACTCTGCTACAGATGGATCTGTATAAGTTGGAAACTTGGGCCGAAAGGTGGAAGATGCGATTTAACAATGATAAATGTAAGGTTATACACATGGGAAGAAGGAATCAATATCACCATTACACACTGAACGGGAAACCACTGGGTAAATCTGACATGGAGAAGGACTTGGGGATCCTAGTTAATGATAAGCTTACCTGGAGCAGCCAAAGCCAGGCAGAGGCTGCAAAGGCAAACAGGATCATGGGGTGCATTAAAAGAGGTCTGGTTTCATATGATGAGAGCATTATACTGCCTCTGTACAAATCCTTGGTTAGACCGCACATGGCGTACTGTGTACAGTTTTGGGCACCGGTGCTCAGGAAGGATGTATTGGAACTAGAGCGAGTACAAAGGAGGGCAACAAAATTAGTAAAAGAGATGGGGGAACTACAATACCCAGAGAAACTAGCAAAATTAGGATTATTTAGTCTAGAAAAAAGACGACTGAGGGGCGATCTAATAATCATGTATAAGTATATAAGGGGACAATACAAATATCTCTCCGAGGAACTGTTTATACCAAGGAAGGCGACGGTCACAAGGGGGAATTCTCTGCGTCTGGAGGAGAGAAGGTTTTTCCACCAACATAGAAGAGGATTCTTTACTGTTAGGGCAGTGAGAATCTGGATTTCCTTGCCTGAGATGGTGATGGCGAACTCAGGGGTTCAAGAGAGGCCTGGATGTCTTCCTAGAGCATAACAATATTGTATATTACAGTTATTAGGTTCTTTAGAAGGACGTAGATCTGGGGATTTATTCTGACGGAATATAGGCTGAACTGGATGGACAAATGTCTTTTTTCAGCCTTGCTAACTATGTTACTATCCATCAATCATCAAACCAATTAGGCCTAATGTTTTGCCATTTACCTAAAAGTAAAGTGCCAGAATTCATGCTTGCTCCCATTGTAGCTCTGATGGGAGAAGATGCATGCATCTCCTGATTCGGCGTACTATGGATAGTACTGTTCTGGAACGTGGACGCTTGCGCCATCTGGCTACACTAGGACACCATGCGGGCACTCGATATACTACTTATTTGGATAACAAGGACAAATTCTAGGGTTATAGGAATTATGGCATAAAAGATGTACTACTATATGCCTTATATGCTAGAGATATAAAGGACACTTAGTGCAAGTAGATTGCGAAAGTCAATTAAGCCGCTAAAACAACATGTCACAGAAACACAAAATGTGATACTATGCCTTGTACCCAGCTATTTCTTTTTCTAGAAGTTATTGGGCAATACATGATGCAGTAAGAGTAGAAAACATTTGAATCACATTGCTGAAGAAATGGGGCCAGCATGCAAAGCATGAAAACCACGGCTAATGACCAAGTTTCCCATTTCAATAGCAGCACAATAGAGGCTGTGTCTAGTAGGTGACACCACAAGATCGCTGCACTTTTAATGGCGTGTATCAGTGCTCTGCCAGAAAGAGAAAAATGGGAGCTGGAACTCAGCACAAGACTGTGGAGGGCAAGTATTTATCCATGCTGAAACTTCATCAAAATGCAAAGTGTGAACAGAAATGGAAAATGTTTGTGTCTATGGAGGAAGTAGTCTATGGTGACCACTCAAAAAACATCAAAATGTCTGTACTGCTCTGTACACAGCTTTATGGACGTGGACAGCAGCACAGGTGCTCTCTGTGCTTCATATTGCAGTCCTAGACAATGTGTGCCTAGATATGGTATATGGATGTTTTCCATCACTTTGCATTCTGTGTGTCCGCTTTGACAATTAATGTCAATGCAAAAAAAAAAAAAAAAAAATTGATGGGGGAAAACACAACACGGACGGCACTTGTGTTTGGTCCATTTACTCGTAGACACATTCATTCATTGAGAGAGATCTGTCTGGAACAGGATCAGAGTACTCCAAAGTAGGGCACTAGATTTGAAACCTCTCTCTCAGCTCTAATTCTATTTTCTCTAATAACCCCTCACAACAGCACACAGAAGAAATACCCAAGAGTAATTTTAGGGAGGGATAATAGCCTGGAGGACTTTGCTCACAAAGTCTTTAATAGACATTAAGTTTAGTCTATAATGTCTGGAGAATGTATGGACCGAAGACCAGGTAGCAGCTCTGCATATCTGATCGATGGACGATCTGGCTTTCTCAACCCATGAGACCGATACCGCTCTGGTAGAGTGAGCCGTTAACTTCTTCGGAGGCGAAATGCTCTGGATCTGGTATGCCTCAGTGATTGCTCTCTTGATCAAGTTGGCAATTGTGGATCTGGAGGGTTTCTTCCCCTTATTCTGACCCTGAAGACGGATAAACAGATACTGGCCCTTCCTACACTTCTCCATTTCCTGGAGATACTGAAGAACTGTTTTCCGTATGTCCAAAGTGTGGAACTCCTTTTCTTTTTCATTCGTTGGATTTGGATAGAAGGAGGGAAGGATTATGTCCTGAGACGTGTGGAACTCTGAAACCACCTTAGGTAGTAACAATGGGTCTAGTCGAAGAATTAGTCTGTCCTCCAGGACTCTCATGTAGGGCTTGTTAATTGAGAGAGCCTGTAATTCACCCACTCTCCTGGTTGTAGTTATGGCTACAAGAAAAGCTGTTTTCTAGGAACATCTGTCCAAATCTATAGATAAGGGCTCAAAGGGTGGTAGTGTGAGCCCTTTAAGGACAATACTGAGATCCCCCCAGGTAGTAGATTCCTAAAGGGTATGCCACACTAAACAATATCGCTAACGGGATCGCTAAAAAACGTCACTATTTAGCGATCCCGTTAGCGATGTTGTTCAGTGCGGCAGCTTCCAGCGACGAGCTTCCTGCTGTGATCTCGCTCGTCGCTGGAATCGTTCCGGACCCTATTTCATCGCTGGCGCTCCCGCTGGGTAAGTATCTAATCGCTGTGTGGCACCTTTTCTTAGCGATTTAGCGGTACTTTTGTACCGCTAAAGTCGTTAAGAAGATCGCTAACGGCGATAGCGTCGTTAACTATATCGCTAAATGTGACTGCATTTAGCGATATAGAAACAATCCCGCTAGCGATCTCATTAGTATGCAACGCTAACGAGATCGCTAGCGGGATAGCTTAGTGTGGCAGTACCTTAACTCTAGGACGTAGGCAAGATGCTGTTATAAATCTCTTTACCCAGGGGTGGTAGGCTAGGGTCTGGTCGAAATAAGAATTTAGAGCCGCCACCTAGACCTCGAGGGTACTAGGATTAAAACCTTTCTCTAAACCTTCTTGGAAATCCAGTATCCGTGCGATATTTGGTTGACGCAAGTCTTTGTTCAGGTGCACTCCATGGGATGAAGGTCTTCCATATCTTCTGATATATGGCTTTAGTCACTGGTTTCCTACTTCTCTGCAGCGTTCTAATAACCATCTGAAAGACCCAAGATTGAGAATTCAGAAGCCAGGCAGTCAGGTGTAGCTTCTTGGGATTCAGATGATGAATTGGTCCCTGGTGAAAGAGGTCTCTGATTGGGAAAGCGTTACGGGCCCGTGTATACTTAAGTTGGTTAGAGTACTGAACCAGCTTCTTTTGGTCCAGAACGGTGCCACTAGAATCACTTTGGAAATTGTGCCACCTTCGCGTTCTGACCACTTGCGAAGAGGTCTACTTACCTATTTCCGGAAGACCCCACCTTGTGGTTAATATCTGATAGAACTCTGGATGAATCCTTGCTCTGCAGAGGAAGTCAGTCTGTACGTTGATTGACCCCTTAATGTGAAGAGCAGACAAGGAGAGGAGATCTTCAGCACAGGAAAATATTCTTGCTGAAATAGATTTCAGATTCTCATGTCTCGTGCTCCCTTGGTGACAAAGGTGGGCTACTGTTGTCATGTTGTCACATGGGTATACTGAACTAGAGATATTGCGGATCTGAGCACCTCCTCTACCACCTTTAGATCCCTGAAGTTTGAGGATTGTTGGCTGACTTTGTCTGACCAGAGTACTTGGAATACGTCCAAGGAAACCATAGCTCCCCATCTCTTTCTGCTTGCGTCTACCACTCCAGGATCTCAACCAGAGTGCCGTCTTACAGAGTTCGAAAAGCCTGATGACCTTGCTGCAACTCTTACGGATTCTGCTGAGGCGTCTGCCAGGAACCCTGTTCCTTTATGGAGGAGAGGTAGAGAAGCCAGAATGTCCTCCCTAGGAGTACCTGTAGACGGGTGTTCGTCCAGCTCTCCAAGCCAACAGTACATAGAGGGAGCCAAACAGGTAGGGACGGCGTTGGTATTTAGTAAAGTCGCTGAGGTCTCCCAGGATTTTCTTTAGTAGTGAGGAATCCTTAATCCCCATAGTGGTAATTTGCAATGCATTCCAGCGTGGAATGAAAGGACCTTGAGAACCATGTCGTCATACAGAGACCAGCATCTGAGGTCACTTCCGGCCTCCTGCATTACAGACCTATTTGCGCACTCCAGTGCGATGCATCGCTTCTCTGGCAACCGAGGGGGTGGGGGTTGAAAGCTCAGAGAGGCCTCCAGCAAGAGGAAACCCTCAGACCTTGCCAGGAGGTGCGAACTGGAAGGGAGCCCCGAGTCCTTCTCGGAGGCGGTAGCAGCATCTGGGTAGGAGAGGTAAGCCTGTCGGTCCCCTGCTGCCCAGCTATGCATATTTTTCCTCAGGTGTCTGCCACCGCCACAGCACACCGTCGGATGACCTCATCATCATCACTGACAGGAAAAAACACTGACGGGAGGATGTTGGAGGGGCCAAGTAACGGACTGGGTGGTGGAACCACTGTGCCAAAGCCCAAATAAGACCCGGAGGGCGTGACTAGGAGCCTCACCCAATCTGACCACGGACACGCAGCAGCTAACGACACCGCAGTCCGTGGAGAGACGGGGAGGTGATCCAGGTGCTATTCCAGGACTGACCTTGGGTAGATGGCGGCTAACCCCTAGGAGTGAAAGCTGGAATGGCCCGGGGAAATGTCCAACAGATGCAACAGGAGGAGAAGATGACAGGAACCGCAGGTGCAGACAGGACAGATGAGCACTGGCGGGTGCAGCCGGCTCGGATACAAGTAAAGGGACCTGAGAACTGACAAGCGTGTTAGGAACAAACTCACAACATTGCACAGGCACCTCCATGTTGGAGGAGGCCGTTTAAATAGAAAGAGACCTCCAGCATTGGCTGGGGACACTTTAGAGGAACGCGCGTGGTTCCTTTAAGAAAGATGAAGGGTGCACGCGGTCTAAGCACAGTGCTTGGAGACCTGCTAGGAGTGCGTGCACCAGCAGACCCGGAAGGGGCAGGACAGGATCCTTGGCGGTGAGTACACTGATGTCTCTGCAGGCAGAGATGCAGGAGCTACAGGCCATTTGACCCCTTTTGTGTTTCCTGTCCCTATTAGGAAAGGGGTAACGTCCTCCGGTGTGCTGTCGTGGGGGATTATTAGAGAAAACTTTTACATACAGAACAGGATTGGAGTCGCGGGAATCAATTCACAGGACCTGGTCCAAATGGGGCTTGTCAGTAATCTGTGGCAGCTAGATGTGAGAACCAGCTCTCAACTGACAGCATCCGTGACTCGTCTTTTGATTAGCCATCCTGGCAGTCCAGCTAATCAAAAGAGGAACGAAGAATGATGTCATGTAGGCAGCAGTTCTCAGGGCCTCCCACATATTCATGTGGTCGAGGACCAGGTCCTGCCAATCGGTTCACACCAACACTATTCAGGATAGCTTGCTCTACCACACGGCTATAAAGAAAATATTATGCCTAGTAAATGATGCCACTAAATAAACAGGGGAGAGGTGGAAGACAAGATTAAAATATTGTCTCCTGCAGTGTAGCTGCAAACGTATAGCACCTCCTATAGACAGAGTGGGAGTAAACACTAATAAATGATCCCTGCAGTGTATGCTGTGATGTATAGCGCCTCCTATAGACACAGTGGGAGTAGAGACTAATATATGATCCCTCCAGTGCATGGTGTGACGTATAGCGCCTCCTATAGACTCAGTGGGAGTAGAGACTAATATATGATCCCTGCAGTGTATGCGGTGACGTATATCGCCTCCTATAGACACAGTGGGAGTAGACACTAATATATGATCCCTGCAGTGTATGCGGTGACGTATAGCGCCTCCTATAGACACAGTGGGAGTAGACACTAATATATGATCCCTGCAGTTTATGCTGTGACGTATAGCACCTCCTATAGACACAGTGGGAGTAGACACTAATATATGATCCCTGCAGTGTATGCTGTGACGTATAGCGCCTCCTATAGACCAGTGGGAGTAGACATAATATATGATTCCTCCAGTGTATGCTGTGACGTATAGCACCTCCTATAGACACAGTGGGAGTAGACACTAATATATGATCCTGCAGTGTATGCTGTGACGTATAGCGCCTCCTATAGACTCAGTGGGTGTAGACACTTAATATATGATTCCTCCAGTGTATGCTGTGACGTATAGCGCCTCCTATAGACAGAGTGGGAGTAGACACTAATATATGATCCCGCAGTGTATGCTGTGACGTATAGCGCCTCCTATAGACTCAGTGGGAGTAGACAGTAATATATGATCCCTGCAGTGTATGCTGTGATGTATAGCGCCTCTATAGACTCAGTGGGAGTAGACATAATATATGATCCATGCAGTGTATGCTGTGACGTATAGCGCCTCCTATAGACTCAGTGGGAGTAGACAGTAATATATGATCCCTGCAGTGTATGCTGTGATGTATAGCGCCTCCTATAGACTCAGTGGGAGTAGACAGTAATATATGATCCTGCAGTGTATGCTGTGATGTATAGCGCCTCCTATAGACTAGTGGGAGTAGACATAATATATGATCCTGCAGTGTATGCTGTGACGTATAGCGCCTCCTATAGACTCAGTGGGAGTAGACAGTAATATATGATCCCTGCAGTGTATGCTGTGATGTATAGCGCCTCCTATAGACTCAGTGGGAGTAGACAGTAATATATGATCCATGCAGTGTATGCTGTGACGTATAGCGCCTCCTATAGACTCAGTGGGAGTAGACAGTAATATATGATCCCTGCAGTGTATGCTGTGATGTATAGCGCCTCCTATAGACTCAGTGGGAGTAGACATAATATATGATCCCTGCAGTGTATGCTGTGACGTATAGCGCCTCCTATAGACAGTGGGAGTAGACAGCTAATATATGATCCCTGCAGTGTATGCTGTGAGTATAGCGCCTCCTATAGACTCAGTGGGAGTAGACAGTAATATATGATCCTGCAGTGTATGCTGTGACGTATAGCGCCTCCTATAGACTCAGTGGGAGTAGACAGTAATATATGATCCTGCAGTGTATGCTGTGACGTATAGCGCCTCCTATAGACTCAGTGGGAGTAGACAGTAATATATGATCCATGCAGTGTATGCTGTGACGTATAGCGCCTCCTATAGACTCAGTGGGAGTAGACAGTAATATATGATCCCTGCAGTGTATGCTGTGATGTATAGCGCCTCCTATAGACTCAGTGGGAGTAGACAGTAATATATGATCCATGCAGTGTATGCTGTGACGTATAGCGCCTCCTATAGACTCAGTGGGAGTAGACAGTAATATATGATCCCTGCAGTGTATGCTGTGATGTATAGCGCCTCCTATAGACTCAGTGGGAGTAGACAGTAATATATGATCCATGCAGTGTATGCTGTGACGTATAGCGCCTCCTATAGACTCAGTGGGAGTAGACAGTAATATATGATCCATGCAGTGTATGCTGTGACGTATAGCGCCTCCTATAGACTCAGTGGGAGTAGACAGTAATATATGATCCCTGCAGTGTATGCTGTGATGTATAGCGCCTCCTATAGACTCAGTGGGAGTAGACAGTAATATATGATCCATGCAGTGTATGCTGTGACGAATAGCGCCTCCTATAGACTCAGTGGGAGTAGACACTAATATATGATCCCTGCAGTGTATGCTGTGACGTATAGCGCCTCCTATAGACTCAGTGGGAGTAGACAGTAATATATGATCCATGCAGTGTATGCTGTGACGTATAGCGCCTCCTATAGACTCAGTGGGAGTAGACACTAATATATGATCCCTGCAGTGTATGCTGTGACGTATAGCGCCTCCTATAGACTCAGTGGGAGTAGACAGTAATATATGATCCCTGCAGTGTATGCTGTGACATATAGCGCCTCCTATAGACAGTGACAGCCTTGCTGACATACTGATGACATTGGACCTGACAGTCTTCCTCTGTATTCTTCTCACTGCATCCTTCCTCATTTATACACATGGTGTCTGTAGTATAAAGCACCACCCCAGACAGACAGATGAAGGGGCATAACCGGCATCTGACATCAGAGCTGCTTCATACAGGCGGCTCCCTGCAACCTCCCGTTATGCTGGGCTCACTGTCCCCAGCTTCACCCTGGTCGTACTCACCTACTGGTAACACAAGGGCTCAGCAGCTGGGTGTAACTGGCAGCCGGAAAGAGACAAGCCCAGAGAGCACAGACCAAGCTGCTAGACAGCGGCTCCGGAAACCAAGAGCCTCTCCAGCAGAGCACCCACCTGCGTTTCAAATAGCGGAAATACGTCACCCGTTCCTTCCCTGCGTTCCACGAGAGCGCTGAGTCTGCGGTTCAAACACAGGAAGTCAACTTTCTGCGACTGTCAATGCCTGTGCCAAGCAGAGGACGCCTGCTAAAGCGATGTTGTAAGCGAGGCGCAGGTTGTTTTGCTGATCTTCCTCCATAAGTGCAAAGTATCGCCCTGCTGTAAAGCGGCAGTGCTGCAGCTGTTGCCATGCTGCGGGATGGCTCATTACCTGCTACACGTGTGCGCTCACCTTTAACCCTAGCATGCTCGGTGTGTCCTCCACCTGCATCAGCAGTCACGCAGTGAGCTGGCAGCCTGCATTCTGTAAGTATGTGCCCCCTTGTGTAAGAAGCACCACTATGGGGGCAATAACGGGGTGTCACCTGTGTTATTAGAATATAGTCACTTTTATTGTGGGTGTTGGTGCAGATTGTTCTAAGTGATGTTGGAATTGGAATTAATGACCCATTTTCTAGGTGTTATATGTAGGTAAGTAATCATGGTGGCTGTGAGACTGTGATTACCCCCAGTGTGGGGGGTATGGGCATTTACAGACGTCCTTCCAGGACTGTAGGATTGGGATGTACCGTTCTTATGTTACACCGTCACGGAAAAAAAGGCCCATGTTCCCATATAGTCGTAAAGTCCGCTCGTCTGTTTTCATTGTGGCTTCCAAAATAAAAAGTGGCAATTCTGTCATTTTAATGTTTGTTTTTTTTTTCTTTTATATGATCACGTAAATACTGTGTACAGTTTTGGTCTCCGGTGTATGAGAAGGGCATACTGTAGATCCTCTTTGCAACCGCTCCAGTTAAACTATCAATGTTATTAAGGGAATGGGTGAACTGCAATATCAGGACAGGTTATCAACCTTGGCAATAATCAATTTGCCCCCAAGACTTTATTTTTTTCCAATCTTATTGCAATGTATGAAGGGACAGGACAGAGCCTGAGACGGTGACAAGGGGGGCATCTTCAACGTCTAGAGGAAAGAAGGGTTAGTCCTAATCACATGCTGATTCCTTACTGTAAGAGAACTGAGTCTGTGGGACTCTATGCCACATGCAATTTTAATAGTTGATTTACTATCACTACACAAGTTCAAGGAAGGCCTGGATGCCTTTACTAAACGCATGATGTTAGTCGGGAAGCAATTTTTCCCCTAATATGGAGACATAGCATCTGCCTCATGGTGTTTTTTCCTTCCTCTGGATTAGAGATGAGCGAATTTGTTCAAAATTTTGCCCCGAATCTGATTTTGACATATTCGTGCTATAATCCAACGCTATTTGTGCCGAATGTATGTCTTATGATCGTCTCCGAACTTATTCGGTAATTTCTACTCCCATTGAATCTAATGACGTTCGGCTGTGTTCGACGAATGTTGCAAAAACAATATTCAATACCCATCGTATTCGGGACCGAATCTGAACAAATTCGCTCATCTCTACTCTGGATCAACGTGTTAGGCTATAGGTTGAACTCAATGGACTTATGTCTACCTTAATCCTTATAAAGTATGAAAAAGGTGTGATTAATATTTTCAGGACTTTTTTTTTTTGGGTCCCCCTTGGGTATTTAAACCTGTGATTATCTGAGAGCTTGATCTATATGCTGCAATAGACTATTTGTAATATATAGGTGTGAATACTTTTCCATCCAATTATGACAAGAGCATTCTTAAGGTGATACCTTATTGCTAACCAGAAAATTATATGTTCGCTAGCTTTCAGAGCTCAAGGCTCCTTCTTCAGGCAAGATTACATTTGGAATAAAGGGTATGCCACACTAAACAATATCGCTAACGGGATCGCTGAAAAACGTCACTATTTAGCGATCCCGTTAGCGATATTGTTCAGTGCGCAGCTTCCAGCGACGAGCTTCCTGCTGTGATCTCGCTCGTCGCTGGAATCGCTCCGGACCCTATTCATCGCTGGCGCTCCCGCTGGTAAGTATCTTATCGCTGTGTGGCACCTTTCTTAGCGATTTAGCGGTACTTTTGTACCGCTAAAGTCGTTAAGAAGATCGCTAACGGCGATAGCGTCGTAACTATATCGCTAAATGCGCAGCATTTAGCGATATAGAAACAATTCCGCTAGCGATCTCATTATATGCAACGCTAACGAGATCGCTAGCGGGATAGCTTAGTGTGGCAGTACCTTTATAAGAAAGACACATTAGATGCTTACTATAGTAGGAAATTTGTTCAAGACCTGGGAGGTGTGATGCCTTCAAAAGATAAGCAAAGGAAATCAAATTAGCATTTTCTTACAAATGGAGAGCTAGTGTGAATGTGTTATTAGCTATCTGGAGTCCTTCTGGTGAAGGTGTGAACTGTGTGGACCCCGCAACCCGGACACAACCAAACTCTGGATCATTACATAGACTGTTTCCGCAAAAAAGTTAAATCTGACATTTTGGACAGACACCATAAAGTGCCAAACAATATCAGCATGGAGGAAAGAAAAGCTATACAATCCTTAAAAGCCAACAACAATATCATCATCAAACCAGCGGACAAAGGAGGAGCTATAGTCATCATGAACACGACAGATTACATCCAGGAAGCAAACAGACAACTCTTGGATATAAAATACTACACTCCACTTCAGAAAGATCCTACCAAACAATACACTGAGGAACTAACACGTATCATTAATGGATTTGATTCTATTTCATCCTCACTACTGGAACTAGTACCAGGCAATCCCAAAACAGGTACCTTCTACATGTTGCCTAAAATACACAAAGAAGGTAATCCTGGGAGGCCCATCATCTCTGGTATTGGGACTTTAACTGAGAATATCTCCGGCTGGGTGGAGAACATTCTAAAACCCTTGGTGAGGAGCACACCCAGCTATATCCAGGACACCACGGATATTCTTTGCAAATTGTCAGCGCTGGGCCCACTTCCAAGGGACACGATACTAGCCACCATGGACGTAGAGTCTCTCTATTCCAACATTCCTCATGAGGATGGAATCACAGCATGTAAATATTTCCTTCAAAAGAACAATCTGGCCACAGAACCAACACTGCAATTCATCAGGTTTGTGCTTCATCACAACTATTTTTCTTTTGGGAACAATTTATACCAACAGTGCATGGGCAGCGCCATGGGAAGCAAAATGTCCCCACAATATGCCAACCTATTTATGGCGAAACTGGAGGAGGAGTTTTTGTCATCTTGCCCTATTAAACCTCTTGCATACTTCCGCTACATTGATGATCTGCTAATAATCTGGACAGGCTCAAAAGATGATCTGCTCACCTTCCACAATAACTTCAACAAATACCACCCAACCATCAAGCTCACCCTCAACTTTTCAAAGTCTCAAATACATTTTCTGGACTTGACCATATACATCAAGGACAACGCCATACAAACATCAATTTACCATAAGCCCACAGGACGTCCAGCATACCTTAGATGGAACAGCTTTCATCCAAGACACACAAAAAAATCCATCATCTACAGTCAAGCTCTGAGATATATTCGGATCTGTTCAGACAGTAAAGACAGGGAACTACAGCTGCTATCTCTGAGGAATACATTCCTACAACAAGGATACCATCCACTGGTAATAGATGAACAGATCCACAGGGCTACAAGAATCCCAAGAAGCAACCTCCTGGATTACAAACTGAGAGAGGACAACAACAGGGTACCTCTTGTGGTCACATACAACCCCCACATGAGCATCCTAAGGAAAATTGGTGCTGATCTCCAACCCATATTCCACAGGGACCACAAATTGAAAGACATATTCCCAGAACTACCACTCCTCTCCTACAAACAGCCCCCTAACTTAAGGAATCTCCTTGTCAGAAGTGTCCTCTCGTCACCATCAGTGACTGGCACATTCCCATGTAACAACAAAAAATGCAAAACTTGTACCCACATATTACCAACAAATACAGTCCGTGTACCAAACACAAATCAGGACTATAAGGTCATGGGTTCCTTTTCATGTACATCCTCCAATGTGGTGTACATGATACAATGTACAAGGTGCCCTGGAGCTATCTATATTGGGGAAACCATGCAAAAACTACAAACAAGGATGAATCTACACAGACATACGATCAGGAATGAAATGGACACGCCTGTGGGAAAACATTTCTCTGGAACTGGACATTGTATGACAGACTTAAAAGTCTTAATACTAAAAGGTCATTTTAAGGATGACAGGGAGAGAAAAATATGGAATTCAAACTTATTAGGATGTTCAATACTTTGACACTAGGACTCAACACCCGGTTTTATGACTCATTACATAGACACAGTTCACACCTTCACCAGAAGGACTCCAGATAGCTAAGAACACATTCCCACTAGCTCTCCATTTGTAAGAAAATGCTAATTTGATTTCCTTTGCTTATCTTTTGAAGGCATCACACCTCCCAGGTCTTGAACAAATTTCCTACTATAGTAAGCATCTAATGTGTCTTTCTTATTATTCCAAATGTAATCTTGCCTGAAGAAGGAGCCTTGAGCTCTGAAAGCTAGCGAACATATAATTTTCTGGTTAGCCAATAAAGGTATCACCTTAAGAATGCTCTTGTCATAATTGGATGGAAAAGTATTCACATCGATTTTTCTGGCTAACACGGTACCACAATATAATTAATTTATTATTGTACACCACGTAATATATAGGTAAAATCACAGCCTTCTCTGAAACCCAGCCTGTGGAGACCTGCTGCAAGCCAATGGCTGCCTTGATAACTTATTAATATCTTGCAAGCAAATTGAAGGAGGGAGAGGCTATAGTGCCTGGTATGGGTACCCCTGGAATCTCACACTTTAAGTGCCACTATCAGAGATTGACATTGGCCCTTAGGCTGGCGTCACACTAGCGAGTTTGTTGCGAGTTAGTCGCACGACTTACTCGCATCAGCACTCGGCACGGCCGCCCGCTCTCGGACCAGAGTGCGCGGCGGCATAGAAATACATGCAGCCGCGCACTCTGGTCTGAGAGCGGGCGGCCATGCCGGGTGTTGATGCGAGTAAGTCGTGCGACTAACTCGCATCAAATTCGCTAGTGTGACGCCGGCCTTAAGAGGATAACTGCAGCAGTCAGAGCATACATTGGACTGCTGCTATTCCTTGCAGATGACGGCTATATCACGGTCAGATTCTGCTTAGTATGCTGTGGGGTAAGCTTGTAACTCCGCTCCCTATACATGCTTTTGGCATGTGACCTACTAATACGTTCCACATCGGGAAGGAGTTAATAGTGGGATTTCTATGACCTTTCATTTATGCCTACTCTGATCTGAATCAGAACCCCACCACTCACATACCGAGTATCTAAAAGAAAAGGGGTATGTTCCCGTGATCATGACCGATTTACATACGCATGGCTTTCCTAGGGACACACAAATGTTGAAAGTCGGACCTTCAAAAGGTATGGCTAGAAGACCATTTAAAGAAGATCTTTCACCAGTTTGAACTTGTTAAATGGAATGGCAGCTGATTAAAATATATTTTAAGTTCTTTTCATTGTGCAGATATTGGCTTGAAGAGTTTAGGTTATAAAAAAAAACAAAAAACCCAACTGGCTGTTGACCGACCACATGACAGCTTAATTTGAGAAATTACCTAAAATGACAGGTACGCTATATACAGGCTGGTAAATGACTGTACAGTCATGGCCAAAAGTTTTGAGAATGACACAAATATTAATTTTTATAAAGTCTACTGCTTCACTTTTTCTAATGGCAATTTGCATATACTCCAGAATGTTATAAAGAGTGATCAGCTTAACAGCAATTACTTGCAAAGTCAATATTTGGCTAGAAAATGAACTTCATCCCCCAAAACACATTTCAACATCATTGCAGCCCTGCCTTAAAAGGACCAGCTAACCTCTTTTCAGTGATTGCTCCATTAACACAGGTGTGGGTGTTGATGAGGACATGGCTGGAGATCAATCTGTCATGATTAAGTAAGAATGACACCACTGGACACTTTAAAAGGAGGCTGGTGCTTGGCATCATTGTTTCTCTTCTGTTAACCATGGTTATCTCTAAAGAAATACGTGCAGTCATCATTGCAATGCACAAAAATGGCCTAACAGGGAAGAGTATCGCAGCTAGAAAGATTGCACCTCAGTCAACAATCTATCGCATCATCAAGAACTTCAAGGAGAGAGGTTCCATTGTTGCCAAAAAGGCTTCAGGGCGCCCAAGAAAGACCAGCAAGCGCCAGGACCGTCTCTTAAAAGTGTTTCAGCTGCGGGATCGGGCTACCAGCAGTGCAGAGCTTGCTCAGGAATGGCAGCAGGCAGGTGTGAGTGCATCTGCACGCACTGTGAGGCGGAGACTCATGGAGCAAGGCCTGGTCTCAAGGAGGGCAGCAAAGAAGCCACTTCTCTCCAGAAAAAACATCATGGACAGACTGATATTCTGCAAAAGGTACAGGCAGTGGACTGCTGAGGACTGGGGTAAAGTTATTTTCTCTGATGAATCCCCTTTTCGATTGTTTGGGACATCAGGAAAACGCCTCATTCGGAGAAGACAAGGTGAGCGCTACCACCAGTCTTGTCTCATGCCAACTGTTAAGCATCCTGAAACCATTTATGTGTGGGGTTGCTTCTCAGCCAAGGGAATCGTCTCTCTCACAGTCTTGCCTAAGAACACAGCCATGAAAAAGAATGGTACCAGAATGTCCTCCAAGAGCAACTTCTCCCAACCCTCCAAGAGCAGTTTGGCGATCAACAATGCCTTTTCCAGCATGATGGAGCACCTTGCCATAAAGCAAAGGTGATAACTAAATGGCTCAGGGAACAAAACATAGAGATTTTGGGTCCTTGGCCTGGAAACTCCCCAGATCTTAATCCCATTGAGAACTTGTGGTCAATCATCAAGAGACGGGTGGACAAACAAAAACCTAAAAATTCTGACAAAATGAAAGCATTGATTGTGCAAGAATGGACTGCTATCAGTCAGGATTTGGTCCAGAAGTTGATTGAGAGCATGCCAGGGAGAATTGCAGAGGTCCTGAAGAAGAAGGGTCAACACTGCAAATATTGACTTGCTGCATTAACTCATTCTAACTGTCAATATAAGCTTTTGTTACTCATATGTTTGCAATTATATTTCTGTCTGTGATAAAAACATCTGTCAAACACACATAAAAACCAGAGGGCAGCAGATCATGTGAAAATATAATATTTGTGTCATTCTCAAAACTTTTGGCCATGACTGTACTTGCTGTTCCAGCGTCCTGATTCTGATGGTTCCTGCCATTTTTTAACTAATTTTTGTAGTGATGATGCCATCAAACACAAGTAACGTGCACAGGTTATATTCTTATTAAAGGACTTGTGCACTGTATTTACTGGGCTTGTGACCATTTCTTTGACATCTGTACCGCTCATCCTTTGAATTTCTCAACACCTAATGTTAGATGGGGTGGAGAGTATGGCTGGATAACACCTTGAATGTCATAGACCATGGCTTAATATTATCCTAATATTAAACGTACTAGTTTTTATGGCATCACATACTCATATCTGTTCCCCATCGTATTTTCTTAGTTAATAAAGCATGTATGTATAAGATAAGAGGAGGAATTAATTATTCATTATTATTCAATTATTTTTATAGGAAAATCCTGCAAACCATCATAGATTAAACTCTATTTGAATTTAAAGAAAAAATTTGAGGACAAAATCATAAAATTCTAAAAATGGCGGAACGTGGAGCTCACATCACTACAGCCACCCCAGATGATAACCGACCCTCTATATTTGAAGTTGTGGCTCAGGAGAGCTTGATGGCAGCGGTGAGGCCTGCACTACATCACATCATCAAGGTAAGGGCTCAAGGCTAAAAATAAACCGG
>JARQOD010000002.1:282728465-282774817 GCA_033576555.1 Oophaga sylvatica | reverse complement strand
CCATTTGTAAGAAAATGCTAATTTGATTTCCTTTGCTTATCTTTTGAAGGCATCACACCTCCAGGTCTTGAACAAATTTCCTACTATAGTAAGCATCTAATGTGTCTTTCTTATTATTCCAAATGTAATCTTGCCTGAAGAAGGAGCCTTGAGCTCTGAAAGCTAGCGAACATATAATTTTCTGGTTAGCCAATAAAGGTATCACCTTAAGAATGCTCTTGTCATAATTGGATGGAAAAGTATTCACATCGATTTTTCTGGCTAACACGGTACCACAATAATTAATTTATTATTGTACACCACGTAATATATAGGTAAAATCACAGCCTTCTCTGAAACCCAGCCTGTGGAGACCTGCTGCAAGCCAATGGCTGCCTTGATAACTTATTAATATCTTGCAAGCAAATTGAAGGAGGGAGAGGCTATAGTGCTGGTATGGTGTACCCCTGGAATCTCACACTTTAAGTGCCACTATCAGAGATTGACATTGGCCCTTAGGCTGGCGTCACACTAGCGAGTTTGTTGCGAGTTAGTCGCACGACTTACTCGCATCAGCACTCGGCACGGCCGCCCGCTCTCGGACCAGAGTGCGCGGCGGCATAGAAATACATGCAGCCGCGCACTCTGGTCTGAGAGCGGGCGGCCATGCCGGGTGTTGATGCGAGTAAGTCGTGCGACTAACTCGCATCAAATTCGCTAGTGTGACGCCGGCCTTAAGAGGATAACTGCAGCAGTCAGAGCATACATTGGACTGCTGCTATTCCTTGCAGATGACGGCTATATCACGGTCAGATTCTGCTTAGTATGCTGTGGGGTAAGCTTGTAACTCCGCTCCCTATACATGCTTTTGGCATGTGACCTACTAATACGTTCCACATCGGGAAGGAGTTAATAGTGGGATTTCTATGACCTTTCATTTATGCCTACTCTGATCTGAATCAGAACCCCACCACTCACATACCGAGTATCTAAAAGAAAAGGGGTATGTTCCCGTGATCATGACCGATTTACATACGCATGGCTTTCCTAGGGACACACAAATGTTGAAAGTCGGACCTTCAAAAGGTATGGCTAGAAGACCATTTAAAGAAGATCTTTCACCAGTTTGAACTTGTTAAATGGAATGGCAGCTGATTAAAATATATTTTAAGTTCTTTTCATTGTGCAGATATTGGCTTGAAGAGTTTAGGTTATAAAAAAAAACAAAAAACCCAACTGGCTGTTGACCGACCACATGACAGCTTAATTTGAGAAATTACCTAAAATGACAGGTACGCTATATACAGGCTGGTAAATGACTGTACAGTCATGGCCAAAAGTTTTGAGAATGACACAAATATTAATTTTTATAAAGTCTACTGCTTCACTTTTTCTAATGGCAATTTGCATATACTCCAGAATGTTATAAAGAGTGATCAGCTTAACAGCAATTACTTGCAAAGTCAATATTTGGCTAGAAAATGAACTTCATCCCCAAAACACATTTCAACATCATTGCAGCCCTGCCTTAAAAGGACCAGCTAACCTCTTTTCAGTGATTGCTCCATTAACACAGGTGTGGGTGTTGATGAGGACATGGCTGGAGATCAATCTGTCATGATTAAGTAAGAATGACACCACTGGACACTTTAAAAGGAGGCTGGTGCTTGGCATCATTGTTTCTCTTCTGTTAACCATGGTTATCTCTAAAGAAATACGTGCAGTCATCATTGCAATGCACAAAAATGGCCTAACAGGGAAGAGTATCGCAGCTAGAAAGATTGCACCTCAGTCAACAATCTATCGCATCATCAAGAACTTCAAGGAGAGAGGTTCCATTGTTGCCAAAAAGGCTTCAGGGCGCCCAAGAAAGACCAGCAAGCGCCAGGACCGTCTCTTAAAAGTGTTTCAGCTGCGGGATCGGGCTACCAGCAGTGCAGAGCTTGCTCAGGAATGGCAGCAGGCAGGTGTGAGTGCATCTGCACGCACTGTGAGGCGGAGACTCATGGAGCAAGGCCTGGTCTCAAGGAGGGCAGCAAAGAAGCCACTTCTCTCCAGAAAAAACATCATGGACAGACTGATATTCTGCAAAAGGTACAGGCAGTGGACTGCTGAGGACTGGGGTAAAGTTATTTTCTCTGATGAATCCCCTTTTCGATTGTTTGGGACATCAGGAAAACGCCTCATTCGGAGAAGACAAGGTGAGCGCTACCACCAGTCTTGTCTCATGCCAACTGTTAAGCATCCTGAAACCATTTATGTGTGGGGTTGCTTCTCAGCCAAGGGAATCGTCTCTCTCACAGTCTTGCCTAAGAACACAGCCATGAATAAAGAATGGTACCAGAATGTCCTCCAAGAGCAACTTCTCCCAACCCTCCAAGAGCAGTTTGGCGATCAACAATGCCTTTTCCAGCATGATGGAGCACCTTGCCATAAAGCAAAGGTGATAACTAAATGGCTCAGGGAACAAAACATAGAGATTTTGGGTCCTTGGCCTGGAAACTCCCCAGATCTTAATCCCATTGAGAACTTGTGGTCAATCATCAAGAGACGGGTGGACAAACAAAAACCTAAAAATTCTGACAAAATGAAAGCATTGATTGTGCAAGAATGGACTGCTATCAGTCAGGATTTGGTCCAGAAGTTGATTGAGAGCATGCCAGGGAGAATTGCAGAGGTCCTGAAGAAGAAGGGTCAACACTGCAAATATTGACTTGCTGCATTAACTCATTCTAACTGTCAATATAAGCTTTTGTTACTCATATGTTTGCAATTATATTTCTGTCTGTGATAAAAACATCTGTCAAACACACATAAAAACCAGAGGGCAGCAGATCATGTGAAAATATAATATTTGTGTCATTCTCAAAACTTTTGGCCATGACTGTACTTGCTGTTCCAGCGTCCTGATTCTGATGGTTCCTGCCATTTTTTAACTAATTTTTGTAGTGATGATGCCATCAAACACAAGTAACGTGCACAGGTTATATTCTTATTAAAGGACTTGTGCACTGTATTTACTGGGCTTGTGACCATTTCTTTGACATCTGTACCGCTCATCCTTTGAATTTCTCAACACCTAATGTTAGATGGGGTGGGAGAGTATGGCTGGATAACACCTTGAATGTCATAGACCATGGCTTAATATTATCCTAATATTAAACGTACTAGTTTTTATGGCATCACATACTCATATCTGTTCCCCATCGTATTTTCTTAGTTAATAAAGCATGTATGTATAAGATAAGAGGAGGAATTAATTATTCATTATTATTCAATTATTTTTATAGGAAAATCCTGCAAACCATCATAGATTAAACTCTATTTGAATTTAAAGAAAAAATTTGAGGACAAAATCATAAAATTCTAAAAATGGCGGAACGTGGAGCTCACATCACTACAGCCACCCCAGATGATAACCGACCCTCTATATTTGAAGTTGTGGCTCAGGAGAGCTTGATGGCAGCGGTGAGGCCTGCACTACATCACATCATCAAGGTAAGGGCTCAAGGCTAAAAATAAACCGGTTGTAGATCTTGATCAGTCTGCAGATCTGTCAAATCGCCCAGTTTTCCTGAATCCACACACATGAAAGAAGCATTCAGCAGGGCGATTTAAAAGGATTGTCCACTAAATTTTTATTAATGTACCAATTGACCAATGGTGGTAGGAAAAAAAATACATGTATTCGCGTAATAGATGGGCGTTACTCCATACATTGTTCGCGACCAGCCTCCTTGACTCCACTTCTGGTAAGGCCGCTGATTGTCACAACTATTTTTTTTTTTCTTGCTTAGATGAAACGTGACCACTGCAGCTAAACAGCGGCTGCTGACTGGTTGCAGCGTCCTCTGATGCACCTTGCTCGAAGGGGAAGCTAGGAGAATGGCAGGGGAAACAATATATAGTATGGAGTAGCAGCACTGGTCTGGTAATGTATGCATGACCAATGTTATTGAGCAGTCTGTGCTGGAATTATTTTTGTACTAGATTTGGACTGTGCCCCTCTATGCCACCATTAAGAGGTATGCCCACAATGTGTTAACCGAAAATCTAATTCCAGACAATCTATAGGCTTACATTAGGAAAATTCTCTGCTACGTATTCTGTGGGTTACACTTGCATACCGTTGGAGGCGAAAGGTGAACTTTCCATCTTCTTGGTGTCTAGTTTTCTGCAGGAACAGATCATAGTCAACCTCAATATTGCTTCTGTCATTTGTACAAAATACTGCATCTATGAAACAATATGACTTGTATGTGTGAATAAAGCCTAAGTAATGAAGTAGGTGTGGACCATAAATACATTATGTACTACTAATTTCATGCCTGATTCACAGGTCCTTGCAGAATCGAACCCCGCACACTTTGGGCCATTGTGGAGATGGTTTGATGAACTCTATACCCTTCTGGACCTGCTTCTCCAACAGCATTACTTATCATGGGCCAGTGCCTCTTTCTCTGAGAACTTCTACGGACTAAAAAGAGTGGTCATGGGAGAAAGCGGTGGACATCGCGCTCTGCAGCGGAAAGAGTACTGGAGGTCCCTTGTGCTACTGGTCCTTGTACCATATCTACGGGTAAAACTGGAGAAATTTATTAACAGACTGCGAGAGGAAGAAGATTATTCAATACAGAACCCGACATCTGTTAGTAAAAGGTTCTATAAGGCATTTCTCGCTTTGTACCCCTTTGTGAGATTGTCCTGGGAAGGCTGCTTTCTCCTTTACCAACTGAGGTATATTTTGTGGAACACAAGTCATCACTCTCCGCTGCTCCGCTTGGCAGGGGTGCAACTTGCTAGACTTACACTGGAAGATTTACAAGCCATGGATGTGTCTTCAGAAAAGACGCCCTCAACACCGTCTGCTTTCAGGTAAGCTGGAATAGGTTCTGTCATTCTGGTTTTAGAAACAGATGCTATTATTTTTTTATTTTTTCATTACTAACAAATCTTCAGTACAGAAACCAACATTTTTGATCATCTATGTGGTCACGTGATTTATTTATTTTCAGGGAAGCAATCATCAAAAAATTACCTGTCTGTTTAAATCGTCTTTTCATGTTAACTGTATTTTGTCTTTGACTTTTACATAAGACAATCAATATTACAAATAGACATTATTCAGCTTTCACATTGGCCTCTGTGGCTTTTTCTAGACTCTTAACTTCATGTTTCAGGAAACAACACATGTACATGGTCACAATGATCAGACCCCCCTCAACCATATGTTTGCTATTGCAGGGTCAAATATAATATAATGTGTTGTGATTGGCGGATCCTGTGTTTATAAGTTGTGTATAGTGGTGTTATCTGTCATTGTAATCCTGCCTTTCTGAAAGGACAGAAAGCATGAGTGGGAAGTAAGGAAAAAAAACAGTGGCCAGTGTGATAATTTGCAAGATTGCCATATTTATTAATTTTTTTATTTTTAATACATGTACCACCAAAAATGTGATTTAAACACTGGGCCATTTCCTGATGATGGCTTCCCTTGAATTCATTTGATAGTATAAGTGTACTAAAAGGAATTAAACTGCAAAGTGATGTCTTGTTCCGGCCATGCCAGTAAAGCAGGAGCTGAGCTGGTCAGGGCACCCTTTCTCGAGCCAGACTGGCTACAAAGTGTTTGCCTCCTGTGTGCCCCTGAATTACAATTTGGGTGACCATTCTGTGGCTACTGTTATACCGGCAAATTTTGTACAATTTATGGCATCATATAAATGATTAATCCTTTTTAATCATTATGCTTTAAAGAAAAAAAAGGAGCTGTTTTTTCCTTTCAGAGAGTGAACTAGTAATTACACCTCATGTTCGGAAGGATGTGACTCGTGCCAACTTTTCTGATATCATCCTCTCCCCCCTAATTGTAAGACCGTTAAAAATAGAACTATTAATTTAACCTTTTAAAAAAGAAATAAGAAAATTAAAATTGCATAAGTCAGGACGTGCGCACTTGGCTTTTTGGTGCTGAGCGCTCTCTGCTCTATTCGTGCACACTGGTAGTTGACATGCATGGGCCGATGCACTAGAATGAAGACCCAGAACTAGATTGTAGCAGTGTGCGGCCTTGCAAGTACAGTAGTTTAGACCTCCCTCAGCAGGCATACGATATTGATTGGAGGGGCAGGAATTTGGATGAGGGACTGTATGAGTATGATGCAATAACCCAGAAGGAAATGAGAAAAAGTGCACAAATACCTCTGTGTGTGCAGGGATTGGTGAACATTACTTCTAGGGCACTTATTAGCTGGTATGTAATAAAGGTAATGATTGGTTATACTCATGACCTCGATGGATGTTTACCCATTGTTCCCTTGTCTGACTAGCAAGGATTGGTGCATCACTGTATGACATCAGAACCAAGCCTTTAAAGGCTCTGATTTCCGATATGCTTACTTATTCAGCCTCTGTCCCCTGATGACACCAAGTCTCTGGTAAAACATGTTGGGGAGGCTTTAGGTTTTAATCAGCAGTAGTCAGTTGTGTATTGTTCTACATTTAATAAGAAAGTTTAGGTAGCGGCCGCACCAAACCAATACCTATTACTGATTTGCACTAATGTGTTAAGGGATAGGCAAGTCATAGAATGGTAGAGTTGGAAGGGACCTCCTGGGTTGGGTCATCTGGTCCAACCCCCTGCTCAAAGCAGGATTCTCTAAATCATCCCAGACAGATGTCTGTCCAGCCTCTGTTTGAAGACTTCCATTGAAGGAGAACTCACCACCTCTTGTGGCAGCCTGTTCCACTCATTGATCACTCTGTCAAAAAGTTTTTTCTAATATCTAATCTGTGTCTCCTCCCATTCAGTTTCATCCCATTGCTTCTAGTCTTTCCTTGTGCAAATGAGAATAAAGATAATCCTTCTACAATGTGACAGCCCTTGAGATATTTGTAGACAGCTATTAAGTCTCCTCTCAGTCTTCTTTTTTGCAAGCTAAACATTCCCAAATCCTGCAACCGTTCCTCATAGGACATGTCATAAGTCATGATGGTGGGATTAGTGTGATAGAGGGTTTAGAATCCATCCCCCCTCCCTTTATATGCACTGACTTATGCAATTTAAATTTTCTTGTTTCCTTTTATAAAAAGTTAATTAAACGTTATATTTTAACGGTCTTTAGTTAGGGATCAGTCAGTTGCCATTCGGCAAGTTGTAATGAACATTTACCCACAAAAGCTCTAAGCTTTTACTACACGGCAGCTGCCAGCCAAGGGTGAACGGTCGTCATTATTGTCTTCAGCTGTTTACTATGGTGGAAAACGTCGCAAGTTTGTTGGCTGACCTCCCCACCCCCCCATTCCAAAAATTGAATTTAGGCGATTTAAAGTTGCCCCAGCTCTATATGGTTCAGGTACCGATGTTGGGCGGCATCTTGTTTTTACACCTGAAATATGGACCTGAATGAGACTAAAGAGTTAAGCTGCTATGTCATCCTCGTGACTTATTTTATGCAGTTCACCTAAATGACTATAAAATAGCAATTTTGACTTCAGAGGCTTTATGCACTGCCATTGAAGCGTGCCACAATTGTCATGTTTTTGTATGAAATCAGAGGTAAAGAGGTACAGTGGGGCTCCGTTGGGCTGTGTTCACACTTAGTGGCCGTGCTGTGCTGCTGCAGTGTTCTGTGAAAGCTGCTCCCTTGTACAGTCTCTTAGTTCTGGACAAACTGTGCAGTTTTCTTTACGTCCTTGTAGACATGTATTGGTTGCGGTTTCATAAATCTGTCCCATCCTTTCTGCTTTATATAAGCGAGCAGTGATATAGTAGGTGAGACAGGCTTATGGGACTGCCTGACCTTACAAGTCTGTAGTCACTCTGGTACTGAAGACTTGTGAATCCTCGCTCTGCGTGCTGTGAGGATTCTCGGCTTTGGGCTTGTGGCCACAAGTATGTGATTTGTATACATGCGGTCACTTACTGATTTGATGGGCGCAGCCTCGCTCAATGCAAGTGTATTGAATGAGGTCAGTCTAGTCAAATGTGGCCAGAAGTATGAAAATCGCATACTTGCAGTCACATGATTTCCCGACACCAGCGAATCCTCAGTTCGCAATGTGAGGGTTCACAAGTCTGCAGATAGATAGATAGATAGATAGATAGATACATTAGACTTGAAGCTTAAAGATGGACAACCCCTTTAACCTGCATCACATAAGAGACACTGAGGCTGCTGTATATAATTCACATATGATATACTGGGGCTTCTGTAATAAAAGACACTGAGGCTGCTGTATATAATTCACATATGATATACTGAGGCTTCTGTATATACATCACATAGAGGAGACACTGAGACCGCTGTATACACATCAGTCCTATGTCGCTTCTCTATCACTGGCTGCCATTCAACAGGAGTAAGAGCATTATAATGAGACTTTTTGGCATCATGGGAAATATAGTTTGCATTAGGCAAACCCTATCAGAGGGGGAAAAATAATCAATATGGCAGACAACCTAGGCATGATCAACTAAAACGGGTACACAAAGATGTGTACATAATTATTTAATGATGGCCTATGCTTGCCTGCATTGGCAAAACATTTTTGCTGGAGTGCTTCATGTAGTTAAAAAGCCACACCAGATACAGGGTGCTGTGGTTTTCTCATCTTCTTAAATGGGTAAAACTGCAAAGCATTTGTAAAAACGAGTGACTAGTCTTATCAAAAAAATGTCTCCTTTCTCAAGAATGGAGGGATTTTTGCTTTCAGAGTTTACTGCTCAATGCCTAGGTGATTAGCTACGTCTGCAGTCTTTCTATAGTAGCCAGTCTCCTGGGCAAGGAGCGCAGTGCTTACAATCTCTTTGCTATAGAGCTTGCAAGCGATGCTATGACTATGGGTGGATCCTGCTAGCTTCCATGTCCCTGCGCTCCTCAGACACTGATAGGGCGTGGAGCAACGGAGATCGCATAGTTCAAACTTTAATCATAAACACGGCCCATCTACTTTCTGGTGAAAGGCGCTTGCCTGATGCTGGAAGGTTGTACAAAGTACTAATATGGCTATGTGCATGAGGCCTTACACTTCAAACAAAAAAATTTCAAAGGTTTTAATTTTAGTGTTTTGGATTTTAATAACTTTAACACACGATTTTAATGCTTTTTCTTTCTCCTCAGTGTGGGTGGCGTATTGAAGAAAGCTCTTGGTGGCGTGTCTATGACGTTGTCTTCCAGCCTATCACTGGGGTCTTCTTCCTGCAGTTTCTAGAATGGTGGTACTCTGCCGAAAACCAGGAGACCGTTAAATCTCTGACTGCATTGCCCGCGCCCTCGGCTCCTGTTCATTTTGACCTGGAAACATATTCTCCCCTCTTGCCGAAATTAAAGACCGTTTGCCCACTTTGTCGTAAAGTAAGAGTTAACGATACAGCTCTTGGCACCTCGGGATATGTTTTCTGCTACCGGTGTGCTTATTACTATGTGAAAAATCACCAGCGCTGTCCAGTGAGCGGCTACCCAACCGAGCTGCAGCATCTAATACGACTCTACACCCCCGATGGCTAGACTAGGATCGGGTAAAACACTGTTGACTTTGGAAGCCGAGTAGACCTCTCCACAAGACTATCTGACTTTTAAGTAGCCTGGCAATAGAAACTTCCAAAGACGCCAATAGAGAATATCCAACATTGTCACCAGTAGTAGCGAGTTCTAGGCACATAATACTTTGCTTCTGGGATTTGTCCCGGTCTGTTAGACGGCAGTCTGACCTACAGCAAGAGTCTACAAAGATGGCATGGGAATTCCAGTATTGTGTAAAATGTAATTTAGATCTAATTTTTCTGATTTCTGTGCAGAAACCTAATGAGCTACTTAACATGTTCATTATTAGGATCTAGATGCAGGGTTTCTGTTGAAGGGATTGACATAATTTATTTACAATGAATCAATTTGTGTGGTTTTACATCTTACCAACAATATATTTATTTAACAGTAGAATGTGAAACAAAAGAAATGTAGCTGAACGATATTGCACAAATTAGAACGTTTTACCAATTGTCTCTAGAACGTCCAATCACTGTTATTAATGGGAAATCGGAGTATTTACCTTGAAAATGGCATTTTTTTTTTATATTTAGCTGTGCAATAGTGTGATTTACAAAGGCGATATATTGACTGACATTCTAGACTGTGATAAGTCATGGTTTGTTCAAATATGTTTTAAAGGGAACCTGTCATCAAGATATTAGATCCCCCTACCAAAAGCCATGTGTGTGTATAAAGATCCTTTGATGCTTATTACCGCTCTACCTTGTTTGAAAATTGTAAAAATTCCAGCTCCCAAGTGCAGGGGGCGGCACATCACTTCCAGGTCCTCTGCCTCTCCCTATTTCCCTGCCCGCCACCTCATTAGGCGCTTCCTGCGCATGCGCTGTTTCCTTTGGAATCTCAGGTGGGGAGGAGCAGGTCACTGAGAGCTAGAAATGTAGTTCTCTACACTTTCCAAATGAAATACTAGAAGCAAGGTATGGATGTTCTCATTACACAGGTCTGTAAAAAAAAATTTTTCAAGAGCTGTTTTGGTTATTCCACGTAATCTTTATGTTTTTGAGTGCGCTGAATCCGAAAATGACCTCCGTTTTGTCATAGGACATCGTTTTCTGACAATTTAAGTAACTATGTTAAATAAGACAATACCTCAAAATAAATGAAAATAGACTTATAAAAAATTTTTTAACAAATGTTTCATGAAAATAATTGTTTACCTGCAATGAGCTCACTAACACACACTAAAATCGATTATTCTTCCCTGTGAGGCTTCTCTTGGTACATTTACGCTTGTGAGTAGCATCTGTAATGTCTCTCTGAAGCGTCCAACAGTAGGCTGCCATCATTGTAATGCTCCATCTTCCCTGGTATCTTCTTTCCATCTCTTTAATGTTCTGGTGGAATCGTTCACCTTGCTCTTCACTCACAGCTCCCAAATTTTCAGGAAAGTTGTCATGGTGGGAATGGAGGAAATGCACTTTCAAACTCATCAGGCAACCTAAAGCTTGAAATGCTTTCAGCATTCGTCCGACGATTTTTTTTTTTTGTAGTCAGGGTCTTTGTTATTGCCTAAAAATTTCTCTACGACCTCTTTACATGCAATCCACCCTTCTTTTTGAGGATGCGTCATGGTATTGATAAACTCTTGATCAGCTATAAGCCTTCTAATGTCTGGTCCGACGAACACACCTTCCTTCAATTTTGCCTCCGAGAGGCCTGGAAACTAGGTGACCAAGTATTTGAAGCATTCTCCATCTTTTGGAAATGATTTTACGACTTGCTTCATCAATCCCAATTTTATGTGGAGAGGTGGTAGAAGAACTTTATGGGGAGGAACCAAAGTTTCTCGGAGGACATTTTTTTCACCAACTGTGAGCACCCTCGGCTGCCAATTCTTCTTGGTCCAGTGATTTTGTCGGTCTCGACTGTCCCATAGACACAGAAAACAAGGGTATTTGGTATACCCAGCTTGTTGCCCGAGCAGCATGCACAAGACTTTCAAATCCCCGCACACTTGCCAACAGTGGTCTTCATATTTAAGTTTACGAAGAACCAATTCCAAGTTCTCGTAGGTTTCCTTGAGGTGTACGGAATAACCTACAGGGTTGGAAGCATAAAAACCGCCGTTGTGGAGTAAAACTGCTTTGAGGCTTCTTTCTGAAGAATCTATAAAAAGACGCCATTGTGCTGAATCATATTGGATTTTGAATTGACCCATCAAACCTTTGACATCAATGCAATAAACCAACTTATCTTCTTGGGCAAAGTTGAACAAACTCGTTTTCATGATGTCTGAACCATGAAAAAGACACTCCTGGCAACAATAAATTCTTGCTTTTGAGCCTTGATCTGAGTAACTCAGCGGCATCTTTGGGAAGATTCAAGTCTCTTACCAAATCATACATCTCCTCCTGGGAAAACAATTTTGGTCTTGTATCATCTTCAAAGTCAGAACTTGATTCATCATCTGGTTCAGGTATGATTCCACCTTCATCAGAGCTAGGTAACTCTTCCAAGGTAGCAGGGGTCTTGGGTACTGGTATATCTGTGCCATGGGGGATGGGACGAATTGCTGAGTTAATATTGGGGTATGAAATGGAATGCTTCCATTTTGAATTTTACCCTTTCACATCGCATGAACAAAAGTAATAGTCATCACTATGGTTCTTTTGCTCTCGCCATACCATAGGAATCCCATAACGGAAAGCTTTTTTTCTTACCCTTGAACAAATTTTGGAGGTCCTCAACACACCGTTTGCACACTTTATGAGGCGCCCAAGCTTTATCTTGATCTCAAAGCTTTAAGGGTATGCCACACTAAACAATATCGCTAACGGGATCGCTAAAAAAACGTCACTATTTAGCGATCCCGTTAGCGATATTGTTCAGTGCGGCAGCTTCCAGCGACGAGCTTCCTGCTGTGATCTCGCTCGTCGCTGGAATCGCTCCGGACCCTATTTTCTCGTCGGCGCTCCCGCTGGGTAAGTATTTAATCGCTGTGTGGCACCTTTTCTTAGCGATTTAGCGGTACTTTTGTACCGCTAAAGTCGTTAAGAAGATCGCTAACGGCGATAGCGTCGTTAACTATATCGCTAAATGTGGCAGCATTTAGCGATATAGAAACAATCCCGCTAGCGATCGCATTAGTATGCGTCGTTATCGTGATCGCTAGCGGGATTGTTTAGTGTGGCAGTACTCTTAGTCCGAAATATGCGAAGTATGCTTTTCTCACAAAGTCTGTAATATTCAGCTGTTGCTTCAACACTATATATTCACCACAAATGTAACAGAAACTGTCAGGCGAATTAATACACTTCCGCTGAGCCATAATGCTAATTTTGGGAAACACGGTTGAATATGACGAGCTAACACGAACTGAGATGAAAAAGTGTGAACAGGCGAGAACCAAGATAAAACAATTGAAACAAGCTCGGGCATGTCAGAGTCCGCTCGTTCAGCTTGCAACATGTTGATGCTGGTTTCATTAGTTCACTCTGAAAGTTCTTTTCTTTGAAAGTTATTTTTTTGGCATTGTATATCTTCAATGCATTGATGTGAATTAATTAATAGTAATTTTGACTTTCAAAACCCTAAGATTAAAAAAATACCAAAAATTTAGAAAAATTTACTAAATTTGAAGAGAATTTTGCATTTTGTGGCAAATCCTGACGTCCAGGATTTTTTTCAATATTTTTTTCGTTTTCAGCACACCAAAATACATGGAAATTAGATGAAAATAATGAAACAGCTTATTAGTCACAGACCTGTGAAGGGGTCTAATATACTGATAACAGGTTCCCTTTAACATAATCTAGAACTTAATGTAAATGTTAAAGTGACGTGAAGGACAAGGTATGAATAGTTTGTGCATCATGTCTGTCTTGATGCAGGATTCAGCAGAATGCGCTTGCCAGTGAAAGTAAGAGGTCATAAACATTTCAGAACTAATCCCCTATCTCAAGGGTCAGCTATGAGTACGCCCAATACCTGTCCCTTCTTTACCTTAACCCCAGTGTGCTGTTGGGGTTAAAATCAGAATAGTCTGATTCTCCCCAAATGTGTGTAGGCACCGTTCGAAGGGTTATCATGTATAAATCTAGGAAAAGAATATTATACCACGAGAAATTAAGCAAATTTGCAATTTACTTATTTCTCCCTGCCTCCATTTTCTCCCTATCCCCGATCTTCTATTCATTTGTGTACTGCTTGCTGCTAAGAATACTGGCCTCTGCTAGGCAGGAAGTGCAGTGCTTACAAGCTCATCTATAGAACTTGCAAGTGGTGCTTTTGACACTGGTTAGGACTGATGGAGCACACGGTTAGCTCCTGATGCCAATCAGTGTCAATGTGCCCTTGCAATGCTGCAGGGGTAAAGCTCCCTCTGCTTGCAGCATTGATGGGTGCTGGCCTGATCTATCAATCAGGAAGCTTAAAAGCTGGGCAACAGTATGCTACTGAAGATTGGATCATGAGACCACTCCTTTGAAGGGGATATCTGGGACTTTAGGGGAAAAAAAGCATGTAGCTGGTAACAACTACCTGTCTGTTGTACCTGGCATCGGTCTTTGACCGCTCTTTCCAGAGATTCAGCTACTCCCTGTCAACAGAGCAGCAGTTTCTCCTCCTGTTGACAGGGCGGGATGACTGGTGTCATGCTGATTGATGGCCTGTTCCCTGCTGCCTAATTGGGGAAGCCGGCTGTCAATCAGCATGACACCAGTAGTCACACCCTGTCAACAGGAGGAGAAACTGCTGCTCTGCTGACAGGGAGCAGCTGAATCTCTTGAAAGAGTGGTCAATGAATGACGCTGGGTACAACAGGCAGTTAGTTGCCTCTGTTAGCAGCTACATATTTGTTTTTTTGCTGTTTTTTGTTGTATTAATTTGGAATCCAACAGAAACTTTATGCCTGCATATGTAGGTACAATACCTGTGGTTAAGCAATTTTGCTGGTAAAGCGTGCAACCATTAGTCAGCACGGGTGAGTGGCTTGGCACTGTCAAAACCAGTAAAAGACCCTGAACCCAGAAGAGAAGCCAGTTGATTATAGTTGTCTGTGAGATCTAATCATGGATTTGGCTTCCAATTAGTGAAGCAAAACACTGAATTACTGTGTCCCTAGGATGCAAATATTGGTTGTGGTACTGCTGCGTTTTGATTAATGGCTCTAGCCAACGATCCCGCTCCATAGTCATATGCTTACAGATAGCTAAACACTATGTGATCATCATTACATTATTTTCATACACAATAACAGAGGTTAACATGCATGTACACTGGGGATTTGTAACAAGTGGCCTTATTAGTCATATTTTAGACTAGCTGTAATTATAATTTGGTATGAAAGCTGTTCTACATGCCATTGCTAGAGGGTAAGGCTAACTTAGGATTATTAGACCACAGTTCTTAATTCGAAAGGCATTCTTCACTGAATATAGACCTTATGTGAAGCAATAGGTCTCTATAAGCTATTATGCATACATAGTATAGTGCTGATGTGTCATTACAGACCTACCTGTATTAGAGCAGGTGCAGACAACCGTAGATTCTCTCATCTGAGAAAATCTGATCAATTATGCAAATCACTGATCAAAGTGTGATCTTATTCTCTTGAATAAGAAAAAGATGGAGGAAAAAAAATTCTCGGAATTTGGTTTGCACTTAGATGTCATCCAAGTGCAGTCCGATGTTTTCCATGTACTTATTGACTTGCATAGCTAAGTTTGACCTGAATATCTGATCAAACTCGGACATGCAGTATTATATATTTTTTTTTTACTTTTTTTTTTTCTTCAAGCAGACTGTTCAAGGGAAAAATCCGACATGTGCATGGCCTCAGACTAACAATGGTCCAAGTGCTATCCGATATTTTGTTGAATCACAATCTCACCATAAGGGTGCATCTACCCTTAGATGTGTCCCATGGTGACTCTGGATGCAGAAATACTACAACCATATACTCAATGTAATTATTTAGTATCCTATAAATGGGGTCTGCATATGAACACATGGTTATTACACATAAAGAAAGGGCACCTTCTGTAGATGCTGTGTGCAGGTAGGGTATAGACAGACTGTTCTGTCCACCAGCGGTGGGCCAATGGCTGCATAATTGGAAAACCTAATGTTGCAGCAGTTGGCTATAGCGGTGGGCAGAGTTTTGGTCGCATTCGACCAGCCACACGACCGCATCGTCTGGCCCTACTATTATGGGGACTTCAATCATTCCTAGTTGGATGCAGGCACTTCGGGTGCATATGGCTGCACTTTTTTTGCTTTCCCAGTCCAGAAGGGGAACTTAGGGCCCCATTACACAGTAAATCAAAGTCCACATCAACCTGAGAACTATGTGTATTTGGTCCAGAGACTATTTGAATTCAGATGCCCAAGCTTTTGTTCTCCTTTATTCAAATGGAAAGCTCATCAAAAATTAGCTGTTTTTTTTTCATTAATATATTATTATATATATATATAATATAGTATTTTTGTTCTTTTTTTCTCTCTCATACATATGTTTTTGACATCCATAATTAAAAAAGAAATATAAAATAATTATAATTGACCTTTCAATACAATTGATACTTAATAGATGCTATACTACAGAGGGTGTAAATATGACATTCATGTGAACTAGTCCATTTACTTGCATCGATCTGAATGCTGTCCATGTGGTCAGATTGGCGGACAGACAGCATACTATCTGAAAATGCACTTGACTGGCTATGGCAATGTTTTTTTCAGGCAGATTTCGCTGGGAATCCACTTACAAAAGTGACCCCATGAAATGAAAGTAGTGCACTGCAAAGCCAAAACGACATTGCTGTGCACAAATTCCATGATCTGTCTCTTCCTTTAATCACTTCAGGTTTCAGGACTCTAAAGCGGTTAAAAGTGACCTGGTCCTCTCCGGGCGGCTTCTGCTCGGGAACTACCCGCTCTGCTCACAGGGTAGAGTAAAAGATGCCGCTTAAACGATTGTGTTTCCCTGAAGAGGCTTTACGTGGGAAGACTAGGAGACTGTTCCAGCATCTACATGACACCTTGTGCACACAGATTAAGGGCCCGTTACACGCTTCAATGTCCCAGCGATCCCACCAACGATGCTACGTGGATGGGATCGCTGGGACATCGTTAGCTGATCACTGGTGAGCTGTCACATAGGCAGATTCTCCAGCAATCAGGACCAGCGAGCACGCTGATATCCAGGGTAAACAGCGGGTAACTAAGTGTGGCACTTAGTTACCCGCTGTTAACCCTGGATACCAGCGTCTGCTGTATGGTGCTGGGAGCTCGCTGATCGTTGGTCTTCCGCTGTCACACACAGCACTGCGCGCTGCCCAGAGACCAACGATAGATTTATGGTCCAGTACATTCTGCAACGATTAACGATCAGCCGACTGATCAAGGCTTTTTGTAGCTACTGATTTGTTCTAAGTAAGGTGTTATAATTGCAATCCAATGTAATACACAATTGTAGGCGATCTTGTGTACTGACTTCAACTGATAATATCAGTAATGCTAAAAAAAATGCCTCATGTAGCCCTGGCTTGGTGCGTCTGTACTTGTAATCCAAATTAGGAAAGTAGCCGTATTTCAAGTGTGGTTATATTGTCTAGGTTGAAAACTTAACGAGGCCCCCAATGGTATATTCCTACCATAAATTGCCACCACCTAGACTATTCTATATTAAAGAAGCACTCCTCCAATCAACGTTTTATCCTCTTGATATATTGCAGTCATCACGTTATATGGCGCTGTGTACTTACAATTGCTCATTTTGTATTTCCACCCAGCTAATTCTCTTTTCCATTAGGTCTATGACATCATGTGATTAAAAACTGAGTAGCCGAATCCTTCTAAGCTCTATGTAGGAACAGGAGATCAATTTTCCCTGCATGAGTCATGAGTGACTGCAAAAATCCCTAGTGGGGGGAGGAGTAGAGCAGCTGGGTCAGACGTTAAAGGGGGTGGCGGAGGGAGGTTAATGATTTTTGTATAGAAAATACACTTCCTCTTTCTACATAGAGTAGAGGAAAAAATAAGAATTTTACTGGGTAGAAAGGCAAAATAAGCAATTGTAAGTACACAGTGCTGTATGATATGATGACTGCAATATATCAAGAGGATAAAAACTTTGATTTGAGTGTTTCTTCAAAGGTATATCCCCATTTTAAAGTGACAGTATATGGTTATTCTACAGACACTGAGAATGAAGGGGCTGCAGCACAGGAACACACACTTGTGCATAGACGTACCGCTGGTCTAAGCACCGCTATTTAGAGAAAAACATTGAAAATGAGGCAGCACAAAATCCTCAGTGCGGTCCCCTTTCTCAGGATCAGGAGAGCGAGTCCTAAAGGTTGGAAACCTATTGATCCTGAAGTGATAACACATCCTAGTGCTATGCCATCACTTTTTTTTTAAGGGGGCAGTAATCCATTCATTAGGGTGGTGTACTTGGTGCAAGTTGTGGTAAGGAAAAGCCATTGTAGGCTCAAAAAGAAAATACTAGTGTATATTTTCCGAAATGTGGCGTGTTATCTATGTAGATGTACATATAGTTGAAAAGGAAAAGGGAGGCATTGCTAGATCTCATCAACTACCCAGCTAGCGAGTAAATTAGGTCCTAGACAAAATCATTTTGTTGGCTATGAGAAACTTGTACAGTAGCCTAGATAATTTTATTAGGTGAAAATTAGAATGAAAGACATTATTTGCACTAATAAATCTATTGATTTTATATTTGCAATGATTTTTTTCATATATATAGCTCTTTCGTGAATATTTGATTTGTTGTGTAATATGAACCTCATTCATGAAACAAAGTATCTACTACGTTCCTTGGTGCTGCTCACATTTTATCTCAGTTTTAGGCTTTGTGCACACTTTCAGGTGTTGGCACCACATTTTATCATCCATCTACAGAATAAGTGGTCACCGAGCCAATACTTTGCATAGTCATAATTTTCTTTTGCATAGACTATTTTCAAGATGTAGAATTTTGTCATGAGATGCCCCATATTCCTGTTTAAAGTTCATAAGCAGTTATAGAGCAATATATCCTCATTTGATACAAGTCACCAACACATGCTCACTTAGAGGTGTCACCAGCTGTGATACAGGCAAAGGATATTTTTAAATTGTCTATATAAATACAATAAAACATGAATACTTTCACAGAATTATAATAATATGAAAATGGTACAATATAGTAAAAATCTGGTAACAGACTCCCTTTAGTATCTCATCTGAGAGCAGCATAATGTAGAGGGAGATAGTCCGATTCCAGCAATGTATCACTTTCTGGGCTCTTTGCTGTTGATAAAATTCCTCTTTTCTACTTCAGATCTGTCAGTTCTGCTGCGCCCTGTATAATCCCGCTCAGACCACTAATTGGCAGATTTCTGTGTATATGGACATAATGCTGCCAATCACTGGTGGGAAGAGGTTATATAGAGCACATGAATATGGAGAACTACATGGCAGTAGGTTTACTAGTCCTCTGATGATCTGTTGATAAAACTCTTATTTTAGGCCAGTTCACACGCCAGTGTCTCCAGTACGTGTGGTGACAGTTTTCTCATGTACCAGAGACACTGACACACGTAGACACATTCAAATGAATGGGTCTATGCACATGTCAGCGTGTTTTCACGGACCATATGTCCGTGGGCAAAACACGCTGACATGTCCGTTTTTTACCTGCAGCACGGTCCACAAAACGTGCACACGGAGCACAATGCACACTGTCCTCTGTGTGCACGGACGGCCGCGGGGGAAGAAGTGGCTACTGTAAGCGCTGTTCCCCGGCGGCTGGTGCTGAAGATGACTGTCATTCTGCCTGCGAGCAGAGGAGAACAATAAGGGTATATTATCGTTCTCCTTTACTCGCACGGAGAATAACAGCCGGCTTCAGCACCAGCCGCAGGGGGACAGCGGCTTATAGTAGCGCCACTTCCCTGGCGGCGGTCCGTGTGGTCCTGATGCGGCACACGGTTGCCACACGTGTGCCATACGTAGTACACACGGACACTGATATCTCCGGTACTGGTAATATCCGGACGTCTGAAACCTGCCTTATCAAAACTAAACTAAGCAATCCAGTAAGTGACATCACTGGAATCAGTGTCTCTGTTTCTACATTATGCTGCTCTTAAATTAAGTGACAAAAAAACTTGGAGATGCACCTTTTACGTACACAATTTCTTCACTCTTTATTTTATTCCCAACTTTTACCCACCTCGCATTCAATCTTCAACACCCTATCCAAACCTCATTGTGTGTGTAGTTAAAGAAACACACCTGAAAAATGAACATAGTGTCAAAACGTCTTGTGCACATGTTCCATCATTTGCCATGTTTTTACCCACTTCAGGGTTCGGAATCCATGAAGTAGTTACAAAAAGTAACATGTTCATTCTCTGGGCAGCTTTGTTTGGAAGCCACTGTCTCCATTCACTCTAAAGCGTACAGCAAAGACCATGTTGGCAGAACCGCAAAATACAACAAAGCCGCTTCAGGAAAAAGATCCCCGGAGATTTCCTGTGACGTCTTCTCATTAGTTCCCACTCAGTGGTATCACGTCTTCATCACTAAATTTTAATTCTGATATCTATTTAGACTGAGTTGTATAATTTTATGATCATACCCAATACTCCTTGGTATTAACCCCTGGTTATCAGTGAAAAAAAAAGTTTACATCTGCGCACAGGATAGGTGAAAACTTATAAATGAGGGGGAGTCCAATCAGTGGGGCTGCAAACACTGCACTCTGCTTTTTCCAACAGTATCTATAGAGAATGAATGGAGCCTAGGCCAATAATGCAAACTCCATTCTAAGGCCGGGGTCACACTTGTGAGTGTGATGACAGAAACTCTCATCAATACTCGGGACCGGAGTGTGCGACTGCATGTATTTCTATGCAGCTGCACACTCCGGTCCGAGTGCCGGCGGCAGTGCCGGGTATTGATGCGAGAGACTCGCGTGAGTTTCTCGCATCACACAAGTGTGACCCCGGCCTAACATGAATAAAAGTGACCTGTTATGGAGATTAGTGGGAGTTCAAGGGGACAGGCCTCCACTGATTTCGAAGACAGATGATAATTTATCACTAGACTACACCTTTAAAGTTTCTCAGGGGAAAAAAAAACATTACTAAATAATGTCCCTTGTCCTGTAATAACGTCCCGGACCTGAAATAACGTCCCTTGTTCTTTAATAATGTCCCTTGTCCTGTAATAACGTCCCCTGTCCTGTAATAACTGTCTGCTATCCTGTAATAACGGTCTCCTGTCTTGTAAGTGGGATCACAGGAGGCCGGGTCTCTTCCTAAGGCCGGGATCACACATGGAAGAAACACGGCCGAGTCTCGCATGTGAATTCCCAGCACTGGCGCCGGCACTCAGGAAATACATGCAGCCACACACTCCGCTCCCGAGTGCCGGTGCCAGTGCTGGGAATTCACATGCGAGACTCGGCCGTGTTTCTCACATGTGTGATCTCGGCCTAAGGAAGTCTACAGCGGCAGAAGTGGGGCAATGCTGTGGGCCCTGAGCAGGAGGAGGGGGTGTCCCAGCGGTGCAATGTGAGGATATGGGGCCTCATTCTGACGCTCCATAGATTTCCATAGTAAAAGCCACTCCCAGGTCATGAAGAGCACAGCGTGAGCCGGACAGTCTGCAGAGAAGTGACGTCACTGAGAATAGCAGAAGAACAGCGCTGGATACTGGAGAGAGCAGCGATAGCTGAATGTATTAATACACTGACGGCTCACACTCATCTGCTTTTAAATCGGAAGAGTGCAATTAAAAAAAAAAAGACTGCACTGACTGCTGTTAGTCAATGATTCTGTGCTCATCTCTGATTTGTTTCTCAGCTTGAATTGGACTGAGAAAAAATTCACAGCCTGCTGCGAGTGGCCACATATATCGGACGAGACTCGCCAATGCAAGCCAGTGGATGCGAGAAAAAAAATGGATGGCACAGGGACCATACGAGTGTCGTCCCATTTTTATGAGTACATTACCATTCTGTAGCATAGAACACTGTAAATGATTGTAGAATAATAGTTGCAAAGAAAAAAAACACATTGCATATCCATGTCATGTGAGACAAATTACATTGCACTCCAATGACACTCATCCTACTTTTCTGGAACAACATCAGAGCGATTTTATTTACACAGATGAGTGCGAGCCAGGTACGGACTGGGGCTGAAATTCAGTCCTGGCCTGTAAAATCACACAGGCCCATGCTGTCCCGTCCCCAAGCACCAGATGGGATATATTACTAATACTACCCTGGATGGAGGAAAGCAAGATTTACTACAAGACCAATATTTCTAATGATACCCGTAGCCTGCTGGGGTAAGTGACGGAGTCAGCGACCTTGTGCTCCGTCACAACTCTTAACAGTATGGGTATCTTGAGAACACCGATTCTGTTAACAACGTAGCAGACAAGGCGGCCCACGATCAGACAGGCCTTCTGGCATTTGCCAGATGGCCAGTCCGGCCCTGGTGCAAGCCTTGACACTATACTACATACACAGATTTAGGGAAGAAAATTTAAAGGGAATCTGTCACCCCCTCAGACGTATATGGGCATACAGGTAATAGAAATGTTACACTAGTCCTTTCTTTATGCCTCATGTTAGTGGTCTTGCTGTGCAGAAATGTTATATTCTGTCTTTATGTTAATGATTTCTTCCAGGCTCCGGGGTGTGCGGTGCTGTAAGAAATCCCTGCCTCCTGTCTTCATTGTAATACTTACCACCTCCCATCAGCATCAGTTATGGCGCAGGAATTCTGCGCCTGAGCCTGCACTCCCTTAGAAATACATACCTCATCCTCCCTTCTATGGGCGCTGCATTTAGGGATCTTCAGCACAGGTGCCGGTGAGTCACTGTGACCTCCGGTGTGCGCACCGATAAGATGCTTTCTCCACTACCTCCCTGCACAGTCATCGCTAGGAACTATGTGTACATGGTGATGACTATGCAGGGAGGAAGTGGGAGAGCACCTTATCGGCACACACATCGGAGGTCACAGTGTCTCACCTGCTCAGAAGATCCCT
This sequence comes from Oophaga sylvatica, assembly GCA_033576555.1. NCBI lineage: Eukaryota > Metazoa > Chordata > Amphibia > Anura > Dendrobatidae > Oophaga > Oophaga sylvatica. The sequence continues at coordinate 282,752,273 of JARQOD010000002.1, read as the reverse complement.
GAATGCAGTGCCCATAGAAGGGAGGATGAGGTATGTATTTCTAAGGGAATGCAGGGCGCAGGGTTACGGGGCCAGAACTGACGTGTATAGGAGGGGGTAGTATCGTAATGGGGACAGGAGGCAGGAATTTCTTCTAGGCACTGCATGCCTTGAAGCCTGAAAGAAATCATTAACATAAAAACAGAAAATAACATTTCTCCACAACAAGACCATTAATATGAGGCATACCCGTAGGACTAGTGTAACATTTCTATTACATGTATGCCCATATTAATAGGTCTTACACGTCCTGTCGGGTGACAGATTCCCTTTAATGGAAGACTTCTTAAAGTGGACTGTTTTGACTATTTTACTGTGGATAATGAAATGGTATATAGGAATGAATTTTATGAAGACAACTTGCCTCAAACAGTTTTTTTTCACAACACTTTGCAAGTAACTGCAGTATTGTTGCTTCAGTTACAATTATAATATTAAGCCTCGTTCACACGAGCGTATAAGACGGCTGAGCGCTATGTGATGATTTATCGGATAGCACTCGGTTCATTGTTAAATTGTGAGGCAGTGTAGATCTGCGATTATTTTCTCATGACGTTTCGGCAGCATGCTGCGATTGGCAGAGAGATTCACCTCACTCGCACCCATACAAGTCTATGGATGCGTGCGAGACATCAGACTGCACTCGGATGTGATCCCAGTGCAGTTCAATATATGCCAAGACATGCAGTGTGGGAGATGGAGAAATTACTATCTCAGTCTCCTCCGCAGCTGTTCAGCAATGCTCTCATACAAGAGGATCGGAGCACAGAGCACTGACACTCGGATCAGACTCGCAGCAAAGCTGGAGCCGAGGGTCATTAGCATCTCACATCGGATGTTATACTCTAGTGTGACACCGGCCTTAGATATAGTATAGGACCCAGGGCTGCCACTAGGAATTTCGGAGCCCCATACTGGCAAAATTTTCGGGGCCCCCTTGACACTCCGCCCAGGCTCCACCCCAGCCCCGCCTCCACCCCTCAAACTGTCCACAGTCCCACCGCTCTCTCTTGGAAAAACTCCACTTCTCACCAATGACACATTAACAGTTCCCATCACCAGATCACACATATAGCTAGCAGCTCTTGTTTTGGCCAAAAGATTTTTTTAAGTCGCCACCATAACACGGTAGACACTTTGGCCGGGCCCTACTCTACTATAACCTATTAACCCCTTTTCGACCCATGACGCCTACGTCGGCGTCATGAAAACCTGTGCCATCCCGACCCATGACTCCGACGTAGGCGTCATGGTATAAATCCCGTTCCTGGGGGTCGGGTGACCGGGGTGTCATGTATAGTGTACAGTTCCTATAGCGTCTTGTGCTTGGGTGCGAGGAAAACACAGGAGACACAGGTTGATATGAAATGACTTGTATTACTTCATACAAGCATGCTGAAAAGTTCACACAGTTTGCAGGAACAGCGACAGGAGACACAGCAGGCCAGAGTAACTTCAAGCACTACAATAAATCTCCAAAGCAGGTTCAGGATCTCTTCTCTGTACCGTAATTCCTCTGCAAACATGGATTCACCAAACAGCAGGTTTCCAGAGTCCAAAAGTGTTCCAAGGTTCCTCAGTAGGGAATAGCTGGAGTACAAGTCCAAGGTTTCCAGAAGTCAGGTCACAGACTGACTGAGGCTTGATTCAGGAGCACTGATTGTTCAGCTGAGGCTGCTTAAGAAGCAAGAGGGAAGAATCAGGGCAGGAACATGAAAACTGGAAACTCCATATTAACTGAGGGCAAGAGCTGCAGAAAAACAGAAAGCAAAATGGCCGACGGAAAACTGAGTTTCAAGGAACATGTCAACAGAGACAAAGAACCTTACATTACTCCCCCCTTAGGGACAACCTCCGGATGACCTCAGACCAGGCTTGTCAGGGTACCTCTGATGAAACTGGCGGAGCAGGAAAGGAGCATTTACATTATTGACTGGTTCCCATGAATTGTCCTCCACTGGGTAGCCCTGCCATTTAATCAAATATTGCAACTGATTTCTGTACAACCTGGAATCTAGAATCCTTTCCACCATAAATTCTTCCTGACCATCGACCAGCACTGGGTCAGGGCAAGGAGAAGAACGTCCAGGAAACGTATTGGGTGTTGCAGCCTTTAGTAGGGATGCATGAAAGACAGGGTGGATTCTCATAGTTCTGGGCAGTTGAAGACGACAAGCAACAGCACTTATAATCTTATTGATCTTATAAGGTCCAATGTACTTATGTCCCAATTTAGACGATGGAATCTTTAATTTAAGATTTCTGGTTGACAGCCAGACCAAATCTCCTACCTTGAAAGCTGGTGCAGGTTTATGAAATTTATCTGCTGCTTTCTTGTACCTTTCCTGAGCCAATTCTAGATTTTCCTTTAGAAGATCCATATTCTTTTGTAAAGAAGTGATTCTTTCAGCCATTGCCGGCAAGGGCGTCTCTATGGGAAATCGAGGAAGAATGTTAGGATGATAACCTAGATTGGAGTAAAAAGGAGACTGCTTAGTGGAGGCGCTCTGAGAGTTGTTATAAGAGAACTCAGCCAGTGGAAGTAGATCCACCCAATCATCCTGTAGGTGGCAGATAAAACAGCGGAGATACTGCTCCAGGGTCTGATTGGTTCGTTCTGTCTGTCCATTAGTCTGGGGATGAAAAGCAGAAGAAAGGTTTACTTTAATGTCCAATGCTGCACAGAAATTTTGCCAAAACCTTGAAGTGAATTGCACCCCTCGATCCGAAATGACCTCATCGCGTACTCCATGTAAGCGAAACACATTCTTAATCATCAAGTCTGATGTCTGTTTTGCAGTGGGTAAGCCGACACAAGGGATAAAATGAGCTGCCTTTGTTAGACGGTCAACCATCACTAGAATGGTGTTCTTCCCTTGAGAGGTTGGTAACTCCACAATGAAGTCCATAGAAATGGATCCCCACGGGCGGGACGGGGTGGGAAGAGGTTGCAACAGACCAGTTGGTGAGGAGCGAGGTGTTTTGCATCTTGCACAGACTTCACATGAAGTGACATAGTTTAAGACATCTTTCCTGTAAGTGGGCCACTGTTGTGAATGGGTTTGAGATGAGTTCTGAGCAGAGGCTCCCTCTGGTGGTTACAAGCGGTACTAGTGAAGATTGTGAGGACTGGGAATCAGGTGTTACTGACTGGTCTTATATAAGGGAGTCATTTTCCCATCAGGGTTGCCGGTGATCAATTGTTCTGGTCTGAATCCTTCTTTCCAGTTTCCCTTGTAGCCTGCTGTGTCGTGTCTGCATCTCCTGCTACCAGATAAGAATTTTTCTTCTTTTGTGTTGTTGCTATATTTTTGCATTTTGTCCTGCACTTCTTTGGGGCCTTCTGGGTCCCCTCCGGGGGCTTCTGCCTTCTCAGTTTAGTTCAGCCACTGAGTTTTGTTCTTTTGCTTTTTCCAGTTTTTTCAGTGGCTGCTGTTTTGATTTTGTTACACCAGAGAGCTAATTTAGGTGGTAGAGGTCGTGTGATCTCAGGTGATTTTGAAATTAGTAGAGTTGGTGTTTTTCAGGGTTTTCTGGGATTGCAGTAAGTACCCTTCCTGTCCTTTTCTATTTAGATAGTTTGGGCCCCAGCGTTTGCTCATTCTATTTTCTTTCTGTGTCAGTATTTCCTCTTGTCTAACCGCCATTACATGTTTGGGGGCTTTCTATTATCTTTGGGGTTCTGCTCCGGGGCAGATAGCTTTCCTATTTCTATCTTTAGGTGTAGTTAGTTTCTCAGGCTGTGACGAGGCGTCTAGGACCAACGTAGGAACGCTCCACGGCTGCCTCTAGTTGTGGTGGTTAGTCAGGGTACTGCAATCCCATAGATTCCAACTGCTCTGGTGTATTGCCTTTTTTACCTGCACTCCTCAGCTACCGAAACATAACAGTAGCATCTCCTAAATTTAAGCCTAGGTTCATTGGACCTTATAAGATCATGGAGATTATTAATCCTGTTTCTTTTCGTTTGCTTCTTCCAGGGACATTTAAGATCCATAACGTGTTCCACAAGTCCTTGTTGAAGAGGTTTGTTGAGCCAGTGGTTCCTGCTGCTGTGCCTCCTGACCCTGTTTTGGTTGAGGGCAATCTGGAGTATGTGGTTGAGAAAATATTGGATTCTCGCTTTTCTAGACGAAGACTCCAGTATTTGGTTAAATGGAGAGGTTATGGTCAGGAAGACAATTCTTGGGTGTTTGCTTCGGACATCCATGCTAGGAGACTTATCCGTGCGTATCATAGAACTCATCCTGACCGACCTGGTTGCTCAAATGAGGGTTCGGTGACCCCTCCTCAAGGGGGGGGTACTGTTGTGAATGGGTTTGAGATGAGTTCTGAGCAGAGGCTCCCTCTGGTGGTTACAAGCGGTACTAGTGAAGATTGTGAGGACTGGGAATCAGGTGTTACTGACTGGTCTTATATAAGGGAGTTATTTTCCCATCAGGGTTGCCGGTGATCAATTGTTCTGGTCTGAATCCTTCTTTCCAGTTTCCCTTGTAGCCTGCTGTGTCGTGTCTGCATCTCCTGCTACCAGATAAGAATTTTTCTTCTTTTGTGTTGTTGCTATATTTTTGCATTTTGTCCTGCACTTCTTTGGGGGCCTTCTGGGTCCCCTCCGGGGGCTTCTGCCTTCTCAGTTTAGTTCAGCCACTGAGTTTTGTTTTTTTGCTTTTTCCAGTTTTTTCAGTGGCTGCTGTTTTGATTTTGTTACACCAGAGAGCTAATTTAGGTGGTAGAGGTCGTGTGATCTCAGGTGATTTTGAAATTAGTAGAGTTGGTGTTTTTCAGGGTTTTCTGGGATTGCAGTAAGTACCCTTCCTGTCCTTTTCTATTTAGATAGTTTGGGCCCCAGCGTTTGCTCATTCTATTTTCTTTCTGTGTCAGTATTTCCTCTTGTCTAACCGCCATTACATGTTTGGGGGCTTTCTATTATCTTTGGGGTTCTGCTCCGGGGCAGATAGCTTTCCTATTTCTATCTTTAGGTGTAGTTAGTTTCTCAGGCTGTGACGAGGCGTCTAGGACCAACGTAGGAACGCTCCACGGCTGCCTCTAGTTGTGGTGGTTAGTCAGGGTACTGCAATCCCATAGATTCCAACTGCTCTGGTGTATTGCCTTTTTTACCTGCACTCCTCAGCTACCGAAACATAACAGGCCACCAAAAGAAACGAGAAAGAAATTCTTGTGTCTTTAGAATTCCCCTATGCCCGGCTATCTTGGAATCGTGGATGAGTTGCAATACTCTCAATCTGACTGTTTCAGGTATATACAGACGTTGTCCCTGAATCCACACACCATTCTTAAAGACAAGACTTACGTCCCTTGGGGGTTGAGCCAACAAAGAATCCGCATGGTATGCTTCCTTGATGTCCTTAAGTAGGTCTTGATTATGAATCACTCCCAGGAATCTAGAGTCAGGAAGAATAGTCTTAGGAGGAGTAAGTGGACGTGTCTCTGCTGAATGAATCCTAGAGAGTGCATCAGCCTTTCCATTGCGCGATCCTGGTCTATAAGAAATTACAAAATTAAATTGGTTTAGGAAAAGATTCCAGCGAGCCTGGTGAGGAGTCAGGCACTTAGCCGATCTGATAAATTCAAGGTTACGATGGTCTGTCAGGACGACTATTTGCTATGCAGCTCCCTGAAGAAGGTGTCTCCATTCCTTGAAGGCGGCAATAATGGCCAACAATTCTCTATTGCCCACATCGTAGTTCCTCTCAGCCGAAGACAACTGCTGGGAAAAGAAGGCACAGGGATGCAAGACATTCTTCTCACCTGTTCTCTGAGAGAGTATAGCTCCAACGGCACAGTCTGAAGCATCCACCTCTATTATGAAGGCAAGCTCGGGGTTGGGATGTACTAAGATAGGTGCGGTGGTAAATTTATCCTTTAAACAGGAAAATGCTTCCTGAGCTTGCGGGGTCCAGGAGAACTTAGACTGTTTCCGGGTAAGTTGGGTGATAGGTGACACTACCTCAGAAAAATTCTTAATGAAACGTCTATAGAAGTTGGCAAACCCGATGAAACGCTGCACCTCCTTCACATTTCTAGGAATTGGCCAATCCTTGATGGCTTGGGTCTTGCTTCCATCCATACTAATCCCTTGCATAGATAGTACATACCCCAGAAATTGAATTTCGGTCCTATGGAATTCACATTTTTCAAGTTTGATGTAGAGATGGTTTTGTCTTAGGCGTTCTAAGACCATTCTCACATGACCATGATGTTCCTCTGTGGAGTTAGAAAAAATGTGAATATCATCCAGATAAATCACCACAAATGTATCTAGGAGATCCCTGAAGATATCATTCACGAAGTGTTGGAAAGTGGCTGGGGCGGTACTCAGACCAAAAGGCATAACTAGATATTCAAAGTGTCCATAGCGTGACCTGAAAGCAGTCTTCCATTCATCCCCAGGTCTAATACGGACCAAGTTATAGGCCCCACGGAGATCCAGTTTAGAGAAAATTTTGGCATGCCGCACTCTCTCCAACAACTCAGGGATTAAAGGCAATGGATAACGGTTTCTAATAGTAACCTTATTGAGTTCCCTATAGTCTATGCAGGGTCTCAGAGATCCATCTTTCTTCTTCACAAAGAAGATGGGTGCACCTGCGGGAGATGAAGAGGGGCGTATGAAGCCCTTGGCTAAATTTTCGTCTATATAATCCTTCAAAGCTTTTAGCTCGGGCCCCGCTAGGGGGTAGATCTTACCAAAAGGTATCTCGGCTCCAGGCAATAATTCAATTGGACAATCATATGGACGGTGAGGAGGAAGCTGATCAGCGTTCTTCTTGTCACATAAATCCACATAGTCCTGGTATACAGCTGGTAGTTCAGGGACTGACATGGTTCCTTTAGGAACAGAGCAAGCTGAAACTCCTTGACTCATCTGTTTCTCCGGAAAGTGTAATTCCTTGGTCTCCCAGTTAATCGTAGGATTCTGCGCCTGCAGCCATGGTAGCCCTAGAATAATGGGAAAGTGGGGAGAAGAGATAAGCAAAAAAGACATTTTCTCCTGATGATTTTTACCCATAAGGACCCTCAAAGGCTCTGTTTCTTGATCCACTGGTCCAGAAGTCAGTAGAGAGCCATCCACAGTCTCCATCTGTACTGGAGTAGCCTTCTTCACTGAACGTATCCCCTGTTTCAGAGCAAAGGAGATATCCATAAAATTTCCACTTGCTCCTGAGTCGATCATAGCAGAGCTAGACACCCAGACTGAGTCAACCCAGAGTTTGATGGAAAGGAAGCAATGAGAACTGTTTCTTTTATAACTCAGCTGGGACACCGCTGAGGAAACTTGAAAAATTGCAGCGTTTATACCGTCATCGTCCCCAGAACTAACAGAGTTTAAGTCCGAGAAATCAAGATCTCTTGCAGCAGATCTCTCTGGAGCCTGAGGCTCGGACATGACAGAGCTCCTCTCGCAACACTCACAGTGAATGACTGCTGCAGTAGTCTTTTACGAGAACGGCTGGGGCAGTTTATAATGAAGTGCCCTGACTTACCACAGTAGAAACATAGATTTTCCTTTATACGATGTTCTTTGCGTGCATCACTAACCCGTCTTTGTAAAGAGTCCACCTGCATGGGTTCAGGTTCTGGTTCCCTTGTGATCCTACTCAAAGGTTCCTTAGCTGAGGAGGGAGGTAGTAAAAGGTTAGTGCGATTATTTTCTAACCATCTCTCTTGTCTGCGTTCAGTCAGACGAGCATCAATACGGATACAATAGTTAATAAAGTCACCTAACGCAGTGGGAGGGTCGGCACAAGCAAGTTCATCCTTAATCAGTGGAGACAACCCTTTCCGAAAAATAGATTTTTTAGCGGAAGTGTCCCAAGTGGTATCAAGAGCCCATCTCCTGAAATCCAGGGCATATTCGGCTACTGAACGCTTACCTTGGCGCAAAGTTAACATGGCTGCTTCAGCTGTTGCACCTCGATTGGGGTCATCAAACACCTGCCCCATGGCTGAAATAAAAGCATCAAGGTGATTCAAACAATCATCCTCAGTCTCAATCAGAGGGTTTGCCCACATCAAAGCCTTATTGGTAAGCAACATGATTATAGTAAGCACTTTGGATCGTTCAGTGGGAAATTGTGAAGCATGTGCAGAGAAAAATAGATTGCATTGGTTAATAAATCCCCTGAATTTCACACGTTCACCGCCAAAACGAAAAGGAGGTAATTTGGGGATCCCAGAACTCGGGGTTATGGCAGAAGCCTGGGCTCGTTCCTCTAGAGCCTCAATCCTGGCTCGCAATTCCTGGGTAGTCTGTCCAAACACTTGCAAATTATGATTAGTGAGGTCCTGTAGGCTTGCAAAACGGGTTTTTAAAGTCTGTACATCTGAAAGGATTGTATCAGTCACTCCGCAAAGTTCCTTTATGCGGGCCTCCATCCTCCAGATCTTTTAAGGCAGAAGTGCTGGAAGGAGAAGAGGAAAGGAAAAAAAAAAAAAATATAGTGTTTACCTGTGGTAACACTCCAGAGTAAAATTTTAAGGGAATGCGCTCACCTGGAATGGTTGTGAGAAGTCACAACCACTGTCATCACATAAGGTATTAAACGGACATCTGATATCCACAGTCACAGCAGACACGGCTTTCCCAGACCCAGCAGACACTAAACATTGGCTCCTGAATCTTGTCATGTATAGTGTACAGTTCCTATAGCGTCTTGTGCTTGGGTGCGAGGAAAACACAGGAGACACAGGTTGATATGAAATGACTTGTATTACTTCATACAAGCATGCTGAAAAGTTCACACAGTTTGCAGGAACAGCGACAGGAGACACAGCAGGCCAGAGTAACTTCAAGCACTACAATAAATCTCCAAAGCAGGTTCAGGATCTCTTCTCTGTACCGTAATTCCTCTGCAAACATGGATTCACCAAACAGCAGGTTTCCAGAGTCCAAAAGTGTTCCAAGGTTCCTCAGTAGGGAATAGCTGGAGTACAAGTCCAAGGTTTCCAGAAGTCAGGTCACAGACTGACTGAGGCTTGATTCAGGAGCACTGATTGTTCAGCTGAGGCTGCTTAAGAAGCAAGAGGGAAGAATCAGGGCGGGAACATGAAAACTGGAAACTCCATATTAACTGAGGGCAAGAGCTGCAGAAAGACAGAAAGCAAAATGGCCGACGGAAAACTGAGTTTCAAGGAACATGTCAACAGAGACAAAGAACCTTACACGGGGTCACTGAAAGGTCACCCGAACCGCAGGCACAAGACCCTTTGTGCTTCACCACAGGGGGGTTGGCTTAACCACAACGTGGCTACGATCACTCTGATTGGCTGTTAAAAGTGAAACATCCAATCAGAGCGATTTGTAATATTTCACCAATGAAATTTGGTGAAATATTACAATCCAGCCATGGCCGATGCTGCAATAGCATCGGCCATGGCTGGAGACCGAGATCCGACCCCCCCCACACCGATTGATGGCGGCAATCGGTCACCGCCGTCACTATCTGCTCCCCTCCGCTCCTGTCCGCTCCCCTCCGCCTTCCAATCCCCACCTCACCTCCCCGGTCCTCCGATGTCCCTGGGTCCATCCCGGCCTCCGTCCGGGATTCTTCATGGGCGTCGCCATCTTGGAAAATGGCGGGCGCATGCGCAGTGTGCCCGCCATTCGGCAGATTCCATACATTTATTTTGATCACTGTGATAAACTCTCACAGTGATCAAAATAAAAAAAAAGTAAATAAACGCCCCCTTTATCACCCCATAGGTAGGGACAAATAATAAAATAAAGAAAATATATATATATTTTTTTCTATTAGGGTTAGAACTAGGGATAGGGTTAGAACTAGGGTTAGGGTTAGCATTACGGTTAGAATTAGGGTTACGGTTAGAATTAGGGTTACGGTTGGAATTTGGGTTATGGTTGTAATTAGGGTTACGGTTGAAATTAGGGTTATGGTTGGAATTAGGGTTAGGCTTGTGGTTAGGGTTAGAGTAAGGATTAGTGTTAGGGGTGTTTTGGGGATAGGGTTGGGATTAGCGTTAGGCTTGTGGTTAGGGTTGGAATTAGGGTTAGGGGTGTGTTGGGGTTAGGGTTTGGATTAGGGTTAGGGGTGTGTAGGGGTTAGGGTTGTGGTTAGGGGTGTGTTGGGGTTAGGGTTGGATGTTGTGAATACTTTGGAGGTGAATTCTGAGCTGGGACTCCCTCCGGTGGTTGCTGATTGTAGTGAACTAATTACTGAATGGCCTTCAGCTGGCTCTGGTATGATATAAGTGACCTGAGTTCCCATCAGTCTTGCCGGTAATCAATTGTTCTTCCTGATCTTGCTTGGAGTACAGCTTGCTTTCCTGCTCTCTTTTAGATAAGTGATTTTCTGTTTTTTTTCCTCTGGTTTGATTTTCACTGCTGGTTTGCTGCTTGCAGTAGACTACAACCTGGTCCCCTTTTGGGGTCTGGCGCTGCAATTGTGCTCATTTTGTGTTTGCACTTTTGCTTTGTTCCTTTGTCACTTTTTATTTGCTGAGTTGCTGTGTGTTACACCAGAGATCTGATTTAGGTGGTAGAGATCGTGTGATCTCAGGTTTTTTGGTTAATCAGAAGTGTTGGTATTTTTGTCAGGGTTTTTTTTGGGTTGCAGTCTGAATTCTTTCCTATACTTTTCTATCTAGACAGATTGGGCCCCAGTGTTTGCTCATTCTATTTTCTGTCTGTGTCCGTATTTTCTTCTTGTCTAACCGCCATTACATGTTTGGGGGCTTCCTATTTCTTTGCGGATTCTGCTCCAGGGCAGATAGCTTTCATCTTTCTGCCTTTAGGTGTAGTTATCTCTCCGGCTGTGACGAGGCGTCTAGGACCTTCTAGTGTGGCGATTAGTTTAGGGTCCTGCAATCCAATAGATTCCAGCCTCTCTGGTGTATTGCTACTTTGCTATTTTTTGCTATTTCTCCTCAGCTACCGAAACATAACAGTATTACCGGCCAAACTGAAAATTATATGGTACTCAAAGAAGGGAAAAATAGTAAAAAAAGGAGAAAGAAAAGGGAGTTGTCAGAAATTTTTTTTTTCCCTCTTTTTCTCTGGGTACTGAGGAGGAATTATTTTTTTTTTCCTCAATGGAGTTTGCACAGTTGTCTGGCCGTGTGGAGCAGCTTGCCGCTGAGGTTCAGAGTATTGCTCCCTATCTTGATAGGTTGCCGGTTGTGGAACCTAGGATCCCCATACCAGATTTATTTTTGGGGGATCGGTCTAAATTTCTGAATTTCAAAAATAACTGTAAGTTGTTTTTTGCCTTGAAGCCTAAGTCCTCAGGGAACGCAGCACAGCAGGTTCAAATTGTCATCTCTCTGCTGCACGGCGACCCTCAGGATTGGGCTTTTTCCCTGACACCTGGGGATCCTGTTTTGAGTGATGTTGATGTATTTTTTCAGGCTCTGGGGTTATTGTACAATGAACCTAATGTCACTGATCAAGCTGAAAAAACCTTGTTGGCATTAAATCAGGGTCGTGAAGACGCTGAGCTATACTGTCAGAAATTTCGAAAGTGGGCAGTCCTGACCAAATGGAATGATTATGCTTTGGCAGCTCTTTTTCGGAAGGGTCTGTCAGAAAATGTAAAAGACGTTATGGTGGGATTCCCTGTTCCCTCTGGTCTCAATGACTCTATGTCTTTGGCTATTCAAATTGACAGACGTTTGCGTGAGTGCAGAGGTATGCATGAGATAGCATTGCCTTGTGAGCCAGCTCCTGAGCCCATGCAGTGTGATTGTTGTGAATGTGCTAGAGATGGTTTCTGAGCAGAGTCTCCCTCTGGTGGTTACAGACAGTACTGAACCTTTCAGCGAGGAGTGGCAATCTGGGATCACGGATTGGTCTGATATAAGGGAGGTTCCCTCCCATGATGGTTGCCGGTGATCAATTGTTCTTGTCTCAATTGTGGTTCCTGGTTCATTTGGAAGTTTGCTGGAGCCTTGCCTGCATCTCCTGCTTTCAGATAAGATATTTTTTGCTTTTCTTTTTGTGCTTGCTTTTTGCATTGTTTTCTGCACTTTTGTGGAGGTCAGCCAGGTCCCCTCCTGGGGCCTGAGCTCCTCACAGTTTATCTGCAACCACTGTTATTTGCTCATTTGCTTTTTCCTGTTTTTTCAGCGGCTTGGTTTTTGTTCACACTGAGATCTGATTTAGTGGGTGGCGAGATCGTGTGATCTCAGTATTTTTGTAATCAGAATTGTTGGATTTTTGTAGGGTTTTCTGGGTTGCAGAAAGTAATCTCTCCTGTCCTATCCTATTTAGTCAGCTTGTGGCCCCAGCGTTTGCTCAGTCTATTTTCTGCCTATGTTTGTATTTTCATCTTGTCTAACCGCCATTATATGTTTGGGGCTTCCTATTTTCTTTGGGAATCTGCTCCGGGGCAGATAGCTTTCATCTTTCTGCCTTTAGGTGTAGTTATCTCTCAGGCTGTGACGAGGCGTCTAGGATCAACGTAGGAACGCTCCGCGGCTACCTCTAGTTGTGTCGTTAGTTTAGGAATCTGCAACCCATCAGTTACCAACATCTCAGGTGTTCGGCTGCCCTGCTGTTGTTCCTGTCCTCCTCAGCTACCGAAACATAGCAGTGATGGAGTGACTTCTGGGGCTCAGCGTCATGAGTTTTGAAAGCTCAATGGGTTATGTTTTTACTGTGGTGAAGCCTCTCATGCTATCTCCGTCTGCCCTAAGCGGGGAAGACGTTTTGCGCACTCAGTTGTCTTGAGTAGCGTTCAGACTAAATTTCTGTTGACTGTTACCCTGATTTGCTCCCTATCCACATTTTCGGCTCAGGCTTTTGTTGATTCAGGAGCAGCTATTAACCTGATGGATTTTGACTTTGCCAAACATTGTGGGTTTCTCATGATACCCCTGCAGAAGTCTGTTATGTTTCGGTAGCTGAGGAGTGCAGGTAAAAAAGGCAATACACCAGAGCAGTTGGAATCTATGAGATTGCAGTACCCTGACTAACCACCACAACTAGAGGCAGCCGTGGAGCGTTCCTACGTTGGTCCTCGTCACAGCCTGAGAAACTAACTACACCTAAAGATAGAAATAGGAAAGCTATCTGCCCCGGAGCAGAACCCCAAAGATAACAGAAAGCCCCCAAACATGTAATGGCGGTTAGACAAGAGGAAATACTGACACAGAAAGAAAATAGTATGAGCAAACGCTGGGGCCCAAACTATCTAAATAGAAAAGGATAGGAAGGGTACTTACTGCAATCCCAGAAAACCCTGAAAAGCACCAACTCTACTAATTTCAAAATCACCTGAGATCACACGACCTCTACCACCTAAATTAGTTCTCTGGTGTAACAAAATCAAAACAGCAGCCACTGAAAAAACTGGAAAAAGCAAAAGAACAAAACTCAGTGGCTGAACTAAACTGAGAGGGCAGAAGCCCCCGGAGGGACCCTGAAGGCCCCCAAAGAAGTGCAGGACAAAATGCAAAAACACAGCAAAAACACAAAAGAAGCAAAAGTCTTATCTGTAAGCAGGAGATGCAGACACGACACAGCAGGCTACAAGGGAAACTGGAATGAAGGATTCAGACCAGAACAATTGATCACCGGCAACCCTGATGGGAAAATGACTCCCTTATATAAGACCAGTCAGTAACACCTGATTCCCAGTCCTCACAATCCTCACTAGCACCGCTTGTAACCACCAGAGGGAGCTTCTGCTCAGAACTCATCTCAAACCCATTCACAACAGTACCCCCCCCCTTGAGGAGGGGTCACCGAACCCTCATTTGAGCAACCAGGTCGGTCAGGATGAGTTCTATGATACGCACGGATAAGTCTCCTAGCATGGATGTCCGAAGCAAACACCCAAGAATTGTCTTCCTGACCATAACCTCTCCATTTAACCAAATACTGGAGTTTCCGTCTAGAAAAACGAGAATCCAATATTTTCTCAACCACATACTCCAGATTGCCCTCAACCAAAACAGGGTCAGGAGGCACAGCAGCAGGAACCACTGGCTCAACAAACCTCTTCAACAAGGACTTGTGGAACACGTTATGGATCTTAAATGTCCCTGGAAGAAGCAAACGAAAAGAAACAGGATTAATAATCTCCATGATCTTATAAGGTCCAATGAACCTAGGCTTAAATTTAGGAGATGCTACTCTCATAGGAATATTCTTTGAGGACAACCAGACCAAGTCCCCCACTTTAAACCGAGGACCATCAGTCCTATGCCGGTTAGCAAACCGCTGGGCCTTCTCCTGAGAGAGGGACAACCTCTCCACTACCTGGTCCCAAATCTGTTGCATACGCTCCACAACAGAGTCAACACCTGGACAGACAGAAGCCTCCGTCTGTCCTGAAGAAAATCGAGGGTGAAACCCAGAATTACAGAAAAACGGAGACATCAAAGTGGCAGAGCTAGCCCTATTATTAAGAGCAAACTCAGCCAAAGGCAAAAAAGAGACCCAGTCATCCTGATCAGCAGACACAAAGCATCCTAGATAAGTCTCCAATGTCTGGTTTGTTCTCTCAATTTGACCATTGGTCTGAGGATGAAATGCCGAGGAGAAAGACAATTGAACACCCAGTTTAGAACAAAAAGTCCTCCAAAATCTGGAAACAAACTGGACTCCTCTGTCAGACACAATGTTCTCAGGAATGCCGTGTAAACGAACCACGTGCTGAAGGAACAACGGCACCAATTCAGAGGAGGAAGGCAACTTAGGTAATGGCACAAGATGTATCATTTTGGAAAACCTATCACAAATTACCCAGATGGTGGTCATTCTCTGAGAAACAGGAAGATCGGAAATGAAATCCATAGAGATATGGGTCCATGGTCTCTTGGGCACAGGCAATGGCATCAACAAACCACTAGAGCGAGAGCAAGGCTTGGAGCGAGAGCAAGTCCCGCAGGACTGCACAAATTCCCTGACATCACGAGACAAGGTAGGCCACCAAAAGGACCGGCTAACCAAGTCTATGGTACCAAAAATTCCGGGATGCCCAGCCAATGCGGAACAATGAATCTCAGACATCACACTCTTTTTCCATTGGTCCGGGACAAACAATTTTCCAACAGGGCAGCGCTCGGGCCTATCCTGCTGACACCCCTCCAGAGCAAGTCTCAAATTGGGCGAGATGGCGGAAAGAACTACACCCTCTTTCAAAATAACAGAAGGATCAGATAACTCAGGAGAGTCCGCAAGGAAACTTGTTATGTTACGGTAGCTGAGGAGTGCAGGTAAAAAAGGAAATACACCAGAGCAGTTGGAATCTATGAGATTGCAGTACCCTGACTAACACCGCAACTAGAGGCAGCCGTGGAGCGTTCCTACGTTGGTCCTAGACGCCTCGTCACAGTCTGAGAAACTAACTACACCTAAAGATAGAAATAGGAAAGCTATCTGCCCCGGAGCAGAACCCCAAAGATAATAGAAAGCCCCCAAACATGTAATGGCGGTTAGACAAGAGGAAATACTGACACAGAAAGAAAATAGTATGAGCAAACGCTGGGGCCCAAACTATCTAAATAGAAAAGGATAGGAAGGGTACTTACTGCAATCTCAGAAAACCCTGAAAAAACACCAACTCTACTAATTTCAAAATCACCTGAGATCACACGACCTCTACCACCTAAATTAGTTCTCTGGTGTAACAAAAACAAAACAGCAGCCACTGAAAAAAAACTGGAAAAAGCAAAAGTACAAAACACAGCGGCTGGACTAAACTGAGAGGGCAAAAGCCCCCGGAGGGGACCCTGAAGGCCCCCACAGAAGTGCAGGACAAAATGCAAAAATATAGCAAAAACACAAAATAAGAAATTGTCTTATCTGATAGCAGGAGATGCAGACACGACACAGCAGGCTACAAGGGAAACTGGAAAGAAGGATTCAGACCAGAACAATTGATCACCGGCAACCCTGATGGGAAAATGACTCCCTTATATAAGACCAATCAGTAACACCTGATTCCCAGTCCTCACAATCCTCACTAGTACCGCTTGTAACCACCAGAGGGAGCCTCTGCTCAGAACTCATCTCAAACCCATTCACAACAGTAACCCCCCTTGAGGAGGGGTCACCGAACCCTCATTTGAGCAACCAGGTCGGTCAGGATGAGTTCTATGATACGCACGGATAATCTCCTAGCATGGATGTCCGAAGCAAACACCCAAGAATTGTCTTCCTGACCATAACCTCTCCATTTAACCAAATACTGGAGTCTTCGTCTAGAAAAACGAGAATCCAATATTTTCTCAACCACATACTCCAGATTGCCCTCAACCAAAACAGGGTCAGGAGGCACAGCAGCAGGAACCACTGGCTCAACAAACCTCTTCAACAAGGACTTGTGGAACACGTTATGGATCTTAAATGTCCCTGGAAGAAGCAAACGAAAAGAAACAGGATTAATAATCTCCATGATCTTATAAGGTCCAATGAACCTAGGCTTAAATTTAGGAGATGCTACTCTCATAGGAATATTCTTTGAGGACAACCAGACCAAGTCCCCCACTTTAAACCGAGGACCATCAGTCCTATGCCGGTTAGCAAACCGCTGGGCCTTCTCCTGAGAGAGGGACAACCTCTCCACTACCTGGTCCCAAATCTGCTGCATACGCTCAACAACAGAGTCAACACCTGGACAAACAGAAGCCTCCGTCTGTCCTGAAGAAAATCGAGGGTGAAACCCAGAATTACAGAAAAACGGAGACATCAAAGTGGCAGAGCTAGCCCTATTATTAAGAGCAAACTCAGCCAAAGGCAAAAAAGAGACCCAGTCATCCTGATCAGCAGACACAAAGCATCTTAGATAAGTCTCCAATGTCTGGTTTGTTCTCTCAGTTTGACCATTGGTCTGAGGATGAAATGCCGAGGAGAAAGACAATTGAACACCCAGTTTAGAACAAAAAGTCCTCCAAAATCTGGAAACAAACTGGACTCCTCTGTCAGACACAATGTTCTCAGGAATGCCGTGTAAACGAACCACGTGCTGAAGGAACAACGGAACCAATTCAGAGGAGGAAGGCAACTTAGGTAATGGCACAAGATGTATCATTTTGGAAAACCTATCACAAATTACCCAGATGGTGGTCATTCTCTGAGAAACAAGAAGATCGGAAATGAAATCCATAGAGATATGGGTCCATGGTCTCTTGGGCACAGGCAATGGCATCAACAAACCACTAGAGCGAGAGCAAGGCTTGGAGCGAGAGCAAGTCCCGCAGGACTGCACAAATTCCCTGACATCGCGAGACAAGGTAGGCCACCAAAAGGACCGACTAACCAAGTCTCTGGTACCAAAAATTCCGGGATGCCCAGCCAATGCGGAACAATGAATCTCAGACATCACACTCTTTTTCCATTGGTCCGGGACAAACAATTTTCCAACAGGGCAGCGCTCGGGCCTATCCTCCTGACACCCCTCCAGAGCAAGTCTCAAATTGGGCGAGATGGCGGAAAGAACTACACCCTCCTTCAAAATAACAGAGGGATCAGATAGCTCAGGAGAGTCCGCAAGGAAACTCCTCGAGAGGGCATCCGCCTTAACATTCTTAGTGCCAGGAAGAAAGGAAACCACAAAATTAAAACGTGTGAAAAACAAGGCCCACCTGGCCTGTCTAGGATTGAGTCGCTTGGCAGATTCCAGATAGACCAGATTCTTATGGTCCGTAAGGACCACCACCTGATGTTTGGCTCCCTCCAGCCAATGTCTCCACTCTTCAAAAGCCCACTTCATGGCCAATAACTCCCGATTACCCACGTCATAATTACGTTCAGTAGGAGAAAATTTTCGAGAGAAAAAGGCACAAGGGTTACTTTTAGAGGTCTCTGGATCTTTTTGGGACAAAACGGCACCTGCCCCAATTTCAGAGGCATCAACCTCCACCTGAAATGGCAGAGAAACATCAGGCTGCCGTAGAACAGGAGCAGAAGTGAATCTCTGCTTAAGTTCCTGAAACGCAGAGACTGCCTCAGGAGGCCAATTCACCACATCAGAACCCTTTCTGGTCAAATCAGTTAATGGTTTAACAATAACCGAGAAATTACCAATAAATTTACGATAAAAATTGGCAAAACCCAAAAATCTCTGAAGAGCCTTTAATGAAGTAGGTTGGACCCAATCACAGATGGCCTGAACCTTGACCGGGTCCATTTCAATAACAGATGGGGACAAAATGAATCCCAGAAATGAGATCTTCTGTACGCCAAAAAGACACTTTGATCCCTTCACATACAGAGCATTCTCTCTCAAAATCTGGAATACAGTTCGAACATGTTTCGCATGAGAGTCCCAGTCATTAGAAAAAATCAAGATATCATCCAAATAAACAATCAGAAACTTGTCCACAAAATCCCTGAAAATGTCATTCATGAAGGACTGGAAGACGGAAGGAGCATTAGTGAGCCCAAAGGGCATCACAAGGTACTCAAAATGCCCTTCAGGGGTGTTAAATGCCGTCTTCCATTCATCCCCGTGCTTAATGCGAATAAGGTTATACGCCCCCCTGAGGTCAAGCTTGGTAAACCAAGTAGCGTTTTTCACCCTGGAAAACAGGTCAGAAATCAAGGGTAACGGGTATTGATATTTCACAGTAATATTGTTCAAGAGACGATAATCAATACACGGCCTTAATGAACCATCTTTTTTGGCCACAAAGAAAAAACCGGCACCTAAGGGTGAAGAGGATGGTCTGATATGACCCTTCTCCAATGATTCCTTGATATAAGACCGCATAGCGTCATGTTCAGGTACAGACAAGTTAAAAAGGCGACCTTTAGGGAATTTACTACCTGGCACTAATTCAATAGCGCAGTCATAGCTCCTATGGGGAGGTAAGGATGCAGATTTACTTTCGCTAAACACATCAGAAAAATCAAACAAAAAGTCAGGAACATCCTCAGCCTGGGGGGAGGCAGAAAAAACAGGAGTGTTGGTATTAACACATTGGCAGCCCCAACTGGTTACAGACACAGATTTCCAATCCAAAACAGGATTATGAGACTGTAACCAAGGGAAACCCAGCACTATAATGTCATGCAGATTATATAGAACCAAAAATTTGCAGCACTCCTGGTGATCAGGTTCAACCCTCATTATCACCTGAGTAGAAAACTGGGGTTTATTCTCAGCCAAAGGGGTAGAATCGATCCCCAGTAAAGGAATAGACTTCTGTAGGGGTATCAAGGGAAACCCACAACGTTTAGCAAAATCATAATCCATCAGGTTAATAGCTGCTCCAGAATCAACGAAAGCCTGAGCAGAAAATGAGGACAGAGAGCATATCAGAGTGACAGTTAATAAAAACTTAGTCTGAACACTACCCAAGACAACTGAGCGTGCAAAATGTCTTCCCCGCTTAGGGCAGACTGAAATAGCATGAGAGGCATCACCACAGTAGAAACATAACCCATTGCGCTTTCGAAACTCATGACGCTGTGCCCCAGACACCACTCCATCACACTGCATGGGCTCAGCAGCTGGCTCACAAGGCAACACCACTCCACGCATACTTCTCCGCTCACGCAAACATCTGTCAATTTGAATCGCTAATGACATAGAATCATTGAGACCAGAGGGGACAGGGAATCCCACCATAACATCCTTTACATTATCCGACAGACCCTTCCGGAAAAGGGCCGCCAAAGCGTCGTCATTCCACTTGGTCAGGACTGCCCACCTACGGAATCTCTGACAGTATAACTCAGCGTCATCAAGCCCCTGATTTAATGCCAACAAGGCTTTTTCAGCTTGATCAGTGACATTAGGCTCGATCGTACAATAACCCCAAAGCCTGAAAAAATGCATCAACATCACTCAAAACAGGATCCCCAGGTATCAGGGAAAAAGCCCAATCCTGAGGATCGCCGCGCAGGAGAGAGATGATAATTTGAACCTGCTGCGCTGCGTTTCCTGAGGACTTAGATTTTAAGGCAAGAAACAATTTACAATTATTTTTGAAATTCTGAAACTTAGCTCGATCCCCTAAAAACAAATCTGGCATGGGGATCCTAGGTTCCACAACAGGCAACCTAGCAAGATATGCAGCAATACTCTGAACCTCAGTGGCAAGCTGATCCACACGGCCAGACAACTGTGCAAACTCCATTGGGAGAAAAGATCCTCCCCAGCACCCAGAGATACAGAGGGAAAAAAAAAAAAAAAATGCAACAAACAGAAAAATATCTCTGACAACTTTTCTTCCTTCAAAATATTTTTTCCCTTCTGTGAGTACCATACAATTTTTATGGCCGGTGATACTGTTATGTTACGGTAGCTGAGGAGTGCAGGTAAAAAAGGAAATACACCAGAGCAGTTGGAATCTATGAGATTGCAGTACCCTGACTAACACCGCAACTAGAGGCAGCCGTGGAGCGTTCCTACGTTGGTCCTAGACGCCTCGTCACAGCCTGAGAAACTAACTACACCTAAAGATAGAAATAGGAAAGCTATCTGCCCCGGAGCAGAACCCCAAAGATAATAGAAAGCCCCCAAACATGTAATGGCGGTTAGACAAGAGGAAATACTGACACAGAAAGAAAATAGTATGAGCAAACGCTGGGGCCCAAACTATCTAAATAGAAAAGGATAGGAAGGGTACTTACTGCAATCTCAGAAAACCCTGAAAAAACACCAACTCTACTAATTTCAAAATCACCTGAGATCACACGACCTCTACCACCTAAATTAGTTCTCTGGTGTAACAAAAACAAAACAGCAGCCACTGAAAAAAAACTGGAAAAAGCAAAAGTACAAAACACAGCGGCTGAACCAAACCGAGAGGGCAAAAGCCCCCGGAGGGGACCCTGAAGGCCCCCACAGAAGTGCAGGACAAAATGCAAAAATATAGCAAAAACACAAAATAAGAAATTGTCTTATCTGATAGCAGGAGATGCAGACACGACACAGCAGGCTACAAGGGAAACTGGAAAGAAGGATTCAGACCAGAACAATTGATCACCGGCAACCCTGATGGGAAAATGACTCCCTTATATAAGACCAATCAGTAACACCTGATTCCCAGTCCTCACAATCCTCACTAGTACCGCTTGTAACCACCAGAGGGAGCCTCTGCTCAGAACTCATCTCAAACCCATTCACAACAGAAACTCCTCGAGAGGGCATCCGCCTTAACATTCTTAGTGCCAGGAAGAAAGGAAACCACAAAATTAAAACGTGTGAAAAACAAGGCCCACCTGGCCTGTCTAGGATTGAGTCGCTTGGCAGATTCCAGATAGACCAGATTCTTATGGTCCGTAAGGACCACCACCTGATGTTTGGCTCCCTCCAGCCAATGTCTCCACTCTTCAAAAGCCCACTTCATGGCCAATAACTCCCGATTACCTACGTCATAATTATGTTCAGTAGGAGAACATTTTCGAGAGAAAAAGGCACAAGGGTTACTTTTAGAGGTCTCTGGATCTTTTTGGGACAAAACGGCACCTGCCCCAATTTCAGAGGCATCAACATCCACCTGAAATGGCAGAGAAACATCAGGCTGCCGTAGAACAGGAGCAGAAGTGAATCTCTGCTTAAGTTCCTGAAATGCAGAGACTGCCTCAGGAGGCCAATTCACCACATCAGAACCCTTTCTGGTCAAATCAGTTAATGGTTTAACAATAACCGAGAAATTACCAATAAATTTACGATAAAAATTGGCAAAACCCAAAAATCTCTGAAGAGCCTTTAATGAAGTAGGTTGGACCCAATCACAGATGGCCTGAACCTTGACCGGGTCCATTTCAATAACAGATGGGGACAAAATGAATCCCAGAAATGAGATCCTCTGTACGCCAAAAAGACACTTTGATCCCTTCACATACAGAGCATTCTCTCTCAAAATCTGGAATACAGTTCGAACATGTTTCACATGAGAGTCCCAGTCATTAGAAAAAATCAAGATATCATCCAAATAAACAATCAGAAATTTGTCCACAAAATCCCTGAAAATGTCATTCATGAAGGACTGGAAGACGGAAGGAGCATTAGTGAGCCCAAAGGGCATCACAAGGTACTCAAAATGCCCTTCAGGGGTATTGAATGCCGTCTTCCATTCGTCCCCGTGCTTAATGCGAATAAGGTTATACGCCCCCCTGAGGTCAAGCTTGGTAAACTAAGTAGCGTTTTTCACCCTGGAAAACAGGTCAGAAATCAAGGGTAACGGGTATTGATATTTCACAGTAATATTGTTCAAGAGACGATAATCAATACACGGCCTTAATGAACCATCTTTTTGGCCACAAAGAAAAAACCGGCACCTAAGGGTGAAGAGGATGGTCTGATATGACCCTTCTCCAATGATTCCTTGATATAAGACCGCATAGCGTCATGTTCAGGTACAGACAAGTTAAAAAGGCGACCTTTAGGGAATTTACTACCCGGCACTAATTCAATAGCGCAGTCATAGCTCCTATGGGGAGGCAAGGATGAGATTTACTTTCGCTAAACACATCAGAAAAATCAAACAAAAAGTCAGGAACATCCTGAGCCTGGGGGGAGGCAGAAAAAACAGGAGTGTTGGTATTAACACATTGGCAGCCCCAACTGGTTACAGACACAGATTTCCAATCCAAAACATGATTATGAGACTGTAACCAAGGGAAACCCAGCACGATAATGTCATGCAGATTATACAGAACCAAAAATTTGCAGCACTCCTGGTGATCAGGTTCAACCCTCATTATCACCTGAGTAGAAAACTGGGGTTTATTCTCAGCCAAAGGGGTAGAATCGATCCCCAGTAGGGGAATAGACTTCTGTAGGGGTATCAAGGGAAACCCACAACGTTTAGCAAAATCATAATCCATCAGGTTAATAGCTGCTCCAGAATCAACGAAAGCCTGAGCAGAAAATGAGGACAGAGAGCATATCAGAGTGACAGTTAATAAAAACTTAGTCTGAACACTACCCAAGACAACTGAGCGTGCAAAACGTCTTCCCCGCTTAGGGCAGACCGAATAGCATGAGAGGCATCACCACAGTAGAAACACAACCCATTGCACTTTCGAAACTCATGACGCTGTGCCCCAGACACCACTCCATCACACTGCATGGGTCCAGAAGCTGGCTCACAAGGCAACACCATTCCACGCATACCTCTCCGCTCACGCAAACGTCTGTCAATTTGAATCGCTAATGACATAGAATCATTGAGACCAGAGGGGACAGGGAATCCCACCATAACATCCTTTACATTATCTGACAGACCCTTCCGGAAAAGGGCCGCCAAAGCGTCGTCATTCCATTTGGTCAGGACTGCCCACCTACGGAATCTCTGACAGTATAACTCAGCGTCATCAAGCCCCTGATTTAATGCCAACAAGGTTTTTTCAGCTTGATCAGTGACATTAGGCTCATCGTACAATAACCCCAAAGCCTGAAAAAACGCATCAACATCACTCAAAACAGGATCCCCAGGTATCAGGGAAAAAGCCCAATCCTGAGGATCGCCGCGCAGGAGAGAGATGATAATTTGAACCTGCTGCGCTGCGTTTCCTGAGGACTTAGATTTTAAGGCAAAAAACAATTTACAATTATTTTTGAAATTCTGAAACTTAGCTCGATCCCCTAAAAACAAATCTGGCATGGGGATCCTAGGTTCCACAACAGGCAACCTAGCAAGATATGCAGCAATACTCTGAACCTCAGTGGCAAGCTGATCCACACGGCCAGACAACTGTGCAAACTCCATTGGGAGAAAAGATCCTCCCCAGCACCCAGAGATACAGAGGGAAAAAAAAAAATGCAACAAACAGAAAAATATCTCTGACAACTCTGACAACCTTTTTTCTTTCACAATATTTTTCCCTTC
>JARQOD010000002.1:282639517-282728365 GCA_033576555.1 Oophaga sylvatica | reverse complement strand
TTGGGCACAGGCAATGGCATCAACAAACCACTAGAGCGAGAGCAAGGCTTGGAGCGAGAGCAAGTCCCGCAGGACTGCACAAATTCCCTGACATCACGAGACAAGGTAGGCCACCAAAAGGACCGGCTAACCAAGTCTCTGGTACCAAAAATTCCGGGATGCCCAGCCAATGCGGAACAATGAATCTCAGACATCACACTCTTTTTCCATTGGTCCGGGACAAACAATTTTCCAACAGGGCAGCGCTCGGGCCTATCCTCCTGACACCCCTCCAGAGCAAGTCTCAAATTGGGCGAGATGGCGGAAAGAACTACACCCTCTTTCAAAATAACAGAAGGATCAGATAACTCAGGAGAGTCCGCAAGGAAACTCCTCGAGAGGGCATCCGCCTTAACATTCTTAGTGCCAGGAAGAAAGGAAACCACAAAATTAAAACGTGTGAAAAACAAGGCCCACCTGGCCTGTCTAGGATTGAGTCGCTTGGCAGATTCCAGATAGACCAGATTCTTATGGTCCGTAAGGACCACCACCTGATGTTTGGCTCCCTCCAGCCAATGTCTCCACTCTTCAAAAGCCCACTTCATGGCCAATAACTCCCGATTACCCACGTCATAATTACGTTCAGTAGGAGAAAATTTTCGAGAGAAAAAGGCACAAGGGTTACTTTTAGAGGTCTCTGGATCTTTTTGGGACAAAACGGCACCTGCCCCAATTTCAGAGGCATCAACCTCCACCTGAAATGGCAGAGAAACATCAGGCTGCCGTAGAACAGGAGCAGAAGTGAATCTCTGCTTAAGTTCCTGAAATGCAGAGACTGCCTCAGGAGGCCAATTCACCACATCAGAACCCTTTCTGGTCAAATCAGTTAATGGTTTAACAATAACCGAGAAATTACCAATAAATTTACGATAAAAATTGGCAAAACCCAAAAATCTCTGAAGAGCCTTTAATGAAGTAGGTTGGACCCAATCACAGATGGCCTGAACCTTGACCGGGTCAATTTCAATAACAGATGGGGACAAAATGAATCCCAGAAATGAGATCCTCTGTACGCCAAAAAGACACTTTGATCCCTTCACATACAGAGCATTCTCTCTCAAAATCTGGAATACAGTTCGAACATGTTTCACATGAGAGTCCCAGTCATTAGAAAAAATCAAGATATCATCCAAATAAACAATCAGAAATTTGTCCACAAAATCCCTGAAAATGTCATTCATGAAGGACTGGAAGACGGAAGGAGCATTAGTGAGCCCAAAGGGCATCACTAGGTACTCAAAATGCCCTTCAGGGGTATTGAATGCCGTCTTCCATTCATCCCCGTGCTTAATGCGAATAAGGTTATACGCCCCCCTGAGGTCAAGCTTGGTAAACCAAGTAGCGTTTTTCACCCTGGAAAACAGGTCAGAAATCAAGGGTAACGGGTATTGATATTTCACAGTAATATTGTTCAAGAGACGATAATCAATACACGGCCTTAATGAACCATCTTTTTTGGCCACAAAGAAAAAACCGGCACCTAAGGGTGAAGAGGATGGTCTGATATGACCCTTCTCCAATGATTCCTTGATATAAGACCGCATAGCGTCATGTTCAGGTACAGACAAGTTAAAAAGGCGACCTTTAGGGAATTTACTACCCGGCACTAATTCAATAGCGCAGTCATAGCTCCTATGGGGAGGCAAGGATGCAGATTTACTTTCGCTAAACACATCAGAAAAATCAAACAAAAAGTCAGGAACATCCTGAGCCTGGGGGAGGCAGAAAAAACAGGAGTGTTGGTATTAACACATTGGCAGCCCCAACTGGTTACAGACACAGATTTCCAATCCAAAACAGGATTATGAGACTGTAACCAAGGGAAACCCAGCACGATAATGTCATGCAGATTATACAGAACCAAAAATTTGCAGCACTCCTGGTGATCAGGTTCAACCCTCATTATCACCTGAGTAGAAAACTGGGGTTTATTCTCAGCCAAAGGGGTAGAATCGATCCCCAGTAGGGGAATAGACTTCTGTAGGGGTATCAAGGGAAACCCACAACGTTTAGCAAAATCATAATCCATCAGGTTAATAGCTGCTCCAGAATCAACGAAAGCCTGAGCAGAAAATGAGGACAGAGAGCATATCAGAGTGACAGTTAATAAAAACTTAGTCTGAGCACTACCCAAGACAACTGAGCGTGCAAAACGTCTTCCCCGCTTAGGGCAGACCGAAATAGCATGAGAGGCATCACCACAGTAGAAACACAACCCATTGCACTTTCGAAACTCATGACGCTGTGCCCCAGACACCACTCCATCACACTGCATGGGTCCAGAAGCTGGCTCACAAGGCAACACCATTCCACGCATACCTCTCCGCTCACGCAAACGTCTGTCAATTTGAATCGCTAATGACATAGAATCATTGAGACCAGAGGGGACAGGGAATCCCACCATAACATCCTTTACATTATCTGACAGACCCTTCCGGAAAAGGGCCGCCAAAGCGTCGTCATTCCATTTGGTCAGGACTGCCCACCTACGGAATCTCTGACAGTATAACTCAGCGTCATCAAGCCCCTGATTTAATGCCAACAAGGTTTTTTCAGCTTGATCAGTGACATTAGGCTCATCGTACAATAACCCCAAAGCCTGAAAAAACGCATCAACATCACTCAAAACAGGATCCCCAGGTATCAGGGAAAAAGCCCAATCCTGAGGATCGCCGCGCAGGAGAGAAATGATAATTTGAACCTGCTGCGCTGCGTTTCCTGAGGACTTAGATTTTAAGACAAAAAACAATTTACAATTATTTTTGAAATTCTGAAACTTAGCTCGATCCCCTAAAAACAAATCTGGCATGGGGATCCTAGGTTCCACAACAGGCAACCTAGCAAGATATGCAGCAATACTCTGAACCTCAGTGGCAAGCTGATCCACACGGCCAGACAACTGTGCAAACTCCATTGGGAGAAAAGATCCTCCCCCGCACCCAGAGATACAGAGGGAAAAAAAAAAAAAATGCAACAAACAGAAAAATATCTCTGACAACTCTGACAACCTTTTTTCTTTCACAATATTTTTTCCCTTCTGTGAGTACCATACAATTTTCAATTTTTTGGCCGGTGATACTGTTATGTTTCGGTAGCTGAGGAGTGCAGGTAAAAAAGGCAATACACCAGAGCAGTTGGAATCTATGAGATTGCAGTACCCTGACTAACCACCACAACTAGAGGCAGCCGTGGAGCGTTCCTACGTTGGTCCTAGACGCCTCGTCACGCCTGAGAAACTAACTACACCTAAAGATAGAAATAGGAAAGCTATCTGCCCCGGAGCAGAACTCCAAAGATAACAGAAAGCCCCCAAACATGTAATGGCGGTTAGACAAGAGGAAATACTGACACAGAAAGAAAATAGTATGAGCAAACGCTGGGGCCCAAACTATCTAAATAGAAAAGGATAGGAAGGGTACTTACTGCAATCCCAGAAAACCCTGAAAAGCACCAACTCTACTAATTTCAAAATCACCTGAGATCACACGACCTCTACCACCTAAATTAGTTCTCTGGTGTAACAAAATCAAAACAGCAGCCACTGAAAAAACTGGAAAAAGCAAAAGAACAAAACTCAGTGGCTGAACTAAACTGAGAGGGCAGAAGCCCCCGGAGGGGACCCTGAAGGCCCCCAAAGAAGTCAGGGACAAAAATGCAAAAACACAGCAAAAACAAACAAAAGAAGCAAAAGTCTTATCTGTAAGCAGGAGATGCAGACACGACACAGCAGCTACAAGGGAAACTGGAATGAAGGATTCAGACCAGAACAATGATCACCGCAACCTGTGCGAAAATGACTCCCTTATATAAGACCATCAGTAAACACCTGATCCAGTCCTCACAATCCTCACTACACCGCTTGTAACCACCAGAAGGAGCTTCTGCTCAGAACTCATCTCAAACCCATTCACAACAGAGTTGATTATCCTGTCAGAGCAGAGCTCAGACGAGTCCATTCAGACTGAGTCTGGAGGTGCTAGTCAGAGCTTTGTCTAGCCAGTGCGTGTTCAGATGGTTGGTGATTCCTGTCAGATGAGACAGGGAGGAAGGACAAGCTGTTACCTCAAACAGCTGACTGTGTTCCATGAACGTGGAAAGTGACTCTCAGAGTGTGCACGAAATCAGTCTAACGGAAGGTCCTGATAGCTACTCTGGACAAGCCTATGAAGGAAAGAAGGAAGGGAGCTACAGTTTTTATAACAACGAGTCGACTGAGGAACAGTCAGTGAGCGGGATAGAAGGAAGCTGACGACTACACCCACTGTTGCCGTGTGTTATGTTAAGGGTGTGAGTAGGGGACAGGCAGTGGTAAAGGAAGAAAGAGTGACTGAGGGAAATAGCAACGATAGCTGACCTCCACTCTGCCCAACCGGACACCGGGTCCGAGCTTACTAGTTCCTTCATGGCTAGTGGGAGAAACCGGAGACCCTGCTGGACTTCAGGTCGCAGAGGGGCCCTTCAGTGCTGATACGTAACCGGGGTCAGGAAGAACAGGAGTCTAGCAGGACGCTGCAGATATAGACTTAGTTCTTGCCAAAAGAAGGCTCCACCACAATGTCGGCCGGGCGTAGCTGTTCTATACGGAGTTAAACTTAGCTTCATGCAAGTTGGAAACTCACACACATTAAGAAGTAAGGAGGCCTTAAACCTACTCAGTGATTACTGGATGTGCATCCTCCACCCTGAGCAGCTTCCCGGGACATGCCTGCAAACACCACCAGTAAAGGTATGGAAAGAGACTGACTTGTGTATGTCTGCCTTATTGCCTGCACCCTGCACCGCCATATACCCTGAGGGATCCAGTCTCGCCTGTGAGAGACTTAACACCTTGCTGCCCAATAACAACCCCTCAGAGGATTCACCCTGCAGCGCTGGTCACCCTGATCAGAAACCACAGGTGGCGTCACGAACAATTACTATTATCCCCTGTAAATATCCCCCTTTGAATGAGCGCCCAGGGCAACGGACCGAGCTGCGCTACCCGTGACCTCTCCCCCATTGAAGTGAACGGGCTCGGTGCCGAGTACCCCATAAGCCCTGGTACGTGCGACTCATCTTTGGCGTCACGAACAGGATACGAAGCTTACTAAATGTGAGTCCTGTGTGCCTAGAATTGGACTGTTTTGAGCAAAAAGACTGTGTGCAGTTCTTGTGATTTTTGGCGCCATTTTCCGCCATTTTGCGCCATATTCGCGCCCTGAGGCGCTGGTGAAGAAGGTGGGCGGACCTTCGTGGGCGTACCCCCCCCTGTGGCGCGAAAGCTATGGGCGCCCTGTCTAAGTGCTATTACAATGTGAGAGCCTGCCCTACTGCAAGGGAGATCCACCTCCTCTTCATCCTCTATGCCAAAAAGAGAAAGCGAAAGTCCCGCCTCCACGGAAGAGACCAGATTGTTCCAGATGAGAAACACAGTCTGGCCTGGAGTGAGATGGCGGAAGGACAGGAGACGCTGTGTGGAGGAATGGCGGTGCGCAGACCCCGTTCCCCTGAAGAGCTGCTGCCTGTGCCTGAACCGTCCCCAGGTCGGGCGGATGACCGCAGAATGCAAAAAGTGGAGGAGGTGGAAGCGGTGCTGAGGGACATGGCCCGACACCGCGCAGAGATGGAGGCGATGGAGCAAAGCTGGCGTGCCCTGAAACAGCGGCTGCTGTGGGACGCGATGCTCTCCCCTCAAGATGCGCAAATGCCACCCGCGCCACCACTGGACCCAGCGGCTGATGAACCACCAGAGGCCGGCCCCAAAAGAGCTGATCCTGACTCCGCCGAGGACGCGGCGGGAGGGAAGGAGGCTGAGGAGGCCCTGCCCGGACCAGAACGCCAGCCAGGCCTGGAACCAGAGGCCGCAGCGGAATGCAGTCCCCCGGTAGGGACAACGACGGAAGACACCCAGCCGCAAGTGATGGAGATCGACTGGGAGGAGATGGAGTACCTGGACGACGTGGAATACGCCGCCCAGATGGAGAACGAGTGGCGACGCCGTGAGCAGGAGCAGCGGCAGCAGCAGGAGCAGAGAGAGGCGCAGCAGCTTTACTGGAGGGACCGGGAGCAGAATCTTGCGGACAAGAAGATCGTCCGGCGAGATAAAGGTACGCTCCAGGAACCGCGGCGCCAGGGGACGGTGTGTGCCTCTAAGGCCCGAGGAGTTTGGGGTTACATATGCGAGCCCGGGTTCTCTCAAGAGATCTTTGTTCACTGCTGCGATGCGGGGTTCAACCTGTTAAAAGGGGATGTTGTCACCTACACGCGACACTGGGGTCTTAAGGGGTGGTATGCCCTGAATGTCTCCCGAGTCAGCGACCCCGTCCCTGAAGCTGGAAATGTACCCCGTGTCTCAGCGTCCCAAGCCACAGCCCCATCAGCGCCCGGCCGCGCACCTGCATCCTATTCTGCAACGCAACAGGCTAGTGCGTCTCCAACTGAGCCACTGCGCGCACCTACATTTTACCCTGCATCCTACTCTGCAACGCAACAGGCTAGTGCGTCCCCAACTAAGCCACTGCGCACATCTGCATTCTCATTGGAAACGCTGCAGAGCGTAGTGACTGTTAGTGCGACTCCTTTTGAGCCAAATCTGTATTCAGAAGAGGCACCTGTAAGGCCTCCAGCAAGTCGCAAAATTGTAAAGAGGACTGTAGCTACCCAGACACAGGTAGCAGGACATGATCTTCTGGTGATGCGTTCCAGAGCGCACCGCATACTTCCAGCCCCAGGTATGGAAGGTGTAACCACAATATCTAAAGAAGAACAGTAGGACCCAGACAGGGTTAACTGCAACTGTAAAAAGTTAAAAAGAATTGCACTTCATTGTGAATATGTAGATGATGTCTGAAGTAGTATACCCCAGTTGGGTAATGTGTCGTGTAAAGTGGTTATGATAGAAATGTGATTTTTCTATAAATGTATATGAAGGACTGCGTGCTGAGGACTCTTGCAGCACAGAACTGTAATGTAAATAGTTAGCACTTTGGGTGCTCCATCTTGGTTTTACGTAAAGCCATTCTACCTCAGAAGAAAAACCTGTATGGTGTGGCCTTGAGTGAGGTTTGCAGCAGAGAAGTCTTGCAGCCCACCCAGGACCACCGTGGGAGGTTTGGTACGGGTCCTCCACAAGAATCTTGTATATATTTGTGAGAAAGTATTTTGATATTTTTCTAATTGCAATTTGTACACAATGTAACGTTAAAGTGTCCTTACCTCCCGCAAGGGATGAGTTATGTTATTGTTGTTATTATAAAAATTGTTTTCTTTTTCAGCCCGAGGAGTGCTGAATATAACTAGGGGGGGATGTGTGGCCCAGCTGCGCTTGGTAACACATGTTCCCTGGAGGATGCACAGAAAGGTAATGCACAAACACCTGATACTCATTCACACTCCACACTTCCCTATAGTGCCACTAGAGGGAGCCTTAGAATATATAAGGGTGTGGAGAGACGCAGCAGTAGCCTTTTGGAGTTGATTTCCTGACAGAGCAGAGCTCAGAGCGGAGTCCATTCCAGACTGGAGTCTTGGAGGGTCCTAGTCAGAGCTTTGTCTGAGCCAGTGCGTGTTCAGATGGTTGGTGATTCCTGTCAGATGAGACAGAGGAAGGAAGACAAGCTGTTACCTCAGAACAGGCTGACTGTTGGTTCCCTATGAACGTGGAAAGTGACTCTCAGAGTGTGCACGAAATCAGTCTGACGGAAGGTCCTGATAGCTACTCTGGACAGAGCCTATAAAGGAAAAGAAGGAAGGAAGCTACAGTTATTATAACAAGAGTCGACTGAGGAACAGTCAGTGAGCGGTGATAGAAGGAAGCTGACGACTACACCTACTGTTGCCTGTGCTTATGTTAAGGGTGTGAGTAGGGCGACAGGCGAGTGGTAAAAGGAAGAAAGAGTGACTGAGGGGAAATAGCAACGATAGCTGACCTCCACTCTGCCCAACCGGACACCGGGTCCGAGCTTACTAGTTCCTTCACGGCTAGTGGGAGAAACCGGAGACCCTGCTGGACTTCAGGTCGCAGAGGGGCCCTTCAGTGCTGATACGTAACCGGGGTCAGGAAGAACAGGAGTCTAGCAGGACGCTGCAGATATAGACTTAGTTCTTGCCAAAAGAAGGCTCCACCACAATGTCGGCCGGGCGTAGCTGTTCTATACGGAGTTAAACTTAGCTTCATGCAAGTTGGAAACTCACACACATTAAGAAGTAAGGAGGCCTTAAACCTACTCAGTGATTACTGGATGTGCATCCTCCACCCTGAGGAGCTTCCCGGGACATGCCTGCAAACACCACCAGTAAAGGTATGGAAAGAGACTGACTTGTGTATGTCTGCCTTATTGCCTGCACCCTGCACCGCCATATACCCTGAGGGATCCAGTCTCGCCTGTGAGAGACTTAACACCTTGCTGCCCAATAACAACCCCTCAGAGGATTCACCCTGCAGCGCTGGTCACCCTGATCAGAAACCACAGGTGGCGTCACGAACAATTACTATTATCCCCTGTAAATATCCCCCTTTGAATGAGCGCCCAGGGCAACGGACCGAGCTGCGCTACCCGTGACCTCTCCCCCATTGAAGTGAACGGGCTCGGTGCCGAGTACCCCATAAGCCCTGGTACGTGCGACTCATCTTTGGCGTCACGAACAGGATACGAAGCTTACTAAATGTGAGTCCTGTGTGCCTAGAATTGGACTGTTTTGAGCAAAAAGACTGTGTGCAGTTCTTGTGATTTTTGGCGCCATTTTCCGCCATTTTGCCGCCATATTCGCGCCCTGAGGCGCTGGTGAAGAAGGTGGGCGGACCTTCGTGGGCGTACCCCCCCCTGTGGCGCGAAAGCTATGGGCGCCCTGTCTAAGTGCTATTACAATGTGAGAGCCTGCCCTACTGCAAGGGAGATCCACCTCCTCTTCATCCTCTATGCCAAAAAGAGAAAGCGAAAGTCCCGCCTCCACGGAAGAGACCAGATTGTTCCAGATGAGAAACACAGTCTGGCCTGGAGTGAGATGGCGGAAGGACAGGAGACGCTGTGTGGAGGAATGGCGGTGCGCAGACCCCGTTCCCCTGAAGAGCTGCTGCCTGTGCCTGAACCGTCCCCAGGTCGGGCGGATGACCGCAGAATGCAAAAAGTGGAGGAGGTGGAAGCGGTGCTGAGGGACATGGCCCGACACCGCGCAGAGATGGAGGCGATGGAGCAAAGCTGGCGTGCCCTGAAACAGCGGCTGCTGTGGGACGCGATGCTCTCCCCTCAAGATGCGCAAATGCCACCCGCGCCACCACTGGACCCAGCGGCTGATGAACCACCAGAGGCCGGCCCCAAAAGAGCTGATCCTGACTCCGCCGAGGACGCGGCGGGAGGGAAGGAGGCTGAGGAGGCCCTGCCCGGACCAGAACGCCAGCCAGGCCTGGAACCAGAGGCCGCAGCGGAATGCAGTCCCCCGGTAGGGACAACGACGGAAGACACCCAGCCGCAAGTGATGGAGATCGACTGGGAGGAGATGGAGTACCTGGACGACGTGGAATACGCCGCCCAGATGGAGAACGAGTGGCGACGCCGTGAGCAGGAGCAGCGGCAGCAGCAGGAGCAGAGAGAGGCGCAGCACTTTACTGGAGGGACCGGGAGCAGAATCTTGCGGACAAGAAGATCGTCCGGCGAGATAAAGGTACGCTCCAGGAACCGCGGCGCCAGGGGACGGTGTGTGCCTCTAAGGCCCGAGGAGTTTGGGGTTACATATGCGAGCCCGGGTTCTCTCAAGAGATCTTTGTTCACTGCTGCGATGCGGGGTTCAACCTGTTAAAAGGGGATGTTGTCACCTACACGCGACACTGGGGTCTTAAGGGGTGGTATGCCCTGAATGTCTCCCGAGTCAGCGACCCCGTCCCTGAAGCTGGAAATGTACCCCGTGTCTCAGCGTCCCAAGCCACAGCCCCATCAGCGCCCGGCCGCGCACCTGCATCCTATTCTGCAACGCAACAGGCTAGTGCGTCTCCAACTGAGCCACTGCGCGCACCTACATTTTACCCTGCATCCTACTCTGCAACGCAACAGGCTAGTGCGTCCCCAACTAAGCCACTGCGCACATCTGCATTCTCATTGGAAACGCTGCAGAGCGTAGTGACTGTTAGTGCGACTCCTTTTGAGCCAAATCTGTATTCAGAAGAGGCACCTGTAAGGCCTCCAGCAAGTCGCAAAATTGTAAAGAGGACTGTAGCTACCCAGACACAGGTAGCAGGACATGATCTTCTGGTGATGCGTTCCAGAGCGCACCGCATACTTCCAGCCCCAGGTATGGAAGGTGTAACCACAATATCTAAAGAAGAACAGTAGGACCCAGACAGGGTTAACTGCAACTGTAAAAAGTTAAAAAGAATTGCACTTCATTGTGAATATGTAGATGATGTCTGAAGTAGTATACCCCAGTTGGGTAATGTGTCGTGTAAAGTGGTTATGATAGAAATGTGATTTTTCTATAAATGTATATGAAGGACTGCGTGCTGAGGACTCTTGCAGCACAGAACTGTAATGTAAATAGTTAGCACTTTGGGTGCTCCATCTTGGTTTTACGTAAAGCCATTCTACCTCAGAAGAAAAACCTGTATGGTGTGGCCTTGAGTGAGGTTTGCAGCAGAGAAGTCTTGCAGCCCACCCAGGACCACCGTGGGAGGTTTGGTACGGGTCCTCCACAAGAATCTTGTATATATTTGTGAGAAAGTATTTTGATATTTTTCTAATTGCAATTTGTACACAATGTAACGTTAAAGTGTCCTTACCTCCCGCAAGGGATGAGTTATGTTATTGTTGTTATTATAAAAATTGTTTTCTTTTTCAGCCCGGAGTGCTGAATATAACTAGGGGGGGATGTGTGGCCCAGCTGCGCTTGGTAACACATGTTCCCTGGAGGATGCACAGAAAGGTAATGCACAAACACCTGATACTCATTCACACTCCACACTTCCCTATAGTGCCACTAGAGGGAGCCTTAGAATATATAAGGGTGTGGAGAGACGCAGCAGTAGCCTTTTGGAGTTGATTTCCTGACAGAGCAGAGCTCAGAGCGGAGTCCATTCCAGACTGGAGTCTTGGAGGGTCCTAGTCAGAGCTTTGTCTGAGCCAGTGCGTGTTCAGATGGTTGGTGATTCCTGTCAGATGAGACAGAGGAAGGAAGACAAGCTGTTACCTCAGAACAGGCTGACTGTTGGTTCCCTATGAACGTGGAAAGTGACTCTCAGAGTGTGCACGAAATCAGTCTGACGGAAGGTCCTGATAGCTACTCTGGACAGAGCCTATAAAGGAAAAGAAGGAAGGAAGCTACAGTTATTATAACAACGAGTCGACTGAGGAACAGTCAGTGAGCGGTGATAGAAGGAAGCTGACGACTACACCTACTGTTGCCTGTGCTTATGTTAAGGGTGTGAGTAGGGCGACAGGCGAGTGGTAAAAGGAAGAAAGAGTGACTGAGGGGAAATAGCAACGATAGCTGACCTCCACTCTGCCCAACCGGACACCGGGTCCGAGCTTACTAGTTCCTTCACGGCTAGTGGGAGAAACCGGAGACCCTGCTGGACTTCAGGTCGCAGAGGGGCCCTTCAGTGCTGATACGTAACCGGGGTCAGGAAGAACAGGAGTCTAGCAGGACGCTGCAGATATAGACTTAGTTCTTGCCAAAAGAAGGCTCCACCACAATGTCGGCCGGGCGTAGCTGTTCTATACGGAGTTAAACTTAGCTTCATGCAAGTTGGAAACTCACACACATTAAGAAGTAAGGAGGCCTTAAACCTACTCAGTGATTACTGGATGTGCATCCTCCACCCTGAGCAGCTTCCCGGGACATGCCTGCAAACACCACCAGTAAAGGTATGGAAAGAGACTGACTTGTGTGTGTCTGCCTTATTGCCTGCACCCTGCACCGCCATATACCCTGAGGGATCTGAGTCGCACTTAGTACCGGGGCAATGGGGTACTCGGAGCCGAGCCCATGGGAATCTATGGGGTTTGTCACTGGCGCGGGACTCAGTCCGTGGCCCGGGCGCTCATACAATGGGGGAATATTTACAGGGGATTATTAGAATAGGTAGTTTGTGACGCCACCTGCGGTTTCTGGTAAATTGTACCAGCGCTGCTCTAAGGACTTTCACAGGGGATGTTATGGGGGCAGCTGGGTGGTAGTCTCCCACAGGTGAGACGGGTCCCTGGAAGTCTATGGTGATGATGATGCAGGGTATAGATAATAATTCAGTCGCACACAATGCAGCTTCTTTTCATACCTTTTACTGGTAGATGGTTCACGTAGATCCCGGGGAGCTGGTCGGGGTGGAGAATGCACATTCGGGTAACCGCTGAGCAGGTTAGAGGCCTCCTTTACTTCGAATGTAGGTGAGTCCAACTTGCCTGAAGCGAAGTTAACTCTGAATCTCCAGCTTTCTCAATAGCTGTACTGCCCGGCCAACGTTGTGGTGGAAACTTCTAAGTGGTGAAAACTAAGTCTATATTTGCTGATCAGGCTAGACTCCTGCTTTCCCTGTCTCCGGTTACGTATTGACACTTAGGGCTGCTCTCTGCGACCTGTAGTCCAGATGCCTCCGGTGTTCTTGTTACTAAGTGTAATACTATTGTAGGAACTCGAGGATTCTGATAGCGTGGGGCAATGAACAATCAGAGACGGGTTTCTTTGAATGCAAATAATGTATTTGTGAAACAGCAAAACCCCCAAAAACAATATTCAAACAACCCGTAGTGACATGCAATGAGTCCATATATATATATACACAAGTCCAGTTATATGAATCCGGATATATAAGTCCTTGAACCTCTATAGCGAGGGTGGTAAAGTTCTTACGACGGAGTCCTCACACAAATGTGACCACAAGGTAAGTCTGATGCACAGATAACGTGGCTGGATTTACACACTGCTGGTGTGTGAAGAGTCAGATCCAGGTATGAAGAAAACACAGGGAAGTCCAGGAACAAGTTAATCTCAGTTGTGGCTTAATTCAGTGAAGTCCAACAACAAGTTCATATGTCAGTAAGGTTCCAGTAACAGTTCCAACAGCTCTCACCAGAGGTAATGCACAAAGGGTTAAACAGCAACAGTTCAGAAACACAGTTCTTATCAGATGGAGTGAACCAAGGGTTAAATTCCCAAGTCAACAGTTTAGTGATAACACAGTACTTTGTGCAACTTACATATGCAGAGAATGTCCAGAGCCATGGGTAGAAACTGCTGTGGCTGAGAAACACCTGAAGATAAGGCTATGCACTTTCCTAGTAAACACACAAAAGATCTGTGAGGAACAAGCAGCTGGGTTGCAGGGAAACGGAAGCAGAATATTCCAGCAGTGAAGCCAACACCTGAGCCAGGCTTTAAACAAACGAACAGGAAGTAGGGCACACAAAACAGCAAACTCCATCTTAACAAAGGGCAAAATCATTGACAAAGTTACCTAGAAAACCTGGAATACTGACACTAAGCTTGAAACTGTAGCAACGCTTCGGACCCCGGTGTCCGGCAATTTAGTGCAGGCAATCCAATACCTGTAGCACTTCTCTAACTTCTCCACTGCGCCCTTCGCCCTGCTTCTGCTCTTTGCATAAGCACTTGCAGCTTTCGATGGAAATAGTCAGCTTTCTCCCGAGCTCGCTGAGCAGCTCTCAGTTTCCTCCTTGCTTCAGCTTCTACTGAGGTACTGATTAAGGGTAGCTCTGACTAGGCTAG
Source organism: Oophaga sylvatica (assembly GCA_033576555.1). Taxonomy (NCBI): domain Eukaryota; kingdom Metazoa; phylum Chordata; class Amphibia; order Anura; family Dendrobatidae; genus Oophaga; species Oophaga sylvatica. The sequence goes on along the minus strand of JARQOD010000002.1, from coordinate 282,714,637 downwards.
GATGATGCACTTCACCCGTACTAGCCTCCACTTCTTTGTCAGGTGAGCTACGCTAGCTCTGCGAGGATTCAGTCCTCTCTCCTCTCCAAGTCCAGACTGAACTGGCACTGAACTGCACTGTCTGAAGATAGGAAACTAACTGACCTGAGCTCTTCTCAGACAGGAAACAGACTGACTCTGCTACGTGTCACCACCTCCTATACCCCTAGTGGGTGTGTCTGAAATTGTAAGTGAAGTGCATGAATAGCAAGCTTTTGTGGTTACCTTCCTGTGCATTCTCCTGGATTTTATGTGTGTGCCTGCGTAGCTGGGCTACACATCCCCCCTTGGTAAAACACAGCACTCCCGGGCTGTAAAAGACAAAAAAAACATTTTGTTTTGCATTAACAACAACATTATAACTCTTCCCATCCGGGAGGTACGAATTCTTGAACGTTACAATTTGTACAATAGGAAAATACAAAAGTATCAAAATATCAAGATATCAAACGTGTTCATATATACAAGATACTTGTGGAGGACCCGCACCAAAAACCTCCCACGTGGGTCCTGGGTGGGCTGCAGGACTTCTGACTGCAGACCTCACTCTAGGCCCACCATACGGGTTTTTCTTCAGAGGTTGATAGTAATGGTTTCATGTCAAACCAAGATAATGCACCGTAGTGCAACTATTTACAAAATAAGTTCTTGGGCTGGCACAGTCCACAGCCACACCGTTCATTGGCATGGAAAAGACACATTTCAAGACATATAAATAGAAATCACATTAATAACTTTTTCAACTTTATACATTTTGTCAGTGACAATAAACCCTGTCTGGGTCTTGCTAACTAGTTTACTAGGACTACTCCTGATAGCGAATAGGTAGTTTACCTTTAGTGATACGTTCTGACCTACGTGGGGTAGCGTCAGGTATAGTAGTCTCTAACCTTTCTGTTCTGCGTAACGGCAAACTATAGACACGACTCCACCTCTCTAGGGACCTGGCAAGCATGCTAGTGACTGGAGGAGGCGGTACTGCTTCACCAGCTTCACCAGAGGACTCCACTTCTTGTGGTGCTGCTTCTTGCGGGTCCGCTGCTTCGGGTTCTGATGGTTGAGGGTCTGCCGGAACAGGTTCTTCTGGAACTGGCTCAACTGGCACAATTGGTATGACCGGTTGTAGAGACTCCTCTTGCGGTTGATAAAACTGCAACACAGGAATAATTACAGCGTCTCCTAATCTGGGCCAATCCGCAGGTAAATCTCCCAAATCCGTGTGTATGACCGCTTCAGCATTCTCTTCTTGATGGACAACAGGGTTTTCTTCACGGAGCTTTAATGGGCCAGGACACAACTTTAAATGATCTCTAGACACGGTTGCCGTAGTTTTTCCTCCATCCTTGCTGATGGTACAGACCTTTCTGTTATCAAAATTGGAATTTTGCACGACATATGGCTCCTGTTCCCACTGATCATCCAACTTGTGTGTTCTTCTTTTCCTTTTGAGCACCATTTCTCCAGGCATTAAAGGCTTAGCGGGAGCATTTTTGTTATAGTTCTTCTCTTGCTTTTCTCTTACTTTGTTGAGACTGTCTTCTACGCAGGCTTGTACTCTCTTGTACTGTTCCTGTCGAGTTGTGTCCCAATCTTCAACACTGTCATCAGCCTCTGGTTCTACCACTCCCAGCTCCAAATCCATTGGCAGTCTTCCAGGTCTTGCTCTCATAAGGTAAGCTGGAGTGCAGTTGGTGGAACTTACTGGTATGTGGTTGTACAAGTCAACCAGGTCAGGTAACAAGTCTGGCCACCGATTTCTTTCTTCCAGGGGTACAGTTTTCAGTAAATCCATGACAATGTGATTCATCTTTTCACAAAGGCCGTTGGTCTGAGGGTGGTATGGTGTTGTTCTGATCTTTTTGCATCCATACAGTTGACAGAATTCCTGAAACAGTTCAGCTTCAAATGCAGGACCTCGATCAGTCAGTACCTGCTCGGGATATCCGTGTGGTCTGCAGAAACTGGCTTGGAAGGTTCTTGCTGCTGTCATATCTTTGACAGGGGCGACCACCAGAAACCTGGAATAGTGATCCACCATGGTCAGGGCATATGAGTATCCTGACCTGCTTGGGGACAACTTGACGTGATCCAATGCTACGATCTCCAGGGGACGAGTCGTCCGGATAGGCTGCAGGGGTGCTCTCTGACTATGATAGTCTTTTCGTCTGAGACCACAGGGTCCACAGTTCCGGCACCACTTCTCGATGGAGCTGCGCATCCCTACCCAGTAGAACCGACACCTCAACAGGGTCTCCAGCTTTTTCCAGCCAAAGTGTCCTGCTTGATCGTGGTAAGCTTCCAACACCATTTGGATGTCTGCTTTGGGGACCACTATCTGCCAAACCATTTCATGGGTCCTTGGGTCGACGTATCTCCTGCACAACTTCTCTCGGTATATGAACAACCGGCTTCTTTCATTCCACAGGAGCTTTGCTGGCATGGATGCATCTTTCTCCAAGGAGGAACCTTCCTGTTTTATCAACTCCTTGATACGGTTGACCACTGGATCGCTGTCTTGAGTCTCCTTCCAGCTGTGATGGGGTAAAGGGTTCAACATCTCACCACACCGCTTTCTGTAGACTCGTTGCTCTTGGACCATCCCGTTACGGTGGAACGCAGGTAACTCGATTTCTTCTAGATCGTCTGACTCTTCCTCTGTGTCAGATTCATGCGGCATTCTGGACAAGGCGTCCGCGTTGGCATTTTTACGGCCTGCCCTGTACTTGATGGTAAACTGGTAATTTGACAACCGAGCCATCCAACGTTGCTCCATGGCTCCCAGCTTGGCTGTTTCCAGATGCGTCAAGGGGTTATTGTCTGTAAACGCAGTGAACCTGTTGGAGGCAAGGTAATGTTTAAATCTTTCGGTAATGGCCCAGACCAGCGCCAGGAACTCCAGTTTGAAGCTGCTATAGTTTTCCGGATTCCTCTCAGTTGGCCGGAGTTTTCTGCTGGCATATGCGATGACTTTTTCTTGGCCGTTCTGCTTCTGACTGAGGACCGCTCCTAATCCTTCGTTACTGGCATCTGTGTATAGCAGGAACGGTTGCTGTAATCTGGGTAGGCTAAGATTTCATCGCCGGTAAGGATCTCTTTCATCTCTTTGAATGCCTCAGCTTGTTCTTTTCTCCAATTAAATGGAAGGTTTCTGCTCTTAAGAGGTTGTCCTACCAGGAGGTCCTGTAAAGGCGCCGCCTTCTTAGTGTAATCTTTCACGAACCTCCTGTAGTAACCTGTTAATCCCAGGAACTGACGCACCTCCTTTAAGTTCTTCGGCTCTGGCCATTTCTGAATAGCTGTGACCTTCTCGGGGTCCGGCGCTACTCCTTCGGAACTGACAATGTGTCCCAAGTACTGTACCTTCCGTTTGAGCAGGTGGCATTTAGAGGGTTTTAGTTTCATCCCAAACTTGGACAATGACTCAAATACCTCCGCCAGGTGCTTCAGATGATCTTCATATGTCTTAGAGTACACAATTACGTTGTCCAAGTACAGCAGCACAGTTTCGAAGTTGAGGTGTCCTAGACAGCTCTCCATCACCCTCTGGAATGTTCCTGGGGCACTGCTGAGACCAAACGGCATCCTGTCGAACTCGCAGAGTCCCATTGGGGTGGTGAAAGCAGTTTTCTCCCGGTCCTCCTCAGCCACAGCCACTTGCCAGTACCCACTAGTAAGGTCGAGGGTAGAAAAGTAGTTAGCCGTTTTCAGAGCAGCTAAGGATTCCTCTATACGTGGTAATGGGTATGCATCTTTATGTGTTATACGATTTACTTGCCTATAATCTACACACATTCGCATGCTACCATCCTTTTTCTTCACTAGAACTAGAGGTGCTGCCCAGGGGCTACAACTATCCCTTATCACCCCGGCTTTCTTCATGTCATGCAGCATTTCCTTAGCTTTCTGATAGTGGGCTGGAGGTATAGGCCTGTACCGCTCTTTGAAGGGAGGATGACTGCCTGTAGGGATATGATGCTGTACTCCCTTAATGGTCCCAAAATCAAGTGGGTGCTTGCTAAATACTTGTGCGTACTCTTGTACCACCCGTAGTACCCCCTGTTTCTGGTGGACGGAAGTGGTGTCAGTCCCAATATGAAGCTGGTGACACCAGTCCGCTACCGGGGTTGCCGGATCATTATCCTCCGCTGATTGGCGGGAGGCTAAGGACTCGGTTGTGAGGATAGAATTATTATCTACGGCATGTAATTTAGCAACTGTAGCATAACGTGGCAAATTTACTTCATCGTCCCCCCAGTTGAGAAGTCGTACTGGTACTCTCCCATTTACTACTTCCACTACCCCTCTAGCAATCATGAGTGTAGGTCTGTGTTCTGAGCGATGGGGTTCTACTACTGCTTGGTAGTTCTGTCCCCTCAGACCTATGGCTGCTCTACACCATATTAACATTTCACTCATTGGGGTATTACAATGGGGTTCGAGTCTGTGACCCGTACATTACCGATTTCACCATCTGTAAGCTTCGCTTGCTGCTGGCACATCAGGGCCCGGATCTCCCTCTGGATCACTCCCTTCTGCTTTGGCTTGGCAACTTCAGCGAGCTGTTGGAGCAAAAACACAACTTCTCCCAGACAGTTACTGATAACGTTAGTACCTAGTATCACATTTAAGGCATTCTCCTCATTTACAGTCTTTACCACTAAAAGTCCCTGATCCTTCAGCTCCACCCTGCCCACTTTTACGTCTACGTTTTTGGCTCCAATTACTTCAACAGGGAGACCATTGGTAGCATACACTGTAAAGTCAGGGCTCGGGGGCTGGAGACTGTCCATGGACCAAAATTTATTATAAAGGACATCAGGTATGATGGTCACCTGAGATCCAGTGTCCAGCAGTGCAGGGATTGCAATCCCGTCCAGAATCATGGACAGGTAGGGCCGTCCACCCACGAACCTGCGGTTCCAGTCTAAGGGGCCTGATGAGTCTACTCCTGGGTGTTGGCCCTCTGACCCAGGATCGGCTCGTTTAAAGGACATTGCTGAGCCATATGACCTTTTTGGTTGCAGCGGTAGCAGACGATCTCCCGGCGAGGATGGTGTTGCTCCGGAGTCGCTCCTGGGGGTGGCGTGGTCCTCCTCCGGTGTGGCGACGTCCTCCATTTCCTCCGGTTCATCCAAGGGACATCCTCCGGACAGTCGGCTAGTAGGATCTTCCCTCCTTCCTCTTTCCGCAGTTGCAGGGCCTCCATTACAGTGGCCAAGTTCTTAGTCAGCTGGCGCACTTCTGAGCGCAGACATTCCAACTCACTAGGGGGCGCCACCTGCATTGTAGCTTCTACCACCTGCGGGGAAAAGGTGGGTACTGCCGGCTTTAGAATGGCTTCACCCGGGTGATACTGATTTGCCACCTCAGGTTTTTCCAGGGGTCGCAGTCCCTTTATTGCCATGTCCTTTAGAGCATCAAAAGTGGCATCTGGATGATCCAAGGACCACCAGTTTACAGTCCTCCTTTCCTCTGGAGACCTCAGTCCCCGCACGAATTGCTCTTTTAACATTTGGCTCTCATCAATGGGACTTGTGGGGTTAGCCTGTTTAAGAGCTCGCAGGGCCCCCTGTAGTCGGCAGGCGTAGTCCCTAATACTGTCACCCGGTCCCTGGAAGCACTGATAAAATGCCATCCGGAGATCCGTTTCTGTGCGGTCCTCAAAGATGGCCTGTAGCTTTAAGAGTATCGCAGGTACCGACTCCTGGTCTGCAATGGGCCAAGTCTCTACTTCTCTCTCAGCCGCACCAGCTAACTGTCCTATTACCACAGCAGCTTTTTGCTTTTCAGTCATTGAGTACATATCTAAAATACTACATATCTTCCGTTTAAATCCTGGCAGGGTGTGTCATGGAAATATATATGTATTCCATATATTCAAAGTATATTCACATATATGTATTCACAGTTCACAGTTAGATAGATCTCACTTGCTAAAAAACCCTGTGCTCACATATTTCTAGGCCAGATATAATCAGTCGTTTTAAAGAAATCTGGCCTCCATAAGACCTTCGTAAAGGAACAAATGCATGAAGTACAAAATGTCCTATTAGATATCTGTTGTTTACATTATAGTTATGCAAGGCAACTAGGTTACAAGAATATAAACAATAATTCTGCAACTTCAGCTCTTTTAATCATGATTATCATAATTATCATATTTACACTAGAACAGCCAATAATCTAGCAGCTTTTAATTGTATGTTAATTGACTAACCAGCCCCTTTTTGTAAACGTATAAAACCTTGAATGAATAATAAATGTATGTCTTTGACGAACTGTTATACTGACACTTTCGTGTGGACAGTCCTCATTTCGTTCTGAGCGCTCAAAAAGACATTATATAGAGATTTGGACATGGCAAGCAGCAAACACAGGATATTTTTATCCTAATTAAATTTCCATATCAGTTGGCGCCTGCACGCGGGGCATTGGACGAAACGCACGAGGACTCGGCCGACCGGAGAGACGGGGGTGTTGGCCCTGGCCTTGGCACACGGGACGGAGACTGCAGCTCCATCAGTAAGGTAAGAAAACTTTGTCATCTTACCTGAATGTTCCCTGTGCCTAGTCCTAGCCTACACTTCCAGCCGGTCGGACATGGTCATCACCGCATTCCCAGGTTGTGTAAAAAGTCCATACCCTTATCCAAAAGCCCTGGGATATAAGCCGAGTTGGTTGCTGCTGTGCTGTATATGTTTCATGTTTTATGTGAACCGGGAGAAAGTTGGAACGGTGACTGTGTTTTTGCTTGCTGATCTCTGGGGCTGTATAGCAAAAGACAAATTGCTGCATAAGTTCCCGCAGTAAACTTTCACGCACCGGGAGGCCATCCCAGTCAAATCAGACGTGAAGGGCGGGAGCTTTGTTTTGGATAAGTCCACGCAGATATTCTTCACATATTGGAGGGAAGTATCCCAAAAAATCCAGTTGTGGAAGCGAGGGCTTTGTTCGGTTAAGTTTCTGCAGTAAACTTTCACGCACTGGGAGGCCATCCCAGTCAAATCAGACGTGAAGGGCAGAAGCTTTGTTTGGATAAGTTCTCACAATAATTGTCCACGCACCGGGAGGCCATCCCAGTCAAATCAGACGTGGATAGTGAGAATTTTGATGAAGGCTATTGCAGATTACTGTGACCGGCGCACCGGCCAGGGCTACGGTACAGAGCGATAGAACCTTGAGCTTCGCCGCGCTCAGTGCAATTGGTGAGTTATCAGTTACCAGAGCAGCTTGTATGTGTCACAGATCATCAAAAGAGGGATTCGTATTCTCCCGGGTGTCTGTCTCATTGTCTGTATCAGGTACTGTCGCTTTAAATCACATCTCCGTGCGCTCTGTCAGTAACTCATTCAGAGCAGTGTGCTGGCTGCAGCAGCGAGAAAACCCCTTTGACCCCCCCTCCTCTGCTAATCACGTTATCAGGCATTCTGTTTCTTGGCTTTGATTTTTATTTTTTTTTAATTTTTTTTAAGCTAGTTTTTTGGCTACAGGTTTTAACGTGAGAATTATCAGGCATTCAGACTGAACTATATTCTTTTTTTTTTTTTGCTATTCTGAGGAATAATAATAATGTTTTTTTTTTTTTTTTTTGATACGTGATTTCAGTGGCTATAGAGACAGCAAGCAGAGATATAAGGAAGGGAGGGGGGAAGCAGGCAGCTGACATTCCAGAGATTTTTAATTAGCTGTTTTAGTAACAAGGGTTGTTTTTCAGAGTTTTATGATTAATACGGTTTTTCTTTTCTCCCCTTTTTGGTGAATTTATTTTTTTTATGTTTACTTTTTCTAGAGTTTTTTACTAAATCTAACTTTTTGTTTTTTTTAAAAAAAAAAAAAAAAAAATTTTTCTTTTAAGTACATTTTTAAATGATTTTGGAGAGATAAATTAAGCAATTTATTTTAGAGCTTTATTTCTCCAGCCATTTTTTTTTCTACAAGCTTGCCTTAGAACAAGGTCACATAGATAAGGAGAATTACAAGCTGTGGGAGAGAGCAGACACAAACTAAGCAGTGGTCTGAGAAGCCCCTCCCGTCGGGCATTCGGCGAGGAAACAAACAGAACCTGAGTGCAACAGGTTTCAGATTTTTAAATCACCTTTGTTGAATAGGTTTTTGGAATAGACACAGTACGTAAGAATCGAAGGGCTAGGCATGTGAATAGAATGTCACAGTACGTGAGAAGCAAATAGAGACAGGCAGCCTTTACGCTGCATAATGAAATGTTTTTTCTTGTTTTTTGTTATTTGAAAGGTAACGGGAAAGTTTATTAATAGATTACCATCTGCTATAAAAGAGCAGCGGTGCATCGTGTAAAAGATACAGCAAGTTAATTTGAACGGACCAGGAAGTGATTTTTTTTTATGTGAATAAGTTTGAAAAGGTGTTAAATCATCTGTGAGAAAAAGATCACGGACATGTCACAAGAGCAGAATTCAGAGTCACACACATCACATGTCCATCATGTGGAGACACGGGACAGGTGTAGGCTGCTCTCATTGAGTAAGGAGCCTTGTACAGGGAAAAACGCTCCCCGCCTCTCTCCACAGGGAGAAGGCATTTTTGTTTCAACCATCCCCTCTCAAGAGTCACAGGGGGGACACCCTCTTCTTCTTCTTCTCTCAGTCCCTGTCACGCTGTATAGCAGATATATATATATATGTGATGACAGTAATCTATATCAAAAGGGCAACATACAATATAACATGTGCATAGATATATGATAACATAGAATTACCTGACAGAAAGTCCAGTGGGTCAATACGGAATCCGTTATACGCTGTCTCCGGCTAGAGGGTGACCGGGGTCTATGCTGACCCTAAACTGGGGTCCTAACTAATCCCTCTACCAGGAGGTACTGTTAAAGGTACAGAGGTCCAGGCCACCAGCGTAAACCCTGTCTCCTATCAATCCCTGCCAACTGTAATCTAGTCCTAAGAAGAACCCTGATTACCACCAAAGGGAATGAACAGGTAACGGTTAATGAACAGAAAGACATACAAGAAAGACAAGAAATAAAGTAAATAAAGTCTTACATACAACACTCACACACAGTAGGAACACCTAAGGTCTCAGAGATAAACTATAAGCTATAAGAGTAAAAACAACTAAGGAGCTCTTAGCTTAAGTATTCTCAGAACCGATCCAGTCTGCTAGACTACATAAAGGCTTTCACCGGCATCTAACAAGCAGACTGGCAGGTATATGAAGGAATCTAATTAGAACATAATCAAAAGCAGCCGGGCGAGGCTGGACCTAGTCTTAGCAAAGAGCTAGGTAAAATTAACTCCCTCATTACCAAACACAAAAAAACAGCAACTCAGCTGTGAGAAGTCAGAGTGTGTAATCGCGACGATCCTTGTGGCGATACACCCATGACAGTACCCCCCCTCTACGAGGGGACTCCGGACCCTCAGGGCCAGGTCTGCCCGGGTGAGTTGTGTGAAAGGTCCGAACCAATCGATCTGCGTTAACATCAGACGCAGGGACCCACGTCCTCTCCACAGGACCATACCCCCTCCAATGAACCAAGTACTGAAGGGATCGGCGACTGAGACGTGAGTCAATGATTTTCGACCCATGAAATTCCACGTTATCATTGACCACCACTGAAGGCGGTGGTAGAGGTGACGGTATGACTGGTGCCACATACTTTTTAAGTAATGACTTGTGAAACACATTATGAATTTTAAATGTAGGAGGGAGGTCCAGACGAAATGCCACAGGATTAATTATGGAACTGATCCTGTACGGCCCGATGAATCTGGGACCCAACCGCCAGGAGGAAACTTTAAGTTTTATATTCCTGGTAGACAACCAAACTAGATCGTTCACCTTCAGATCTAGACCAGAAACTCTCCCCCTATCAGCCATCCGTTTGTAACGGTTCCCCGTAACCTTCAGTCTTAACCGATCTGGAACTATCAGTCTCCCTGGAAGTCCCACCGGGGCGTCCCCCTGAGCCCCCAATACCTCCCCCTCAAGCTCAGAGCATACAGCTGACACTACAACTCCCTCCTGAGGAATAGGAACCGGATCATCCGTCTTCCCGGCCCCTGGGAAAGTACGAGATAAGGCATCAGGAAGCAACTTTATTGAGCAGTCATATGCGCGATGAGGAGGTAACTCTTTACACCCCTCCTCTGAGAACATCTCCCCAAAGTCCTCCAGAAAAGGAGACAAAGTCCTAGGCACAACCGCACCGATGACCGTGCTCATGCAGTTATTCCTGCAAAATTCACCCCACTGGCTTATCTTTCCGGATTGCCAATCAATCACTGGGTTATGTTTAGCCAACCAAGGAAGTCCCAACACAATAGGAGTAGGTAGACCCTCCAACACATAACAAGACAATTGCTCTTTATGTCTTGCCCCTACTCGAAGATCTATGTTATGAACAGCTTGTACCAAGCTACCTTGACCGAGAGGTCTAGAATCAATAGAGACTATAGGGACCGGTTTGGCCAATACACTCAGTTGCATACCATGCACCTGGGCAAACCGAGCGTCCACCAGATTAGCCACGGACCCACTATCAAGAAAAACAGAAATCCTCTCAGTTCTAGTACCAATCACCACCTCCGCAGGCACGAGAAACTGAGAGGGATTTGGGGACGAAATACACACTCCCAGGTTAACTCCTTTGCTCAAAGAGGCCCGGGATGGACACCCCCCAACAAAATGTCCCTCTCTCCCGCAAAAGAAACACCTTCTAGTCTTGCGGTGCACCGCCAATTCCCTCCTACAAAAAGATGTCCCTCCCAACTGCATGGGTTCCTCAGAACAGACCAGGGGAACCTCAGTATAAGGGACTTTAGTAGTAGGTGGAGTCATCACGGGAGGCGGAGTTACCTCGCGTCTTCCCCGAATTCGTCTATCCATGCGAATAGCGAGGGCCATAGCAGCCTCCAGTGATGGAGGAGAATCATACTGAGCCAACACATCTTTTAATTTGTCAGACAACCCTTGACAAAACTGGCTCCTAAGAGCTGGGTCATTCCACTGAGTATCTGTTGCCCATCTACGGAACTCAGAAGAATATTCCTCCGCTGGACGATTTCCTTGCCGTATTTTACGTAACTTTGTTTCAGCAAGGGAAACTCGATCCGGATCATCATATACCAGACCCAGGGCAGTAAAAAAATCGATCCACTGACTGGAGATCTGGGGAGCCTGGAGGAATAGAGAACGCCCAAGATTGAGGGTCCCCTTGTAAGAGCGAGATAACAATTCCCACCCTCTGCTCTTCACTCCCAGATGACCGAGGCCGCAGCCGAAAGTACAATTTACATGCCTCCCGGAAAGTAAAAAATTTGTCCCGCCCACCAGTGAACCTGTCCGGGAGAGCAACCTTAGGTTCAGATCTGGTTTGCTCCGGGGGAACAAAACCTTGGACTTAATGTCTGCAAACTCCATGGACAACCCCTGCAACTGCCGGGCCAGCTGGGCTACTGGATCCATGACAGCTGGAGAGAATCTTTAGTATGGCCGGTGAAAATGTCACGCTGTATAGCAGATATATATATATGTGATGACAGTAATCTATATCAAAAGGGCAACATACAATATAACATGCGCATAGATATATGATAACATAGAATTACCTGACAGAAAGTCCAGTGGGTCAATACGGAATCCGTTATACGCTGTCTCCGGCTAGAGGGTGACCGGGGTCTATGCTGACCCTAAACTGGGGTCCTAACTAATCCCTCTACCAGGAGGTACTGTTAAAGGTACAGAGGTCCAGGCCACCAGCGTAAACCCTGTCTCCTATCAATCCCTGCCAACTGTAATCTAGTCCTAAGAAGAACCCTGATTACCACCAAAGGGAATGAACAGGTAACGGTTAATGAACAGAAAGACATACAAGAAAGACAAGAAATAAAGTAAATAAAGTCTTACATACAACACTCACACACAGTAGGAACACCTAAGGTCTCAGAGATAAACTATAAGCTATAAGAGTAAAAACAACTAAGGAGCTCTTAGCTTAAGTATTCTCAGAACTGATCCAGTCTGCTAGACTACATAAAGGCTTTCACCGGCATCTAACAAGCAGACTGGCAGGTATATGAAGGAATCTAATTAGAACATAATCAAAAGCAGCCGGGCGAGGCTGGACCTAGTCTTAGCAAAGAGCTAGGTAAAATTAACTCCCTCATTACCAAACACAAAAAAACAGCAACTCAGCTGTGAGAAGTCAGAGTGTGTAATCGCGACGATCCTTGTGGCGATACACCCATGACAGTCCCTTTCTCTTACTTCTTCAGACTTTTCTCCTCTTTCCTCGCTGCCATCCCTCTCATTCCTTCTTTTCCCTCCATCACATCTCTGACACATCCATTTTCTTCATCTTCCTCTTCTTCTATCTCTTCCTCTCCAACTCTCAAATCTTGTTCTTCATCTTCTTCTACTTCTCCCCCTCCATCTCTCTCTCTCTCTCCTCCATCTTTCTCTCTTTTCCCCCTTTCACTCTTCTCTCCCTCCCCTCCTCTTTCTCTCGCTCCTCCCTCACACCTCCCTTCTCTTCCTCTTTTTTCTACTTCGTCATCAACTGGGTCAACGCCCAATCCAAGCAATGTGGTGTCCCTGTATTCAGTGTTTCCAGCACAGGGCACCTTGTCTATCCCAAGCACAGTACAAACATTGCCAGTCATTATATCAGGAGAAGAAAGTGCAAATCTCCCTACACAAAACGCTACATGTAGCCCCCAGACACAACAGTCCACAGCTAGGGCTTGCTTCACAGGGGGTGGTATAGCTACAGGGCTGCTAGCATGGAACCATGACACTGATCCACCGCAGCCTCAGCAAGGAAGTGGGAAATCCCCATGCAGCAAGACAACTTTAAAGCCCAAATCTCACCCAGTGTATGCACCAAGTACACCATGTCACTTCTTATCTGATGAAGATGAAGATGCAACGTCACACATGCTGCCCAATACTAGGGAAGAAAACACACAAGCACCAATAGAGCAGGGACAGGTAGAGGCACCATCCTATGAGCCCTTCATCCCAAGCCAGGTGATCAGTATGCTGCCAGACCCAGGGATACACCCCATGCCATTTTGCCAAAAAATGCAGCAGATCCAGCGAACGTATGCAGCAGCCTGGACTGATCTCTGGACCGTAATGGAAATAAAAGCAGGTGATGCATTCTGGCCAATTATGAGAGAACACTTCAAGCTTCCAACAGAGTTAGATGCGTATGCCTGGGAGACAGGACCAAAGCTAATTGAGCAACTCAGAGAATGGGCCAAAAGCAGACTGACAGGACAAACTCTCAGCCTACATGTCACGAGTCAAGACAAGACAGAGTCTGTGGAGAAGTTCCATGACAGAGTAATGCAAGTGTTTCAAGAGTTGGGCCTCATTACCCATGATCAGACACACAGACGGATGTTGGCACAGGCTTTTGTGCATGGACTGAGAGAACCAATCAGGAAACCACTGGTAGCAGCCAGGCCTGAGTACACGTCAATAGCAATGGACACCCTGCTCACAGTAGCAAAAAGGATTGAGTCCCGCCGGGACAGAAGGAATGTCAAGTGTTACAACTGTGGCAAGCTTGGCCATTACCGGAACCGCTGCAGAGAACCCCTACGACCCACCACTTTGTCTAGAGAAGCAAGCCAAGGAAGAAACACAGAAAGCAGTGAAGAACCCCGTCCATAGGACAAGAGCACACCAAGTCCACAAGGAACCCCACCAGTGGGACCAATATCCTGAGAGTGGATGGCGTAGTCATATCTTTTCTTGTGGAACTCCGCAACCTCACCTACCTATCAGAATCTTTGCTTCCTGCATGGGAATTGATGGTCAAGTCAGATATTTCCAGATTATGAAGCCCCTGAGCGTGTGGACTCAGCCAGAACACTCCATCATGTCCCAGTTTGTTGTGTAAAAAACCTGCACCCTCAACCTATTGGGAGTGGACCTACTGCAGAAGCTGAAAGCGACCAGAGTGTTCCAGGAAGATGGGACCATGACACTTTCTTCACCCCTGACCCAAGAAGAAACAGGAACCTCAAACAACCACACTGCAGACCTATCACAGGAGGTGCTGGATATAGTACCAGAAAAGCCACTCCATCACCCAGGGTCAAGATGTCTCTGACCAACTGAAGGTCTAAGTGAACTCGCTTAAGAAGACGGCCTGAGAACTTTGGCATTGGCCAGGATATTCAACTCAAGAAGGACTCTACTCGCTTCATGGAATGGCAACACCTCATCCAGCTCTAACGCCAGAGGTTCATCTTTTGCAAGCACCAGGAGGTGCCCCTTGCAATCAACCAGTTCACCCAGGCCCTAGACCGGAAAAAGGCCACTCAGCTCTTCAAACTTGTGCACAAATACTGACCTGAGACCGAGCTGGAGAAAAAGAAACTACTGATGGCCCGTGCTGAGAAAAAAGCAGCCGTTTAAGGAGACGTCCCAACAAGAAGACCCCCTGTGACCAGAACAGGTGCTAACACAGTAACTGTCTTGGTAGAGAACAAGAAAGCCAGCTGGTCGTCATCTCTCATGATGTGGACCCTAGTAGACGGCTTGTTTTCCCGCCAGCTCTGCACCAGCAGATGGGAGTCCCCTGCCGCATACTGAAGGACAAGGCCAAACTGGGCTGCCTCGCCCATCGGAATCAATCCCAGCTTTCCACAGTGAAGAAAAAGACTGTAAACCCCACTGAGTTCAGAATGGTGCAAGGCCTGGAGGCCGCGAAAGAGGCTACGGTATTTGAAACCCCAACAGTGCTGAACCATCACACTCTGCTCTCAAGAGTCCGCGAAAGAGGCTACAGTATTTGAAACCCCAACAGTGCTGAACCATCACACTCTGCTCTCAAGAGTCCCAGTCACCGCAACGGTATTCACGGTGATCAACCTGGCCAGTACCTTCTTCAGTGTTTCCCCTCCACCTGGAGGCCTGCTTTCACGCACCAGTGCAGTGCATATGGACAGTGTTGTCTCAAGGTGCTCAAAACAAGCCCTTTAAGTTTCACCAAGACAATGTCCTCCATCCTCGTCAACTGGATTGCAGAATATGCAAGAGTCACTCTTCTACACCATGTGATGACCTTCTATTTTGTGTGGTTGACATCAACACCTGCACAGTCTATTCCTTGTCTCTCCTACTCTACCTGGAAGAACAGCAACGCAAGGTCTGGAAGAACAAAGTCCAGTGATGCCAGAAGCAAGTTACATCCCTGGGACACTGTATTGCCCACCAGACGAAACACATGTCAAAAGACTGGGAGACCACTATGGAGAAGATGGCTCCCCCAACAACTCCAAGAATGCTGCAGGCCTTCCCTGGTCTAGTGTCATATTGCAGAACCTGGATCCCTGATGCCTCAGACCTAATGCAGCCTCTGTGTGCTTGCATCAACGCAACCCCGCTCCTTCTATCAGACGCAGCCTTCAACCCATTCAGGAGATTGGAAGAACTCCACAGTCTCAGCGCCAATACCAGGCCTACCTGACTATGAAAAGTCTTTCCGTCTACCTGATGGAAGAAAGAAGGTCATGCTATTGGAGTCCTGGCACGGATTCACGGGGAAAACAGAGACTTTTAGGCTGCCTCTCAGCCAGCTTGGATCCAGTTGCAAGAAGAACACCCTCCTGCCTGATGGCAGTATCTGCAGCACACACCCTCCTGGACAAGGTTGCTGACATCACTTTTGGACAGTCACTGGAAACTATCACTCCACATGACATCTTGGCAATCTTCAATCAAGCTCAACCAACAGTAATCTCTCCACCGCCAGGCATCTTTGTGGCGCCTCTATTGCCTTTGTCTCCTAATGTCACCGTCTCCAGACCTACAGTCCTCAGCCCGGCCACTCTACTCCCACTCCCAAGGGGGGATACTTGGATGGCTCCAGAAGAAGTTTCAACACAGGAAGTGCAGTGACCAGCAATCAAGAAATCCTGTGGTCCAGAAGTCTGTCACCTAGCCTGTCAGCCCAGGAAGCAGAATTGATAGCGCTGACGAAGGCCTGCCAGATGGCAGAAGGCAAGACTGCAAACATCTACACGGACTACAGGTACTCGCATGGCATAGCACACGACTTTGGACCCATCTGGGCTACAAGGGACTTCATCACAGCAAACGGGACAACCGTGAAGCATCATGGAGCCTTCAGGGACCTACTGGGTATACTCCAACTTCCAAAATGGTGGCAATTTGAAAAATCAAAGTGCATGGAAAACTGAAAACAGAAGAGGCATGAGGCAATAACATGGCGGACATGGCAGCCAAAGAAGCAGCCAAAGGAAGACAACATGGAGAAGTGGGAGAGGTCGTAGAGCCGGACGGCTACTACATGACGACTGAAGACAAGAAACCTGACAAAAAGACGTCCTGGAATCTGCTCAAGAAGTTACAAGACCAAGCTCCAAAAGGAGAAGAAGAGCTGAATGCGAAAAAAGCAACACGTGAAGAAGGAAGGCTAACAATAATAGACTTCAAACTCTGCCCACCACAAAGTATGCACCCTATGGTGGTCCAATGGGTACATGGACCCACATCCACATATCAAAGACTCAGATGAATGATCTGATTGGTGCTTACTGTTTCGCTTCACCCGGATCTCCACCCTAACAGCCAAATTCACCAGCAGCTGTCTGACCTGCGGCAAATGCAAGCCTGGACGTATGGAAGAAAGACCCCCTCACCTCATCTGGAAAGACCACTTTACCAGCTTCAAA
This sequence comes from Oophaga sylvatica, assembly GCA_033576555.1. Lineage (NCBI taxonomy): Eukaryota > Metazoa > Chordata > Amphibia > Anura > Dendrobatidae > Oophaga > Oophaga sylvatica. Next base: position 282,697,895 of record JARQOD010000002.1, on the reverse strand, counting down.
GGATCCAGATAGACCACATCCAGATATCGCCAAGTGAAGGATTCAAATACGCCATTGTGGTCAAAAGAAGTATTTTCAAGATGAACAGAAGCCTTCCAAGTCAGCAAAGACTACTGCAACGAAGCTACTTTCAGAAAATAGTGTACAGATACGGGTTCCAGAAATGATAGAAAGTGATCAGGGACCCGCATTCACAGCAAATCTGACACACAAGACCCGATTAGCAGTAGGGTCAGATTTAGGCCTACACACTCCTTACCACCCCCAGAGCAGCAGGAAGGTAGAAAAAACTGAACAAAACACTTAAGAATAGAATGCTGAAAAATTGCCCAAGAGACACGCAAACCATGGCATGACACACTCCCTATTGCACTGTTTAGCATAAGGCACACTCCCAGAGACCCAGAAAAGCTGTTTCGTGCCTGCATCTTCTGCTAACAGATAAGACATTTTCTTCTTTTAGTTTTTTGGTGCCTGCATTTTGTCCTGCACTTCTGTGGGGGTCTGCCGGGTCCCCTTCGGGGGGCTTATGCTCCTCTCAGTTTAGTTCAGCCACTGTTTGTTCATTTGCCTTTTCCAGTTTTTTCAGTGGTTGCTGTTTAGTTTTTGTTACACCAGAGAACTAATTTAGGTGGTAGAGGTCGTGTGATCTCAGGTGTTTTTGTAATTAGTAGAGTTGGTATTTTTCAGGGTTTTTTTTTTTTGGGGGGTTGCAGTAAGTGCCTTTCCTATCCTTTTCTATCTAGACAGATTGGGCCCCAGCGTTTGCTCATTCTATTTTCTGTCTGTGTCTGTATTTCCTCTTGTCTAACCGCCATTACATGTTTGGGGCTTCCTATGTTCTTTGGGGATCTGCTCCGGGGCAGATAGCTTTCCTTTTTCTATCTTTAGGTGTAGTTAGCTTCTCAGGCTGTGACGAGGCGTCTAGGACCAACGTAGGAACGCTCCACGGCTGCCTTTAGTTGTGGTGGTTAGTCAGGGTACTGCAATCCCATAGATTCCAACCTCTCTGGTGTATTACTTTTTTTGCCTGCTCTCCTCAGCTACCAAATCATAACACTTATGTAATTGAATTGGTCAAAAACTAATGTCCATTCTCGAGTTTTTTTTCTCTTCACTGCCAGATTTGATGATCCTGTCCAAGAGCCCCAGATGACACCAACCTCTGTGTAACTAGAGGGAAAGCCTGTTTGGATCCACGTATCGCATTGCAAGGAAGCTCCCGTACCAGGAGAGACACCTAAGCCATGAAGGATGTCGTGGATGCTCTGACTGACCAGACAGATGACCAGATGACCTACCTGATGAGTTCAAGGCCAGAGACCAAGTTAAAGCAGGATTTGAGTCACTATAAACAAAAATGTTGATTGGATAAATTACATCTATTATAACCAGCAGAGATTTGTTAACTTCACCATAGATGCTGTAAAAGGTTTGGCAGCACAGTTAGGCCCCACTTCCATTATGGCATTCCAGAATAGAATGGCTTTGGATATGATTCTAGCTGAGAAAGGAGGTGTTTGCAAAATGATCAAAGACACCTGTTGCACCTACATCCCAGACAACACTGGCCCAAATGGTAAAGTCACAATGGCAATACAGAAACTTACTGAGTTATCAGAGGAACTGAAACAGAACTCAGGTGTCACTGACCCATGGGATCGATACTTTGGGTGGATGAGTGGGTGGCAGAAAATGTTGGCACAGGTTGGGACAGCCATTATGGGGGTTCTCATTTTTGCATTAATTACTGGTTGCTGTGTAATTCCTTGTATCCGCAGGATAATGGAAAAAACTGTTCAGGAGACAACCAATTTGATGCCACTCACCATCTTGGACCTCGCACCAGTCCGGATGGAACTGCCTGGCTTGACCAGATCTCCGAACTACCTCCAGACTGAGAATACACATCCTTGATGAAACATCCTATCAAATAAGGAGATTATGATTGCAAACACATAAACCCCCGACAGGGACAGTCCTCCTGACCGCCCATTTGCGAAAAGTCTGTATTCGGTGGGGGAGGCATGTACTAGGGGTGTCTCAAGTCACCGGCAGCATAAAAGAGTTGCAGCGCTTTGGGCCAGGAGCAGGTTTTTAGGGCAAGTGGTATCTAAGGGGGACTGTCATGGAAATATATATGTATTCCATATATTCAAAGTATATTCACATATATGTATTCACAGTTCACAGTTAGATAGATCTCACTTGCTAAAAAACCCTGTGCTCACATATTTCTAGGCCAGATATAATCAGTCGTTTTAAAGAAATCTGGCCTCCATAAGACCTTCGTAAAGGAACAAATGCATGAAGTACAAAATGTCCTATTAGATATCTGTTGTTTACATTATAGTTATGCAAGGCAACTAGGTTACAAGAATATAAACAATAATTCTGCAACTTCAGCTCTTTTAATCATGATTATCATAATTATCATATTTACACTAGAACAGCCAATAATCTAGCAGCTTTTAATTGTATGTTAATTGACTAACCAGCCCCTTTTTGTAAACGTATAAAACCTTGAATGAATAATAAATGTATGTCTTTGACGAACTGTTATACTGACACTTTCGTGTGGACAGTCCTCATTTCGTTCTGAGCGCTCAAAGAAGACATAATATAGAGATTTGGACATGGCAAGCAGCAAACACAGGATATTTTTATCCTAATTAAATTTCCATATCAGGTGCTTGGCTCGCCGCTGTACTGGGGGAGCCACTTCGCTCCAGGCATGTATGGGAGGGTTAGCGGCATTAGCGGGACCACCGGGCCAGGTGAGGGGCCTGCACCCCCATCCTGCGGTACGACGCCAAGCGGTGGGTTATTGGGGCCACCGGCGGGGGCCGCTCCGTCTGCTGGTTGCTGCGACATATTGATGCCCCCTTGGTTAATCTGAGCCTACCTCTTTCACAGGCTGCAGCGGTGGAGACAGGACCTTTGTCGCTGGCGTTCTGATGATGCCGCGGTATCTTGGGATGCAGTTGGCGATGCGGATGGCAATGCAGTTTGTGATGCAGTTTGCGATGCGGATTGCAATGCAGATTGTGATGCAGTTTGCGATGCAGATTGTGATGCAGATTGCGATGCAGTTTGTGATGCGGCTTTGCGATGCAGATTGCGATGCAGATTGTGATGCGGCTCGCGATGCAGATTGGGGTGCAGGTTGGGGGCGTGTCCAGGAAACTGCGCGTTATTTTAGGTACGCCCCCCTTCTTCACCAGCGCCTGAGGGCGCGAACATGGCGGTAAAATGGCGGAATTTGGCGCCAAACACAGCAAACAGTCTTTTTCACCAAACAGTTCAACATAGGCACACAGGACTCACAATTGCAAGTTTCGCATCCTGTTCGTGACGCCAAAGATTGAGTCGCACTTAGTACCGGGGCAATGGGGTACTCGGAGCCGAGCCCATGGGAATCTATGGGGTTTGTCACTGGCAGCGGGACTCGGTCCGTGGCCCCGGGCGCTCATACAATGGGGGAATATTTACAGGGGATTATTAGAATAGGTAGTTCGTGACGCCACCTGCGGTTTCTGGTAAATTGTACCAGCGCTGCTCTAAGGACTTTCACAGGGGATGTTATGGGGGCAGCTGGGTGGTAGTCTCCCACAGGTGAGACGGGTCCCTGGAAGTCTATGGTGATGATGATGCAGGGTATAGATAATAATTCAGTCGCACACAATGCAGCTTCTTTTCATACCTTTTACTGGTAGATGGTTCACGTAGATCCCGGGGAGCTGGTCGGGGTGGAGAATGCACATTCGGGTAACCGCTGAGCAGGTTAGAGGCCTCCTTTACTTCGAATGTAGGTGAGTCCAACTTGCCTGAAGCGAAGTTAACTCTGAATCTCCAGCTTTCTCAATAGCTGTACTGCCCGGCCAACGTTGTGGTGGAAACTTCTAAGTGGTGAAAACTAAGTCTATATTTGCTGATCAAATAGAAAATGAACTCGGCACTCAACTTTAGTATAGTGAGAATAAAGATTTTTATTCACAGTAGTAACACGAAACGTTTCGGTCCTATATCATGGACCTTCATCAGTCACTACATTTATAAAAACAGAAGAAAAAAATTATATTAACAAAATAAAGTATGTACAATCAAAATTTTGGTCAATAGTAAAGGTAGAGAGTAGTTGTATACAATGCTTCAGGAGATTTAGGGAGCAATCATAGGTCAGAGTTGTATCAGAGGTATCACAAAGGCAGAAAGAATATATATGGTGAGGACATACCAGATACTACTGGGAAGGGGGTTGATCCACATGGGGAAGAAAGAAAGGGCTGGATATAGCTGTAGGTGAAAATAAGATAAACGTCAGTGCCGATATACTTTTATGTATAAGTAGATTTTGTGCCTATGCCTGTAGATGTGACATACCCTGTATTGGTGGGGTGAGATGAGGAAGAGGACAATGCCTCTATTGCACTAGTAACCTGTAGAAACAGCGCAAAACATAGATACCATAAATATCACAACTATCAATGTGATGGTGAAGCGGTGGAGCCGCTATACTTGTCTGTGACTGACCTGTTATGAAGGAGTCCGGCAGTGAGGATAGGTCTCTGCATTGGACGCGGTGTCCACCGCTAGTCTGAGTGCAGAGAAAGCTAGAAAGCAGCATGTATATGAGAGGAAGAGGCGGGACTATAGTGTCAGTCAAACAGAGCATTAGACAGGAAGTGAGGTGGCAGGAAGTTAATGGACATGTGTTCCAAGTGAATACTAGGTAACCAGAGGCCGTCCTACAGGTGGGAGGAGTAAAGGAGCGGCGTGCTGATGGAGATGTGCCCAACAGGATGACGTGGCAGCATTATAGTATTTAATACAAGCGGCTCTAAAGTGAATGAAAGAGAGGCATGTTAGTACAAGCATAAAGGAGTTTACAGCAATAAACATTGCGATCTTATACATTAGCTTAAAGCGATAGGAATACATAACAGGCTTGCAGCATCAGTATGCGTCAAAAGGGGCATAACAGTAATATGAGTACTGATTTAGTACATTATCATAAGACAGTATGGAAGACAAATCTGCAGGCAACAAGGAATAAAAAATAACCACCTAACAGAGATCAAAGCAGCATGTGGTAAATGACAGGTGATGTGTAAACATCTGTATGCATCTAGCTTTCTCTGCACTCAGACTAGCGGTGGACACCGCGTCCAATGCAGAGACCTATCCTCACTGCCGGACTCCTTCACAACAGGTCAGTCACAGACAAGTATAGCGGCTCCACCGCTTCACCATCACATTGATAGTTGTGATATTTATGGTATCTATGTTTTGCGCTGTTTCTACAGGTTACTAGTGCAATAGAGGCATTGTCCTCTTCCTCATCTCACCCCACCAATACAGGGTATGTCACATCTACAGGCATAGGCACAAAATCTACTTATACATAAAAGTATATCGGCACTGACGTTTATCTTATTTTCACCTACAGCTATATCCAGCCCTTTCTTTCTTCCCCATGTGGATCAACCCCCTTCCCAGTAGTATCTGGTATGTCCTCACCATATATATTCTTTCTGCCTTTGTGATACCTCTGATACAACTCTGACCTATGATTGCTCCCTAAATCTCCTGAAGCATTGTATACAACTACTCTCTACCTTTACTATTGACCAAAATTTTGATTGTACATACTTTATTTTGTTAATATAATTTTTTTCTTCTGTTTTTATAAATGTAGTGACTGATGAAGGTCCATGATATAGGACCGAAACGTTTCGTGTTACTACTGTGAATAAAAATCTTTATTCTCACTATACTAAAGTTGAGTGCCGAGTTCATTTTCTATTAGATACGGTTTGGGAACCTACTCTGGCACCTTCTTGGTTGTGCACACGGTTATTTTTTCATATGATATACCCATACGTGTAGCACGCCATCTTTGGTCATGTCACTATCCTCTCTCACTTTTTCGTATAATGCTGATGAGACATCGAGAATCCTAGCTCAGACCACCCTTTCAAGTGATTTCCTCAAGGCTCCCCCTCGGGAGACCCGTGGACGCGATTTAGAGAGAGAATTACGCCACCGCACAAACCTAGAATTGCACTGTGCCACTCTCACTGAATATATTAGAGTTCAGAGAATTCCACGGGGCCTACGAGTACCCCTTCGTCCCACCCTCTTTTCTGACTCCACTGAATATTGTCAAAAATATGAACAAATACTTAACAAGTGCTCTTTCGACCTCATGCTTTTAACCGTAGAGAACTTGCAAAAGGCCATAGCTACCAGCACCGAGCAAGTTGGCTCCATCGAGGCACAACTGTCTTCCACGGGGACACCAGAGGAAATCTCCTCCTTAAAATCACAGATAAATAACAACATAATTCAACACAGAAAGGACATAGAGGATCGCAAGCGCCAGAAATTTGCCCGAGATCTAGAGGACTATAACCTAGATCGTGTCTACAAGTGGCGAGAGAGACCCTCTTCATGGCGACCTTCCTATCGTCCAGGTCAAAGATCTTCAACCGATGCCTCTACCTCCGGCTCAGAACAGGACAGAGGTGGCCTTTCTTCTGCTCCTATTCCTTTTTTAGGCCCACGCAGACGCCAAACAAGACGAAGAGGACCAGACGGGGGCACAGACCGAAGGGACAATCTGAATCAAATACGGACAACTCGTTCCCAGGTATGTGCCCACTCGTCATTAACATCTCATCTAGGACTTTGAGTATCGCAGAATATTATGTCCTCCAAAAAGGACTTTCCTTCTGCCCCTCTTACAAATATAGGACATTTGAACTTGAAATGGACCTTCAAAGGTTTTTTCGTTCCCTACGACTACGGGTGTATTTTTCTCAACCTCCCGCACCTAGACCTATACAGTCTCCGGGAGAACCGGGACGACTCTCAGCCACTAATCTGGGCCTGAGAACAAAGAGCCTCTTCAGACCTCCCCCCGGATCGAATGCTCTTGAGACCTTTATTGATTTCATTTATTCCTCTTTCCATGGTCTTAAATCTGACATGGAAAAAGGCAAATTACACTACCCACATAACCTCACGGCTACTGATCATCATGCCCTTAAATCCTTACAAGATGATAAAAATATCATCATAAAACCTGCGGATAAAGGGGGTGCAATTGTCGTGATGGACCGCTCATATTACATCTCTGAGGCACTCCGGCAACTCGACAACATCACTATTTATCAGAAATTACCGCGTGATCCCACCAATGATATACGGACCCGCATTAGCGACACACTAAGACAACATTGTGATGCAGGCATCCTGGACAGTAAAACTCATGAGTTTCTAATCTCTCATAATCCGATCATCCCTGTATTCTACATACTCCCCAAAATCCATAAGAACCTCCAGCAACCCCCTGGCAGGCCAATCGTGGCCGCCTCGGACTCCATTTTCTCACCATTGGCAATTTATCTAGAAAAAATCTTCACTCCTCTAATCAAAACTAGCAAATCATTCATTTTGGACACTGGAGCGTTTCTGGACATGATCCGTTCCATCAATCAAGTTCCAGCTAATTCCCTATTAGTCACATTTGACGTAAAAGACCTCTACACTTCCATACCTCATGAGAACGGTATACGGTCTGTCCAACGCTTACTTGAAAAATCGGACTTTAATCCAGCAGAGATCGCTCTCTGTCTGGATCTGTTAACCATCGTACTTAAACACAACTACTTTATGTTCCAGGATGATTTCTACCTGCAGATACGCGGGACCGCAATGGGCTCGAACGTAGCACCCCCATATGCAAATTGCTACATGGCCCATTTTGAGGAGACATTGATCTACACAAACCCTCTATTCAAGAACAACGCCATTGTCTGGAAACGTTACATAGACGATGTCTTCTGCATATGGGGGGGCACGTTCGAGTCCTTAGCACTCTTTCATCAATTTCTGAATTGCTCTTGGCCCGGACTCAGCTTTACCATCTCACACGACCACTCCAGGATCAATTTCCTAGACACTGTGATTATAAAGGATTCCAGTGGCTGTTTATCCACTGATCTATATGTCAAACCGACAGATCGTAACAGCTTACTTCATTTTAATAGCTTCCATCCAGTCGCCATGAAGAAATCCATTCCGACATCCCAATTCTATCGGGTCAAAAAGATCGTCTCCGATCATACCACTCAGGAAACCCGCTTCTCAGAAATGAATTCAAAATTTAGAGAGAGGGGCTATCCACAAGGGGTCCTGGATCGTTCCAGAACTACGGTCACTCGCAATAAACAAGATATGGGGGGCAGAATTGCTTTCGTACACCATTACCACCCCTATGCGTATATATTGCACAAATCCATTCGCCAACATTGGCCGCTCCTCCAGACTGCGCACCCGGACATTAAAGAATTCTCTAGACCTTTTCTCCCATGCTTCCGCCGTGCACCCAACCTAAGGGATGCATTGATCAGAGCTGACTTAGGCCCTAAAAAATCAGGAACTACACAACAATTCCTGAAAAAAACAAGAACGGGCACTTTCCCATGTCTGGGATGCACTCAATGTAATAACGTACTCAGAGGAGAAACCATCCATCACCCATATACGGGAAAAACATTTAGAGTCCGTGGTTTCTTTACTTGCGACACGGCCTTCGTGATATACGTGATTAAGTGTCCTTGTGGGTTATTATATGTTGGGGAAACTAGTCAACCTGTAAAACAACGCATTTCAAAACACAAATCAACCATAAGATGTAAGAATACCTTACTCCCCATCCCACACCACTTCATCACAATGGGACATACCATAGCCCAATTAAAATACCAAGTTTTGGAACAAATACCACATTCACGACGAGGAGGCGACCGCATACGTCAATTGAAAAGGAGAGAGGCGTATTGGATACACACCCTAGACACTCTATCACCTAAGGGTCTTAATCGTGAATACGATTTACTCTCCTTCATGTAATTCTGCATATGACCACTGAGGCTATAATTCCCCCACCCCCCCTTTTTTATACATCACTTGCCATATACCACATGATATGTTGATCTCAGCCAGGTGTTTATTTATTTAATAATCCGTGCTCCCATTTTCCCATACTGTCTTCTGATAACGCACTATACCAATATGAATTTTGCTGTGACACCCTTTTACTTTATAAATGATGCATACAGATGTTTACACATCACCTGTCATTTACCACATGCTGCTTTGATCTCTGTTAGGTGGTTATTTTTTATTCCTTGTTGCCTGCAGATTTGTCTTCCATACTGTCTTATGATAATGTACTAAATCAGTACTCATATTACTGTTATGCCCCTTTTGACGCATACTGATGCTGCAAGCCTGTTATGTATTCCTATCGCTTTAAGCTAATGTATAAGATCGCAATATTTATTGCTGTAAACTCCTTTATGCTTGTACTAACATGCCTCTCTTTCATTCACTTTAGAGCCGCTTGTATTAAATACTATAATGCTGCCACGTCATCCTGTTGGGCACATCTCCATCAGCACGCCGCTCCTTTACTCCTCCCACCTGTAGGACGGCCTCTGGTTACCTAGTATTCACTTGGAACACATGTCCATTAACTTCCTGCCACCTCACTTCCTGTCTGATGCTCTGTTAGACTGACACTATAGTCCCGCCTCTTCCTCTCATATACATGCTGCTTTCTAGCTTTCTCTGCGCTCAGACTAGCGGTGGACACTGCGTCCAATGCAGAGACCTATCCTCACTGCCGGACTCCTTCACAACAGGTCAGTCACAGACAAGTATAGCGGCTCCACCGCTTCACCATCACATTGATAGTTGTGATATTTATGGTATCTATGTTTTGCGCTGTTTCTACAGGTTACTAGTGCAATAGAGGCATTGTCCTCTTCCTCATCTCACCCCACCAATACAGGGTATGTCACATCTACAGGCATAGGCACAAAATCTACTTATACATAAAAGTATATCGGCACTGACGTTTATCTTATTTTCACCTACAGCTATATCCAGCCCTTTCTTTCTTCCCCATGTGGATCAACCCCCTTCCCAGTAGTATCTGGTATGTCCTCACCATATATATTCTTTCTGCCTTTGTGATACCTCTGATACAACTCTGACCTATGATTGCTCCCTAAATCTCCTGAAGCATTGTATACAACTACTCTCTACCTTTACTATTGACCAAAATTTTGATTGTACATACTTTATTTTGTTAATATAATTTTTTTCTTCTGTTTTTATAAATGTAGTGACTGATGAAGGTCCATGATATAGGACCGAAACGTTTCGTGTTACTACTGTGAATAAAAATCTTTATTCTCACTATACTAAAGTTGAGTGCCGAGTTCATTTTCTATTAGATACGGTTTGGGAACCTACTCTGGCACCTTCTTGGTTGTGCACACAGTTATTTTTTCATATGATATACCCATACGTGTAGCACGCCATCTTTGGTCATGTCACTATCCTCTCTCACTTTTTCGTATAATGCTGATGAGACATCGAGAATCCTAGCTCAGACCACCCTTTCAAGTGATTTCCTCAAGGCTCCCCCTCGGGAGACCCGTGGACGCGATTTAGAGAGAGAATTACGCCACCGCACAAACCTAGAATTGCACTGTGCCACTCTCACTGAATATATTAGAGTTCAGAGAATTCCACGGGGCCTACGAGTACCCCTTCGTCCCACCCTCTTTTCTGACTCCACTGAATATTGTCAAAAATATGAACAAATACTTAACAAGTGCTCTTTCGACCTCATGCTTTTAACCGTAGAGAACTTGCAAAAGGCCATAGCTACCAGCACCGAGCAAGTTGGCTCCATCGAGGCACAACTGTCTTCCACGGGGACACCAGAGGAAATCTCCTCCTTAAAATCACAGATAAATAACAACATAATTCAACACAGAAAGGACATAGAGGATCGCAAGCGCCAGAAATTTGCCCGAGATCTAGAGGACTATAACCTAGATCGTGTCTACAAGTGGCGAGAGAGACCCTCTTCATGGCGACCTTCCTATCGTCCAGGTCAAAGATCTTCAACCGATGCCTCTACCTCCGGCTCAGAACAGGACAGAGGTGGCCTTTCTTCTGCTCCTATTCCTTTTTTAGGCCCACGCAGACGCCAAACAAGACGAAGAGGACCAGACGGGGGCACAGACCGAAGGGACAATCTGAATCAAATATGGACAACTCGTTCCCAGGTATGTGCCCACTCGTCATTAACATCTCATCCAGGACTTTGAGTATCGCAGAATATTATGTCCTCCAAAAAGGACTTTCCTTCTGCCCCTCTTACAAATATAGGACATTTGAACTTGAAATGGACCTTCAAAGGTTTTTTCGTTCCCTACGACTACGGGTGTATTTTTCTCAACCTCCCGCACCTAGACCTATACAGTCTCCGGGAGAACCGGGACGACTCTCAGCCACTAATCTGGGCCTGAGAACAAAGAGCCTCTTCAGACCTCCCCCGGATCGAATGCTCTTGAGACCTTTATTGATTTCATTTATTCCTCTTTCCATGGTCTTAAATCTGACATGGAAAAAGGCAAATTACACTACCCACATAACCTCACGGCTACTGATCATCATGCCCTTAAATCCTTACAAGATGATAAAAATATCATCATAAAACCTGCGGATAAAGGGGGTGCAATTGTCGTGATGGACCGCTCATATTACATCTCTGAGGCACTCCGGCAACTCGACAACATCACTATTTATCAGAAATTACCGCGTGATCCCACCAATGATATACGGACCCGCATTAGCGACACACTAAGACAACATTGTGATGCAGGCATCCTGGACAGTAAAACTCATGAGTTTCTAATCTCTCATAATCCGATCATCCCTGTATTCTACATACTCCCCAAAATCCATAAGAACCTCCAGCAACCCCCTGGCAGGCCAATCGTGGCCGCCTCGGACTCCATTTTCTCACCATTGGCAATTTATCAAGAAAAAATCTTCACTCCTCTAATCAAAACTAGCAAATCATTCATTTTGGACACTGGAGCGTTTCTGGACATGATCCGTTCCATCAATCAAGTTCCAGCTAATTCCCTATTAGTCACATTTGACGTAAAAGACCTCTACACTTCCATACCTCATGAGAACGGTATACGGTCTGTCCAACGCTTACTTGAAAAATCGGACTTTAATCCAGCAGAGATCGCTCTCTGTCTGGATCTGTTAACCATCGTACTTAAACACAACTACTTTATGTTCCAGGATGATTTCTACCTGCAGATACGCGGGACCGCAATGGGCTCGAACGTAGCACCCCCATATGCAAATTGCTACATGGCCCATTTTGAGGAGACATTGATCTACACAAACCCTCTATTCAAGAACAACGCCATTGTCTGGAAACGTTACATAGACGATGTCTTCTGCATATGGGGGGGCACGTTCGAGTCCTTAGCACTCTTTCATCAATTTCTGAATTGCTCTTGGCCCGGACTCAGCTTTACCATCTCACACGACCACTCCAGGATCAATTTCCTAGACACTGTGATTATAAAGGATTCCAGTGGCTGTTTATCCACTGATCTATATGTCAAACCGACAGATCGTAACAGCTTACTTCATTTTAATAGCTTCCATCCAGTCGCCATGAAGAAATCCATTCCGACATCCCAATTCTATCGGGTCAAAAAGATCGTCTCCGATCATACCACTCAGGAAACCCGCCTCTCAGAAATGAATTCAAAATTTAGAGAGAGGGGCTATCCACAAGGGGTCCTGGATCGTTCCAGAACTACGGTCACTCGCAATAAACAAGATATGGGGGCAGAATTGCTTTCGTACACCATTACCACCCCTATGCGTATATATTGCACAAATCCATTCGCCAACATTGGCCGCTCCTCCAGACTGCGCACCCGGACATTAAAGAATTCTCTAGACCTTTTCTCCCATGCTTCCGCCGTGCACCCAACCTAAGGGATACATTGATCAGAGCTGACTTAGGCCCTAAAAAATCAGGAACTACACAACAATTCCTGAAAAAACCAAGAACGGGCACTTTCCCATGTCTGGGATGCACTCAATGTAATAACGTACTCAGAGGAGAAACCATCCATCACCCATATACGGGAAAAACATTTAGAGTCCGTGGTTTCTTTACTTGCGACACGGCCTTCGTGATATACGTGATTAAGTGTCCTTGTGGGTTATTATATGTTGGGGAAACTAGTCAACCTGTAAAACAACGCATTTCAAAACACAAATCAACCATAAGATGTAAGAATACCTTACTCCCCATCCCACACCACTTCATCACAATGGGACATACCATAGCCCAATTAAAATACCAAGTTTTGGAACAAATACCACATTCACGACGAGGAGGCGACCGCATACGTCAATTGAAAAGGAGAGAGGCGTATTGGATACACACCCTAGACACTCTATCACCTAAGGGTCTTAATCGTGAATACGATTTACTCTCCTTCATGTAATTCTGCATATGACCACTGAGGCTATAATTCCCCCACCCCCCCTTTTTTATACATCATTTGCCATATACCACATGATATGTTGATCTCAGCCAGGTGTTTATTTATTTAATAATCCGTGCTCCCATTTTCCCATACTGTCTTCTGATAACGCACTATACCAATATGAATTTTGCTGTGACACCCTTTTACTTTATAAATGATGCATACAGATGTTTACACATCACCTGTCATTTACCACATGCTGCTTTGATCTCTGTTAGGTGGTTATTTTTTATTCCTTGTTGCCTGCAGATTTGTCTTCCATACTGTCTTATGATAATGTACTAAATCAGTACTCATATTACTGTTATGCCCCTTTTGACGCATACTGATGCTGCAAGCCTGTTATGTATTCCTATCGCTTTAAGCTAATGTATAAGATCGCAATATTTATTGCTGTAAACTCCTTTATGCTTGTACTAACATGCCTCTCTTTCATTCACTTTAGAGCCGCTTGTATTAAATACTATAATGCTGCCACGTCATCCTGTTGGGCACATCTCCATCAGCACGCCGCTCCTTTACTCCTCCCACCTGTAGGACGGCCTCTGGTTACCTAGTATTCACTTGGAACGCATGTCCATTAACTTCCTGCCACCTCACTTCCTGTCTAATGCTCTGTTTGACTGACACTATAGTCCCGCCTCTTCCTCTCATATACATGCTGCTTTCTAGCTTTCTCTGCACTCAGACTAGCGGTGGACACCGCGTCCAATGCAGAGACCTATCCTCACTACCGGACTCCTTCACAACAGGTCAGTCACAGACAAGTATAGCGGCTCCACCGCTTCACCATCACATTGATAGTTGTGATATTTATGGTATCTATGTTTTGCGCTGTTTCTACAGGTTACTAGTGCAATAGAGGCATTGTCCTCTTCCTCATCTCACCCCACCAATACAGGGTATGTCACATCTACAGGCATAGGCACAAAATCTACTTATACATAAAAGTATATCGGCACTGACGTTTATCTTATTTTCACCTACAGCTATATCCAGCCCTTTCTTTCTTCCCCATGTGGATCAACCCCCTTCCCAGTAGTATCTGGTATGTCCTCACCATATATATTCTTTCTGCCTTTGTGATACCTCTGATACAACTCTGACCTATGATTGCTCCCTAAATCTCCTGAAGCATTGTATACAACTACTCTCTACCTTTACTATTGACCAAAATTTTGATTGTACATACTTTATTTTGTTAATATAATTTTTTTCTTCTGTTTTTATAAATGTAGTGACTGATGAAGGTCCATGATATAGGACCGAAACGTTTCGTGTTACTACTGTGAATAAAAATCTTTATTCTCACTATACTAAAGTTGAGTGCCGAGTTCATTTTCTATTAGATACGGTTTGGGAACCTACTCTGGCACCTTCTTGGTTGTGCACACGGTTATTTTTTCATATATTTGCTGATCAGGCTAGACTCCTGCTTTCCCTGTCTCCGGTTACGTATTGACACTTAGGGCTGCTCTCTGCGACCTGTAGTCCAGATGCCTCCGGTGTTCTTGTTACTAAGCTTGAAACTGTAGCAACGCTTCGGACCCCGGTGTCCGGCAATTTAGTGCAGGCAATCCAATACCTGTAGCACTTCTCTAACTTCTCCACTGCGCCCTTCGCCCTGCTTCTGCTCTTTGCATAAGCACTTGCAGCTTTCGATGGAAATAGTCAGCTTTCTCCCGAGCTCGCTGAGCAGCTCTCAGTTTCCTCGTTGCTTCAGCTTCTACTGAGGTACTGATTAAGGGTAGCTCTGACTAGGCTAGGATGATGCACTTCACCCGTACTAGCCTCCACTTCTTTGTCAGGTGAGCTACGCTAGCTCTGCGAGGATTCAGTCCTCTCTCCTCTCCAAGTCCAGACTGAACTGGCACTGAACTGCACTGTCTGAAGACAGGAAACTAACTGACCTGAGCTCTTCTCAGACAGGAAACAGACTGACTCTGCTACGTGTCACCACCTCCTATACCCCTAGTGGGTGTGTCTGAAATTGTAAGTGAAGTGCATGAATAGCAAGCTTTTGTGGTTACCTTCCTGTGCATTCTCCTGGATTTTATGTGTGTGCCTGCGTAGCTGGGCTACACAGATCCAGTCTCGCCTGTGGGAGACTTAACACCTTGCTGCCCAATAACAACCCCTCAGAGGATTCACCCTGCAGCGCTGGTCACCCTGATCAGAAACCACAGGTGGCGTCACGAACAATTACTATTATCCCCTGTAAATATCCCCCTTTGAATGAGCGCCCAGGGCAACGGACCGAGCTGCGCTACCCGTGACTTCTCCCCCATTGAAGTGAACGGGCTCGGTGCTGAGTACCCCATAAGCCCTGGTACGTGCGACTCATCTGCAGATTGCTGAATCGCGATAGCGCACTGTGCACACATTGTCACGATTCTCCTCCATTTCCAGCATAGTTAACACAATTGTACAATCCACAAAGTTGTGGTCACGTGCTGACTCGAGTCTCAGCTGATACTCTTGTCTCCATTTGACCGCAATTGTGAAAATCACACACCTGGGATCACTAGGACGCCCACTCACGCTGGGAATAGACTGGAATCGTGACAGTGTATGAATCATTGGCAGTGTTTCCGAAAACCCCCTTATGAGTATGTGCACACAATGTCTGGTCAACCAAGTTTTTCTAGGCAAAGACGCTTCAGGAAAACGGCAGCGCTCATTTTCCTAAAGCAGTTTCACTGGTGGCTTGCCGTAGTTTTCCGTGGTGGCCCGGCCGCCGGAGTCTTTTCTCTTTATTTTACACAATAGTGTGAGTGACTTTTGCAAACAAAATGAGCATGTCACTTATTTTAGCCTATTCACAGTTTCCAAACCCTGAAGCGGTGAAAAGAGTTAACCAAACATTAAACATGTGCACAGCAATGTCCTTTATTCATTGCTGTGCAGTATGTTCATTTTTTGTGGTGATTTTGCAGGTCTTTTTCAGGTGGAATCCACCTGAATGAAATGTTACACTAAGTTTGGTTTTGATACCATATCTGTGTAGTAAGGTTTGGTCTTTCGGTGCTTCTATGTATGCAGCCCACTCAATGGTGAATTTCATACTGTAAACACTGTAAGGATGGGCCGCTGTTCATGGGCCACTGCTGTCTGCTTGCCCCCCCCCAGGCCAAAATTTGCCAGCCAGCCCCTATCAGGGGCTCTCCAAACATGACATGGCATCCGCTAGTTATGCCAGCAAATTTTATATTCAGAAAGTGAAACGGTGCACCTTCCCTTCCGAGCTCTGCTGTGCTCCCAAACAGTAGATTTCCCCCACATATGGGATATCGGCATGCTCAGGAGAAATTGCACACCAAAATGTATGGTCCATTGTCTCCTGTTACCCTTGCAAAAGTAAAAAAAAATAGGTCTAAAGGAAAATTTTTCTCAAAGAAAAGTAAATGTTTATTTTTTCCTTCCACATTCCAAAAATTCCTGTGAAGCACCTGAAGGGTTAATAAACTTCTTGAATGCGGTTTTGAGCACCTTGAGGGATGCAGTCTTTAGAATGGTGTCACTTTTGGGTATTTTCTATCATATAGGTCCCTCAAAGTCACTTCAAGTGTGAGGTGGTCCCTAAAAAAAATGGTTTTGTAAATTTGGTTAGAAAAATGAGAAATCGCTGGTCAACTTTTAACCCTTATAACTTCCTAACAAAAAAAAAATTATGTTTCCAAAATTGTGCTGATGTAAAGTAGACATGTGGGACTATTTTGTGTGACATGACTCTCTGATTTAAAATTAAAAGTTTAGAAAACTGCAAAATTTTTGAAGTTTTTGCCAAATTTTCATTTTTTTCATAAACGCAAATCACATTGAAGAAATTTTACCACTATCATGAAGTACAATATGTCACGAGAAAACAATGTCAGAATCACCGGGATCCATGGAAGCATTCCAGACAGTAGCGTAGCTACCGGGGGGGCAGAGGGGGCGGTGGCCCCGGGCCCCGCGCTCTGAGGGGGCCCACCCGGAGCTATGTTACTGTAACTGTATCGGCGTGCACAGCGTGCCCCTACAGTTACACTGCGGCAGAGCAGGGAGAATCGATCTCCCTGCTCTGCCGCCCGACCGCTATGGGGCCCCTGAGCAGGCAGTGGGGGGCCCTGTGCCAGCAGTGGGGCCCCCCGCCCGTCATCGGAGGGTCAGGTGTATTGGCATCTAGCTGATACAGCTGACCGCATTGAGGGAGAAGGAGCGAACGCTCCTTCTCTCCCATAATCCACCTCTCAGCATCTGACAGCGGGCGCGATGATGTCACTGCCCGGCGCCCGCTGTCAGGAGAAGAGAGGGAGAGCAGTGAGCAGCGCAGGAGCCGGGAGGAAGAGAGGTGAGTACTGGATTTATTATTTTTGTAATGGGGGCTGCATTATATTACAGAGACTCCCTATGGGGGGCTGCATTATACTACAGAGGCTCCCTATGGGGGTGCATTATATTACAGGGGCTCCATATGGGGGTGCATTATACTACAGAGGCTCCCTATGGGGGTGCATTATATTACAGAGGCTGCCTATGGGGGTGCATTATATTACAGGATCTCCCTATGGGGGGCTGCATTATACTACAGAGGCTCCCTATGGGGGTGCATTATATTTCAGAGGCTCCCTATGGGGTGCATTATATTACAGAGGCTCCCTATGGGGAGTGCATTATATTACAGAGGCTGCCTATGGGGGTGCATTATATTTCAGAGGCTCCCTATGGGGGTGCATTATATTACAGAGGCTCCTTATGGGGGTGCATTATATTATAGAGGCTCCCTATGGGGGTGCATTATACTACAGAGGCTGCCTATGGGGGTGCATTATATTACAGAGGCTCCCTATGGGGGTGCATTATATTATAGAGGCTCCCTATGGGGGTGCATTATACTACAGAGGCTGCCTATGGGGGTGCATTATATTACAGAGGCTCCCTATGGGGGTGCATTATATTACAGAGGCTCCCTATGGGGGTGCATTATATTACAGGGGCTGCCTATGGGGGTGCATTATATTACAGAGGCTCCCTATGGGGGTGCATTATATTACAGAGGCTCCCTATGGGGGTGCATTATACTACAGAGGCTGCCTATGGGGGTGCATTATACTACAGAGGCTGCCTATGGGGGTGCATTATACTACAGAGGCTCCCTATGGGGAGTGCATTATATTACAGAGGCTGCCTATGGGGAGTGCATTATATTACAGAGGCTGCCTATGGGGGTGCATTATACTACAGAGGCTGCCTATGGGGGTGCACTAGGTGCAGTAATAGGGACACATACGGCAGCAGCGGCTCAGTATTGGGTATCAGCAGGATGAGGAGTTTGTGCAGGTTGAGAATAGTCCAATCGGTGACCGTGACAGTGCTAAAATATGAGAAGTGAAATGTGTCTTTGTTGTAATCTCTGTAGTCGAGTCCTGGCTGGAGGAGTCGTCATGTCGGTCTGGGCCAGATGGAAAAGACATGAAAAGTGAACGATTCCATTAGAAAGAACATCAGCGGTAAGTCATTATCTGACCTGTGCTGTAATCTATTATATGTTCTGTAGGACTGGTATTATTTACCACAGACCATATGGCGGTAATATCAATATTGGTCTTTTTATATATGGATTATTTTTGGCAACAGCGCGGTCATTTGCAGAGGTTCTCTGGTTAGGGGCCCACTCAGATGTTTCACCCCCCAAACCGAAACCCCAGCTACGCCTCTGGTTCCAGAGTTATTACCTCATAAAGGGACAGTGGTCAGAATTGTAAAAATTGGCACGGTGAGAAAGGTGAAAACAGGCTTCGGGGCGCAAGGGTTAAACCATTTTTTTTGCAATACCAGAGGAAACCATACGCGCTGCAATCATGCAGCCATCTCTGGTGTGTTATTATGAAGGTAATGAGTCTGGTTTCCCTGACAGCACGTAGGTAGGCGGGGCGTACGGAGAGGCGGGAGGAATGACGTCAGAGCGCACAGAGTGAAAGGGTTAATCACTATTTCTACTACTGATCTGAAAACGTGTCCGTTATTAATAACCATACAGTAGAATGCGGCCGCCGTCCACTAACGTGCAAAACTGTCCGTGTGCACTGTGGGCTGGAAGGCAAACCGCGCTCGTAACCCTCCACGTCAGAGGTGACTCCGCCCACTTCACGTCATCACGTAGGCGGCAAATTCAACTACAAACTCCGAGTCCGACACAGAAGAGCTCCTGTGGTCTGTCGGTAAGTCGTCTCTGCTGCGTCCTGCAGGGCTGTGTGACCGTGCATGTTAGAGGCGCCGGGACTGTGCCATCTCCCTCTGTGCTGGGTTCCCCCTTACAATGTGCAGGTCTCTGCTGGCAGGGGCGTATCTAGGGGGGGGCAGCCCGCAGCATATACCCCAGGTGCAGTGCTGGCTCTGTCTCCAGCCACCATTGCTTTTCCTCACAAGTCTCACAATACACTGGGCCTCAGCTGGTGTCACTTTTTCCCTCTCGCCTGCGCCCAGCTCCTTTCGGTTTTCTTTCTGTAGTGTGAGGTGCGTTAACTGGATGTCTGCCAGGACTGCACTGAGTGACGTCTCAGGTTCCCTGTCCCTGCTGCTTCATGCTGTGTATGTGCGCCACCTACAGTCCGGAGAGAGTATGGCTTCCTGCACATGGATAGCAACCAGGAGGCTGGTGTCTCCAACTTATAGCACTTTCCATGAGCCACAAATCGGTAAGGAGTGCCCATGGTAGTGCTCTTTCCTGGTTATCTGCCTGTATAAACGTGGAAACAGCTACCCAACGCATTTACACACTTATTAAGATACAGGAGACATGCTGCCGATAGAACCGTCCTGTATCTGGTTACAGAAGGATCATGTTGACCAAAGTTCTGTCCTATTGGTCATTGGCTTGAAGAGCCGCAGAAGCCTTCGTGTAGGAAGCTGTGGTCAGAGCTTCCATCCAGTAGCCACAGATTACTGACACGGCTGATGGACAGATCAATTTGCACCAACTCTTAATGCTGTCAAGCAGTCGAGCGATCACATTGGGGGAGCGGGCATGTGATGGTTTTATGTGAGGTGTGAAATATTCAGTGCTCCAGAGCTGTTTCACTGGGGGCTGCCTGCTCTATAGATCACTGTGGTTGTACATCTGTATAAACAGGGAGGTAACAGAACAGATCCTGTATCTACTGCAAGAGGCTATTAGACACCAGGTATAGACACTTTGAGCAAGAGCTCTTAAAGGGAATATGTCACCATGAAAATGCAGTCTAATCTGCAACAGGGCTGTGGGGTCGGTAAGAAAAACCCCTGACTCCTCAATTTCCCTGATTCCAACCCCACAGCCCTGCCTCACTACTGAACATGTACATAAAGTGCAGCACACCTATATCTCAACTAAAAGCCTAGATCATGGATATGAAAACATTTACAGCACATCCTGCACTGTACTATTGTTCCCAATGTATTAATTACCGACTTCACCAAAATAGGTGACTCAACAACCCTAATCTACAGGTACCATCTTATAGAGCAGGGGGAACTGGGCAAATTGCTACATACTGTATTTTTTTGGTCCATAAGACGCACCCCAAATTTTCAGAAGGAAAAAAAAGTCAGTCGGTTTTACAGTCCGAATTCAGCTTACCTAGGGGTGGAGGAATGGTCACAGGGGTGGTTCGGTGGTCCAGGCTGGTGCGGTGGCCTTTGGGAAATCCCATCCCAGGCTGGTGGTGCGCCGGGGCTCTGCCGACATTTTGTGAAAGCCCGGAGACCTCCGCAGATTTGCTAAATACAAATGCCATCTTTACATCGGTATCCAGATCAATGTCTTGCTCTTTGGGGCAGCTGGAAGAACACCTGGCAGTAGGGACCCCCCCCAGAGAAGAGATCCTCACCTCACTCCCCCTTCTCCAAAATGCTACAGCTTTCTTAGCAGACGCATCGGCAGAGTCCCTCAGAGTGGCGGCTAGATCAGTGGCGCTATCCAACTCCTTGAGACGAGCCCTGTGGCTGAGATCATGGAGTGGGGCCATAGCATCTAAGATCAAACTATGTTCCATTAAGGGGAAATATATGTTCGGGCCTGCATTGGATGATTTATTGGAGAAGGTTTCGGACAAAAAGTCGCTGCCGGAGCTAAAGAGTGCCAAAAAGAGCTCCTTTCGGCCCCCTCAGGAGCAGTCTTCCCGGTACAGAGGTAAAGGGAAGATGGAGCTACCCCAAAGGAGACCGGGACAGGAATCTATTTCTCTCCCAGGGTTGGAGTAAACCATGTCGCTCAAAGGAGAGTAGGAGGTTGCATTTCTTACTTCCTTCCAAAATGAGAAACTGGGGAACTCTATTGAAAAGATAATGGACAAATCTTTATTGAATACAATACCAATTAATAAAACAAACATTATAAAGTAGTACATAATTAGATAGCACATGGTACTAATTCAAATAGTATATATAGTTCCATACTTATATGCTAAGGATGTCGATTTTTGTGAGAATTGTTTTAAAAAAAATGTGTTACTATTGATACCACTTTTTATCTGAAGGTACCATGTGCTGTCTAATGTACTACTTTTAATGTTTGTTTTATTAATTGGTATTGTATTCAATAAAGACTTGTCCATTATCTTTTCAATAGAGTTCCCCAGTTTCTTTTTTAGGATGGTTTAATTATTGTTTGGGAGACTCAGTATTTTCTGCCCAATTATCGGATAGTTATTCCTTCCAAAATGGTGGGACATATCTCCACCAACCCATGTGTCCTAAGATCCATCCAGGAAGGGGTGAAGATAGAATTTACCTCCTACCCTCCGCAGAGCGTAACTTACACAGCTCTCTGCGCAAACACTCCAAAGCGCAGTTGCCCAAGTGGAGTAGATGACTCATTACCAATTCAATGTATTCCCATTCGGATTATTGTCGGCACCCCGAATATTTACCAAAATTATGGCAGAAGTCATGGCTCATATCAGACGTCAGCAGATTTGTATCGTTCCATATCTCAACAACTTTCTGCAGGTAGCACCATCAGTACGGGCATTACAGGAGCACATACGATACGATACACTTTATTGATCCCGGGGGGAAATTACAGTATTACAGCTGCAATACAAACAGCAGTACATAAAATATTAGGACACAAATCTTGCACAGGTATACCAACATTACATAATAAATAAAAGTGGGTAGTTCAGGTGTATATAAGTCAATGTTAATTGACATTAGTACACCAGCCATCAGTCATTATTTTCTACCACCCTTGGGAAATTATTATACATCCCCATAGCAGTAGGTACAAACGATTTCCTGAATTTCTCCTTCTTGCACCATAATAGGATTAGACGGCTGCTGAATGTGCTTTTCTGCTTCAAGAACAGCTTGTATAGTGGGTGTGTATTATTGTTCATCATAGCCCTACACTTCTTCTGAATTCTATCCTCCAATACCTCCTCAAAAGAGTCAAGATGGAGGCCAACAGCTGCACTTGCCTTCTTGATAAGTTTGTTGAGCTTATTAGCGTCAGCTACTCGCACACTACTGCCCCAGCAAATGATAGCAAAAAAGATGGCGCTTGCTACAACAGACTGGTAGAACATCTGCATTTTACTGCACACATTGAACGACCTGAGCTTCCGCAGAAAGTACAGTCTGCTCATTCCCTTCTTGTAAACCTTTTCTGTATGACACCTCCAATCAAGTTTACTGTCAAGTTAAACCCCCAAATATTTGTAGCTCTCAACAATCTCAACCTCCTGGCCAGCAATATTGATTGGTAAGTAATCCTCCTTTTTCCTTCTATAACTCACCACCATCTCCTTGGTTTTCTTTACATTTAGTTCTAGACAGTCTGACACCAATCCACAAAGTCAGAAACCACCCTTCTATATTCCTCCTCCCCTCGCGCCCCCTACAATCACGGAGTCATCTGAGAATTTTTGGAGGTGACAAAAATCAGATTCATACTGAAAGTCAGCTGTATACAATGTGAAGAGGAAGGGTGACAGCACTGTACCCTGAGTGCTCCAACACTGCTCCGTACACTGCCAGATACCACCTCCCCCATCCTTACAAACTGCGGCCTGTCTGTCAGGTAGTCACTTATCCAGTTCACCATCCCCATATCTACCGCCATATCAGTCAACTTATTATGTAGTAAGGGTGGCTGTAAGGTATTGAAAGCACTTGAGAAGTCAAAAAACATAGCACGCACTGCAGTGCCATCATTGTCCAAGAACTAATGCATTGTATGTAGAAGAGACACTACAGCATACATACATACAGACAACTTCTCAGATTCTGACGTCACTGGGATGGCTAATAAATCAACAGAAGTCAAATATCATTCCCTCCATGAGGAAGACCTTAGCAGTTCTCCTGGATTCTCGGGCACAAACACCCTTCTTGCCCAAAGGAAAACAGGTCCAACTGAGGGCAAAGATAAACATCCTACGGAGCAGAAGATTGGTGTCCATGAGATTTGCCATGTCAGTCCTCGGCTCCATGACAACTTGTATCCAGTCAGTAGCCTGGGCCCAGTCGTACACTAGACACCTGCTGAGTTATGTACTAGCAGTGGAACGGTTCCCCAGATCATTGGATAAGAAGGTGTCAATGCCAGCCTGGATACGGACTTCATTGTCTTGATGGGACAACTCAAGGAAACTGCACAACGGGGTGCCTTGGATCCAGACCCTGCTAATCACCATAAAGGTAGATGCCAGCAAAAGGGAATGGGGGCCGTAGTCTTCCAGGGTTTTGGTCATCTGAAGTCAGCAGACAGTCTTCGAACTTAAGAGAGTTGAAGGAGGTGGAAGAGACTCTCAAGCGGTAACATCAGTGGTCTGAGGTACACGTGAAAGTCTATTTGGACAATGTAACCACGATCGCACACCTCCGTCACCAGGGAAGTTCAAAGTACGAAGATCTAAAAGTCATCTCAGCAAGAATATTCTCTTGGGCCGAAAAGTATCTTCTTTCTGTGTCAGCCCTTCACATAAAGGGAACAGACGAACGAGCCCACTTCCTGAGCAGAAGGGATATCCATCCTGGGGAGTGGAGTCTGAATCCAGAAGTATTCCAGATATTAACCAAAAGATGGGGTTATCCAGAGGTCGATCTATTTGCGGGACGCCAGAATGCAAAAGTGACCCTCTATTTCTCCAGTCACCTTCCACGACAGCCACCTGGAGGATGTTTCCCCTCCCTAATGGGGAACAGGAACACACAAGAGGTTAAATACCCCTTCCTGCACCCTCCAGTGTTTTTTCCTGTTCCCCAGTGGGGCATGAAGAGGTCCTGCAGGGGCTGCTGTGGCCGCAAGCGGAGCTCCTGGATTACTTACCGCCGGGTAGCCGAGGTCGTGGGGGTTCGCCTCCTCCGTGTGGCTGCTCCCGTCTCTTGGGTCTCCATGTGACTCGGGACCCCTCTCCCGCGTCTCTTAGGGAGGTAAAGCGGGGCGGTGAAGTGCGGTCGGGGTCCCCTCAAGCTCCCCGGCATCCTCCCTCGCTGTGTCAGGAGCCGGAGTCCACGTGCATTGGAAGTTCTGTCAGCGGCACTTCTGGTTTCGCGTCTGATGCGTTCCAGCCTGGAACGCACGCTCCACAGGCGCTTTTCGGCCGTGGGAGGGGTTTCAGCACTGAGACAGCATACAGGGGTCGTTCCACGGATCCTCCCCTTGGACCAGGAGGGAGGAGGGGCACACAATCAAACGCTGACTGGAACCTACTTATACTGGCAGGATCTTCCAGGTAAGACGCAGCCCTGTCCCTGTCTCTGCGTGATTGTTGTTACTCGGCTATGGAAGGCGACACTCCCTCAGCTGCATCGGCGGAGCCCAGCGTTCACCCTCCTTCGTAAGTAGCAGGGTTGGTCCCCTGACTGTCCAAACGCACGCATATGGTTACTTAATATAACTTCCCTCTTGTTTCAGGGAGAAAAGGCCTCTGCCCCTAGGAAACCCAGCCTCAAGTGCGGCGTATGTGGATCTAAACTCCCTTCCGCTTACAAGAAAAAACTATGCCAACCTTGTACGAATGATATATTGCGTGCTGAGCAGCCCTCCCTCCTGGACAGCATCAAGACCCTCATTAAGCAAGAGGTGCACACCTCCATGGCAGCCCTTTCCCAGACCCCAGCACCTCGTTCCCCTCTACAAAAAAGAGGGAACGGCCCCGGTCAAACCGACTCTGACTCGGGTGAAATCCATACATCAGGGTCTGAGGATATCTGGGAAAATGAGGGCTCCACATCCACCCCTAAGCCTGACCATAAAAAATATCACTTCTCTTCGGAGGATATAGAAGAGTTAGTTTCAATGGTGAGAAACACCATGGGGGTGGAGGAGGAGCAGATTAAATACACAGTTCAGGATGAAATGTTTGGGGGGCTGAAACCCAGAGGAAGGAAAGGGTTCCCGGTTCATGAGAATGTGCAAAATCTCCAGGAATGGGCCTCCCCTGAAAAAGGGCTGTCTGTACCCTCAGAGTTAAGGAACCGTTTTCCTCTGGAGGGAGACAATTCGATGTGGGAGATCCCTAAGGTAGATGTCCAGGTCTCTAAGATTACCAAAAAGACCTCTCTTCCCTTTGAGGATGCTTCTCAGTTGAGAGATCCAATGGATCGAAAGCCACCTAAAAAAAATTTTGGGAGGCCTCGGCTAGTTTATTGAAAGCAAACATAGCTTCGACATGCGTCGCTAGAGCCCTTTCCCTCTGGCTCCACACCCTAGAAGACCACCTATCTCAAGGGACCTCTAGACAGGAGATCCTAGAATCCCTCCCCCTTCTACAGAAAGCTACGGGCTTTCTAGCTGATGCTTCGGGGGAATCCGTTAGGGTGGCAGCTAAATCTCTGGTCCTGTCTAACTCGGCCAGTAGAGCTCTTTGGCTAAAGTCATTGGGTGATATCACATCAAAATCCAAACTCTGTGCCATATCCTTCCAGGGACACCAGATTTTCGGACCAGTACTGGACGAAATTCTGGAAAAGGCCTCAGACAAGGGTAAGTCACTGCCAGAGCAGAAAAATACCAAAAAATGTTTTTTTTTTCCCAACTGAACAACCCTCTCAAAAAGAGTTGAGGGAAAGGGAAAACAGGCCGGTGGAGCTACCGAAAGGAGGTAAGGGAAAGAACATCCTTGTCCCTCAACAACAGCGCACTCCGGATAAACAGTGACTCTCCAGTGGAGTGTCGACTCTCACAATTCATAGCCTGATTGGAGTCGATATCCACAAACCCGTGGATCCTCCACACCAGTGGTCCCCAACCTTTTTTGCACCAGGGACCGGCTTCAAGCAAGACCATTCTTACATGGCCCGGCAGGGCGGGGATGGAGGTGGGGCTTTGATCATGAGGGGGCAGGGCTATGGACGGGGTTGTAGTTTAGTAGTAGTGCATACTTATCATTTAATTATAACATTCATAATGTGACTCAACTCACCATAGGTTTAGAATGAGTGGGAGCATCGGGCTTGTTTCCCTGAATCAGTGGGAAGACTGGGCTTGTTTTCCTGCAACAAGACGGTCCCATCTAGGGGTGATGGGAGACAGCGACACCCGAAGTGTGTTCCTTATGTCCAGTTTACTCCGTAATCTTGTTTTTGCTGCTGTCATTGCAGAAAATCCAGTTTCACACAGATAGGATGTTGGAAATGTAAGCAGAGTTTACAGTGCTTTTGTGGCGATCTCAGGATATTCTGCCTTGACTTTAATCCAGAACGTTGGGAGATTTCACATCTCAAACATAGTTTTAAGGCTACTATCATTTGCAATCTCAAGCAGTTGGTCTTCTTCAAGCACGGACAAGGTTGATTCACCTGGCTTGTTCACAAATGGGTTGCAAATCCATTCCTTCCTAGTTCGTGGGTCTTTTGTGGTTGGAAAGTAGTGCTCAAACTGTACTGAAAGCTGAGATAGATGATCATGCACCAGCTGGGAGAATGAAGGTTCAGGCTTGGTCTCTTCCAAAATCCCTGCTAATATTTGAAACATCAAATATCCCTGTTCTCACTCGCCGTCCCCACACTTCCAGTTTGGCTTTAAATGCTGCAACTTTATCTGCCAACTTGAAGGCAGTTGTCATTCTCCCCTGAAGTGACAGATTAAGATCGTTCAACAAGTTGAATGTCACATAAGTAAGCAAGTTTTGTGACCCATTCCTTACTACAGGGTTCGACAAACCCGGGCGCCAGGTCGCCAGTGGCGCCTAGAAAATCATGCCTGGCGCCCGGGCAGTAGCGTAGCTACCGGGGGGCAGAGGGGGCGGTGCACAGCGCGCCGATACAGTTACATTCTGCGGCAGAGCAGGGAGAATCGCTCTCCCTGCTCTGCCGCCGGCCGCTATGGGGCCTGAGCAGGCGGTGGGGGGCCCGGTGCCAGCAGTGGGCCCCCCGCCCGTCATCGGAGGGTCAGCTGTATCGGTATCCAGCCGATACAGCTGACCGCATTGAGAGAGAAGGAGCGATCGCTCCTTCTCTCCCATAATCCCCCTCTCAGCGTCTGACAGCGGGCACGATGACGTCACTGCCCGGCGCCGGCACTCAGACGCTGAGAGGGAGAGCAGTGAGCAGCGCAGGAGCCGGGAGCAAGAGAGCTGAGTACAGGATTTATTATTTTTGTAAAGGGGGCTGCATTATATTAAAGTGCAGAGGCTCCATATGGGGGTACATTGTAAATAAGGCTGCCTATGGGGGTGCATTATAAATAAGGCTGCCTATGGGGGAGTGCATTACAATATAGAGGCTCCCTATGGGGGTGCATTATATATGACTTCCTATGGGGTGCATTATAAATAAGGCTGCCTATGGGGGAGTGCATTACAATATAGAGGCTCCATATGGGGGTGCATTATATATGACTGCCTATGGGGTGCATTATAAATAAGGCTGCCTATGGGGGAGTGCATTACAATATAGAGGCTCTCTATGGGGGTGCATTATATATAAGACTGCCTATGGGGTGCATTATAAATAAGGCTACCTTTCGGGTGCGTTATAAATAAGGCTGCCTATGGGGTGCATTATAATAAGGCTGCCTATGGGTGCATTATAAATAAGGCTGCCTATGGGGTGCATTATAAATAAGGCTGCCTATGGGGGAGCGCATTATAACCTAGTTTGTTAAAAAAAAATTCTGGCTCCTAAATTTTTTGGCTGGCTCCTAGATTCTGAACAACTTTGTCGACCCCTGCCTTACTACTGAAATGTGCTCCAAGTGGAGATTCTTTTTCTAAAAGAAATCTATGAAGGGGTTCTCGTAATTCAAAAACTCTGGCCAGTGCTCTACCTTTAGAAAGCTATCTGACTTCAGTGTGTAAGAGAAGACGCTTGTGCTCCGCGTCCATCTCCTCACAGAGCTGCTCAAACAAACGTGAGTTAAGGGCGTATGCTTTGATGTGATTAATAACTTTAATCACATCTTGCAAAACGCTGTTAAGTTAAGGTGTCATTTTTCGGCTTGCCAGCATTTCTCTATGGATGACACAGTGCGTAGACTCACATTCGGATGCAACCTGTTTGACCCGAGTAGTTAACCCCTTAACGACCAAGCCATTTTGTAGGTTAAATACCAGGCAAATTTTTACAATTCTGACCACTGTCTCTTTATGAGGTTATAACTCTGGAACGCTTCAACGAATCTTGGCGATTCTGAGATTGTTTTCTCGTGACATATTGTACTTCATGATAGTGGTAAAATTTCTTCAATATAACTTGCGTTTATTTATGAAAAAAACGGAAATATGGCAAAAATTTTGCAATTTTCAAACTTTTAATTTTTATGCCATTAAATCAGAGAGATATGTCACAAAAATTAGTTAATAAATAACATTTCCCACATGTCTACTTTACATCAGCACAATTTTGGAACCAAAATTTTTTTTTGTTAGGAAGTTATAAGTGTTAAAAGTTGACCAGCAATTTCTCATTTTTCCAACAAAATTTACAAAACCATTTTTTTTAGGGGCCACCTCACATTTGAAGTGAATTTGAGGGGTCAATATGACAGAAAATACCCAAAAGTGACACCATTCTAAAAACTGCACCCCTCAACGTGTTCAAAGCCACATTCAAGAAGTTTATTAACCCTTTAGGTACTTCACAAGAATTGAAGCAATGTGGAAGGAAAAAATGAACATTTAACTTTTTTTCCCAAAATTTTTCTTTCGACACAATTTTTTTAAATTTTGTCAAGGGTATCAGTAGAAAATGAACCACAATATTTGTTGTACAATTTCTCCTGAGTACACCGATACCCCATGTGTGGGGGTAAACCACTATTTGGGCGCATGGCAGAGCTCGGAAGGGAAGCAGCGCCATTTGACTTTTTTGGCTGGAATTGAGATTGGACGCCATGTCGCATTTGGAGAGTCCCTATGTACCTAAACAGTGGCAACCCCCCACGAGTGACCCCATTTTGGAAACTAGACCCCCCAAGGAACTTATCTAGATGTGTGGTGAGAGCTTTGAACCCCCAAGGGCTTCACAGAAGGTTATAACGTAGAGCAGTAAAATTAAAAAATCATATATTTTCCACAAAAATGATCTTTCCACCCCCAATTGTTATTTTCCAAAGGGTAACAGGACCCCAAAAGTTATTGTGCAATTTGTCCTGAGTACGCTGATACCCCATATGTGGGGGTAAACCACTATTTTGACGCATGGCAGAGCTCGAAAGGGAAGGAGCGCCTTTTTCAAATGCAGACTTTGATGAATGGTCTGCGGGTGTCATGTCACGTTTGGAAAGCCCCTGATGTGCCTAAACAGTAGAAACCCCCCACAAGTGACTCCATTTTGGAAACTAGACCCCCCAAGGAACTTATCTAGATGTGTGGTGAGCACTTTGAACCCCCAAGTGCTTCACAGAAGTTTATAACGTAGAGCCGTGAAAATAAAAAAATCATATTTTTTTCCACAAAAACAATCTTTTTGCCCCTAAATTTTTATTTTTATAAGGGTAACAGGAGAAATAGGACCCCAAAAGCTATTGTGCAATTCGTCCTGAGTACGCTGATATCCCATATGTGGGGGGGGAACCGCTATTTTGACGCATGGCAGAGCTCGGAAGGGAAGGAGCACCGTTTTAAATGCAGACTTTGATGGAATGGTCTGCGGGTGTCATGTCGCGCTTGGAGAGCCCCTGATGTGCCTAAACAGTAGAAACCCCCCACAAATGACCCCATTTTACAAACTAGACCCCCCAAGGAACTTATCTAGATGTGTGGTCAGCACTTTGAACCCCCAAGGGCTTCACAGAAGTTTATAACGTAGAGCCGTGAAAATAAAAATCATATTTTTTTCCACAAAAATGACCTTTTTGCCCCCAAATTTTTATTTTTATAAGGGTAACAGGAGAAATAGGGCCCCAAAAGTTGATGTGCATTTTGTCCTGAGTACGCTGATATCCCATATGTGGGGGGGAACCACTGTGATCGCCTTACTGCAATCTTTGGGAGGCACAATGAACAAATCCACAAAAGGTGAAGAATTGGTTTTCTTTTTTGCGCCGTTCCTCGTGCGGTATTAGTGATTAGACGACTTTATTCCTCGGATCGGTGCGATTACAGCGATACCAGATTTATACCCTTTTTTCATGTTTAGCTTCTGTCACACACTAAAAGATGCTTTTTTGTGGAATAATTTTTTGTAAGAAATTTTTGCATCGCCGTATTTTGAGAGCTATAATTTTTCCATATTTCGGCCGACAGAGTTATCTGTGGGCTTATTTTTTGCGGGACGAGCTGACGTTTTTATTGGTACCATATTCGGGCACATAACGTTTTTTGATCGCTTCCTATTCCGATTTTTGTGGAAGCAGAATGAACAAAAACCAGCAATTCAGGAATTTTTTTTTTTTTTTCCTCCGTTCCGTGTGTGGTAAAATTGATAAAGCAGCTTTATTCTTCGGGTCACTACGATTACAGCGATACCTCATTTATATATTTTTTTATGTTTTGGCGTTTTTTACACAATAAAAAATGTTATAGAAAAAAATAATTATTTTTGCATCAGTTTATTCCGCGAGCTATAACTTTTTTATTTTTTCGCTGATGATGCTGTTTAGTGGCTTGTTTTTTGCGGGACAAGATGACGTTTTCAGCGGTACCATGATTATTTATATCCGTCTTTTTGATCGCGTATTATTGCACTTTTTCCAAGCGGTGTGATGATACCGCTTGGAAAAAGTATAATCTACTAATTTTTTGTGGTTTTTTTTTTTTTTTTTAGGCTTTCACTGAAGGGGTTAACTAGGGTTACGCTTTTATAGATGGGATTTTTACGGACGTGGCGATACCAAACATGTGTATTTTTTTTGTTTTTTATTTTTTTATTACATAAAAATGTGTATTTTTTAGGGGATTTTTTTAAAATTATTTTTTAATATATTTTTTACAATTTTTTTAAAACAATGATTTTTTTTAACTTGTCCCTTTATGGGACTTTCAATTTTTTTACTTTTTATTGCAGTTACAATGCATTGCAATGCTACAGCATTGAAATGCATTGTACCTATGATGAAAGCTGCTGTGAGCATGATCACAGCAGCTTTCCGTAGCTAGATGACCCGGAGGTTGTCATGACAACCCCCGGGTCATCAAGGCAGGAGATCGGGCCCTGCAAATACATTGCAGGGCGCCGATCTGAGGCAGAGGGAGCTCCCGACCCTCTGCCTCCCCCCCTGAGCTCTGCGATCGCGCTCGATCGCAGCAGTCAGGGGGTTAACAGCCAGGGGCGGTGGGGGCACCGCTCCTGGCTGTCAGTGCAGGAAGCCTGGCCACTGCAGCGCCGGCTCCTGCACTGATCGCGGCTGTGTTTGGTCAGTCAGATTGACTGACCAAGCACAGTTGGTGCGGGGTCCGACGGCAAAGGTCCCCGCACCACTTGCCGTGCCTGTTAGCTGTCTGTGACAGCTGTCGGCACTGATCTACCACTGCGTGTTTACATTCAGTGGTAGATCAAAGGGATGACGTGCACAGTCCGTCCTGGTGCCGGAACTGACACCTTGCCATGACGGACTGTGTACATCATTGGACATTAAGGGATTAAACCAAAAAACCGTCCAGTCATGGCAGCTGCTCCGTCCGTGCATATGCCTACACAAAATGACCAGTTTAATTTTCCTGATATGTAATCAGCCAAAGACTTGAATAGTTCTGCACCTGTGGTGTTGGCTGCCAACAATAATGCACATAACATATCCTCATGCACATTCTCCTGAAAAATATATCGCACATAAACAAGCATCATTGCTTTGTTGTCAACGTCAGTAGACTCATCAACCTGGATTGCATACCATGATAACGTATTAATCCTCTCTAACAATTGTACCTCGACGTCTTCTGCTATTTCACACATATAATCCCCCATGTATAACAAGATGGTCCCACACATATAATCCCCCATGTATAACAAGATGGTCCCACACCTGTAATCCTCCATATATAGTATGATAGGCCCACACATACAGTGCCTACAAGTAGTATTCAACCCCCTGCAGATTTAGCTGGTTTGATAAGATGCAAATAAGTTAGAGCCTTCAAACTGCAAACGAGAGTAGGATTTATTAACAGAAGCATAAATCTTACAAAACAAAAAGTTATGTTGCTCAGTTGAATTTTAATAAATTTTAAACATAAAAGTGTGGGTCAATTATTATACAACCCCTATGTTTAATATTTTGTGGAATAACCCTTGTTTGCAATTACAGCTAATAATCGTCTTTTATAAGACCTGATCAGGCCGGCACAGGTCTGTGGAGTTATCTTGGCCCACTCCTCCATGCAGATCTTCTCCAAGTTATCTAGGTTCTT
Source organism: Oophaga sylvatica (assembly GCA_033576555.1). Lineage (NCBI taxonomy): Eukaryota > Metazoa > Chordata > Amphibia > Anura > Dendrobatidae > Oophaga > Oophaga sylvatica. The sequence goes on along the minus strand of JARQOD010000002.1, from coordinate 282,664,678 downwards.
TGGGTGTCTCATGTGGACTTTAATCTTGAGCTCCTTCCACAAGTTTTCAATTGGGTTAAGGTCAGGAGACTGACTAGGCCACTCCAACACCTTGACTTTTTCCCTCTTGAACCAGGCCTTGGTTTTCTTGGCTGTGTGCTTTGGGTCGTTGTCTTGTTGGAAGATGAAATTACGACCCATCTTAAGATCCTTGATGGAGGAGCGGAGGTTCTTGGCCAAAATCTCCAGGTAGGCAGTGCTATCCATCCTCCCATGGATGCGGACCAGATGGCCAGGCCCCTTGGCTGAGAAACAGCCCCACAGCATGATGCTGCCACCACCATGCTTGACTGTAGGGATGGTATTCTTGGGGTCGTATGCAGTGCCATCCAGTCTCCAAACGTCACGTGTGTGGTTGGCACCAAAGATCTCGATCTTGGTCTCATCAGACCATAGAACCTTGAACCAGTCTGTCTCAGAGTCCTCCAAGTGATCATGAGCAAACTGTAGACGAGCCTTGACATGACGCTTTGAAAGTAAAGGTACCTTACGGGCTCGTCTGGAACGGAGACCATTTCGGTGGAGTATGTTACTTATGGTATTGACTGAAACCAATGTCCCCACTGCCATGAGATCTTCCCGGAGCTCCTTCCTTGTTGTCCTTGGGTTAGCCTTGACTCTTCGGACAAGCCTGGCCTCGGCACGGGAGGAAACTTTCAAAGGCTGTCCAGGCCGTGGAAGGCTAACAGTAGTTCCATAAGCCTTCCACTTACGGATGATGCTCCCAACAGTGGAGACAGGTAGGGCCAACTCCTTGGAAAGGGTTTTGTACCCCTTGCCAGCCTTGTGACCCTCCACAATCTTGTCTCTGATGGCCTTGGAATGCTCCTTTGTCTTTCCCATGTTGACCATGTATGAGTGCTGTTCACAAGTTTGGGGAGGGTCTTAAATAGTCAGAAAAGGCTGGCAAAAGAGATCATTAATCCACACATGTGAAGCTCATTATTCTTGGTGCCTGAACTACTTCTTAATACTTTAGGGGGACCAAACAGAATTCTTGTGGTTTGAGGGGTTGAATAATAAATGACACTCTGAATTAACTTTTAACGTTTTTAAAAAAAAATAAAAAAATTAAAACAAAAATTTTTGCAGCAGTGCATTTCCCACTTCCAGGCTGATCTACAGTACAAATGTCACAATGCCAAGTTAATTCCGCATGTGTCAACCAGCTAAATCTGCAGGGGGTTGAATACTACTTGTAGGCACTGTATAATCCCCCATGTATAGTATGATGGCCCCACACATATTATACCCCCATGTATAGTATGATGGGCCCCACACCTGTAATCCTCCATATATAGTATGATAGGCCCACACATATAATACCCCCATGTATAGTATGATGGGCCCCACACATAATACCCCCATGTATAGTATGATGGGCCCCACACATATAATACCCCCATGTATAGTATGATGGGCCCCACACATACAATACCCCCATGTATAGTATGATGGCCTCTCACCTGTAATCTATATATAGTATGATAGGCCCACACATATAAACCTCCCTTATATCAGACCAGTCAGTGATCCCAGATTGCCATTCCTCGCTGAAAGGTTCAGTACTGTCTGTAACCACCAGAGGGAGCCTCTGCTCAGAAACCATCTCTAGCACATTCATAACAGTACCCCCCTATTGAGGAGGGGTCACCGAACCCTCACTTGTGCAACCAGGCCAATCAGGATGAGCTCGGTGATAGGCACGGATCAGTCTCCTAGCATGGATGTCCTAAGCAAACACCCAAGAATTGTCCTCCTGACCATAACCTCTCCACTTAACCAAATACTGGAGTTTCTGTCTAGAAATAGAGAATCCAATATTTTCTCAACCACATACTCCAGATTGCCCTCAACCAAAACAGGGTCAGGAGGCGCAGCCATAGGAACCACTGGCTCGACAAACCTCTTCAATAAGGACTTGTGGAACACGTTATGGATCTTAAATGTCCCTGGAAGAAGCAAACGGAAGGAAACAGGATTAAGAATCTCCATGATCTTATAAGGTCCAATGAACCTAGGCTTAAACTTTGGAGATGCAACCCTCATAGGGATATTTCTTGAGGACAACCAAACCAAGTCCCCCACTTTAAACCGAGGAACACCAGTCCTATGCCAGTTGGCAAACTGTTGGGCCTTCTCCTGAGAGAGCGACAACCTCTCCACTACCTGGTCCCAAATCTGCTGCATTCGCTCCACAACAGAGTTAACACCCGGACAGACAGAAGCCTCCGCCTGTCCCGAAGAAAATCGAGGGTGAAACCCAAAATTGCAGAAAAATGGAGACATCAAGGTGGCAGAGCTAGCCCTATTATTAAGAGCAAACTCAGCCAAAGGTAAAAAAGAGACCCAGTCATCTTGATCAACAGACACAAAACATCTCAAATAAGTCTCCAAGGTCTGGTTTGTTCTCTCGGTTTGTCCATTGGTCTGAGGATGAAATGCAGAGGAGAAAGATAATTGAACACCAAGTTTAGAACAAAAAGTCCTCCAAAATCTGGAAACAAACTGGACTCCTCTGTCAGACACAATGTTCTCCGGAATGCCATGTAACCGAACCACGTGCTGAAGGAACAAAGCCACCAATTCGGAGGAGGAAGATAACTTAGGTAATGGTACAAGATGTATCATCTTGGAAAACCTATCACAGATTACGAAGATAACGGTCATTCTCTGAGAAACGGAGGTCGGAAATAAAATCCATAGAGATATGGGTCCATGGCCTCTTGGGCACAGGCAATGGCATTAACAAACCACTAGAGCGAGAGCAAGGCTTGGAGCGAGAGCAAGTCCCACAGGACTGCACAAATTCCCTGACGTCCCGAGACAAAGTAGGCCACCAAAAGGACCGACTCACCAAGTCTCTGGTACCAAAAATCCCGGGATGACCAGCCAACGCGGAACAATGAATCTCATACATCACACTCTTCTTCCACTGGTCTGGGACAAACAATTTCCCAATAGGGCAGCGCTCAGGTTTATCCTCCTGACACCCTTCCAGAACCAGTCTCAAATTGGGCGAGATAGCGGAAAGAACTACACCCTCTTTCAAAATAACAGTAGAATCAGATAACTCAGGAAAGTCTGCAAAGAAACTCCTTAAGAGGGCATCCGCCTTAACATTCTTAGTGCCAGGAAGAAAAGAAACCACAAAATTAAAACGTGTGAAAAACAAGGCCCACCTGGCCTGTCTAGGATTAAGTCGCTTTGCTGATTCGAGATAAACCAGATTCTTATGGTCCGTGAGGACCACCACCTGATGTTTGGCTCCTTCCTGCCAATGTCTCCACTCTTCAAAGGCCCACTTCATGGCCAATAACTCCCGATTACCCACGTCATAATTACGTTCAGTTGGAGAAAATTTTCGAGAGAAAAAGGCACAAGGGTTACTCTTAGAGGTCTCTGCATCTCTTTGGGACAAAACGGCACCTGGCCCAATTTCAGAGGCATCAACCTCCACCTGAAACGGTAGAGAAACATCAGGCTGCCGTAGAACAGGAGCAGAAGTGAAACTCTGCTTAAGTTCCTGAAACGCAGAGACTGCCTCAGGAGGCCAATTCACCACATCAGAACCCTTTTTGGTCAAATAAGTCAATGGTTTAACAATACCGGGAAAATTACCAATAAATTTACAATAAAAATTGGCAAAACCCAAAAATCTCTGAAGAGCCTTTAATGAAGTAGGTTGGACCCAATCACAGATGGCCTGAACCTTGACCGGGTCCATTTCAATAACAGACGGAGACAAAATGAATCCCAGAAATGAGACCTTCTGAACGCCAAAAAGACACTTTGATCCCTTCACATACAGTGCATTCTCTCTCACAATCTGGAACATAGTCCGAACATGTTTCACATGAGAGTCCCAGTCATTGGAAAAAATCAAGATATCATCCAAATAAATAATCAGAAATTTATCCACAAAATCCCTGAAAATATCATTCATGAAGGATTGGAAGACGGAAGGAGCATTAGTGAGCCCAAAGGGCATCACTAGGTACTCAAAATGCCCCTCTGGGGTATTAAACGCCGTCTTCCATTCATCCCCGTGCTTAATGCGCATAAGGTTATACGCCCCCCTGAGGTCAAGCTTGGTAAACCAACTAGCACTTTTCACACTGGAAAACAAGTCAGAAATCAAGGGTAACGGATATTGATTGATACTTCACAGTGATCTTATTCAAAAGACGATAATCAATACACAGCCTCAATGAACCATCCTTTTTGGCCACAAAGAAAAAACCGGCACCCAAGGGTGAAGAGGATGGTCTGATATGACCCTTCTCCAATGACTCCTTGATATAAGATCGCATATGAAATAGTCAGCAAGAACAAAAGATGATCCACGGCAAATTTTATCAAAAATGTAAAATGCAATTTTTATTAGAAACAAATCCAACAATATACACATAAACTGGAGGAAATGGACATAAGGACACACAATTGCATACTATGAAGTCATAGACGACACGCTCATCTGGGCTTACAGAATAATAGTATATCAACGGTACAAAAGTGATATTCACATAATGAATCGATGTTATAGTATATAATTTACAATTACCCACGGCACCAATTAACGCTAAACAGCTCAGCTACCAATACACAATTCTATCATAGACTGGCTATTGCCATAATGGATTAGCTGCTAATAGAGGTGATGACATATATTGCATCAAATCAGCATCCAATAATCAATAGTTATTCAATAATGAAACCTGCATAACCACCTCATTGTCACCCCATGTACCTAGTGGCACCAATCCCACCATAAAGCTCTCACAATATCCCATGGGACAACAGTCCACAATCACAGAGTTGTATAATTACCGGAGGGTTGGGGTCACAGCTGGCGGCAGATACCAATGTCTGACGAGCGCGTCCGCCCCGACGCGCATTTCGGCTGATCCTTTTTCAATTCTGTGATTGTGGACTGTTGTCCCGTGGGATATTGTGAGAGCTTTATGGTGGGATTGGTGCCACTAGGTACATGGGGTGACTTAATGAGGTGGTTATGCAGGTTTCATTATTGAATAACTATTGATTATTGGATGCTGATTTGATGCAATGTATGTCATCACCTCTATTAGCAGCTAATCCATTATGGCAATAGCCAGTCTATGATAGAATTGTGTATTGGTAGCTGAGCTGTTTAGTGTTAATTGGTGCCGTGGGTAATTGTAAATTATATACTATAACATTGATTCATTATGTGAATATCACTTTTGTATCGTTGATATACTATTATTCTGTAAGCCCAGATGAGCGTGTCGTCTATGACTTCATAGTATGCAATTGTGTGTCCTTATGTCCATTTCCTCCAGTTTATGTGTATATTGTTGGATTTGTTTCTAATAAAAATTGCTTTTTACATTTTTGATAAAATTTGCCGTGGATCATCTTTTTTTCTTGCTGACTATTTCATATGGTAAATGATGATAGGCATTTAATCCTAAATGGACACATGTGAGTATAGATATTTAGGTTAATTCACATCATGTGTCCATGTCAATCTTGGTATAATTGATATAAGATCGCATAGCATTGTGTTCAGGTACAGACAAGTTAAAAAGGCGACCTTTAGGAAATTAACCACCAGGCACTAATTCAATAGCGCAATCATAGCTCCTGTGAGGGGGCAAGGATGTAGATTTACTTTCACTAAATACATCCGAAAAATCAGTCAAAAAGTCAGGAACATCCTGAGACTGGGGAGAGGCAGAAAAAACAGGAGTGTAGGCATTAACACTTTGGCAGCCCCAACTGGTCACAGACACAGATTTCCAATCCAAAACAGGATTATGAGACTGTAACCAAGGGAAACCTAGTACAATAATGTCATGCAGATTATACAGCACCAGAAATTTGCAACTCTCCTGATGATCTGGTTCAACCCTCATTATCACCTGAGTAGAAAACTGGGGTTTATTCTCCGCCAAAGGGGTAGAATCAATGCCCAGTAGGGGAATAGACTTCTGCAGGGGTATCATGGGAAACCCACAACATTTGGCAAAGTCAAAATCCATCAGGTTAATAGCTGCTCCTGAATCAACAAAATCCTGAGCAGAAAATGTGGACAGGGAGCAAATCAGGGTAACAGTGAACAGAAATTTAGTCTGAACACTACCCAAGAGAACTGAGCGTGCAAAACGTCTTCCCCGCTTAGGGCAGACTGAAATAGCATGAGAGGCGTCACCACAGTAGAAACATAACCCATTGCGCTTTCGAAACTCATGACGCTGTGCCCCAGAAGTCACTCTATCACACTGCATGGGCTCAGAAGCTGGCTCACAAGGCAACACTTTCTCACGCATACCTCTGCGCTCACGCAAACGTCTGTCAATTTGAATAGCCAATGACATAGAATCATTGAGACTAGATGGAGCAGGGAATCCCACATAACATCCTTTACATTCTCTGACAGCCCCTTCCGAAAAAGGGCTGCCTAAGCATCATCATTCCATTTGGTCAGGACTGCCCACTTTCGGAATTTCTGACAGTACAACTCAGCGTCTTCAAGACCCTGATTTAACCCCTTAACCCCCAAAGGTGGTTTGCACGTTAATGATCGGGCCAATTTTTACAATTCTGACCACTGCCTCTTTATGAGGTTATAACTCTGGAACGCTTCAATGGATCTTCGCGATTCTGAGATTGTTTTCTCGTGACATATTGTACTTCACGTTAGTGGTAAAATTTCTTCGATATAACTTGCGTTTATTTTTGAAAAAACGCAAATATGGCGAAAATTTTGAAAATTTAGCAAATTTTTATTCCCTTAAAACAGAGAAATATGTCACACAAAATAGTTAAGAAATAACATTTCCCACATGTCTACTTTATATCAGCACAATTTTGGAACCAAATTTTTTTTTCTTAGGAAATTATAAGGCTAAGTGCAGACGATCAGGAATAATTGCGTTTTTTTCGCGGTTTTTCCGCGGTTTTCCGCGGTAAAAACGCGATAAAAACGCAAGCATTAAGCATCCTATACATGTTAATTGATTCCGCATGTTTTGGCCACATGTTGCGTTTTTTTTCCGCGAAAAAAACGCTTTGCGGAAAAAATAGCAACATGTTCATTAATTTTGCGGAATGTAAGCGGTTCATGTGCGGTGGTACCCAGGGTCTGGAGGAGAGGAGACTCTCCTCCAGGCCCTGGGTACCATATCCCTGGTAAAACAATAATTAAAATAAAAAATAATGATATTCTCACCTTCCGGCGGCCCCCGCAGCCTTCCCGCGGCCCCCGCAGCCTTCCCGCCTTCAGCGACGCTCCCGGCAACTTCCGGTCCCAAGAGTCCTTTGCGAGAATCACCCAGATGGCATAGCGGTCTCGCGAGATGCTACGTCATCGGTGTGATTTGCCGCAAAGCATCCTTGGGACCGGAGTTGCCGGGAGCGTCGCTGAAGGCGGGAAGGCTGCGGGGGCCGCCGGAAGGTGAGAATATCATTATTTATTATTTTTACATTAGATCTTTTTACTATTGATGCGACATAGGCGGCATCAATAGTAAAAAGTTGGTCACACTTGTCAAACACTATGTTTGACTCGTGTGACCAACCTGTCAATCAGTTTTCCAAGCGATGCTACAGATCGCTAGGAAAACGCTAGCATTCTGCAAGCTAATTACGCTTGCAAAACGCTATTATTCTGGCGGAATCAGCACACAAAAAACGTGCGTATTTCCTGCGGGAGAAGTGCGGGATTGCCGCGGAAATTTCCGCGGCAATTCCGCAACGTGTGAACTTAGCCTAAGGGTTAAAAGTTGACCAGCGATTTCTCATTTTTACAACAAAATTTACAAAGCCATTTTTTTAGGGACCACTTCATATTTGAAGTCACTTTGAGGGTCTATATAGCAGAAAATACCCAAAAGTGACACCATTCTAAAAACTGCACCCCTCAAGGTACTCAAAACCACATTCAAGAAGTTTATTAACTGTTCAGGTGCTTCACAGGAGCTGAAGCAACGTGGAAGGAAAAAATGAATATTTAACTTTTTAGCCACAAAAATGATCTTTTACAAACTTTTTTTTTTATTTTCACAAGGGTAAAAGAAGCAAATGGACAGATAAAGTTGTTGTGCAATTTCTCCTAAGTACGCCAATAGCCAATATGTGGAGGAAAACCACTGTTTGGGCACACGGCAGAGCTCGTAAGGGAAGGAGCGCCGTTTGACTTTTTCAAACTAAAATTGGCTGGAATTGAGATTGGACGCCATGTCGTTTTTGGAGTGCCCCTGATGTGCCTAAACAGTGGAAACCCCCCACAAGTGACACCATTTTGGAAACTAGACCCCCTAAGGAACTTATCTAGATCTGTTGTGAGCACTTTGAACCCCCAAGTGTTTCACAAAAGTTTATAATGCCTGGTCTGAAAAATAAAAAAAACAATTTTCCACAAAGATGATTTTTTAGTCCCAAATTTTTTGATTTTTCCCAAGGAAATTGGACCCCAAAAGTTGTTGTCCAATTTGTCCTGAGTACGCTGATACCCCATATGTGGGGGGGGAAACTGTTTGGGCGCACGACAGGGCTTGGAAAGGAAGTAGTAACGTTTTGGAATGCAGACGTTGATGGGGGTCATGTTCCGTTTGCAGTGCCCCAGATGTGCCTAAACAGTGGAAACCCCCCACAAGTGACCCCATTTTGGAAACTAGACCCCCTAAGGAGCTTATCTAGATCTTTGGTGAGCACTTTGAACCCCCAAGTGCTTCACACAAGTTTATAATGCCCGAGCATGAAAATAAAAAATCCTGTTTTTTTCCCACAAAAATTATCTTTTAGTCACTAATTTTTTATTTTCACAAGGGTGACAGGAGAAATTGGACCACAAAAGTTGATGTCCAATTTGTCCTGAGTACGCTGATACCCCATATGTGGGGGTAAACCACTGTTTAGGTGCATGGCAGAGTTTGGAAGGGAAGGAGCGCCGTTCGACTTTTTCAACACAGAATTGGCTGGATGCCATGTTGTGTTTGGAGAGCTCCTGATCTGCCTAAACAGTGGAAACCCCCAACAAATGACACCATTTTGGAAACTACACCCCTCAAGGAACTTATCTTGATGTGTGGTGAGCACTTCGAACCCCGAAATGCTTCACAGAAGTTTATAACGTACAGCTGTAAAATAAAAATCTTTTTTTTTTTACAAAAATGATTTTTTCGCCCCCAATATTTTATTTTCACAAGGGTAACAGGAGAAATTGGACCCAAAAGTTGTTGTCCAATTTGTCCTGAGTACGCTGATACCCCATATGTGGGGGGAACCACTGTTTGGGCGCACAGCAGAGCTCGGAATGGAAGGAGCACCATTTGACTTTTTCCAAACAAAATTGGCTGGAATTGAGATTGGACGCCATGTTGCATTTGGAGAGCCTCTGATGTGCCTAAACAGTGGAAACCCCCCACAAGTGACCCCATTTGGGAAACTAGACCCCCTAAGGAACTTATCTAGATCTTTGGTGAGCAATTTGAACCCCAAAGTGCTTCACACAAGTTTATAACGTAGAGCCGTAAAATTAAAAAATCATATTTTTTCCACAAAAATGATCTTTTCACACCCAATTTTTATGTTCCCAAGGGTAACAAGACTCCAAAAGTTATTGTGCAATTTGTCCTGAGTACGCTGATACCCCATATGTGGGGGTAAACCACTGTTTAGGTGCATGGCAGAGTTTGGAAGGGAAGGAGCGCCGTTCGACTTTTTCAACACAGAATTGGCTGGATGCCATGTTGTGTTTGGAGAGCTCCTGATCTGCCTAAACAGTGGAAACCCCCAACAAATGACACCATTTTGGAAACTACAACCCCTCAAGGAACTTATCTAGATGTGTGGTGAGCACTTTGAACCCCGAAATGCTTCACAGAAGTTTATAACGTACAGCTGTAAAATAAAAATCTTTTTTTTTTTTACAAAAATGATTTTTTCGTCCCCAATATTTTATTTTCACAAGGGTAACAGGAGAAATTGGACCCCAAAAGTTGTCCAATTTGTCATGAGTACGCTGATACCCAATATGTGGGAGAAAACTACTGTATGGGTACACGTTGGGGCTCGGAAGGGAAGTAGTGACGTTTTGGATTGCAGACTTTGATGGAATGGTCTGGGGGAGTCATGTCGCATTTGGAGAGCCCCTGATGCGCCTAAACAGTGGAAACCCCCCACAAGTGACCCCATTTTGGAAAATAGACCCCACAAGGAACTTATCTAGATGTGTGGTGAGCGCTATGAAGCCCCAAGTGCTTCACAGAAGTTTATAACGTACAGTCGTAAAAAGAAAAAAATCATGTTTTAAAAAAAAAATGATATTTTTACCCCCAGTTTTTTATTTTCCCAAGGGTAACAGAAGAAATAGGACAAATTGCACAATAACTCTTGGGGTCCAGAGTACGCTGATACCCCATATGCGGGGGTAAACTACTGTTTGGGCGCATGGCAGAGCTCAGAAGTGAAGGAGCACCGTTTGACTTTTTCAATGCAGAATTGGCTGGAATTGAGATCAGACGCCATGTCACATTTGGAGAGCCCCTGATGTGCCTAAACAGTGGAAACCCCCCAATTCTAACTCCAACCCTAACCCCAACACACCCCTAACCCTAGTCCCAACCCTAACCACAAACCTAACCCTAACACACCCATAACCCTAATCCCAACCCTAACCCTAATCCTAACTTTAGCGCCAACCCTAACTTTAGCCGCAACCCTAACCCTAATGGGAAAATGGAAATAAATACTTTTTTTTAATTTATTATTTTTCCCTAACTAAAGGGGTGATAAAGGGGGGTTTGATTTACTATTTACAGCGGGTTTTTATGATTGGCAGCTGTCACGCTAAAAGACGCTTTTTATTGCAAAAAATAGTTTTTTCATCACCACATTTTGAGAGCTATAATTTTTGTATATTTTGGCCCACAGAGTCATGTGAGGTCTTATTTTTTGCGGGACGAGGTGACGTTTTTATTGATACCATTTTTGAGCATGTGACTTTTTTGATCGCTTTTTATTTCGATTTTTGGGAGTTAGAATGAACAAAAATCAGCAATTCATGAATTTCTTTTGGGGGAGGCGTTTATACCGTTCCGCGTGTGGTAAAATTGATGAAGCAGTTTTATTCTTCGAGTCAGTAAGATTACGGCGATATCTCATTTGTCATTTTTTTATGTTTTGGCGCTTTTGTACAATAAAAACAATTTTATATTAAAAAAATTATTATTTTTGCATCGCTTTATTCTGCGAGCTATAACTTTTTTATTTTTTCGCTGATGATGCTGTATGGCGGGAGAAGATGACGTTTTCAGCAGTACCATGCTTATTTATATCCGTCTTTTTGATCGCGTGTTATTCCACTTTTTGTTTGGCGGTATGATGATAAAGCATTGATTTTTTGGTTTTTTTTTTTTTTTTTTAAAAGGTTCACTAAAGGGGTTAACTAGTGGGACAGTTTTATAGGGGGGTTGTTACGGACGCGGCGATACCAAATATGTGTACTTTTATTGTTTTGGTTTTTTAATTTACAGGAAAAAATGAATTTATTGTGGAATTTTTTTTTTTTATAATTTTTTTTAAACAATTTTTATTTTTATTTTTTTAACTTTTTTACTTTGTCCCAGGGTGGACATCACTGCATTTTAGCAGATCGCTGGTGTGACAGTGTGCACAGCACTCTGTCACACCAGCGATCGCTCTGGCATCGCTGCAGGCTTCTCAGTGCCTGCTCTCAGCAGGCACTGAGGAAGCCGCCTCCCTGCAGGACCCGGATGGACCCCGGCGACATCTTGGATCCGGGGTCCTGCAGGGAGGAAGGAACCTCGGAACAGCGCGACACATCGCGCTGCTCTGAGGGTCTCAGGGAGCGCGCAGGGAGCCCCCTCCCTGCGCGATCCTCCCCTGTGCCCCAGTACACCGCGATCATGTTTGATCGCGGTGTGCCAGGGGTTAATGTGCCGGGAGCGGTCCGTGACCGCTCCTGACACATAGTGCCGGGTGTCAGCTGTGATAATCAGCTGACACCCGGCCGCGATCGCTCCGATCGCACGAGACGTACTATCCCGTCCATGGTCATACGGGCCCAGGTACCATGGACGGGATAGTACGTCTGATGGCAGTAAGGGGTTAATGCTAACAAGGTTTTTTCATCTTGATCAGTGACATTAGTTCATCATACAATAACCCCAGAGCCAGAAAAAATGCATCAATATCATTCAAAACAGGATCCCAGGTGTCAGGGAAAATGCCCAATCCTGAGAATCGCCGCGCAGGAGAGATATGACAATTTGAACCTGCTGTGCTGCGTTCCCTGAGGACTTAGCTAAGTGCACACGTTCAGGAATGTTTGCAGAATATTCCTGAGCAAAAACTGACTTTTTGCGGATTTGACGCGTTTTTACCGCGATTTTTCCCTGAACTTTCTAGGTCAATAATATAGCGGGAAAAACGCTATAATTCCGCAAAATTAATGAACATGTTGCTATTTTTTCCGCGATGCGTTTTTTTTGCGGAAAAAAAACGCACCATGTGCTCAAAAATTGCGGAATTCATTCTAAATGATAGGATGCTTAATTAGTGCGTTTTTGATGCGTTTTTCTGCGAAAAAACGCGAATAAAACGCAAATAATCCTGAACGTGTGCACTTAGCCTTAGGCTTTAAGGCAAAAAACAACTTAGTTATTTTTGAAATTCAGAAATTTAGCCCGATCCCCCAAAAACAAATCTGGCATGGAAATCCTAGGATCCACAACCAGCAACCTAGCAAGATAGTAGCAATACTCTGAACCTCCGTGGCAAGCTGATCCACACCGGCCAGACAACTGTGCAAGCTCCATTGAGAGACAAAAAAAATCCTCAGCACCCAGAGAAAGAGGGAAAAAATGCAACAAACAGAAAAAAAAATCTCTGACAACTTTTTTCTTTTTTTTTTCTTCCAAACTATTTTTCCCTTCTGTGAGTATCATATAATTTTCAGTTTGGGCCAGTGATACTGTTGTGTTTTGGTAGCTGAGGAGAATAAGCAAAAACATCAATACACCAGAGAGGCTGGAAACCTATTGGATTGCAGTAACCTGAACTAACCACACAATTAGAGGTAGCCGTGGAGCGTTCCTATGTTGATCCTAGGCGCCTCGTCACAGCCTGGAGAGATAACTACACCTAAAGACAGAAAGATGAAAGCTATCTGCCCCGGAAGCAGATCCCCAATAGGAAGCCCCCAAACATGTCATGGCGGTTAGACAAGAAGAAGCATGGACACAGACAGAAAAAAGAATGAGCAAACGCTGGGGCCCAATCTGTCTAGACAGAAAAGTACAGGAAAGGATACTCACTGCAATCCAAAAAACCCCTAAAAATACCAACTCTTCTGATTGCAAAAACACCTGAGATCACACGATCTCTACCACCTAAATCAGATCTCTGGTGTAACAAAACTAAGCCGCAGCCACTGAAAAAACAGGAAAAAGCAAATGAACAAATAACAGTGGCTTCAGATAAACTGGAGGAGCACAAGCCCCCCGAGGTGACCTGGCAGACCTCCACAGAAGTGCAGGAACAATGCAAAAAGCAAGCACAAAAATAAAAGCAGAAAATATCTTATCTGATAGCAGAAGATGCATGCAAGACTCAGCAAACTTCCAAATGAACCAGGAACCACATTTTGAGACAAGAACAATTGATCACCTGCAACCATCATGGGAGGGAACCTCCCTTATATCAGACCAGTCAGTGATCCCAGATTGCCATTCCTCGCTGAAAGGTTCAGTACTGTCTGTAACCACCGAGGGTCCTCTGCTCAGAAACCATCTCCATCACATTCCAACAGTCCTCCAGGTGGCTGTCGTGGAAGGTTCCTAGAATCCGAATTACCGGTAAGACTAATTCTATTTTTTCACTGAACCCAAACGACACATGTCTAGGCATAGATGCCTTGGCCCACAAGTGGCAATTTGACCTGGCTTAAGCCTTTCCTCCGATTCCACTCTTACCAAGGACTCTACAGAAAATAAGAGGCGAACAGACCAAGGTCATTCTAGTAGCACCCTCTGGCCGAAGAGAAGCTGGTACGGCACCATAACCAGCCTATGTGTAGATGGTCCTCTAATCCTTCCAACAATCAAGGATCTCCTATCCAAGGGCCAGTCTATCACCCCGATATAGAGAACTTGCATCTAGCGGCTTAGCTGTTGAGTTCTCCATTCTGAAGGCCAAAGGTCTCTCTGAGAGAGTCATCAAGACACTACAGGAAAGTAGAAGGCGGTGACAAATGCCATTTTACCAAAAAACCTGGAGGACATTTGTGTCATGGTGTGCACCAGACCGGCCGGAACCCCACAGGCCAACATTGCCTAGATTTCTGCAGGAAGGCCTGGAAAGGACTTGGGCCCAGTACCCTTAAAGTACAGGTGGCGGCGTTGAGCTCATACTTTGACCAGGCCCTTGCTGAACACCGGTGGGTTAAGACGATTCATGACAGTCGCTACAGACTTCGTCCTAGATCAATCAGTCTGGTCCCCACTTGGGACCTCAACATCACCCTTAAAGGATTAATGCTTCCACTGTTCGAGCCCCTACCGGCGATAATGTTGCACAGGCTGTCTTGGAAGACGGCATTCCTGGTAGCAATCACAACGGCCAGGCGAGTGGGGGACTTACGGCTGTTTCAATAGGGGAGCCCTACCAGAGGATATTGGAAGACTGGCTGGTGTTCCATCTGGATCCCTCATTTCTACCAAAGTGGTTACAGACTTTCATAAGAATCAAGACATAATACCTTCTTTTTGCCAGAACCCAAAGAACAGGAAGAGTTCCATTCTCTTGATGTAAGAGAGTGGTCCTACATTATCTCCACATAACCAAAGATTGGTGGAAAGAGTAAGGACCTACAGTGGGGGGGGGGAAAGTATTTGTCAACCACCAATTGTGCACGTTCTCCCACTTAAAAAGATGAGAGGCCTGTAACGACATCATAGGTAGACCACAACTATGAGGCTAAGTGCACACGTCAGGAATTTTCGCGTTTTTTCCCGCGGCAAAAACGCTTAAAAAACGCAAGGATTAAGCATCCTATTTCATTTAAATGGATTCCGCAATTTTTGTGCGCATGCAGCGTTTTTTTTTCGCGAAAAATGCGGAAAAAAAAGCAACATGTTCATTAATTTTGCGTAATCGCGGCGATTCCGCCGCCACAGAAATGCATTGAACCGCTTACTTTCCGCATGTGGCTATGCCCACCATGCGCAATCTAAGCGGTTCATGTGCGGATGGTACCCAGGGCCTGGAGGAGAGGAGACTCTCCTCCAGGCCCTGGGTACCATATCCCTGGTAAAACAATAATTAAAATAAAAAATAATGATATTCTCACCTTCCGGCGGCCCCGCAGCTGTCCCGCCTCTCAGCGACGCTCCTGGCCAATCCCGTTCCCAGTAATGCATTGCGAGAATCACCCCAGATGACGTAGCGATCTCGCGTGATGCTACGTCATCGGGGTCATTGTCGCAAAGGACGCATGGGAACGGGATTGGCCGGGAGCGTCACTGAGAGGCGGGAAGGCTGGGGGGCCGCCGGAAGGTGAGAATATCACGATTTTTTTATTTTAACATTATATCTTTTTACTATTGATACAGCATCAATAGTAAAAAGTTGGTCACACGTGTCAAACACTGTGTGACTCGTGTGACCAACCTGTCAATCAGTTTTCCAAGCGATACTACAGATCGCTTGGAAAACTCTAGCATTCTGCAAGCTAATTACGCTTGCAAAACGCTAGTTTCTGGCGGGAATACGCATACCTATAAAATTCCGTATTTCCCGCGGCAGGGGGTGCGGGATTGCCGCGGAAATTTCCGAGGCAATTCCGCAAAGTGTGAATTTAGCCTGAGAGTCAAAATGAGAAAACAAATCCAGAAAATCACCTTGTCTGATTTGGCAAGATTTATTTTGCAAATTATGGTGGAAAATAAGCATTTGGTCATTAACAAAGTTCATCTCAATATTTTGTTATATATCCTTTGTTGGCACACACTGTTGGTGGAATGTTGGCCCATTTCTCCATGCAGATCTCCTAGAGCAGGGATGTTTTGACCTGTTGCTGGGCAACACGGACTTTCAAATCCCTCCAAAGGTTTTCCATGGGGTTGAGATCTGGAAACTGGCTAGGCCACTCCAGGATCTTCACGTTCTTCTTACGAAGCAACTCCTTGGTTGCCCAGGTGGTGTTCTTGGGATCATTATCATGCTAAAAGACCCATCCACGTTTCATCTTCAATGCCCTTGCTGGTTGAAGGAGGTTTGCACTCAAAATCTCACGATACATGGCCCCATTCATTCTTTCATGTACACGGATCAGTCGTCCTGGTCCCTTTGCAGAGAAACACCCCAAAGCATGATGTTGCCACCCCCATGCTTCACAGTAGGTATGGTGTTCTTTGGATGCAACTCAGCATTCTGTCTCAAACACGACAAGTTTTGTGTTCTACTAAACAGTTCTACTTTGCTTTCATAAGACCATACGACATTCTTCCAATACTCTTCTGGATAATCCAAATTTTCTCTAGCAAACTTCAGATGGGCCCGGACATGTACTGGATTAAGCAGGGGACATGTCTGGCACTGCAGGATCTGAGTCCCTGGTGGCGTAGTGTGTTACTGATGGTAGCCTTTGTTACGGTGGTCCCAGCTCTATGCAGGTCATTCACTAGGTCCCCCTTGTGGTTCTGGGATTTTTGCTCACCGTTCTTGTGATCATTTTGACCCCATGGGGTGAGATCTTGCGTGGAGCCCCAGATCGAGGGAGATTCAGTGGTCTTGTATGTTCTTCCATTTTCTTATTATTGCTCCCACAGTTGATTTCATCTCACCAAGCTACTTGCCTATTGCAGATTCAGTCTTCCCAGCCTGGTGCAGGGCTACAATTTTGTTTATGGTGTCCTTCGACAGCTCTTTGCTTTTCACCATAGTGGAGTTTAGAGTGTGACTGTTTGAGGTTGTGGACAGGTGTCTTTTATACTGATAACAAGTTCAAACAGGTGCCATTACTACACGTAATGAGTGGAGGGACAGCGGAGCTCATAAAGAAGAAGTTACAGGTCTGTGAGAGCCAGAAATCTTGAATGTTTTTAGGTGACCAAATGCTTATTTTCCACCATAATTTGCAAAATAAATGTTGCCAAATCAGACAAGGTGATTTTCTGGATTTGTTTTCTCATTTTGACTCTCATAGTTGTGGTCTACCTATGATGTTAATTACAGGCCTCTCTCATCTTTTTAACTGGGAGAACTTGCATAATTGGTGGCTAACTACCGTATATACTTGTGTATAAGCTGAGATTTTTCAGTACATTTTTTTTGTGACGAAAATGCCCACCCGGCTTATACATGAGTCATTGTCCGGAAAGCCGGTAGGGAGCAGTGGCAGGAGAGGGCAGCTTGTGACATACTCACCCTCCTGGCGCCTTCTCTGCAAGTCCCTGCATCACTGTGGTCCCGGGGCCGGCAGCTTCTTCCTGTGCTCAGCGGTCACGTGACCCTGGTCTTTAAGGTAATGAATATGCACTCCTTTCCACTCCCATAGGCATGGAGCGTATATTCATTACCTTAACCCCTTCCCGACCTGTGACACAACGTATGTGTCATGAAAGGATTGCGTTCCTGCGGGTCGGGTGACCGGGGTCACTGAAAGGTCACCCGACCCGCAGGCACAAGACCCTTTGTGCTTCACCACAGGGGGGGTTGGCTTAACCCCCACGTGGCTACGATCGCTCTGATTGGCTGTTAAAAGTGAAACAGCCAATCAAAGCAATCTGTAATATTTCACCAATGAAATTTGGTGAAATATTACAATCCAGCCATGGCCGATGCTGCAATAGCATCGGCCATGGCTGGAGACCGACATCCGACCCCCCCTCCACACCAAGTCACGGCGGCGATCGGCCGCCGCCACCAATAGATGGTGGCGATCGGTCACCGCCGTCACTAAATGCTTGCCTCCGCTGCCCCCACCTTCCGATCTCCTCCTTACCTTCCGACCCCCCCTACTCACCTCTCCTGGTCCTCCGATGTCCCTAGATCCGTCCCGGCGTCCGTCCGGGATGTTTCATGGGCACCGCCATCTTGCAAAATCGCGGGCCATGCGCAGTGTGTCCTCCAGAGTTCAGAAATGTATTTTGATCACTGTGATAAACTCTCACAGTGATCAAAATAAAAAAAAAAAAGTAAATAAACGCCCCATTTATCACCCCCATAGGTAGGGACAAAAAATTAAAAAAAAAATATATATATATTTTTTTTTATTAGGGTTACGATTATAAGGCTGTGTTAATATTGCGTTATGGCAGTCAGACGGACTGTGTTACACCGCGGTATAACACGGTGTAACGCAGTCCGTTAACGCTGCCATTCACCCCCATTTGCGGGCACATCGCGACGCATGCCGTAAAGCGGCATGCTTTCGCGACGTGCCGTCATTCGGTGATGGAGCCTCGGACGCAGCCTGCAGCGTCTGGGCTCCGTCACCTCTAGCGCAGATGAATCATCTGCTGATTCATCTGCGCTAGCGGGTTTAGCATAACGCGATCGCGTAATGCTATACCGTTACCAGCCCGTCAACGCTATGTGTTGAACGGGCTGGTAAAACGCAATATGAACCCAGCCTTAGGGTTAGAACTAGGGTTAGGGTTGGAACTAGGGTTACGGTTAGCCTTAGGGTAAGCCTTAGGGTTAGAATTAGGGCTAGGGTTAGAATTTTCACTGTTTAGGCACACAGGGGCTCTCCAAACGCGTCATGGTGTCCGCTAACGATTGGAGCTAATTTTCCATTCAAAAAGTCAAATGGCGCTCCTTCCCTTCTGAGCCGTACCGTGCGCCCACACAGTGGTTTATCACCACATATGAGGTATCTGTGTACACAGGAGAAATTGCCCAACAAATTTAAGGGGCCATTTTATCCTGTTGCCCATGTGAAAATGAAAAAACTGAGGCTAAAATAAAATTTTTGTCAAAAAATAGTACTTATTTTTACGGATCAATTTGTGAAGCACCTGGGGGTTCAAAGTGCTCACTATGCATCTAGATAAGTTCCTTGGGGGGTCTAGTTTCCAAAATGGGTCCCTTGTGGGGAAGCTCCAATGTTTAGGCACACAGGGACTCTCCAAATGCGACATGGCAACCGCTAAATATTCCAGCATATTTTCCATTCAAAAAGTCAAATGGCGCTCCTTCCCTTCTGAGCCCTGCCATGCACCCAAACAGTGGTTTATGACCACATATGAGGTATTTGTGTTCTCAGGAGAAATTGCCCAACAAATTGTAGGATCCATTTTATCCTGTTACCCATGCAAAAATGAAAAAATTGATGCTAAAATAAAATTTTTGTTGGAAAAATTAAAATGTCCATTTTTTTCCTTCCACGTTGCTTTAGTTCCTGTGAAGCACTGAAGGGTTAATAATCTTCTTGAATGTAGTTTTGAGTAGCTTGAGGGGTGCAGTTTTTATAATGGTGTCACTTTTGGGTATTTTCTACCATATAGACCCTCAAAGTGACTTCAAATGTCAGGTGGTCCCTAAAAAAAATGGTTTTGTAAATTTTGCTGTAAAAATGAGAAATCGCTGGTCAACTTTTAACCCTTATAACTTCCTAACAAAAAAAAAATGTTTCCAAAATTGTGCTGATGTAAAGTAGACATGTGGGAAATGTTATTTATTAACTATTTCATGTCACATAACTCTCTGGTTTAACAGAATAAAAATTCAAAATTTGAAAATTGCGAAATTTTCTAAATTTTTGCCAAATTTCCATTTTTTTCACAAATAAACGCAAAAATTATCGACCTAAATTTACCACTAACATGAAGCCCAATATGTCACGAAAAAACATTCTCAGAATCGCTAGGATCTGTTGAAGCGTTCCTGAGTTATTACCTCATAAAGGGACACTGGTCAGAATTGCAAAAAATGGCAAGGTCTTTAAGGTCAAAATACGCTGGGTCATGTAGGGATTAAGCAGCCTACATTTTCTGCCAAAATGGGAAAAGAAAAAGGATGTGTCGGCTGCTGAGAAGCAACAAATTGTGGAGTGTTTAGGTCAAGGCATGACTACAATCAACATTGCCAAGACACTTCATCGTGATCATCGCACAATCAAGAAGTATGTAGCTGATTCACAGTACACACGTGTGCGTGCTGATAATGGAAAATTGAGGTCTCTTTCCTACAGGCAATTACGTCAGGTTAAAATAGCAGCGGCAAAAAAGCCTTGTCATAGCAGCAGACAAGTTTTTGAAGCTGCTGGTGCCTCCAACGTCCCCCAAACAACAAGATGCAGGGTCCTTCAGAGGGTTGCATCTGTGTGTAAGCCATCCTGTCGGCCTCCTCTATCCACTGCACACAAGCAGAAACTGCTCCAGTGGGCCAAACAATACATGAAGACTGACTTCAAAACTGTTTTATTCACCGATGAGTGCCTAGCAAAGCTCGATGGTCCAGATGGATGGAGTGGAGGATGGCTGGTTGATGGATACCCCATGCAAACACGGCTACGGTGCCAACAAGGAGGAGGTGGAGTAATGTTTTGGGCTGGAATCATGGGGAGAGAGATTGTCGGCCCCTTTAGGATCCCTGAAGGGGTAAAGATGAACTCCATAGTGTATGTTGAGTTTCTCAAACAGCACTTCCGGCCATGGTTCAAGAAGAAGAACCGTGCATTCCACAGCAAGATCATTTTCATGCATGATAATGCACCGTCTCATGCTGCACATAACACATCTGCATCTCTGGCTGCTATGGGCATAAAAGGGGACAAACTTATGGTGTGGCCCCCATGCTCCCCTGACCTCAACCCCATTGAGAACCTCTGGAGCAACATCAAAAGGAGTGTCTATGATGGCGGGAGGCAGTTCACATCTAAGCAACAGCTCTGGGAGGGTATTCTGTCCTCATGCAAAACAATTGAAGCAGAAACCATCCAAAACCTGACAAATTCAATGGACGAGAGAGTTCAGAAGCTCCTTTCGAACAAGGGGTCCTATGTGCAAATGTAATATCACCTAGAATAAAGTTTTGAGTTGAAAACTGTTTGATTTCAGTTTGTAATAACCTGCTAATGCTTATAATTTCAAAATTGACCATTTTTTTTGTTCTTTATTAAAATGAAAAGGTTGAAAACTGCTGTGCATAATAATTTGGAACATGCATTTTGAGTGCAGTTTGAGTGTTTTATTTTTTAAAAAATATACTGTTATCATAGGCAGTTTGTACAAAAACCTTTTAATTGTACTCTAATAGTTATTTGCATAATAGTTTAGAACACAGTGTATTGGAAGGCTTGGTATGTCACTCTAAGGCTGGAGTCACACACAACATATAAAAAAATCAGTCCGTTTTTCACAAATGTTCCCTGAATATGTTATCCGATTGCAATGCGAGGATGCGATTTTTTTTTTTCTCTCTCTCTCGCTTCTAAGCATCTGTACAGTGAGATTTTCTAGCCGGCTTGCAAAATGGACATATAATGGATCCATGGCCTCAAATATTCGTGACCAGAGATGAAATGATTAGCGTGGGAAAGTTTCTGAACATTTTCCCATGCTTTCAGTTCACTGTGGGTCAGGTGGGGAGTCTGCGCAGCCATAGTGACTACCGCTGACCTGACTCCCCGCCTGACCCGCGATGAACTGACAGCGTGGGAAAATGTTCAAAAACTTTCCCACGCTAATCAGTTCATTGGCGGGGAGGCTGCGCAGGCAGCTTTTCCTTCATTTCTCCGTGGTATACAGCCGGGCTGGTCGCATTAGCGCCGCTCCCGGTTGTAAACTATTTAACCCCTTCAGATGGATTGCAGCGTGGGTCTTGACTGTACAGCAGACAGGTATGGGTATATAGTTGCTCTTTTATGTTTTATTTTTTCCAGGAGAACGATGGCTTCGAATAAATTGGGAGTTAAATAAAGATGGAAAAAAATGTTTATTTCATTAAAACTCTTTATTCTTAATGTGTGTGTTTTTTTTTTAACCATTTCAGACTAGTGGATTAATAATGGATAGGTGTTTTATTGACACCACTCCATTATTAACCTGGCTTAATGTCACCTTACAATAGCAAGGTGACATTAACCCCTTATTACCTCATATGCCACTGTTAAACGGCAGTGGGAAGAGAGGGTAAAGGGTATGCCACACTAAACGAGATCGCAAACGAGATCACTAAAACGTCACTATTTTGCGATCTCGTTTAGCGACTTAGCTGTGTGTGGCATGTAGCAACTATGTGGCCCCTGCTGTGATCTCGTTGATCGTTCACTAGAGTTCTGGACCGTTTTTGATCTTTGGCGTCCCGCTGGTGAGCCTACATCGCTGTGTTTGGCACCTTTTGCGAACGACCTCGTTTGTGACGCATATGGGTTTAGCGGCACAGAATGGATCGCAATATCTATAAGTTCTCTTTTGCGTCACAGAGAGGATCGCAGCAGTTGCAAAGCAGGCTAGCAGGACGCAGAGAGCAGGAGCGATGCTGGAAATTCCTATGAATCAGAAGCGCTCAGTACATGCTAATGACATCCTAACGCCCGCCAAAGTCGTTAAAGAGATCGCTGACCGCTGATGAGTCGTTTATGAGATATCCTGTTTGGCAGCTACTAGCGACCTAAAAGAGATCTCACAAACGATCTCATTAGCTTGCGTCGTTATTGAGATCGCTAACGAGATCACTAAGTGTGGCAGTACCTTAAGTGCCAGAATTGGCACATCTTTAGGGTGGCTGGGGGTAGAATTTTTTAGGCAGGGGGCAAAAAGCAATGGTCCCTCTTTAGGCTATTCATTTCTGCCCTCAGTCACTTGCTTGCCCTCTCTGGCGGAGAAAATTGCGCCGCAGCCCACGCAAGTTTTTTTCCGTGAATTAATCCTTTAATTTAACACCTACAGCTCCAAAATTTTACACACACTACTAACATTATTAGTGAGGGACATATATAAATCTAATGGATATGCAATGGTTTACTGTATGTAAACCATGTCTCATATCCTGTCTGTTTCTGTAATGATTTTACAGAAGCCGACAATTGAATTATTGGCTATTCTGCTATCTACCTCTGTATGAAATATACGTAGAATACATGTATATCACATAGTATATACACATATATATTATATATATAATGTGTGCCACTGATGTGTGTGTGTTGTGTATTATATATATATATATATTATACCTTTACTATGTGTATACATGTATTCTATTGGAAGCTGTCAGTGTGATTTTACAGTACAGCTCACTGAATTGCCGGCTTTTCTAAGGACACCGGTGCTGGTCCGTGTGGTGTGCGAGTTTTTCTCGCACCCATAGACTTGCATTGGCGATTCTCGGCCGATATACGTTGCAAATCGCAGCATGCTGAGATTTAACACGCACGTATAATACTGCCGAGAAAAAAAACGGTGATGGGAGCTACCACATAGCTTAACATGGTCTGATTGCTATGCGATTTTTTTTTTTATTTCCTCCCCCCCGCCCCCTCTCTCGCATAGCACTCATCCGTATTTCTCTCTAGTGTGACTCTGGCCTAACAAGGAGAAGCATTACCCCTAGGATCCTGGTCAGACACCTCTCGCCAAGCAAAACCAAGTCTCACACTTTCCACTGATGAAGGACAGCACCCCGCAATACACTGTCTGAAATTTGAGTTTCTTGTTTGGCTTCTATCCTAAGTTATGTGGGAAGGCTCCTTCAAAGCTTGATATTGACTTTTAGGATCGCTACTTCCAATAGGTGGCACTAAAAGTTCAAGTCGTCTTCCTCTCTGAATAGGCAATTATTTAATTTCCAAGAGTATTGCAAGGCATAAGTCTCCTCACACTGGCATGCCAAACTTAGCATGTCACTCTACACAAGGAGAAACATTACCCCCTCTATAGTAGGCTTACAAAGAAATGTTATGTCTAGGAACAATGTAGTAATCTAGAAGGCTGGGGGATACACGGGAGAAGTTTTGGATGTGATTTGGATAAGGAACGTATAAGTCTGGAGGAAAACAAAAATCTCCAGAATATGTTGAAGGTGTTGAGGAACTGCTAAATGCATACCAGTGTCTTGGATGTCGCATGTCTCTGAAATTGCACTTTTTGCATTCACATTTATATTTCTTCCCTCAAAATCTTGGGGATGTAAGCGATAAACAAGGCGAGCGATTTCACCAGGACATTAATGGAACAATGCTACCAAGGTTTTTGGAATGACTCAATGATGGCAGATTACTGTTTTATGTTATATATGGACAACCCTGAAAAATCGTATCAACGACAGTCTGTCAAACACTAGTGGATTAATAATGGATAGGTGTCTTATTGAAAGCTCCCATTATTAACCCCTTATTACCCCATATGCCACCTCTACAGGGAAATGGGGAGAGAGTAAGTGCCGGAATAGGTGCATCTTACAGATGCGCCTTTTCTGAGGTGGCTGGGGGCAGTTTTTTTTTTTTTTAATTTAGCCGGGGAGGGGGGACACAAAAACAATGGTCCCTCTCTAGGCTATTAATTTCTGCCCTCAGTCACTGGCTTGCCCTCTCTGGCGGAGAAAATTGCGCTGGAGAACATGCCAATTTTTCCGTGAATTAATCCTTTAACACCTAGAGCTCCTAAATTTTACACACACACACACACAACATTATTTGTGAGGGACATATAAAAAAAATAACATTATTTGTGAGGGACATATAAAAAAAATAACTGTATGTAACCATGTCTCATATCCTGTCGGGTTCTGTAATGATTTTACAGATGCCGACAATCGAATTATGGCTATTCTGCTATCTACCTCTGTATGAAAAAAAAAAAAAAAATATATATATATATATATATATATATATATATATACACACTCTGCATATATGTTTTCACGAATATATGAGGCAAGGTACCTTTCCTACTTGGGGCTGGCTAATTGGATCCAAGCATGCTCAGTTAAAATAAAAGGAATCCGTCGCCAGATTCCGTCATTTGACGGATCCGGCACCCATAGGCTTCCATTCTTGCAAACGATGGATCCGTCACTGTCCGTTTTTTTGACGTACAGTCATGGCCAAAAGTTTTGAGAATGACACAAATATTAATTTTTACAAAGTCTACTGCTTCATTTTTT
>JARQOD010000002.1:282534408-282639417 GCA_033576555.1 Oophaga sylvatica | reverse complement strand
TTGAGGGTTCTTATGGGTAAAGATCATCAAGAGAAACTGTCCTTTATGCTTATCTCTTCTCCCCACTTTCCCATTATTCTAGGGCTACCATGGCTGCAGGCTCAGAATCCTACCATTAACTGGGAGACCAAGGAATTACACTTTCCAGAGAAACAGATGAGTCCAAAAGTTTCAGCTTGCTCTGTTCCTAAAGGAATCATGTCAGTCCCTGAACTACCAGCTGTATACCAGGACTATGTGGATTTATGTGACAAGAAGAACGCTGACCAGCTTCCTCCTCACCGTCCATATGATTGTCCAATTGAATTATTGCCTGGAGCAGAGATACCTTTTGGTAAGATCTACCCCCTGGCGGGGCCCGAGCTAAAGGCTTTAAAGGATTACATAGATGAAAATCTAGCCAAGGGCTTCATACGCCCCTCTTCATCTCCTGCAGGTGCACCCATCTTCTTTGTAAAGAAGAAAGATGGATCTCTGAGACCATGCGTAGACTATAGGGAACTCAATAAGGTTACTATTAGAAACCGTTATCCATTGCCTTTAATCCCTGAGTTATTGGAGAGAGTGCGACATGCCAAAATTTTTTCTAAACTAGATCTTCGTGGGGCCTATAACTTAGTCCGTATTAGACCTGGGGATGAATGGAAGACTGCATTCAGGTCACGCTATGGACACTTTGAATATCTAGTTATGCCTTTTGGTCTGAGTATCGCCCCAGCCACTTTCCAACACTTGGTGAATGACATCTTCAGGGATCTCCTAGATACATTCGTGGTAATTTATTTGGATGATATTCTAATTTTTTCTAACTCCACAGAGGAACATCATGGACATGTGAGAATGGTCTTGGAACGTCTAAGACAAAATCATCTTTACATCAAACTTGAAAAGTGTGAATTCCATAGGACCGAAATTCAATTTCTGGGGTATGTACTGTCTACACAAGGAATTAGTATGGATGGAAGCAAACCCAAGCCATCAAGGATTGGCCAAGTCCTAGAAATGTGAAGGAGGTACAGCGCTTCATCGGGTTTGCCAACTTCTATAGACGTTTCATTAGAAATTTCTCTGAGGTAGTGTCACCTATCACTCAACTTACCCGGAAAGAGTCTAGGTTTTCCTGGACTCCCCAAGCCCAGGAAGCATTTTCCCGTCTAAAAGATAAATTTACCACTGCACCTATCCTAGTACATCCCAACCCCGAGCTTGCCTTCATAATAGAGGTGGATGCTTCAGACTGTGCCGTTGGAGCTATACTCTCTCAGAGAACAGGTGAGAAGAATGTCTTGCATCCCTGTGCCTTCTTTTCCCAGCAGTTGTCTTCGGCTGAGAGGAACTACGATGTGGGCAATAGAGAGTTGTTGGCCATTATTGCCGCCTTCAAAGAATGGAGACACCTTCTTCAGGGAGCTGCACAGCAAATAGTCGTCCTGACAGACCATCGTAACCTTGAATTTATCAGGTTGGCTAAGTGCCTGACTCCTCGCCAGGCTCGCTGGAATCTTTTCTTAAACCAATTTAATTTTATCATCTCTTATAGACCAGGATCGCGCAATGGAAAGGCTGATGCACTCTCTAGGATTTACTCAGCAGAGACACGTCCAATTACTCCTCCTAAGACTATTCTTCCTGACTCTAGATTCCTAGGAGTAATTCATAATCAAGACCTACTTAAGGACATCAAGGAAGCATACCATGCGGATTCCTTTTTGGCACAACCCCCAAGGGACGTAAGTCTTGTCTTTAAGAATGGTGTGTGGATTCAGGGACAACGTCTGTATATTCCTGAAACAGTCAGATTAAGAGTATTGCAACTCATTCACGATTCCAAGATAGCTGGGCATAGAGGAATTCTAAAGACACAGGAATTTCTTTCTCGTTTCTTTTGGTGGCCCACTTGCAGGAAGGATGTTTTGAATTATGTCACTTCATGTGAGGTCTGTGCAAGATGCAAAACACCTCGCTCCTCACCAACTGGTCTGTTACAGCCTCTTCCCACCCCGTCCCGCCCGTGGGGATCCATTTCTATGGACTTCATTGTGGAGTTACCAACCTCTCAGGGGAAGAACACCATTCTAGTGGTGGTTGACCGTCTAACAAAGGCAGCTCATTGTATCCCTTGTGTCGGCTTACCCACTGCAAAACAGACATCAGATTTGATGATTAAAGATGTGTTTCGCTTACATGGAGTACCGGATGAGGTTATTTCGGATCGAGGGGTGCAATTCACTTCTAGGTTTTGGCAAAATTTCTGTGCAGCATTGGACATTAAAGTAAACCTTTCTTCTGCTTTTCATCCCCAGACTAATGGACAGACCGAACGAACCAATCAAACCCTGGAGCAGTATCTCCGCTGCTTTATCTGCCACCTACAGGATGATTGGGTGGATCTACTTCCATTAGCTGAGTTCTCGTATAACAACTCTCAGAGTGCCTCCACTAAACAGTCTCCTTTTTACTCTAATCTAGGTTATCATCCTAACATTCTACCACGATTTCCCATAGAAACGCCTTTACCAGCAGTGGCTGAAAGAATCACGTCTTTACAGAAGAATATGGATCTTCTAAAGGAAAATCTGGAATCGGCTCAAGAAAGGTACAAGAAAGCAGCAGATAAATTTCGTAAACCTGCACCAGCTTTCAAGGTAGGAGACTTGGTCTGGCTGTCAACCAGAAATCTTAAGTTAAGGATTCCATGTCTAAGTTGGGACATAAGTACATTGGACCCTATAAAATCAGTAAAATTATAAGTGCCGTTGCTTGTCGTCTTCAACTGCCCAGAACTATGAGAATCCACCCTGTCTTTCATGTATCCCTACTAAAGGCTGCGACACCTAATACGTTTCCTGGACGTTCCTCTCCTTGCCCTGACCCAGTGCTAGTCGATGGTCAGGAAGAATTTGTGGTGGAAAGGATTTTAGATTCCAGGTTGTATAGAAATCAGTTACAATATCTGATTAAATGGCAGGGCTACCCAGTGGAGGACAACTCATGGGAACCGGTCAATAACGTTAATGCTCCTCGCTTGCTCCGTCAGTTTCATCAGAGGTACCCACACAAGCCTGGTCTGAGGTCATCCGGAGGTTGTCCTTAAGGGGGGAGTAATGTAAGGTTCTATGTATATATTCCTGAAACTCAGTTTGTTCGTCAGCCATTTTATTTTCTGTCTTGCTGAAGCTATCTTGCCCTCAGTCAAAATGGAGTTTCCAGCTTGCATGTTCCCGCCCTGATTCTCTCCTTTGCTTCTTAAGCAGCCACAGCTGAGCAGCCACAGCTGAGCAATCAGTGCTTCAGAATCTAGCCTGCAGTGAACCTGTGACTTGACTCCTGTAAGCCTTGGACCTTGTACTCCAGCTATTCCTACTGAGGAACTCTGAAGCACTTGTGGACTCTGAACCCTGCTCTTTAAAAGACCCACGTTTGCATGGACTTACAGTAACAGAGAAGAAGATCCTGAATCTGTATTGGAGAGTGATTGCTGAGCTTGGATTACTCTGGCCTGCTGTGTCTCCTGTTTCTGTGTCTGCAAACTGTGTGACTATTTCTGCCCACTTGTATGAAGTAATACAGGACTTTTCTATATCAAACCTGTGACTCCTGTGTTTTCATCGCACCCAAGCACAAGACGCTATATGAACTGTACTACATACATTACACTTGGAGTTGTTGGGGGAGCCATCTTCTCCACAGTGGTCTTCCAGTCTTTTGACATGTGTTTCGTCTTGTGGGCAATACAGTGTCCCAGGGATGTAACTTGCTTCTGGCATCACTGGACTTTGTTCTTCCAGACCTTGCGTTGCTGTTCTTCCAGGTAGAGTAGGAGAGACAAGGAATAGACTGTGCAGGTGTCGATGTCAACCACACAAAAGAGAAAGTCATCCACGTGTTGTAGAAGAGTGACTCTTGCATATTCTGCAATCCAGTTGATGAGGATGGAGGACATTGTCTTGGTGAAACTTAAAGGCTTGTTTTGAGCACCTTGAGGCAACATTGTCCATATGCACTGCACTGGTGCGTGAAAGAAGGCCTCCAGGTGGAGGGGAAACACTGAAGAAGGTACTGGCCAGGTTGATCACCGTGAATACCGTTGCGGTGACTGGGACTCTTGAGAGCAGAGTGTGATGGTTCAGCACTGTTGGGGTTTCAAATACCGTAGCCTCTTTCGCGGCCTCCAGGCCTTGCACCATTCTGAACTCAGTGGGGTTTACAGTCTTTTTCTTCACTGTGGAAAGCTGGGATTGATTCCGATGGGCGAGGCAGCCCAGTTTGGCCTTGTCCTTCAGTATGCGGCAGGGGACTCCCATCTGCTGGTGCAGAGCTGGCGGGAAAACAAGCCGTCTACTAGGGTCCACATCATGAGAGATGACGACCAGCTGGCTTTCTTGTTCTCCACCAAGACAGTTACTGTGTTAGCACCTGTTCTGGTCACAGGGGGTCTTCTTGTTGGGACGTCTCCTTAAACGGCTGCTTTTTTCTCAGCACGGGCCATCAGTAGTTTCTTTTTCTCCAGCTCGGTCTCAGGTCAGTATTTGTGCACAAGTTTGAAGAGCTGAGTGGCCTTTTGCCGGTCTAGGGCCTGGGTGAACTGGTTGATTGCAGGGGGCACCTCCTGGTGCTTGCAAAAGATGAACCTCTGGCGTTAGAGCTGGATGAGGTGTTGCCATTCCATGAAGCAAGTAGAGTCCTTCTTGAGTTGAATATCCTGGCCAATGTCAAAGTTCTCAGGCCGTCTTCTTAGGCGAGTTCACTTAGACCTTCAGTTGGTCAGAGACATCTTGACTCTGGGTGATGGAGTGGCTTTTCTGGTACTATGTCCAGCACTCCTGTGATAGGTCTGCAGTGTGGTTGTTTGAGGTTCCTGTTTCTTCTTGGGTCAGGGGTGAAGAAAGTGTCATGGTCCCATCTTCCTGGAACACTCTGGTCGCTTTCAGCTTCTGCAGTAGGTCCACTCCCAATAGGTTGAGGGTGCAGGTTTTTTACACAACAAACTGGGACATGATGGAGTGTTCTGGCTGAGTCCACACGCTCAGGGGCTTCATAATCTGGAAATATCTGACTTGACCATCAATTCCCATGCAGGAAGCAGAAGATTCTGATAGGTAGGTGAGGTTGCGGAGTTCCACAAGAAAAGATATGACTACGCCATCCACTCTCAGGATATTGGTCCCACTGGTGGGGTTCCTTGTGGACTTGGTGTGCTCTTGTCCTATGGACGGGGTTCTTCACTGCTTTCTGTGTTTCTTCCTTGGCTTGCTTCTCTAGACAAAGTGGTGGGTCGTAGGGGTTCTCTGCAGCGGTTCCGGTAATGGCCAAGCTTGCCACATTTGTAACACTTGACATTTCTTCTGTCTTTAAAACGTGGTTGGCCATCTGGCTCTGAGACCACCATCAGGGGAGCTGTTTTGCGCACTCCTGGCTGGGATTCTATCCCTTTTGCGACTGTGAGAAGGGTGTCCATTGCTATTGACGTGTACTCAGGCCTGGCTGCTACCAGTGGTTTCCTGATTGGTTCTCTCAGTCCATGCACAAAAGCCTGTGCCAACATCCGTCTGTGTGTCTGATCATGGGTAATGAGGCCCAAATCTTGAAACACTTGCATTACTCTGTCATGGAACTTCTCCACAGACTCTGTCTTGTCTTGACTCGTGACATGTAGGCTGAGAGTTTGTCCTGTCAGTCTGCTTTTGGCCCATTCTCTGAGTTGCTCAATTAGCTTTGGTCCTGTCTCCCAGGCATACGCATCTAACTCTGTTGGAAGCTTGAAGTGTTCTCTCATAATTGGCCAGAATGCATCACCTGCTTTTATTTCCATTACGGTCCAGAGATCAGTCCAGGCTGCTGCATACGTTCGCTGGATCTTCTGCATTTTTTGGCAAAATGGCATGGGGTGTATCCCTGGGTCTGGCAGCATACTGATCACCTGGCTTGGGATGAAGGGCTCATAGGATGGTGCCTCTACCTGTCCCTGCTCTATTGGTGCTTGTGTGTTTTCTTCCCTAGTATTGGGCAGCATGTGTGACGTTGCATCTTCATCTTCATCAGATAAGAAGTGACATGGTGTACTTGGTGCATACACTGGGTGAGATTTGGGCTTTAAAGTTGTCTTGCTGCATGGGATTTCCCACTTCCTTGCTGAGGCTGCGGTGGATCAGTGTCATGGTTCCATGCTAGCAGCCCTGTAGCTATACCACTCCCCTGTGAAGCCCTAAGCTGTGGACTGTTGTGTCTGGGGCTACATGTAGCGTTTTGTGTAGGGAGATTTGCACTTTCTTCTCCTGATATAATGACTGGCACTGTTTGTACTGTGCTTGGGATAGACAAGGTGCCCTGTTCTGGAAACACTGAATACAGGGACACCACATTGCTTGGATTGGGCGCTGACCCAGTTGATGACGAAGTAGAAAAAAGAGGAAGAGAAGGGAGGTGTGAGGGAGGAGCGAGAGAAAGAGGAGGGGAGGGAGAGAAGAGTGAAAGGGGGAAAAGAGAGAAAGATGGAGGAGAGAGAGAGGAGAAAGATGGAGGGGGAAGAAGTAGAAGAAGATGAAGAAGAAGATTTGAGAGTTGGAGAGGAAGAGATAGAAGAAGAGGAAGATGAAGAAAATGGATGTGTCAGAGATGTGATGGAGGGAAAAGAAGGAATGAGAGGGATGGCAGCGAGGAAAGAGGAGAAAAGTCTGAAGAAGAAAGAGAAAGGGACTGAGAGAAGAAAAAGGAGAGGGTGTTCCCCCTGTGACTCTTGAGAGGGGATGGTTGAAACAAAAATGCCTTCTCCCTGTGGAGAGAGGCGGGGAGCGTTTTTCCCTGTACAAGGCTCCTTACTCAATGAGAGCAGCCTACACCTGTCCCGTGTCTCCACATGATGGACATGTGATGTGTGTGACTCTGAATTCTGCTCTTGTGACATGTCAGTGATCTTTTTCTCACAGATGATTTAACACCTTTTCAAACTTATTCACATAAAAAAAAAAAAAAAAATTTCTCGCCGAATGCCCGACGGGAGGGGCTACTCAGACCACTGCGTAGTTTGTGTCTGCTCTCTCCCTCAGCCTGTAATTCTCCTTATCTATGTGACCTTGTTCTAAAGCAAGCTTGTAGAAAAAAAAATGGCTGGAGAAATAAAGCTCTAAAATAAATTGCTTAGAGAAAAAAATCTCTCCAAAATCATTTAAAAATGTACTTAAAAGAAAAATTTTAAAAACAAAAGTTAGATTTAGTAAAAAACTCTAGAAAAAGAAAACAAAAAAAAAAAAAATAAATAAATTCACCAAAAAAGGGGAGAAAAGAAAAACCGTATTAATCATAAAACTCTGAAAAACAACCCTTGTTACTAAAACAGCTAATTAAAAATCTCTGGAATGTCAGCTGGCTGCTTCCCCCCTCCCTTCCTTATATCTCTGCTTGCTGTCTCTATAGCCACTGAAATCACTATCAAAAAAAAAAAAAAATTATTATTATTCCTCAGAATAGCAAAAAAATGAATATAGTTCAGTCTGAATGCCTGAGAATTTTCACATTAAAACCTGTAGCCAAAAAAACTAGCTTAAAAAAATAAAAATCAAAGCCAAGAAACAGAATGCCTGATAACGTGATTAGCAGAGGAGGGGGGGTCAAAGGGGTTTTCTCGCTGCTGCAGCCAGCACACTGCTCTGAATGAGTTACTGACAGAGCGCACGGAGATGTGATTTAAAGCGACAGTACCTGATACAGACAATGAGACAGACACCCGGGAGAATACGAACCCCTCTTTTGATGATCTGTGACACATACAAGCTGCTCTGGTAACTGATAACTCACCAATTGCACTGAGCGCGGTGAGGCTCAAGGTTCTATCGCTCTGTACGTACGCCCTGGCTGGTGCGCCGGTCACAGTGATCTGCAATAGCCTTCATCAAAATTCTCACTATCCACGTCTGATTTGACTGGGATGGCCTCCCGGTGCGTGGACAATTATTGTGAGAACTTATCCAAACAAAGCTTCTGCCCTTCACGTCTGATTTGACTGGGATGGCCTCCCAGTGCGTGAAAGTTTACTGCAGAAACTTAACCGAACAAAGCCCTCGCTTCCACAACTGGATTTTTTGGGATAACCTCCCTCCAATGTGTGAAGAATATCTGCGTGGACTTATCCAAAACAAAGCTCCCGCCCTTCACGTCTGATTTGACTGGGATGGCCTCCCGGTGCGTGAAAGTTTACTGCGGGAACTTATGCAGCAATTTGTCTTTTGCTATACAGCCCCAGAGATCAGCAAGCAAAAACACAGTCACCGTTCCAACTTTCTCCCGGTTCACATAAAACATGAAACATATACAGCACAGCAGCAACCAACTCGGCTTATATCCCAGGGCTTTTGGATAAGGGTATGGACTTTTTACACAACCTGGGAATGCGGTGATGACCACGTCCGACCGGCTGGAAGTGTAGGCTAGGACTAGGCACAGGGAACATTCAGGTAAGATGACAAAGTTTTCTTACCTTACTGATGGAGCTGCAGTCTCCGTCCCGTGTGCCAAGGCCAGGGCCAACACCCCCGTCTCTCCGGTCGGCCGGGTCCTCGTGCGTTTCGTCCAATGCCCCGCGTGCAGGCGCCAACTGATATGGAAATTTAATTAGGATAAAAATATCCTTTGTGTTTGCTGCTTGCTTCTCCAAATCTCTATATAATGTCTTTTTGAGCGCTCAGAACGAAATGAGGACTGTCCACAACGCAAGTGTCAGTATAACAGTTCGTCAAAGACATACATTTATTATTCATTCAAGGTTTTATACGTTTACAAAAAGGGGCTGGTTAGTCAATTAACATACAATTAAAAGCTGCTAGATTATTGGCTGTTCTAGTGTAAATATGATAATTATGATAATCATGATTAAAAGAGCTGAAGTTGCAGAATTATTGTTTATATTCTTGTGACCTAGTTGTCTTGCATAACTATAATGTAAACAACAGATATCTAATAGGACTTTTTGTACTTCATGCATTTGTTCCTTTACGAAGGCCTCTTATGAAGGCCAGATTTCTTTAAAACGACTGATTATAGCTGGCCTAGAAATATGTGAGCACAGGGTTTTTTACAAGTGAGATCTATCTAACTGTGAACTGTGAATACATATATGTGAATATACTTTGAATATATGGAATACATATATATTTCCATGACACCCCAACGGTACAAACAGGAGGGAGAGTTAGGCTGCATACTCTGTTGCCTGTAGCCTCCATTTTGGCACCTGTTCGGATTTCTCTTCCAAAAGTCTAAACGGACGCTCCCAGGACTTGCACTGCGTGGTCCTTTTTTAACACACTTGCAGATGATATTTGCTATGTCAAATGCAAGCTGTGTAATCAAAAAGTAAAAAGAGGTAAAGTGTCAGTAACCTCAATACCATAAATATGTCTAAAATAGTGGTAGAAAACACGTAGTTGAGTTACAAAGACACACTGAAGATGTACAGTCTATAGAGAATCACACCACAAGTTTAACTGCATATGTCATGGTTAAATTTGAAAATTTTATTGCACACTTGATGTGAAAAAAGAAAATAGCTATGAGACGACTGACTGACGTTTTGGGCAACGCAGTGGCCTTTATCAAGTAGTCGCTGGAAGAGAAAGAAAAATTTACAGTCAATGACAATGTATCATATATACAATATATACATAGGGTGAAGAATATATATACATAGGAATTAGGCAACATGTTAAACATTTGGGTGATACTGTAGAACACGGAGAATTATCCCTCTAGGGTATGCGGGTGGATAATGTAGTTTTTTGTTGATTTTTGTGAGTGTGTAGAAAACAGGGGTGATGGGGTATTGAATATTAAGGAATGTCATAGTCTTACAGTCTATGGTGATCAATTAAAGATGTTTTGTCAGGATACGATCAATTTTTTGACAGATGTAAAATGTAGGGTCACAATTTAGTTGTCTGTAGGTTAGGTTAACTGACAGTTGTCTATGAATTTCGGCAATAGATTGGGTCTTATTCATAATAACGATAGCACCCCCCTTATCTGCTGGTTTAATAATAATGTTGGGGTTATCTTTCAGAGATTTTATGGCTTGTTTATCTGTGTGTGTCAGGTTGTGGCGTATCGGGTGTAGGCCCAATCTCGGCAAACCATCCACGAGCACAGGCTCTGAATGCTGGCATTGCAAAACTCCTGTCCCTTGAAATGCTGTCATTCAGGCTGGTGGAGACTGACAGTTTACGGAACTTAATGGCATTAGCAGTCCCACAATACAATGTGCCAAGCTGATTTTATTTCAGCAGGCAAGCCGTCCCTGGTCTGCAAAACCATGTTGTTGAGGTTAAAATTAAACATGCGCTACTAAACTCCGTCAGTAGCAATGTCCACCTGACCACCGCTGCGTGGACCAGTACCCATGGCCAGGGACGATACCTTTCCCTTACTGCCCATTGGGTCAATGTTGTGGAGCCGGTACAGATCTTGCGAGTGGCGCTGTACGTGTTCAGGCAA
This sequence comes from Oophaga sylvatica, assembly GCA_033576555.1. Taxonomy (NCBI): domain Eukaryota; kingdom Metazoa; phylum Chordata; class Amphibia; order Anura; family Dendrobatidae; genus Oophaga; species Oophaga sylvatica. The sequence goes on along the minus strand of JARQOD010000002.1, from coordinate 282,628,935 downwards.
CTACAAGGATTGCGGGAATCAAGTCTGTACACATTGATTCCTCCTTCTCCAGTTCCTCAGAAACATCGTTGCAGGAGCGGTCACGGTCTACCTCCACATGGACCCGTGAACGCTTAATAAGAATCTTTAGTTATATAGCGCCAACAGATTACGCAGCGCTTTACAGTTTAACAGTTTCCGAACACAAGTCATAAGTAACAACGTTACCAATACAATAATGAAAGCAATATAATCCGCACACGCTCGTGAGAGCTTACAATTTACAAATATGTGGGGGAGATACAAAGTACAGGTGTTTATATACAATGGTATATTTAGAATGATGTCCCAGCCATTTTGAGGGAGTGAGGGATGGATGGAGATAGTGAATGGGCTACAAACACACACTTACACATAGAATGACTTTGATTAGTGAAGGTGATAGGCCGCTATTATTATTATTGATTTTTATAGCGCCATTTATTCCATGGCGCTTTACATGTGAAGAGGGGCAAGTATAGACAAGTACAGTAAACATGAGCAATACAAGGCACACACAAGTACAGAATGAGAGAGGACCCTGCACGCAAGGGCTCAGAGTCTACAGGGATGGGTGAGGATACACTAGGAGAGGGAAGACCTTGAAGAAATGTGTTTTGAGTGAGCGCCCAATAACATGCAAATTGTGGATAGTTCTAATTTCTTGGGGTACAGCATTCCACAGTATTGGCGCAGCGCGGGAGAAGTCTTGGATTGGGGAGAGATGTTCTTTAGGTGTAGGCGGCAATAGCGGGCAACAGATTGTATATGGGAGGTGAAGGAGAGATTGGTGTCAAACATAACACCCAGACAGCGAGCCTGTTGACCGATATGAGGACAGACGTGGCCAAACGTCAACAGGCCGTCCTGAAATTAATTTCCATGGGGAATCAAAGCCACACAGCGCTGGAGCTCTGGAATGCCATAAAGCAAGAGAGCGACATGTGTATTTTGCCAGCGAATCTCCACCAGGCTTGGTAGTGTGTGACAATGGCCGAAATCTGGTGGCAGGTCTGGGCCTAGGCAACGTCACTCACATACCATGTCTGGCACATGTGCTAAACTTTGTCGTCCACAGTTTTTTGAGGGACTATCCGGATCTTGATTCACTGCTGCACAAGGTCCGCCTACAGTGCGCTAACTTGCGACGTTCCACCATGGCCAGATCTGAATTTGCAGCTCTGCAACGCAGATTTTGCCTTCCTGAACATCGCATCATATGTGACGTACCCACCAGGTGGAATTCCACGTTACATATGTTGTAGCGGTTGTGTGAGCAGCAGCCAGCAGTAATGGAGTATCAGCTGCATCAGTCGCAATCAACTCGCAATTTGCGCCGTTCACTTCACCACTACTGAGTGGGCCTCTACTATAATAATCTTTATTTATATAGCGCCAACAGATTCCGCAGCGCTGTACAGTTTAACAGTTTCATAACACAAGTCATAAGTGACAACGTTAACAATACAATAATTAAAGCAATATAAGGCGCCCCTGCTCGTGAGACCTTACAATCTACAATGAGGAGGGGGAGCTCCAAAGTACAGTTGTTTATATACAATGGTGTATTTACAATGATGGTCCAGCCATTTTCAGGGAGTGAGGGATGGATGGAGATCAGGGTCAGATTAAGAACATGATGGGCCTGGAGCTGAAGGGGCGGGCAAGGGACGGGGCAAGGGGTGGGGCCAAACACGGCAATTCACAAAGGCCAAAATGTAACGTAAAAGATATAAACAAAGTAAATATATGATACATGCCTAATATAAATACAGTGGATATAGAAAGTCTGTTATGTTATGCTTGCAAATTCCTCAATTGTAGAATCAAGATTAAGCTCATTCAGCAATCTATTTTCAATACATAACAGAGAGAGGGCATTTAAACGCTCCTGGCCCATTCTAGTATATGGGGGCAGCATTGAATGTCCCATAGTAATATAGGGCAACATTGAGAGGCCCATTCTAGTATATAGAACAACATTGAATGGCCCATAGTATATATAGCGCAGCATAGAATGGCCCATAGTATATATAATTCAGCATTGAGAGGCCCATATAGCGCAGCATTGCATGGCCCATAGTATATATAGCGCAGCATTGCATGGCCCATAGTATATATAGCGCAGCATTGAATGGCCCATAGTATATATAATGCAGCATTGAGAGGCCCATATAGCGCAGCATTGCATGGCCCATAGTATATATAGCGCGGCATTGAATGGCCCATAGTTGCGCAGCATTGAATGGCCCATAATATATATAATGCAGCATTGAGAGGCCCATATAGCGCAGCATTGAATGGCCCATAGTATATATAGCGCAGCATTGAATGGCCCATAGTATATACTAGCTGTAGTACCCGGCTTCGCCCGGGTTAATTAATAACTGCTGTTAGCTGTAACAAAATAGACTATGTTAACAAAAATTTATTCTGCACATAAAAATCACACACCAAAACGTGTGGGGGTTAAAATTTCCATTCAACACATAGCCTATGATGCTCCTGGGGTTGAGATGTGCGGGCATGCAAAATTTCATGCCCGTAAGTACAACGGTGCAGATTCCTATCCCGGGCCAAAATTATTTGCCGATTTGGAATGCGCGGGGTTAAAATTTCGACTCAAAACCTAGCCTATGACGCTCCCGGGGTCGAGACGTGCGGGTGTGCAAAATTTCATGCCCGTAAATGCAGATTCCTATGCCAGACATACACACAAGCATTCAGCTTTCTCCCCATTATGTAGATAGGGCCAAAATTGTTTGGCGATTTGGAACGTGCGGGGGTTAAAATTTCCATTCAACACATAGCCTATGATGCTCCTGGGGTTGAGATGTGCGGGCATGAAAATTTCATGCCCGTAAGTACAACGGTGCAGATTCCTATCCCGGGCCAAAATTATTTGCCGATTTGGAATGCGCGGGGTTAAAATTTAGACTCAAAACCTAGCCTATGACGCTCCCGGAGTCGAGACGTGCGGGTGTGCAAAATTTCATGCCCGTAAATGCAGATTCCTATGCCAGACATACACACAAGCATTCAGCTTTCTCCCCATTATGTAGATAGGGCCAAAATTGTTTGGCGATTTGGAACGTGCGGGGGTTAAAATTTCCATTCAACACATAGCCTATGATGCTCCTGGGGTTGAGATGTGCGGGCATGCAAAATTTCATGCCCGTAAGTACAACGGTGCAGATTCCTATCCCGGGCCAAAATTATTTGCCGATTTGGAATGCGCGGGGTTAAAATTTCGACTCAAAACCTAGCCTATGACGCTCCCGGGGTCGAGACGTGCGGGTGTGCAAAATTTCATGCCCGTAAATGCAGATTCCTATGCCGGACATACACACAAGCATTCAGCTTTCTCCCCATTATGTAGATAGGGCCAAAATTGTTTGGCGATTTGGAACGCGCGGGGTTAAAATTTCGATTCAAAACATAGCCTAGGACGCTTTCGGGGTCGAGACGTGCGGGCGTGCAAAATTTCATGCCCGTAAGTGCGACGGTGCGGATTCCAATCCCGGACAAACATACCCACATACATACACACATACATACATTCAGCTTTATATATTAGATAGCGCAGCATTGAATGGCCCATAGTTGCGCAGCATTGAATGGCCCATAGTATATATAATGCAGCATTGAGAGGCCCATATAGCGCAGCATTGCATGACCCATAGTATATATAGCGCAGCATTGCATGGCCCATAGTATATATAGCGCAGCATTGCATGACCCATAGTATATATAGCGCAGCATTGCATGGCCCATAGTATATATAGCGCAGCATTGAATGGCCCATAGTATATATAATGCAGCATTGAGAGACCCATATAGCGCAGCATTGAATGCCCATTATATATAATGCAGTATTGAATGGCCATAGTATATATAGCGCAGCATTGAATGGCCATTTGATATATACGCAGTATTGAATGGCCATAGTATATATAATGCAGCATTGAATGGCCCATAGTATATAGGCAGCATTGAATGGCCATGTAATTATAATGCAGCATTGAGAGACCCATAAGCGCACATTGGCATGACCATCTAATATATAAGCTGAATGTTATGTGTGTATGTATGTGGTATGTTTGTCCGGGATTGGAATTCGCACCGTCGCACTAACGGGCATGAAATTTTGCACGCCCGCACGTCTCGACCCCGAAAGAGTCCTAGGCTATGTTTTGAATCGAAATTTTAACCCCGCGCGTTCCAAATCGCCAAACAATTTTGGCCCTATCTACATAATGGGGAGAAAGCTGAATGCTTGTGTGTATGTCCGGCATAGGAATCTGCATTTACGGGCATGAAATTTTGCACACCCGCACGTCTCGACCCCGGGAGCGTCATAGGCTAGGTTTTGAGTCGAAATTTTAACCCGCGCATTCCAAATCGGCAAATAATTTTGGCCCGGGATAGGAATCTGCACCGTTGTACTTACGGGCATGAAATTTTGCATGCCCGCACATCTCAACCCCAGGAGCATCATAGGCTATGTGTTGAATGGAAATTTTAACCCCCGCACGTTCCAAATCGCCAAACAATTTTGGCCCTATCTACATAATGGGGGAGAAAGCTGAATGTTGTGTGTATGTCTGGCATAGGAATCTGCATTTACGGGCATGAAATTTTGCACACCCGCACGTCTCGACCCCGGGAGCGTCATAGGCTAGGTTTTGAGTCAAAATTTTAACCCCGCGCATTCCAAATCGGCAAATAATTTTGGCCCGGGATAGGAATCTGCACCGTTGTACTTACGGGCATGAAATTTTGCATGCCCGCACATCTCAACCCCAGGAGCATCATAGGCTATGTGTTGAATGGAAATTTTAACCCCGCACGTTCCAAATCGCCAAACAATTTTGGCCCTATCTACATAATGGGGAGAAAGCTGAATGCTTGTGTGTATGTCCGGCATAGGAATCTGCATTTACGGGCATGAAATTTTGCACACCCGCACGTCTCGACCCCGGAGCGTCATAGGCTAGGTTTTGAGTCAAAATTTTAACCCGCGCATTCCAAATCGGCAAATAATTTTGGCCCGGGATAGGAATCTGCACCGTTGTACTTACGGGCATGAAATTTTGCATGCCCGCACATCTCACCCCAGGAGCATCATAGGCTATGTGTTGAATGGAAATTTTAACCCCCGCACGTTCCAAATCGCCAAACAATTTTGGCCCTATCTACATAATGGGGAGAAAGCTGAATGCTTGTGTGTATGTCCGGCATAGGAATCTGCATTTACGGGCATGAAATTTTGCACACCCGCACGTCTCGACCCCGGGAGCGTCATAGGCTAGGTTTTGAGTCAAAATTTTAACCCTGCGCATTCCAAATCGGCAAATAATTTTGGCCCGGGATAGGAATCTGCACCGTTGTACTTACGGGCATGAAATTTTGCATGCCCGCACATCTCAACCCCAGGAGCATCATAGGCTATGTGTTGAATGGAAATTTTAACCCCCGCACGTTCCAAATCGCCAAACAATTTTGGCCCTATCTACATAATGGGGAGAAAGCTGAATGCTTGTGTGTATGTCTGGCATAGGAATCTGCATTTACGGGCATGAAATTTTGCACACCCGCACGTCTCGACCCGGGAGCGTCATAGGCTAGGTTTTGAGTCAAAATTTTAACCCCGCGCATTCCAAATCGGCAAATAATTTTGGCCGGGATAGGAATCTGCACCGTTGTACTTACGGGCATGAAATTTTGCATGCCCGCACATCTCAACCCCAGGACATCATAGGCTATGTGTTGAATGGAAATTTTAACCCCCGCACGTTCCAATCGCAACAATTTTGGCCCTATCTACATAATGGGGAGAAGTGAATGCTTGTGTTATGTCTGGCATAGGAATCTGCATTTTTACGGGCATGAAATTTTGCACACCCGCACGTCTCGACCGGGAGCGTCATAGGCTAGGTTTTGAGTCGAAATTTAACCGCGCATTCCAAATCGGCAAATATTTTGGCCCGGATAGGAATCTGCACCGTTGTACTTACGGGCATGAAATTTTGCATGCCGCACATCTAACCCCAGGGCACATAGGCTATGTGTTGAATGGAAATTTTAACCCCCGCACGTTCCAAATCGCCAAACAATTTTGGCCCTATCTACATAATGGGGAGAAAGCTGAATGCTTGTGTGTATGTCCGGCATAGGAATCTGCATTTACGGGCATGAAATTTTGCACACCCGCACGTCTCGACCCCGGGAGCGTCATAGGCTAGGTTTTGAGTTGAAATTTTAACCCCGCGCATTCCAAATCGGCAAATAATTTTGGCCCGGGATAGGAATCTGCACCGTTGTACTTACGGGCATGAAATTTTGCATGCCCGCACATCTCAACCCCAGGAACATCATAGGCTATGTGTTGAATGGAAATTTTAACCCCCGCACGTTTTGGTGTGTGATTTTTATGTGCAGAATAAATTTTTGTTAACATAGTCTATTTTGTTACAGCTAACAGCAGTTATTAATTAACCCGGGCGAAGCCGGGTACTACAGCTAGTAGTATATATAGCGCAGCATTGAGAGGCCCATAGTATATATAGCGCAGCATTGAGAGGCCCATTCTAGTATATAGCGCAGCATTGAGAGGCCCATAGTATATATAGCGCAGCATTGAGAGGCCCATAGTATATATAGGGCAGCATTGAGAGGCCCATTCTAGTATATAGCGCAGCATTGAGAGGCCCATAGTATATATAGGCAGCATTGAGAGGCCCATTCTAGTATATAGCGCAGCATTGCATGGCCCATAGTATATATAGGGCAGCATTGAGAGGCCCATTCTAGTATATAGCGCAGCATTGAATGGCCCATAGTATATATAGGGCAGCATTGAGAGGCCCATTCTAGTATATAGCGCAGCATTGAATGGCCCATAGTATATATAGCGCAGCATTGAGAGGCCCATTCTAGTATATATAATGCAGCATTGATAGGCCCATATAGCGCAGCATTGCATGGCCTATAGTATATATAGGGCAGCATTGAGAGGCCCATTCTAGTATATAGCGCAGCATTGAATGGCCCATAGTATATATAGGGCAGCATTGAGAGGCCCATATAGCGCAGCATTGCATGGCCCATAGTATATATAGGGCAGCATTGAGAGGCCCATTCTAGTATATAGCGCAGCATTGAATGGCCCATAGTATATATAGGGCAGCATTGAGAGGCCCATATAGCACAGCATTGAATGGCCCATAGTATATATAGGGCAGCATTGAGAGGCCCATTCTAGTATATAGCGCAGCATTGAATGGCCCATAGTATATATAGCGCAGCATTGAATGGCCCATAGTATATATTAGGCGCAGCATTGAGAGGCCCATAGTATATATAGGGCAGCATTGAGAGGGCCCATAGTATATATAGCGCAGCATTGCATGGCCCATAGTATATATAGCGCAGCATTGAATGGCCCATAGTTGCGCAGCATTGAATGGCCCATAGTATATATAATGCAGCATTGAGAGGCCCATATAGCGCAGCATTGCATGGCCCATAGTATATATAGCGCAGCATTGAATGGCCCATAGTATATATAGGGCAGCATTGAGAGGCCCATATAGCGCAGCATTGCATGGCCCATAGTATATATAGCGCAGCATTGAATAGCCCATAGTATATATAGCGCAGCATTGAGAGGCCATTCTAGTATATAGCGCAGCATTGAATGGCCCATAGTATATATAGCGCAGCATTGAGAGGCCCATTCTAGTATATATAGCGCAGCATTGAATGGCCCATAGTATATATAGCGCAGCATTGAATGGCCCATAGTATATATAGCGCAGCATTGAGAGGCCCATTCTAGTATATAGCGCAGCATTGCATGGCCCATAGTATATATAGCGCAGCATTGAGAGGCCCATTCTAGTATATAGCGCAGCATTGAATGGCCCATAGTATATATAGCGCAGCATTGAGAGGGCCTCTCAATGCTGCCCTATATTACTATGGGCCATTCAATGCTACTGATGGAATTTGTCAGAAACCACACACTTTACAACACAAACCTGTGCAGAGACTTCAGGATTCTCCATCTGCTTTCACTGTAATATGGCTGGGATTCTTGTAACAGCACACACACCTCTGCCTGCCTGTCTCTAACTCTCTCCTCCAGACAGGGACCATCACTACAACGTGACACTGAACACAGGGCAGGATGACAATAGGCAAAGATGTAAGAAGACAGTGCATGGATGAGGACAAGTGAAACGTGAGCTGTGACTGGCTGCTCTGTGGTCACATGTTCTGCCTTCATTTACATCCTGCTTCTGGATTGGGTGAATGAGATAACACTGTGCTGCTGCCGACTCCTCTCCTACAGTACTTTCAGCAGCAGCTTTCCTCTCTCCCCCTCCAGCACACAGTCTCTCCTGGCTCCTCGCCTCCCCCTCCACCACCAGACTGATGTCAGCAGCACAGGGAAGGGAGGAGAGCAGAGAGCAGCTGCAGATGGGCCTATCTCTAACAAGGGGCCTGGAGCTGCAGCTCCATCAGCCCCTACATTAATCCAGCCCTGATGGAGATAGTGAATGGGCTACACACACAGTTACACATAGAATGACTTTGATTAGTGAATGTGATAGGCCGCTCTGAACAAATGTGTTTTGAGTGTGGAAGTAGGGCTGTTAATGGGGATGTTTAAGTCTCCAAGGATAAGGGTTGGTAGTTCTGAGGACATGAAAGTGCGGCAGCCAGGCAGAGAAGTGATCAAGGAACTGTGTGGGCGAGCCTGGGGTCCGATATATTACCGCTACTCTGAGGGAGAGGGGATGAAAGAGCCTGATGGTGTGGACCTAATAATTTGCAAAATCTTAATCTAAAATTTACATGTTACATATTTACATCTAGTATAAAACATTTAACCATTAAGCCTACTTACAGAACAAGGAAGTGTAAAAAAAACTTGTATAAAACATTTAACCATTAAGCCTACTTACAGAACAAGGAAGTGTAAAAAAACTTGTATAAAACATTTAACCATTAAGCCTACTTACAGAACAAGGAAGTGTAAAAAAACTTGTATAAAACATTTAACCATTAAGCCTACTTACAGAACAAGGAAGTGTAAAAAAACTTGTGCTTAAAAAAAAAAGTGAAAATAAAATGTGAGAAGGGCAGTGTAACAAATAATTTAGGAAAAAGATAAACTAACATCAAGTGCTGTGTGCTGTGTAAGAGTCAGACACATTAACATTAAATCAGTCTGGAATAGCGGTGATTTTCTCCCCATAACCCGAGTAACATTCTGGGGAGAGGGGTGTAGAGTCAACGATCAGCAACTAGCTACGGTAGATCAAATACCTGAAGAAAAAAAAAAAAAAAAAAGTTATTTAACATTCATAACATACATTTTATTTTATAAAAAACCCAAAAAAAATTATTTAACATTCATAACATACATTGTATTTAACCAAAAAAAAACAAATTTATTTAACATTCCTAAGATAATTTTTTTTTAAAACATAAAAACTATAATACACAGCAGGATCTTTAGTAAAAACCAGACTTACCACTGTAACCTCTTCTTAATCCTTGCAAGCTTCAACACAACGTTGACAAGGTACACAGCAGGGGTGGTCGGTCTCCTAGACAACAAGAAAACTCCTTCATGTTGAGAGAGGCCACCATCTCCTTAGCTTTCAGGTACTTTTCTGTGGGAATGAGGTTGTCTCCAACCAGCCAGGAATATCCATTGAATGCCACACCATGGTTTGGTATTAGCACCCAGCCAGTACCAAAAGTGAAGCCAACCACAGTTCCCATTTCTCATGAACTTTATTTGATATACTGGCTGGCCAAACATTAGTTTCTCACAAAGGAGCTGAAGACCCTGAGTGGCAGTAGGTGCAAGTCTCTCCAGCATGACCTGTTTGTTAGATATTTAACGTCTACACACCTAAAGAACATCTCTAGAATCCGCCCTTTTCTCACCATGGAAACAACAAAAACCCTCACTGTAGCATTGATCCACTCCCGCCTGGACTACTGCAATGCTCTATTACTTGGCCTCCCCATTACTCGACTATCCCCTCTCCAGTCCATCCTTAATGCAGCAGCCAGGGTCATCCATCTGGCTAATCGGTACTTGGACGCGTTCGCTCTTCGCCAGTCCTTACACTGGCTGCACATTCATTATAGGATCCAATTCAAAGTACTGGTTCTCACCCACAAAGCTCTCCACAGTGCAGCACCCCCCTACATCTCCTCCCTCATTTCTATCTATCGGCCTAACCGACTGCTGCGCTCTGCAAATGACTTTCGACTAACCTCTGCAGTAATCCGTACCTCCCACTCCCGACTACAAGACTTCTTCCGCGCTGCGCAAATCCTCTTGAATGCTCTACCACAAGAAATTGGGACTATCCACAATTTGCCTGGTTTCAGGCGCTCCCTCAAAACACATTTGTTCAGAGTGGCCTATCTGTCACGCTGTATAGCAGATATATATATGTGATGTCAGTAATCTATATCAAAAGGGCAACATACTATATAACATGCGCATAGATATATGATAACATAGATTTACCTGACAGAATGTCCAGAGGGTCAAAACGGAATCCGTTATACGCTGTCTCCGGCTAGAGGGTGACCGGGGTCTAAGCTGACCCTAAACTGGGGTCCTAACTAATCCCTCAACCTGGAGGTACTGTTAAAGGTACAGAGGTCCAGGCCACCAGCGTAAACCCTGTCTCCTATCAATCCCTGCCAACTGTATTCTAGTCCTAAGAAGGACCCTGAATACCACCAAAGGGAATGAACAGGTAACGGTTAATGAACAGAAAGACAAACAACAAAGACAAGAAATAAAGTAAATAAAGTCTTACATACAACACTCACACACAGTAGGAACACCTAAGGTCTCAGAGAAAAACTATAAGCTGTAAGAGTAAAAACAACTAAGGAGCTCTTAGCTTAAATATTCTCAGAACCGATCCAGTCTGCTAAACTACATGAATGCTTTCACCGGCGTCTAACACCCAGACTGGCAGAAATATAAAGGAAACTAATTAGAACATAATCAAAAGCAGCCGGGCGAGGCTGCACCTAGCCTTAGCAAAGAGCTAGGAAAAATTAACTCTCTCATTACCAAAAAACAAAGAAACAGCAGCTCAGCTGTGAGAAGTCAGAATGTGCAATCGCGACGATCTTCATGGCGATGCACCCATGACAGTACCCCCCCTTCTACGAGGGGCCTCCGGACCCTCATGACCAGGTCTGTCCGGGTGAGTTGTGTGAAAGGTCCGAACCAATCGATCTGCGTTAACATCAGACGCAGGGACCCACGTCCCCTCCTCAGGACAATACCCCCTCCACTGAACTAAGTACTGAAGGGATCGGCGACTGAGACGTGAGTCAATGATTTTCGACCCATGAATTTCCACGTTATCATTGACCACCACTGAAGGATCTACTCTCGTGGTAGGCATGATAACGTGAATTCATGGTCGAAATAGTGGTGCCACATACTTTTTAAGTAATGACTTGTGAAACACATTATGATTTTTAAACGTAGGAGGGAGGTCCAGACGAAATGCCACAGGATTAATTATGGAACTGATCCTGTACGGCCCGATGAATCTGGGACCCAACCTCCAGGAGGAAACTTTACGTTTTATATTCCTGGTAGACAACCAAACCAGATCGTTCACCTTCAGATCTAGACCAGAAACTCTCCTCCTATCAGCCATCCGTTTGTAACGGTTCCCCGTAACCTTCAGTCTTAAGCGATCTGGAACTATCAGTCTCCCTGGAAGTCCCACAGGGGCGTCCCCCTGAGCCCCCAATACCTCCCCCTCAAGCTCAGAGCATACAGCTGACACTACAACTCCCTCCTGAGGAATAGGAACCGGATCATCCGTCTTCCCGGCCCTTGGGAAAGTACGAGATAAGGCATCAGGAAGCAACTTTATTGAGCAGTCCTATGCGCGATAAGGAGGAAACTCTTTACACCCCTCCTCTGAGAACATCTCCCCAAAGTCCTCCAGAAAAGGAGACAAAGTCCTAGGCACCACCGCACCGATGACCGTGCTCATGCAGTTATTCTTGCAAAATTCACCCCACTGGCTTATCTTTCTGGATTGCCAATCAATCACTGGGTTATGTTTAGCCAACCAAGGAAGTCCCAACACAATAGGAGTAGGTAGACCCTCCAACACATAACAAGACAATTGCTCTTTATGTATTGCCCCTACTCGAAGATCTATGTTATGAACAGCTTGTACCAAGCTACCTTGACCAAGAGGTCTAGAATCAATAGAGAGTATAGGGACCGGTTTGGCCAATACACTCAGTTGCATACCATGCACCTGGGCAAACCGAGCGTCCACCAAATTAGCCCCGGACCCACTATCAAGAAAAACAGAAATCCTCTCAGTTCTAGTACCAATCACCACCTCCGCAGGCACGAGAAACTGAGAGGGATTTGGGGACGAAATACACACTCCCAGGTTAACTCCTTGGCTCAAAGAGGTCCGGGATGGACACCCCCCAACAAAATGTCCCTCTCTCCCGCAAAAGAAACACCTCTAGTCTTGCGGCGCACCGCCGATTCCCTCCTACAAAATGATGTCCCTCCCAACTGCATGGGTTCCTCAGAACAGACCAGGGGAACCTCAGTATAAGGGACTTTAGTAGTAGGTGGAGTCATCATGGGGGGCGGAGTTACCTCGCGTCTTCCCCGAAGTCGTCTATCAATGCGAATAGCGAGGGCCATAGCATCCTCCAGTGATGGAGGAGAATCATACTGAGCCAACACATCTTTTAATTTGTCAGACAACCCTTGACAAAACTGGCTCCTAAGAGCTGGGTCATTCCACTGAGTATCTGTTGCCCATCTACGGAACTCAGAAGAATATTCCTCCGCTGGACGAATTCCTTGCCGTATTTTACGTAACCTTGTTTCAGCAAGGGAGACTCGATCCGGATCATCATATACCAGACCCAGGGCAGTAAAAAATCGATCCACTGACTGGAGATCTGGGGAGCCTGGAGGAATAGAGAACGCCCAAGATTGAGGGTCCCCTTGTAAGAGCGAGATAACAATTCCCACCCTCTGCTCTTCACTCCCAGATGACCGAGGCGCAGCCGAAAGTACAATTTACATGCCTCCCGGAAAGTAAAAAATTTGTCCCGCCCACCAGTGAACCTGTCCGGGAGAGCAACCTTAGGTTCAGATCTGGTTTGCTCCGGGAGGGACAAAACCTTGGACTTAATGTCTGCAAATTCCATGGACAACCCCTGCAACTGCCGGGCCAGCTGGGCTACTGGATCCATGACAGCTGGGGAGAATCTTTAGTTGGGCCGGTGAAAATGTCACGCTGTATAGCAGATATATATATGTGATGTCAGTAATCTATATCAAAAGGGCAACATACTATATAACATGCGCATAGATATATGATAACATAGATTTACCTGACAGAATGTCCAGAGGGTCAAAACGGAATCCGTTATACGCTGTCTCCGGCTAGAGGGTGACCGGGGTCTAAGCTGACCCTAAACTGGGGTCCTAACTAATCCCTCAACCTGGAGGTACTGTTAAAGGTACAGAGGTCCAGGCCACCAGCGTAAACCCTGTCTCCTATCAATCCCTGCCAACTGTATTCTAGTCCTAAGAAGGACCCTGAATACCACCAAAGGGAATGAACAGGTAACGGTTAATGAACAGAAAGACAAACAACAAAGACAAGAAATAAAGTAAATAAAGTCTTACATACAACACTCACACACAGTAGGAACACCTAAGGTCTCAGAGAAAAACTATAAGCTGTAAGAGTAAAAACAACTAAGGAGCTCTTAGCTTAAATATTCTCAGAACCGATCCAGTCTGCTAAACTACATGAATGCTTTCACCGGCGTCTAACACCCAGACTGGCAGAAATATAAAGGAAACTAATTAGAACATAATCAAAAGCAGCCGGCGAGGCTGCACCTAGCCTTAGCAAAGAGCTAGGAAAAATTAACTCTCTCATTACCAAAAAACAAAGAAACAGCAGCTCAGCTGTGAGAAGTCAGAATGTGCAATCGCGACGATCTTCATGGCGATGCACCCATGACACTATCACATTCAATAACCAAAGTCGTTCTATGTTTAAGTGTGTATGTGGAGCCCATTCACTATCTCCATCCATGCCTCACTCCCTCAAGATGGCTGGACCATCATTGTAAATGCACCATTGTATATACACACCTGTACTTTGTATCTCCCCCACCTCATTGTAGATTGTAAGCTCTCACGAGCAGGGTCGGCTTATTTTACTTTAATTATTGTATTGTTAACGTTGTTACCTATGACTTGTGTTTTGAAACTGTTAAAGTGTAAAGCGCTGCGGAATATGTTGGCGCTATATAAATAAAGATTATTATTATTATTATTATATCAGAGGGAGAAGAGGATTGGGCCTTGACAAGGTGCCCGATTGCATCTTAAGTGTTATTGAATGTTGGAGCCAGTCCACCGTATAAAAGCAGCCATACAGTGTCCGGGTACCTGCTTGGATTTCAATCAAAATGAAGACTACTTTGATGTACATGTACACCAATTAGAGAAAAATGACAAGGATGAGGCAGTAAGACACGCTCAGCAGAGTACAAGCAGCATTGCTTGAAGAAGTAACTTGAGCGTGATCAAAATTGAATAAATTAAAATCTCAGACTACAGTGAACACAACTCTTAGCTGTGAAAGGGCTTTTTGTGTCCTTCTACAGTGTTTTCAACCAATGTATTGGATACGGATGGAAGCACGTCACACTATAATTTCAATTGAATTGAGCAGCAAGAATTACACTAAAGAAAAAAAAAAAAAAAGAGTGTGAGAGTGACATGTGCAGATGCCTACATACAGCGTTGTATGCCGAGCAAACTGCAGCGCGTCACCTGCACTCACACACACACCTTGCAGACCTGTGAAAAAAAACACTGCAAGGCAAAAGGAAGATGTACACAGCGGTTGGTAAAGTAGCCTGCCTAAAGCACAGTACACAAAATCGCAATCTCTAACTGTCCCTCAGAGTCAGCAGAGCAGGTTCTGTCCCAAACAGAATTAACAGCACAGTGACGCTAAAATGGCGGCTTTATCCGGCAACAATACCTTCCTTGTGTCACGGTTAGGGTAGCGTGTGTCTATTATATGAGTGTCTGTAAAATGTAACGTTACGCAGACTTATTCTGCCCTTGGGACGCAAAAAATAAGACAGCAGTAATCATTTACTGTATAAAACTCCACCTATGCGAAACAAAACAAGCACGTTCCCTCTTACGGTTCCTGCGCTGACATGTGAGTAGGGAGTTTGGAGACGTTCCTGAATTTATCCCAGGTATCCAAGCATATCAGGCCGATAGGAGAGCATTAAAACCACCCACGGTGGTGACTTAAATATGGTGAATCTAAACAGTGAAGAACTGTAGGTCGATGCGAATGAATGTGCGATCACATGACACACGTTTATAATAACCCTTGCTAGACACGAGTAACTTTGTAGACATTTTGACACACATGAACCCAGATGGCAGTGAATATTAATTCTATTCGGCGCCACATGACTCTTGGTCCAGAATAGATTATATATTGCTAGCACACGAGCTATTAAGGGGAGTGGAAGAGGCAGATGTGCACAACGTAGCTAAATATGACCACGCGCCCGTATCAGTGACCCTGCCAGATATGGTGCAGATGGGGCCAAACCAAACTTGGCGCTTCCCGACCTATTTGTTAATGGATGAGAAGTTTCGACATCACGTGAAGCAATGGTGTTTTTAATATGTAAGGGATAATGGAGATACTAGGGATAGGCCGGAACTTTTATGGGCAGCAGGGAAGGGAGTAATGCGCGGGAAACTAATAAGTTATCAGACAACGCTAAAAAAGAAGATCGCGACAAACTACTCGCAGGCTAGCAGGATATTACGCGATAGGTACACGGCAAACAAGACAAGTTCATCAACACAGGTTAAAAATAGATGTAAGCAGGCTAAGGCTGACTTACACGTATGGGTATATCGACGAGAGAGAAGCAGTAATAACAATTATAGAGCCGATGTATATCGTTATGGTAGCAAATGAGGGAGACTATTATCACGACTAGCGAAAGGAAATCACATTCGTCATCAACATATTACAGCGTTAACGAATAAACATGGGATCATGAACACAGACCCTCGAACCATAAACACCATTCTACAAGAATACTACTCAGACTTATATAAGGTGGAACATACGGATAGTGCGGAGGGTAACACCTTTGTAGATGGAATACGGTTACCATCCATCACAAACTATCAGCTTCTCCTTTTAAAAAAACAAATTGAGGTGACGGAAGTGACAGCGGCGATAAGTTACTTTAAATACGGGAAAGCTCCAGGACCTGACGGGTTTACAGCCAAATTATTTAAATTATTGAGTGAGGATATCCCGTCCACATTGGTACGCACCTTCAATCATATATTGGAGACAGGAGGGTTGCCCAGCCATTCAAACATGTCACACATGAAGTTGCTACTAAAACCAAACAAACATTCACATCTGCCTGGATCCTATCGTACATTCTCACTCATTGACCATTATATCAAGATTTTGTCCAGGATCATGGCAGATCTTTTGAGTAGCATTGGTCCTACGCTGATAGGGCGATCACAAGTGGCCTTTGTTTGCTACTTTGTTGGCTACTATCAGTCTCACTATGCATAACACATGTGTGCAGTGGGCAGTATTACCTTTGCCTTCGGTGGAGTAGGAAAACCCCTCTCCTATCGAAGTGTTAGTTGGGGAGATGGAAGATTTGACACCGGGACCTGAATTGTAATACTTAAATGTGACAGGTGACAAATTTGTTAAGGCGCAACTCCGCGGCCCCTACGTTGAGTCTAGCCCGTGAAAATTTACTGGTTGTCAATGGGGAACCCCAACACCCCGGGGCAGCTACAGTATTTCAACAATTAGAGCTGAACCAAGATTTGCTGTATCAGGTTTATAAAATACATGTTGACATTTTTTAACAATTGCTGCTACCGCAGTCATATCGGAGGTTGGTAATGGACTTAGCGCATGCGCATGTACTAGGGTGACATTTGTGCCAAAAGAAAACCCTACACAGAATTATACAACGGTTTTACTGGCAGGGGGTCTATCAAGAAGTTAAACGGTATTGTAACTCTTGTCGCATGCGCCAGGTACACAGTCCTCAGCCTCATTTAGTGAGTCCCTTGGTGCCATTAAAAATTTTAGAGGTCCAGTTTGAGAGAATACCCATGGATCTGGTGTAGCCGGTTAATAAATCAGCAAGGGGTCATCAACAGGGGCAATAAAAGGGGCACTGTGTGGGTCACCAGTTTTGAGCACACCCGAGTTCAAAAGAGAATTCATTGTCCAGACTGATGCGTCAGAGGTAGGTATGGGTGCCGTGTTGTCTCAGGACTGGAGCTTAACGGGGAGGAGCATCCCATTAGTTTCCTGAGTCGAAAACTTACTCCATCAAAAAACAGAGACAGCATTGTAGAGAGAGAGTGCCTGGCGATAAAGTGGGCACTGGAGTCGTTGCGCTACTATTTGTTGGGGATAACATTTTGTTTTGTAAATGATCATTCCCCTGTGACTGGCAGTGTTGTAGCCCAGGGAGTAGAGTTCAGGTGGTAGAAAGATGAACATAACAGGAGACTTGGAAAACGTTGGCAAACAGTTATTTAATCTGAAAACGGACAGGCAAATTCAGGTGAGATCCATGCCTTGTTCATTTTCAGAAAAATAAGCCGGTCTACATTGTCTGAGGATAGTCGCATGCGACGGTCTGTTAGTACACCACCTGCAGCACTAAAGACGCGCTCAGATAATACACTGGCAGCAGGGCAAGCCAGCACCTCCAAGGCATACCACACATCAAATACAAATATAGCAGTAATAATAATATTATTAATAAAAAATGAAATTGCACACACAGTACACAGACACAGTGTAACGGGTCTGGTGGGTGGAACTACTGACGAGACAGGTCAGGTTGGTGGAACCACAAAGCTTTATTATACAAGAGATTTTACTTGTAAGAGAGCGGGTGGCACCTAGGAAAAGGGCAGGGATTCACGGTAGGAGATATAGGTAGTTTCTGGACAGGCAGGTTTGTCACAGCAAGTGACCAAGGAAGTCTCTGGGCAGGCAGGTTGTCACGGCAAGTGACCAGGCAGTCTCTGGGACAGGCAGGTTGTCACGGCAACTGACCAGGCAGTCTCTGGGCAGGCAGGTTGTCACGGCAAGTGACCAGGCAGTTTCTGGGCAGGCAGGTTGTCACGGCAAGTGACCAGGCAGTCTCTGGGACAGGCAGGTTGTCACGGCAAGTGACCAGGCAGTCTCTGGGCAGGCAGGTTGTCACGGCAAGTGACCAGGCAGTCTCTGGGACAGGCAGGTTGTCACGGCAAGTGATCAGGCAGTCTCTGGGCAGGCAGGTTGTCATGGCAAGTGACTAGACAGTCTCTAGACAGGCAGGTATATACGACCTGATATGGTGGAGCCTCCAGGTAGGCTGCAGTCGGATGGCAGATGATCGCTCCCAGGTGAGCAGGCAAGAGCCGGGGATCTCTGCAGATGATGTCCGAACTTCCGGATGGAGCTGCAGTCGGATGGCAGATGATCGCTCCCAGGTGAGCAGGCAAGAGCCGGGGATCTCTGCAGATGATGTACGAACTTCCGGATGGAGCTGCAGTCGGATGGCAGATGATCGCTCCCAGGTGAGCAGGCAAGAGCCGGGGATCTCTGCAGATGATGTACGAACTTCCGGATGGAGCTGCAGTCGGATGGCAGATGATCGCTCCTAGGTGAGCAGGCAAGAGCTGGGGATCTCTGCAGATGACGTCCGAACCTCTGGATGGAACTGCAGACGGATGGCAGACAGGCAAGCCGACAGGTAACAGGCAGGTAACTGGAATCAGGAGCTGATGGCTGAAACAGAGTTAGACTGCACAGGAACAACATTGCTCGGGCACCTACATTAAGGAGGAAGCCCTTAATATAGGGTGGAGTCCTCCAGCATTGGCTGGAGACTGATTTGGAAAATGCGCGCGGCTCCTTTAAGAGCGGGGGAGGGTGCGGGCGCGCGCCCTAAGGCCAGTAGCAGGGAAGGAGCGCGCGGGACCAGCAGGGCGGAAGGAGGACGCCATAGGCGCAGAGGGGGTTGGGAGCACTGAGGACGCTGAGCGCAGGTGAGGAGAGCGACGTCCCTGTCTGGCAGCAGGCAGGGACGCGGGCGCTACAGTACCCCCCCCTCTAGGCCCCCCCTTCTTTAGGCCAGAAAGAAATTTAGCTAGGATAAGAGGGGCATGGATGTTCTCCCGAGGTTCCCAGGTTCTCTCCTCAGGACCAAACCCCTTCCAATCCACCAAAAAATAAGTCTTTTTCCTACCCTTTTTGTGGCCAGAATGTTCTCTACCTCAAATTCATCATCAGCAGACACTGGAGCAGGAGGTGTACCTGTAGACTTAAAAAAAGAGTTAAGAACCACAGGTTTGAGGAGAGATACATGAAAAGAATTAGGAATTCTCAAATTGGCCGGGAGTTTCAATTTATAGGACACCGGGTTGATCTGACTGATGATCTCAAAAGGACCGATGAACCGAGGACCTAACTTGTAGGACGGAATTTTGAGTCGAACATATTTGGACGAAAGCCAGACTTTGTCCCCAGGACGGAATTGAGGAGGATCCAGACGTTTTTTGTCAGCATGTCTTTTCATGCGCTCGGATGACTGAATGAGTGCGGACCGGGTACTCTCCCAGATGGAGGAGAATTCTCTAACCAGAGATTCCGCAGCTGGATTGTCCACAGAGATGGAAACAGGGACAGGGATCCGAGGGTGCTGACCGAAGACTACAAAAAACGGAGACTTGGTGGAAGATTCGCTCTCATGATTATTGTAGGAGAATTCGGCCCAAGGCAGGAGCTCCACCCAGTCAGAATGGTGGGCATTAACGAAGTGTCGAAGATAACTGGTCAAATTCTGATTTATTCGTTCAACTTGTCCATTGGACTGTGGGTGGTAAGCGGAGGAAAAATCCAGGGTGACGTCTAGCAACTTACAAGTGGCTCTCCAGAAACGTGAGGTGAACTGAACCCCACGATCCGACACAATGTGACGAGGCAGACCATGAAGACGGAAGATGTGGCGGATAAAGTCTTTAGCCAACTCGGGTGCAGACGGAAGACCTGGCAGAGGAATGAAGTGAGCCATCTTGGAAAAGCGGTCAGCGACCACCCAAATGACCGTACAACCGGCAGAGACGGGCAGATCTGTTATGAAGTCCATGGCTATATGCTGCCAGGGGGCAGCGGGTACAGGGAGCGGAAGAAGACGGCCGGTAGGCAGGTGTCTCGGAACTTTGTTGAGGGCACAGGAAACACAGGCAGAAACAAAGTCTATTACGTCTTTGTACAGGGTAGGCCACCAATAATGCCGGGTAATGAGTTGGAGGGTCTTTTTTTGACCAGCGTGGCCAGCGAGTTTAGACGAGTGACCCCAATGTAGGATTCTCTTCCGATCGGTTTCTGATACGAACGTCTTACCAGGAGGGAGACGATTTAGACTCACGGGAGCCACCTGCATCACTCTGGCGGGATCGATGATATGTTTAGGCTCATCTTCGAGATCCGACACCAGGAAGGACCGAGACAAGGCATCCGCCTTGACGTTTTTGTCAGCTGGGCGAAAATGCAAAAGAAAATCGAAGCGGGCAAAAAACAAGGACCACCGGGCTTGGCGAGGGTTAAGTCTCTGGGCATGCTGGAGATATGCCAGATTCTTGTGGTCCGTGTAAATGATTACCGGATGAAGAGCCCCTTCGAGTAGGTAACGCCACTCCTCCAATGCCAACTTAATGGCCAATAACTCTCGATCTCCTATGGAGTAGTTGCGCTCGGAGGAGGAGAAGAGTTTGGAGAAGAAACCGCAGGATACCATTCTCCCGGATGGCGATTTTTGGGTAAGAACCGCTCCGGCTCCAGCTGAGGAAGCGTCCACCTCCAGGAAGAACTGCTTGTTGCCATCCGGGCGATGCAGCACTGGAGCGGAAGAGAAGGCCTGTTTCAGAGAAAGGAA
Organism: Oophaga sylvatica; assembly: GCA_033576555.1. Classification (NCBI taxonomy): domain Eukaryota; kingdom Metazoa; phylum Chordata; class Amphibia; order Anura; family Dendrobatidae; genus Oophaga; species Oophaga sylvatica. Next base: position 282,607,809 of record JARQOD010000002.1, on the reverse strand, counting down.
GGCCTCCTCTGCTTCGGTCGTCCACTGTTTGGGGTTAGCATCCTTGCGAGTGAGCGCTGAGATTGGAGCAGTCCTGGAAGAGAAGTGCGGTATGAAGAGACGGTAATAGTTAGCGAATCCCAGGAACCGCTGAATGGCCTTCAACCCCTCTGGTCGGGGCCACTTCTCGATGGCAGACAATTTTTCCGGATCCATTCGTAGGCCTGTCTGAGAAATGATGTAGCCCAGAAACGGAAGCGATGTCTGCTCAAAGAGGCACTTCTCATATTTGGCGAAGAGGTGATTCTGCCTGAGCCTGAGCAGAACCTGACGAACATCCCTCCGGTGAGACTGAAGATCCGGAGAGAAGACCAAGATGTCGTCAAGGTACACCACAACGCAGGAATAGAGGAGGTCCCGGAAGATGTCGTTGACCAACTCCTGAAAGACTGCTGGAGCATTACAGAGACCAAAGGGCATCACCAAGTACTCGTAGTGGCCGTCCCGGGTGTTGAATGCCGTCTTCCATTCATCTCCTCGACGGATACGAACCAGGTTGTATGCTCCACGAAGATCTAGTTTGGTGAAGACTCTAGCCCCTCTAAGACGATCAAACAGTTCTGGAATGAGCGGAAGAGGGTACTTATTCTTCACCGTGATCGAATTTAGGCCTCTGTAGTCAATACAGGGACGGAGAGATCCGTCTTTCTTTTTAACGAAAAAGAAACCTGCTCCCGCTGGGGAGGTAGATTTCCGGATGAATCCCTTTGCTAAGTTCTCCTCGATATATTCGGACATCGACCTGGTCTCAGCAGCAGACAACGGGTAAATACGCCCACGGGAGGCGTAGTACCGGGTAACAGGTCAATCGGGCAATCATATGGTCTATGCGGGGGTAATGTCTCTGCTTCCTTTTTATTGAAGACATCAGCAAATGACCAATATGGAATCGGGAGTCCTGGTAGATTAGCAGGTGTAGGAGAAGAACGGACGGGATGGACAGGCACCAGACACGTTTTATGACAGTCCTGTCCCCAGCGAAGAACCTCTCCATTCTGCCAGTCGAGCACAGGTGCATGTTTTTGGAGCCAAGGCAGACCTAGTAAGAAAGCATGAGAGAGTCCAGGCAGAACATGAAATGAGATGCTCTCAGAATGCAACATTCCCACCTGCAGGGTTATGACTTCGGTGATAAGTCGGATGGGACGAGGTAGGAGGCCCCCATCCACAGCAGCAACAGATACAGGTTCAACAAGAGGTTTGGTGGGAATGTGATACTTCTCAACTAGAGCCTGTGACACGAGATTCCCAGCTGCTCCAGAATCAAGTTGGGCCATTTCGAAGTGGCGGTTCTTACCGATCAGAATTGAAACCGACAGCAGCAGGGATGAAGAGGATTTATTTTTGTCTAGATTGACCTCTCCGAGCGAACCTAGACACAGGCGTTTTCCCGACTTCTCCGGACAGGTTTGGATCCAGTGCTCCTTACTGCCGCAGTAGAAGCAACTTTTCTCGGCACGGCGTGAGTCCTGACGGGCTTTGACCATCTTGGTCTGGTCGACCTGCATAGGCTCAGCAGTGTGCACCTGAGGAGAAACGGAAGAGGTTATAGATCTCTGACACGAGGGTGCAAGATGGGAAAATTCTTTTTTACGGGTGATCTCTTTGGCTCGTTCCTGGAACCGTAGATCAATTCGATTGGCAAGATTAATTAAATCATCTAAAGAGGTTGGAACGTCTCGACCGGCAAGTTCGTCTTTAATACGGCCGGACAGACCCTCCCAGAAGACCGAAATTAGAGCTTCATTGTCCCAAGCTAGTTCTGAGGCTAAAGTCCGGAACCGTATGGCATATTGACCAACGGTGAGACTCTCCTGACGGAGACGCAGCAGAGATGATGCAGAGGAAGTCTTCCGTCCAGGTTCGTCGAATACCTTCCGGAAGGCCGAGAGAAAAGCAGGCAGGTCAGATACCAGAGGATCCTCTCTCTCCCAGAGAGGATTAAGCCAGGCCAGGGCTTCTCCGGTGAGATGGGACATGATGAAGGCAATTTTGGCCCGGTCAGAGTTAAACTGGTGTGCCAGGAGTTCAAAATGCAGGGTGCACAGATTAATGAAACCCCGAGCCAGAGCAGGATCGCCTCCAAACCTAGGAGGAGCTGACAGTCGGGGTCCGGGAATGGAAACCACGGAATTGGGAATCAGCGGGACTGAGGATTATGAGTCATGGCTCCAGTGATGGTTGCAAGTGATGATTTCAGAGTGTCCAGACGGGATTTGACGTTCCGCAGGTGACCCAGGATGGTCTCCTGTTGAGACCTCTGGCGAGACAGCTCATGACACAGTTCCGGGAGTGAAGGGGTTTGGGTGCCACCGGGTTCCATGGCCCGAGCAAACTGTAACGGGTCTGGTGGGTGGAACTACTGACGAGACAGGTCAGGTTGGTGGAACCACAAAGCTTTATTATACAAGAGATTTTACTTGTAAGAGAGCGGGTGGCACCTAGGAAAAGGGCAGGGATTCACGGTAGGAGATATAGGTAGTTTCTGGACAGGCAGGTTTGTCACAGCAAGTGACCAAGGAAGTCTCTGGGCAGGCAGGTTGTCACGGCAAGTGACCAGGCAGTCTCTGGGACAGGCAGGTTGTCACGGCAAGTGACCAGGCAGTCTCTGGGCAGGCAGGTTGTCACGGCAAGTGACCAGGCAGTTTCTGGGCAGGCAGGTTGTCACGGCAAGTGACCAGGCAGTCTCTGGGACAGGCAGGTTGTCACGGCAAGTGACCAGGCAGTCTCTGGGCAGGCAGGTTGTCACGGCAAGTGACCAGGCAGTCTCTGGGACAGGCAGGTTGTCACGGCAAGTGATCAGGCAGTCTCTGGGCAGGCAGGTTGTCATGGCAAGTGACTAGACAGTCTCTAGACAGGCAGGTATATACGACCTGATATGGTGGAGCCTCCAGGTAGGCTGCAGTCGGATGGCAGATGATCGCTCCCAGGTGAGCAGGCAAGAGCCGGGATCTCTGCAGATGATGTCCGAACTTCCGGATGGAGCTGCAGTCGGATGGCAGATGATCGCTCCCAGGTGAGCAGGCAAGAGCCGGGGATCTCTGCAGATGATGTACGAACTTCCGGATGGAGCTGCAGTCGGATGGCAGATGATCGCTCCCAGGTGAGCAGGCAAGAGCCGGGATCTCTGCAGATGATGTACGAACTTCCGGATGGAGCTGCAGTCGGATGGCAGATGATCGCTCCTAGGTGAGCAGGCAAGAGCTGGGGATCTCTGCAGATGACGTCCGAACCTCTGGATGGAACTGCAGACGGATGGCAGACAGGCAAGCCGACAGGTAACAGGCAGGTAACTGGAATCAGGAGCTGATGGCTGAAACAGAGTTAGACTGCACAGGAACAACATTGCTCGGGCACCTACATTAAGGAGGAAGCCCTTAATATAGGGTGGAGTCCTCCAGCATTGGCTGGAGACTGATTTGGAAAATGCGCGCGGCTCCTTTAAGAGCGGGGGAGGGTGCGGGCGCGCGCCCTAAGGCCAGTAGCAGGGAAGGAGCGCGCGGGACCAGCAGGGCGGAAGGAGGACGCCATAGGCGCAGAGGGGGTTGGGAGCACTGAGGACGCTGAGCGCAGGTGAGGAGAGCGACGTCCCTGTCTGGCAGCAGGCAGGGACGCGGCGCTACACACAGCTCATATGTGTGTATAAGAAGAGTGTTTCTGTGTGTAGTTCATGCCTCTAGCCTAGAAGATCAGTCTTGCTAAAATCTTTAACACTGACCCCTGTTCTGTTCTTAAAATGGTGGATGCTGAACTGCTTCTCAGCCCCCTCATACACAATCATTATGTGGCACTGCTGGGCTCAGTGAGAGGCATCAGATTGAACTAGGCTGTCCTGAGTCATTCTCAATAGAACATTTTGTTCAGCAGTTCATCTAGTTCAGAGGTCACATGATGCATTTCCTATCAGCTCCTCACAGGATAGAGTGGAGAAAAACTGAACTAAATGAACTAATCTTTTGAACTAATCTTTTCAGTGAACTAGTTCATGGTGAACTAATCAACAAAATTAACTAGATTTCATATCACTATGGTGTACACCTTGGTGGCGCTGTCACAAAACTTCGCCACATTTGTAACATACAGCTCTTGCCCTGTGCAGAGGCGCTGCTTGTGCTCCCTCTTGTTGCAGAGGTGTCTACAATGCCTCGACGCACAGAGCTGCTTTGTAAAGCAGTAGCAGCAGCAGCGCTCTCGGCTGGAATGGAGAACATTATGGATTTCAACAGTGTGTCTTGGTCCTCCAGCATTTTACGGTCCCGGTTCAACGGTGTGATGAGGCTTTGTAAGTTGTCCCGGTAACGAGGGTCTAGGAGGGTGTACACCCAATAATCTGACGTGGTGAGAATGTGGCCGATGCGGCGGTCGTTTCTCAGGCAGTGCAGCATGAAATCAACCATGTGCTGCAGACTCACAACTGGCCAACAAACGCTGTCCTCTGGAAGAGCGTCACACTAATAGATTTTTGTAAATTTTAAATAGAAGAAAGCAGCAGCAATTTATGAAAAATTACAAGGATGAGCCAGTGACAGATGCTCAGCAGAGTACACGCTGCGGTGGTTGAAGTAAGTGGAGCGGGATCTACACTCCTACAAAAAATTAAAGCTCAGACTAGAGTGAACACTGAAACACAACTGTTCACTTGCTGTGAAAGGCCTTTTTGTGGACTTCTATTATGTTTGCAAGCAATGTATTGTATTTTGATGGAAGAGCGTCACACTAATAGATTTTTGTAAATTTTAAATAGAAGAAAGCAGCAGCAATTTTTGAAAAATTACAAGGATGAGCCAGTGACAGACGCTCAGCAGAGTACACGCTGCGGTGGTTGAAGTAAGTGGAGCGGGATCTACACTCCTACAAAAAAATTAAAGCTCAGACTAGAGTGAACACTGAAACACAACTGTTCACTTGCTGTGAAAGGCCTTTTTGTGGACTTCTATTATGTTTGCAAGCAATGTATTGTATTTTGATGGAAGAGCGTCACACTAATAGATTTTTGTAAATTTTAAATAGAAGAAAGCAGCAGCAATTTTTGAAAAATTACAAGGACGAGCCAGTGACAGACGCTCAGCAGAGTACACGCTGCGGTGGTTGAAGTAAGTGGAGCGGGATCTACACTCCTACAAAAAAATTAAAGCTCAGACTAGAGTGAACACTGAAACACAACTGTTGTAATGTATGTGGTACAGTTCATATAGCGTCTTGTGCTTGGGTGCGATGAAAATACATGAGACACAGGTTTGATATAGAAAGTCTTGTATTACTTCATACAAGTTGGCAAAAATAGTCACACAGTTTGCAGACACAGAAGCAGGAGACACAGCAGGCCAGAGTAATCTAAGCTCAGCAATCACTCTCCAAACAGGTTCAGGATCTTCTTCTCTGTTACCGTAAGTCCATGCAAACGTGGGTCTTTCAAAGAGCAGGGTTCAGAGTCCACAAGTGCTTCAGAGTTCCTCAGTAGGAATAGCTGGAGTACAAGGTCCAAGGCTTTAGGAGTCAGGTCACAGGTTCACTGCAGGCTAGATTCTGAAGCACTGATTGCTCAGCTGTGGCTGCTTAAGAAGCAAAAGGAGAGAATCAGGGCGGAACATGCAAGCTGGAAACTCCATTTTGACTGAGGGCAAGATAGCTGCAGCAAGACAGAAAGTAAAATGGCTGACGAACAAACTGAGTTTCAGGAACATGTACACAGAACCTTACATTACTCCCCCCTTAGGGACAACCTCCGGATGACCTCAGGCCAGGCTTGTGTGGGTACCTCTGATGAAACTGACGGAGCAAGTGAGGAGCATTAACGTTGACTGGTTCCCATGAGTTGTCCTCCACTGGGTAGCCCTGCCATTTAATCAGATATTGTAACTGATTTCTATACAACCTGGAATCTAAAATCCTTTCCACCACAAATTCTTCCTGACCATCGACTAGCACTGGGTCAGGGCAAGGAGAAGAACGTCCAGGAAACGTATTGGGTGTCGCAGCCTTTAGTAGGGATACATGAAAGACAGGGTGAATTCTCATAGTTCTGGGCAGTTGAAGACGACAAGCAACGGCACTTATAATTTTACTGATTTTATAGGGTCCAATGTACTTATGTCCCAACTTAGACGATGGAATCCTTAACTTAAGATTTCTGGTTGACAGCCAGACCAAGTCTCCTACCTTGAAAGCTGGTGCAGGTTTACGAAATTTATCTGCTGCTTTCTTGTACCTTTCCTGAGCCGATTCCAGATTCTCCTTTAGAAGATCCATATTCTTCTGTAAAGACGTGATTCTTTCAGCCACTGCTGGTAAAGGCGTTTCTATGGGAAATCGTGGTAGAATGTTAGGATGATAACCTAGATTAGAGTAAAAAGGAGACTGCTTAGTGGAGGCACTCTGAGAGTTGTTATACGAGAACTCAGCTAATGGAAGTAGATCCACCCAATCATCCTGTAGGTGGCAGATAAAGCAGCGGAGATACTGCTCCAGGGTTTGATTGGTTCGTTCAGTCTGTCCATTAGTCTGAGGATGAAAAGCAGAAGAAAGGTTTACTTTAATGTCCAATGCTGCACAGTAATTTTGCCAAAACCTAGAAGTGAATTGCACCCTTCGATCCGAAATAACCTCATCCGGTACTCCATGTAAGCGAAACACATCTTTAATCATCAAATCTGATGTCTGTTTTGCAGTGGGTAAGCCGACACAAGGGATAAAATGAGCTGCCTTTGTTAGACGGTCAACCACCACTAGAATGGTGTTCTTCCCTTGAGAGGTTGGTAACTCCACAATGAAGTCCATAGAAATGGATCCCCACGGGCGGGACGGGGTGGGAAGAGGCTGTAACAGACCAGTTGGTGAGGAGCGAGGTGTTTTGCATCTTGCACAGACTTCACATGAAGTGACATAGTTTAAAACATCCTTCCTGCAAGTGGGCCACCAAAAGAAACGAGAGAGAAATTCCTGTGTCTTTAGAATTCCTCTATGCCCAGCTATCTTGGAATCGTGAATGAGTTGCAATACTCTCAATCTGACTGTTTCAGGAATATACAGGCGTTGTCCCTGAATCCACACACCATTCTTAAAGACAAGACTTACGTCCCTTGGGGTTGTGCCAAAAAGGAATCCGCATGGTATGCTTCCTTGATGTCCTTAAGTAGGTCTTGATTATGAATTACTCCTAGGAATCTAGAGTCAGGAAGAATAGTCTTAGGAGGAGTAATTGGACGTGTCTCTGCTGAGTAAATCCTAGAGAGTGCATCAGCCTTTCCATTGCGCGATCCTGGTCTATAAGAAATGATAAAATTAAATTGGTTTAAGAAAAGATTCCAGCGAGCCTGGCGAGGAGTCAGGCACTTAGCCGACCTGATAAACTCAAGGTTACGATGGTCTGTCAGGACGACTATTTGCTGTGCATCTCCCTGAAGAAGGTGTCTCCATTCTTTGAAGGCGGCAATAATGGCCAACAACTCTCTATTGCCCACATCGTAGTTCCTCTCAGCCGAAGACAACTGCTGGGAAAAGAAGGCACAGGGATGCAAGACATTCTTCTCACCTGTTCTCTGAGAGAGTATAGCTCCAACGGCACAGTCTGAAGCATCCACCTCTATTATGAAGGCAAGCTCGGGGTTGGGATGTACTAGGATAGGTGCAGTGGTAAATTTATCCTTTAGACGGGAAAATGCTTCCTGGGCTTGGGGAGTCCAGGAGAACCTAGACTCTTTCCGGGTAAGTTGGGTGATAGGTGACACTACCTCAGAGAAATTTCTAATGAAACGTCTATAGAAGTTGGCAAACCCGATGAAGCGCTGTACCTCCTTCACATTTCTAGGACTTGGCCAATCCTTGATGGCTTGGGTTTTGCTTCCATCCATACTAATTCCTTGTGTAGACAGTACATACCCCAGAAATTGAATTTCGGTCCTATGGAATTCACACTTTTCAAGTTTGATGTAAAGATGATTTTGTCTTAGACGTTCCAAGACCATTCTCACATGTCCATGATGTTCCTCTGTGGAGTTAGAAAAAATTAGAATATCATCCAAATAAATTACCACAAATGTATCTAGGAGATCCCTGAAGATGTCATTCACCAAGTGTTGGAAAGTGGCTGGGGCGGTACTCAGACCAAAAGGCATAACTAGATATTCAAAGTGTCCATAGCGTGACCTGAATGCAGTCTTCCATTCATCCCCAGGTCTAATACGGACTAAGTTATAGGCCCCACGAAGATCTAGTTTAGAGAAAATTTTGGCATGTCGCACTCTCTCCAATAACTCAGGGATTAAAGGCAATGGATAACGGTTTCTAATAGTAACCTTATTGAGTTCCCTATATCTACGCATGGTCTCAGAGATCCATCTTTCTTCTTTACAAAGAAGATGGGTGCACCTGCAGGAGATGAAGAGGGGCGTATGAAGCCCTTGGCTAGATTTTCGTCTATGTAATCCTTTAAAGCCTTTAGCTCGGGCCCCGCCAGGGGGTAGATCTTACCAAAAGGTATCTCCGCTCCAGGCAATAATTCAATTGGACAATCATATGGACGGTGAGGAGGAAGCTGGTCAGCGTTCTTCTTGTCACATAAATCCACATAGTCCTGGTATACAGCTGGTAGTTCAGGGACTGACATGGTTCCTTTAGGAACAGAGCAAGCTGAAACTTTTGGACTCATCTGTTTCTCTGGAAAGTGTAATTCCTTGGTCTCCCAGTTAATGGTAGGATTCTGAGCCTGCAGCCATGGTAGCCCTAGAATAATGGGAAAGTGGGGAGAAGAGATAAGCATAAAGGACAGTTTCTCTTGATGATCTTTACCCATAAGAACCCTCAAAGGCTCTGTTTCCTGATCCACTGGTCCAGAGGTCAGCAGGGAGCCATCCACAGTTTCCATCTGTACTGGAGTAGCCTTCTTCACTGAACGTATCCCCTGTTTCAGAGCAAAGGAGACATCCATAAAATTTCCACTTGCCCCTGAGTCGATCATAGCAGAGCTAGACACCCAAGCTGAGTCAACCCAGAGTTTGATGGAAAGAAAGCAATGAGAATTGTTTTTCTTACAACTCAGCTGGGACACCGCTGAGGAAACTTGAAAAATGGCAGCGTTTACACAGTCAACGTCCTCAGAGGTAACGGAGTTTAAGTCCGAGAAATCAAGATCTGTTGCTGCAGATCTCTCTGGAGCCTGAGGCTCGGACCTGACAGATCCCCTCTCGCAACACTCACAATGAATGAGTGCTGCAGTAGTCTTACGAGAACGGCTGGGGCAGTTTATAATGAACTGCCCTGACTTACCACAATAGAAACATAGATTCTCCTTAAAACGATGTTCCTTGCGTGCATCACTAACCCGTCGTTGTAAAGAGTCTACCTGCATGGGATCAGGTTCAGTTCCCGTGTAATCCTACTCAAAGGTTCCTTAGCTGGAGAGGAAGGTAGGAAAAGGTTAGTGCGATTGCTTTCGAACCATCTCTCTTGCCTGCGTTCAGTCAGACGAGTATCAATACGGATGCAGTAGTTAATAAAGTCACCTAACGCAGTGGGAGGGTCGGCACGAGCAAGTTCATCCTTAATCAGTGGAGATAACCCCTTTCGAAAAATAGATTTTTTGGCGGAACTGTCCCAGGTGGTATCAAGGGCCCATCTCCTGAACTCCAAGGCATATTCAGCTACCGAGTGCTTACCTTGGCGCAAAGCTAACATGGCTGCTTCAGCTGTTGCACCTCGATTGGGGTCATCAAACACCTCCCCATGGCTGAAATAAAAGCATCAAGGTGATTCAAACAATCATCCTCAGTCTCAATCAGAGGGTTTGCCCACATCAAAGCCTTGTTGGTAAGCAACATAATTATAGTAAGCACCTTAGATCGTTCAGTGGGAAATTGTGAAGCATGTGCAGAAAAAAAAGATTGCATTGATTAATAAATCCCCTGAATTTCTCACGTTCACCGCCAAAACGAAAAGGGGGCAACTTGGGAATCCCAGAACTCGGGCTACGGCAGGAGCCTGGACTCGCTCTTCTAGAACCTCAATCCTGGCTCGCAAATCCTGGGCAGTCTGTCCAACCACTTGCAAATTGTGATTAGTGAGGTCCTGTAGGCTTGAAAAACGGGTCTTTATATTCTGCAAATCTGCAAGGATATTATCAGTCACTCCGCAAAGTTCCTTTATGCGGGCCTCCATTTTCCAGATCTTTTAAGACAGGAGTACTGGAAGAAGAGGAGAGGAGAAAAAAAAAACAATAGTGTTTACCTGTGGTAACACTGCAGAGAGAAAAAAAAAATTAAGGGAACTGCTCACCTGGAATGGTTGTGAGAAGTCACAACCACTATCATCACAGAAAGTTCACCCGGACATCTGATATCCACAGTTACAGCAGACAAAAAAGAGAAAAGAAAAAAAAAAAAAAACAATAGTGTTTACCTGTGGTAACACTGCAGAAAAAAAAAACACTTAAGGGAATTGCTCACCTGGAATGGTTGTGAGAAGTCACAACCACTGTCATCACAGAAAGTACAACCGGACATCCAATATCCACAGTTACAGCAGACACAGCCTTTCCAGACCCAGCAGACACTAACGTTTTGGCTTCAGAATCTTGTAATGTATGTGGTACAGTTCATATAGCGTCTTGTGCTTGGGTGCGATGAAAATACATGAGACACAGGTTTGATATAGAAAGTCTTGTATTACTTCATACAAGTTGGCAAAAATAGTCACACAGTTTGCAGACACAGAAGCAGGAGACACAGCAGGCCAGAGTAATCTAAGCTCAGCAATCACTCTCCACAACAGGTTCAGGATCTTCTTCTCTGTTACCGTAAGTCCATGCAAACGTGGGTCTTTCAAAGAGCAGGGTTCAGAGTCCACAAGTGCTTCAGAGTTCCTCAGTAGGAATAGCTGGAGTACAAGGTCCAAGGCTTTAGGAGTCAGGTCACAGGTTCACTGGAGGCTAGATTCTGAAGCACTGATTGCTCAGCTGTGGCTGCTTAAGAAGCAAAAGGAGAGAATCAGGGCGGGAACATGCAAGCTGGAAACTCCATTTTGACTGAGGGCAAGATAGCTGCAGCAAGACAGAAAGTAAAATGGCTGACGAACAAACTGAGTTTCAGGAACATGTACACAGAACCTTACAACTGTTCACTTGCTGTGAAAGGCCTTTTTGTGGACTTCTATTATGTTTGCAAGCAATGTATTGTATTTTGATGGAAGAGCGTCACACTAATAGATTTTTGTAAATTTTAAATAGAAGAAAGCAGCAGCAATTTTTGAAAAATTACAAGGATGAGCCAGTGACAGACGCTCAGCAGAGTACACGCTGCGGTGGTTGAAGTAAGTGGAGCGGGATCTACACTCCTACAAAAAAATTAAAGCTCAGACTAGAGTGAACACTGAAACACAACTGTTCACTTGCTGTGAAAGGCCTTTTTGTGGACTTCTATTATGTTTGCAAGCAATGTATTGTATTTTGATGGAAGAGCGTCACACTAATAGATTTTTGTAAATTTTAAATAGAAGAAAGCAGCAGCAATTTTTGAAAAATTACAAGGATGAGACAGTGACAGACACTCAGCAGAGTACACGCTGCGGTGGTTGAAGTAAGTGGAGCGGGATCTACACTCCTACAAAAAAATTAAAGCTCAGACTAGAGTGAACACTGAAACACAACTGTTCACTTGCTGTGAAAGGCCTTTTTGTGGACTTCTATTATGTTTGCAAGCAATGTATTGTATTTTGATGGAAGAGCGTCACACTAATAGATTTTTGTAAATTTTAAATAGAAGAAAGCAGCAGCAATTTTTGAAAAATTACAAGGATGAGCCAGTGATAGACGCTCAGCAGAGTACACGCAGCATTAGTTGAAGTAACTGGAGCGTGATCTGCACTCAAAAAAAAAAAAAAATCACAGACTGCAGTGAACACTGAAACACAACTGTTCACTTGCTGTGAAAGGCTCCTTCGTGGACTTCTATAGTGTTTGCAACCAAGGTATTGTATACGGATGGAAGCACGTCACACTATTATTTCAATTACATGGAGCAGCAAGAATTACACTGAAGAAAAAAAAAATAGTCTGTGAGTGACACGTGCAGATGCCTACAGACAGCGTTGCATACAGAGCAAACTGCAGCGTCACCTGCACTCACACACACCTTGCAGAGCTGTTAAAACAACACTGCAGGCAAAAGGAAGCTTTACACAGCGGGTGGTAAAATAGCCTGCCTAAAGCACAGTACACTAAATCGCAATCTCTAACTGTCCCTCAGAGTCAGCAGAGCAGCGTTCTTTCCCTAACTGAGTTCACAGCACAGTGACGCTAAAATGGCGGCGGCGCCTTTTATAGTGCATTCTGACATCATTTCAGCATCCAATCACAGCCATGCCATTAGTTAACATGACCGCAGCAGTACAGGATGTGCCCACACTTCTTAGGATTCCTCATTGGCTGACTATAATCACATTGCCTCTCAAAGAATTATGGGAACTTCCGATTCCGGTATACGATATATGAAAAAATATCGGAACTAAGTATCGGAATTCCGATACAGCGAATATCGGCCGATACCCGATACTTGCGGTATCGGAATGCTCAACACTAGTGCTGATACGTAACCGGGGTCAGGAAGAACAAGAGTCTAGCAGGGCCCTGCACATAGAGACTTAGTTCTGTCCAAAAGAAGGCTCCATCACAAGTTCAGCCGGGCGTAGCAAAGAGAACGGAGTTAGACTTAGTTTTATGCAAGTCAGAAACTCACACTCATAAAGAAGTAAGGAGGCCCTACACCTACTCAGTGGTTTACTGGACATGCATCCTCCACCCTGACAGCTTCCCGGGTCGTGCCTGCAACTTCACCACCAGTAAAGGTACAGAAAGAGACTGTCTTGTGTGTGTCTGGATTATTGCTCCTGAACCCTTACACCGCCATTTACCCTGAGGGATCAGTCTTGCCTGTGGGAGACTTAACACCTTGCTGCCCAGTAACAACCCCTCAGAGGATCTACCCTGCAGCGCTGGTCACCCTGACCAGGAACCACAGGTGGCGTCACGAACATTTCTATCATCCCCTGTAAATATTCCCCTTTTAGTGAGCGCCCAGGGCAACGGACCGAGCTGCGCTACCCGTGACATCCCCCAGTGAAGTGAACGGGCTCGGTGCCGAGTACCCCACAGGCCCTGGCTATGGGCGACTCATCTTTGGCGTCACGAACAGGATCCGAAGCTCACTATATGTGAGTCCTGTGTGCCTGAATGGACTGTTTTGTGCAAAAGACTGTTTCGATGTTTTGTGATTTTTGGCGCAATTTTCCGCCATTTTGCCGCCATATTCGCGCCCTGAGGCGCTGGTGAAGAAGAGGGGCGTGTATTCGTGGGCGTACCCCCCCTGTGGCGCGAAAGCGATGGCCGCCCAATCCAGGTGCTATTACAACGTTAGAGTATGCCCCACTGCAAGGGAGATCCGCCTCCTCTTCATCTTTGGTGCAAGGAAGAGAAAGCGAAAGTCCCGCCTCCACGGAAAAAAGACCAGATTGTTCCAGATGGGAAGCACAGTCTGGCCTGGCGTGAGATGGTGGAAGGACAGGAGTCACTGTGTGGGGGAATGGCGGTGCGCAGACCCCGTTCCCCTGAAGAAGTGCAGCCTGTACTTGAGCCTTCCCCAGGTCGGGAGGACGACCAACAAATGTATCGTGTGGAGGAGGTGGACGTGGCGCTGAGAGATCTAGCCCGACACCGCACAGAGATGGAGGCGATGGAGCAGAGCTGGCGTGACCTGAAGCAGCGGCTGCTGTGGGACCAGCTGCTCTTCCCCCTAGGTGCGCAACCGTCACCCGCACCACCACCGGAACCAGCGGCTGAAGAAGAACCGGAGGCCGGCCCCGAAAGAGCTGATCCTGACTCCGCCGAGGACGCGGCGGGAGGGAAGGAGGCTGAGGAGGCCTTACCCGGACCGGAACGCCCGCCAGGCCTGGAATCAGAGGCCGCAGCGGAATGCAGTCCCCCGGTAGGGACACCGGAAGACCCCCAGCCAATAGCAATGGAGATCGACTGGGAGGAGATGGAGCACCTGGACGACGTGGAGTACGCCGCCCAGAAGGAGAACGAGTGGCGACGCCGAGAGTATGAGGAGCGGGAGCAGCGTGAGGCGCAGCGGCTTCGCCAGAGGTACCGGGAGCAGGATCTCGCAGACAAGGATATCGTCCGGCGAGACAAAGGTACGCTCTGGGAACCGCGGCGCCAGGGGGCCATCAGAGACTTTAAACTCCAGGGAGGCTGGGGTTCATCCACGAACCCGGCCTGTACCAGGAGGTCTTTGTTAATCGCAGGATGTAGAGTCTCACCTGCCAGAGGGGCACCCGGGAAGAGATCTGCTGATAGGGGATGTAGTCTCTTACACACGGTATTGGGGACTTAAGGGGTGGTACGCCCTGAACGTCTCCAGAGTCAGCGACCCAGTCCCTGAAGCAGGAAACGCACCCCGCGTCTCAGCGTCCCCAGGCCCTAGCCACACCAGCGCCCGGCCGCGCACCTGCGTCCTATCCTGCAATGCTACAGAGCGCAGCGACTGCTAGTGCGCCCTCAACTGAGCCACCTCGTGCATCTGCGTCACATTTGGAACCGCTGCAGAGCGCAGCGACTGCAAGAGCGACCCCTACTGAGCCAAGCTTGTGCGATCTGCATTTAGGAGAGGCACCCGTTAGGCCTCCAGCAAGTCGCAGAGTGAAAGTAGAAAGGAGGACTGTATCTACACAGACACCGGTAGCAGGACACGATCTTATTGTGATGCGTTACAGAACGCACAATATGTTTCCAGCCACAGGTATGGAAGATGCTGCAATGTTCCAAGAAGATCAGTAGGACCTGGACAGGGTTTACTGCCATGTAAAAAGTTATGCAGAAGAATTGCACTTTATTGAGAATGTGTATATGATAATGTTTAACCCCTTCCCGACCCATGACGCCGACGTCATGAAAACCTGTGCCATCCCGACCCATGACGCCGGCGTCGGCGTCATGCTATAAATCCCGTTCCTGCGGGCCGGGTGACCGGGGTCACTGAAAGGTCACCCGACCCGCAGGCACAGGACCCTTAGTTCATCACTACAGGGGGGTTGGCTTAACCCCCACGTGGCCACGATCGCTCTGATTGGCTGTTAAAAGTGAAACAGCCAATCAGAGCGATTTGTAATATTTCACCAATGAAACTGGTGAAATATTACAATCCAGCCATGGCCGATGCTGCAATAGCATCTGCCATGGCTGGACACCGAGCCCTGACCCCCCCACACCAAGTCATGGCGGTGATCGGCCGCCGCCACCGAAATTTGGCAGCGATCGGTCACCGCCGTCACTGTCTGCTCCCCTGCTCCTGCGATCCTCGGCCCCCACCTACCGATCGCCCCCCCTCACCTTCCGACCCCCCCTACTCACCTCTCCCGGTCCACCGATGTCCCTGGATCCGTCCCGGCGGCTGCCCGGGATTCTTCATGGGCGCCGCCATCTTGGAAAATGGCGGGCGCATGCGCAGTGCGCCCGCCGGCCGGCGCATGCGCAGTGCGCCCTCCATTGTACAAAAATTTATTTTGATCACTGTGATAAACTGTCACAGTGATCAAAATAAAACAAAAGTAAATGAACCCCCCCTGTCATAGGTAGGGACAAATAATAAAATAAAGAAATTTTTTTTTTTTCCCTAGCGGATTTTGCCTGCAGTGATCCGCAAGCTGATTTTGCTGCGGATCCACGGCGGATATTGCTGCTGATCCGCGGCGCATGTTGCTGCGGATCCGCGGCGGATTTTGCTGCGGATCCGCGGCGGATGTTGCTGCTGATCCGCGGCGGATTTTGCTGCTGATCCGCGGCGGATTTTGCTGCGGATCCGCGGCAGATATTGCTGCGGATCAGCGGCGGATATTACTGCTGATCCGCGGCGGATTTTGCTGCTGATCCGCGGCGGATTTTGCTGCGGATCCGCGGCGGATATTGCTGCTGATCCGCGGCGGATTTTGCTGCTGTTCCGCGGCGGAGTTTGCTGCTGATCCGCGGCGGATTTTCCTGCGGATCCGCGGGGATTTTGCTGCGGATCCGCGGCGGATTTTGCTGCGGATCTGCGGCGGATTTTGCTGCGGATCCGCGGCTGATTTTGCTGCGGATCCTCGGCTGATTTTGCTGGGGATCCTCGGCGGATTTTGCTGGGGATCCTCGGCGGATTTTGCACGGGGCCTCAGGGTTAGGGTTAGGCTGGGTTCATATTGCATTATGGCAGTCCGTTAGATGGACTGCGTTTCACCGCGGTATAACGCGGTGTAACACAGTCCGTTAATGCTGCCATTCACCCCATTTGTGTGCGCAACGCATGCCGTAAAGCGGCATGCGTTTGCGACGTGCCGTCATTCAGTGACGGAGCCTCGGACACGGGCTGCAACGTCTGGGCTCCGTCACCGCTAGCACAGATGAATCATCTGCTGATTCATCTGCGCTAGCGGGTATAGCATAACGAGATCGCGCTATGCTATACCGTTACCAGCCGGTCAACGCTACGTGTTGAACGGGCTGGTAAAACGCAATATGAACCCAGCCTTAGGGTTAGAACTAGGGTTAGCATTAGGGTTAAGGTTAGAATTAGGGTTAGGGTTGGAATTTGGGTTAGGGTTGGAATTAGGGTTAGGGTTGGAATTAGGGTTAGGGTTGGAATTAGGGTTAGGCTTGTGGTTAGGTTTATGGTTAGAGTTGGGATTAGGGTTAGGGGTGTGTTGGGGTTAGGGTTATGGTTTGTATTAGGGTTAGGTGTGTGTAGGGGTTAGGGTTGGGGTTAGGGGTGTGTTAGGGTTAGGGTTGGAGTTAGAATTGAGGGGTTTCCACTATTTAGGCACATCAGGGGGTCTCCATACGCGACATGGCGCCACCATTGATTCCTGCAAATTTTGCATTCAAAAAGTCAAACAGTGCTTTCTTTATTCCAAGCCCCGACGTATGCCCAAACAGTGGTTTATCCCCACATATGGGGTATCAGCGTACTCGGGAAAAATTGCACAACAACTTTGGGGGTTCTAATTTCTCCTGTTAACATTGGGAAAAAAATTGGGGACTAAAAAATTATTTTTGTGGAAAAAAAATTATTTTATATTTTCATGGCTCTGCGTTATAAACTTCTGTGAAGGACTTGGAGATTCAAAGTGCTTATCACACATCTATAGGAGTTCCTTGGGGATCTAGTTTCCAAAATGGGGTCACTTGTGGGGAGTTTCTACTGTTTAGGCACATCAGGGACACTGCAAACGTAACATGACGCCCGAAGACCATTCCATCAAGTGGGCATTTCAAAACGTCACTACTTCCCATCCGAGCCCTGACGTGTGCCCATACAGTAGTTTTCTCCCACATATGGGATATCAGCATACTCAGGACAAATTGGACAACAACTTTTGGGGTCTAATTTCTCATGTTACCCTTGGAAAATAAAAAAATTGGGGACTAAAAGATCCTGATTGTGGAAAAAATATGATTTTTTTATTTTCATGCCCGGGCGTTATAAACTTCTGTGTAGCCCTTGGGGGTTCAAAGTGCTCACCACACATCTAGATAACTTCTTTGGGGGTCTAGTTTCCAAAATGGGGTCACTTGTGGGGAGTTTCTACTGTTTAGGCACATCAGGGGCTCTGCAAACGTAACAAGATGCCCGCAGACCATTCCATCAAGTCGGCATTTCAAAGCGTCACTACATCCCTTCCGAGCCCTGACGTGTGCCCAAACAGTGGTTCCCCCCCACATATGGGGTACTAGCGTACTCAGGACAAACTGCACAACAACTTTTGGGGTCCAATTTCTCCTGTAACCATTGTGAAAATAAAAAATAGTGGGCTAAAAAATCATTTTTTGAGAAAAAAAAAGGATTTTTTATTTTCACGGCTCTGCGATATAAACTTCTGTGAAGCACCTGGGGGTTCAAAGTGCTCACTATGCATCTAGATAAGTTCCTTAGGGGGTCTAGTTTCCAAAATGGGGTCACTTGTGGGGAGCTCCAATGTTTAGGCACACAGGGACTCTCCAAATGTGACATGGCAACCGCTAAATATTCCAGCATATTTTCCATTCAAAAGTCAAATGGCGCTCCTTCCCTTCTGAGCCCTGCCGTGCGCCCAAACAGTGGTTTATGACCACATATGAGGTATCTGTGTACTCAGGAGAAATTTCCCAACAAATTTTAGGATCCAATTTATACTGTTGCCCATGTGAAAATGAAAAAAACTGAGGCTAAAAGAAAATTTTTGTGAAACAAAAGTACTTTCTTTTTTTTACGGATCAATTTGTGAAGCACCTGGGGTTCAAAGTGATCACTATGCATCTAGATAAGTTCCTTAGGGGGTCTAGTTTCCAAAATGGGGTCACTTGTGGGGGAGCTTTAATGTTTAGGCACACAGGAACTCTCCAAATGCGACATGGCAACCGCTAAATATTCCAGCATATTTTCTAGTCAAATGGCGCTCCTTCCCTTCTGAGCCCTGCCGTGCGCCCATACAGTGGTTTATGACCACATATGAGGTATCTGTGTACTCAGGAGAAATTGCCCAACAAATTTTAGGATCCATACTATCCTGTTGCCCATGTAAAAATGAAAAAATTGATGCTAAAAGAAAATTTTTGTTGGAAAAATTAAAATGTCCATTTTTTCCTTCCACGTTGCTTTAGTTCCTGTGAAGCACCTGAAGGGTTAATAATCTTCTTGAATGTAGTTTTGAGTAGCTTGAGGGGTGCAATTTTTATAAAGGTGTCACTTTTGGGTATTTTCTGCCATATACAGTCATGGCCAAAAGTTTTGAGAATGACACAAATATTAATTTTTACAAAGTCTACTGCTTCACTTTTTCTAATGGCAATTTGCATATACTCCAGAATGTTATAAAGAGTGATCAGCTTAACAGCAATTACTTGCAAAGTCAATATTTGGCTAGAAAATGAACTTTATCCCCCAAAACACATTTCAACGTCATTGCAGCCCTGCCTTAAAAGGACCAGCTAACCTCTTTTCAGTGATTGCTCCATTAACACAGGTGTGGGTGTTGATGAGGACATGGCTGGAGATCAATCTGTCATGATTAAGTAAGAATGACACCACTGGACACTTTAAGAGGAGGCTGGTGCTTAGCATCATTGTTTCTCTTCTGTTAACCATGGTTATCTCTAAAGAAACACGTGCAGTCATCATTGCAATGCACAAAAATGGCCTAACAGGGAAGAGTATCGCAGCTAGAAAGTTTGCACCTCAGTCAACAATCTATCGCATCATCAAGAACTTCAAGGAGAGAGGTTCCATTGTTGCCAAAAAGGCTCCAGGGCGCCCAAGAAAGACCAGCAAGCGCCAGGACCGTCTCTTAAAAGTGTTTCAGCTGCGGGATCGGGCTACCAGCAGTGCAGAGCTTGCTCAGGAATGGCAGCAGGCAGGTGTGAGTGCATCTGTACGCACTGTGAGGCAGAGACTCTTGGAGCAAGGCCTGGTCTCAAGGAGGGCAACAAAGAAGCCACTTCTCTCCAGAAAAAAACATCATGGACAGACTGATATTCTGCAAAAGGTACAGGCAGTGGACTGCTGAGGACTGGGGTAAAGTTATTTTCTCTGATGAATCCCCTTTTCGATTGTTTGGGACATCAGGAAAACGCCTCATTCGGAGAAGACAAGGTGAGCGCTACCACCAGTCTTGTCTCATGCCAACTGTTAAGCATCCTGAAACCATTCATGTGTGGGGTTGCTTCTCAGCCAAGGAATCGGCTCTCTCACAGTCTTGCCTAAAAACACAGCCATGAATAAAGAATGGTACCAGAATGTCCTCCAAGAGCAACTTCTCCCAACCCTCCAAGAGCAGTTTGGCGATCAACAATGCCTTTTCCAGCATGATGGAGCACCTTGCCATAAAGCAAAGGTGATAACTAAATGGCTCAGGGAACAAAACATAGAGATTTTGGGTCCATGGCCATGGAAACTCCCCAGATCTTAATCCCATTGAGAGCTTGTGGTCAATCATCAAGAGACGGGTGGACAAACAAAAACCTAAAAATTCTGACAAAATGAAAGCATTGATTGTGCAAGAATGGACTGCTATCAGTCAGGATTTGGTCCAGAAGTTGATTGAGAGCATGCCAGGGAGAATTGCAGAGGTCCTGAAGAAGAAGGGTCAACACTGCAAATATTGACTTGCTGCATTAACTCATTCTAAAGGTACTGCCACACTGAGCTATCCCGCTAGCGATCTCGTTAGCGTTGCATACTAATGAGATCGCTAGCGGATTGTTTCTATATCGCTAAATGCTGCCGCATTTAGCGATATAGTTAACAACGCTATCGCCGTTAGCGATCTTCTTAACGACTTTAGCGTACAAAAGTACCGCTAAATCGCTAAGAAAAGGTGCCACACAGCGATAAGATACTTACCCAGCGGGAGCGCCAGCGATGAAATAGGTCCGGAACGATTCCAGCGACGAGCGAGATCACAGCAGGAAGCTCGTCGCTGGAAGCTGCCGCACTGAACAATATCGCTAACGGGATCGCTAAATAGTGACGTTTTTTAGCGATCCCGTTAGCGATATTGTTTAGTGTGGCATACCCTTAACTGTCAATATAAGCTTTTGTTACTCATATGTTTGCAATTATATTTCTGTCTGTGATAAAAACATCTGTCAAACACACATAAAAACCAGAGGGCAGCAGATCATGTGAAAATATATTATTTGTGTCATTCTCAAAACTTT
This sequence comes from Oophaga sylvatica, assembly GCA_033576555.1. Taxonomy (NCBI): domain Eukaryota; kingdom Metazoa; phylum Chordata; class Amphibia; order Anura; family Dendrobatidae; genus Oophaga; species Oophaga sylvatica. Next base: position 282,587,060 of record JARQOD010000002.1, on the reverse strand, counting down.
TGGCCATGACTGTAGACCCCTCAAAGTGACTTCAAATGTGAGGTGGTCCCTAAAAAAAATGGTTTTGTAAATTTTGCTGTAAAAATGAGAAATCGCTGGTCAACTTTTAACCCTTATAACTTCCTAACAAAAAAAAATGTTCCCAAAATTGTGCTGATGTAAAGTAGACATGTGGAAATGTTATTTATTACCATATATACTCGTGTATAAGCCGAGATTTTCAGCACCTTTTTTCGTGCTGAAAATGCCCCCTCGGCTTATACACGAGTCATAGGGCAGAAACCAGCGGGGAGGGGATGCCGCGCCAGGAGCCGGTGGCTGGGATCATACTCACCCCTCCCCGTGCCATCGCTGAGGGTCCCTGCAATCCTGCGTTCTCCCCGGCTTCCTGCAGCTCTCCAGCACTGAGCGGTAACGTAATACCCGCTCATTAAGGTCATGTAATATGGACGCGACGCCACTCCCATGGGCGTGGCCTCCATATTCATGGCCTTAATGAGCGGTATTACGTCACCGCTCAGTGCTGGAGAACTGCAGGAAGCCGGGGAGAGCTGCAGGATTGCAGGGACCCTCAGCGATGGCACGGGGAGGGGTGAGTATCATGGAGGAGAGGACAAGGAGCACGGAGCTGTACGGGTGATAGAACGGTGGACGGGGGAAGCATGGAGCAGGATGGGGGGAGAATGGAGGACGGGGGAAGCATGGAGCAGGACGGGGGAGAATGGAGGACGGGGGAAGCATGGAGCAGGACGGGGGAGGACGGGGGAAGCATGGAGCAGGACGGGGGGAGGACGGGGGAAGCATGGAGGAGGACGGGGGAGAATGGAGGACGGGGGAAGCATGGAGGAGGACAATGAGCACGGAGCAGGACGGAGAGAGGATGGAGGGCACAGAGGAGCACGGAGCAGGATGGGGGAGAGGATGGAGGGCACAGGAGCACAGAGCAGGACGGGGGGCACAGGAGGACGGAGAAGGAATGGGGGAGCACAGCGGAGGACGGAGCAGGAGGGGGGAGTACAGAGGAGAATGGGGGAGCACAGAGCTGGATGGGGGAGCAAGGAGCAGGACGGGGCAGCACAGAGCAGGAGGGCAGTTTATACACCCGGCTTATACACGAGTCAATAAGTTTTCCCAGTTGTTTGTGGCAAAATTAGGGGGGTCGGCTTATACACTGGTCGGCTTATACACGAGTATATACGGTAACTATTTTGTGCCACATAACTCTCTGGTTTAACAGAATAAAAATTAAAAATTTGAAAATTACAAAATTTTCAAAATTTTCGCCAAATTTCCATTTTTTTCACAAATAAACGCAAAAATTATTGACCTAAAACAATCTCAGAATCGCTAGGATCCGTTGAAGCGTTCCTGAGTTATTACCTCATAAAGGGACACTGGTCAGAATTGCAAAAAATGGCAAGGTCTTTAAGGTCAAAATAGGCTGGGTCATGAAGGGGTTAAAGTATTATACCCAACCCCAGTTGGGTAATGTGACAGTAATAATGTGAAATGCTATTTTGAAGGACTGCGTGCTGAGGACTCTTGCAGCACAGAACTTTATTGTAAATAGTTTGCACTCGGTGCCCCATCTTGGTTTTACGTAAGCCATTCTACCTCAGAAGCAAAACCCGTAAGGTGTGGCCTTGAGTGAGGTTTGCAGCAGAAAAGTCCTGCAGCCCACCCAGGACCATCGTGGGAGGTTTGGTACGGGTCCTCCACAAGTATCTTGTCGATTGCACTTTGAAAGTATTTGATATTTTTATACTTGCACTTGTATATATTGAAACGTTAAAGTGTCCTTACCTCCCGCAAGGGAAGAGTTATGTTATTGTTGATGTTATAAAAATTTGTTTCTTTTTCAGCCCGGGAGTGCTGATATCAACTAGGGGGGATGTGTAGCCCAGCTGCGCTTGGTGCCACATGTTACCCTGGAGGATGCATGAAAGGTAAACCACAAATCACCTGATATTCATTCACACTTCACATTTCCCTGGTGCCACCAGAGGGAGCCCTTGTAGAGTACGCAGGTATATAAGCGTGTGGAGAGCTTAGCAGTCAGTGTAGTCTATCTCAGTCTATCTCAGAGACAGAGCAGTAGACTAGATTGTCAGACAGATGGTGAGAGACGGACAAGCTAGTTACCTCAGACGACCTGAGAGAGAAAGACTAGCTAAAGAGAGACTTATTTGAAAGCCTGAAGACTTCAGCATACACTCAGCTTACATTGTGGAGTCCAGTAATAGTGGGACGGATTGCCACTTAGTCTGGTCAAAGTTGAGTCTACTGAGATACCTTCAGTGAGCGTTTCATTAAGTAAGCGTGCCGACGCTTGAAGAGCGGTGAAAACAAAGAAAGCTGACATCTACTGCTGGTTGTGCTTATGTTAAAGGTGTGAGTAGGATGACAGGCAAGTGGAAAAAGGGAAAGAGAGAGTGACAGAGGTCGACAGCATTGATAGCTTACCTCCACTCTGCACCACCGGACACCGGGTCCGAGCTTGCTAGCTTCTTCAAGACTAGTAGGAGAAACCGGAGACCCTGCTGGATTCCAAATCGCAGGGGCCCAACAGTGCTGATATGTAACCGGGGTCAGGAAGAACAAGAGTCTAGCAGGGCCCTGCACATATAGACTTAGTTCTGTCCAAAAGAAGGCTCCATCACAAGGTCAGCCGGGCGTAGCAAAGAGAACGGAGTTAGACTTAGTTTTATGCAAGTCAGAAACTCACACTCATAAAGAAGTAAAGAGGCCCTACACCTACTCAGTGGTTTACTGGACATGCATCCTCCACCCTGACAGCTTCCCGGGTCGTGCCTGAAACTTCACCACCAGTAAAGGTACAGAAAGAGACTGTCTTGTGTGTGTCTGGATTATTGCTCCTGCACCCTTACACCGCCATTTACCCTGAGGGATCAGTCTTGCCTGTGGGAGACTTAACACCTTGCTGCCCAGTAACAACCCCTCAGAGGATCTTGTCACGGGTGTGTCGCCACGAAGATCGTCACGATTACACATCCTGACTTCTCGCAGCTGAGTTTTCGGTGCTTTGTGTTTTTCGGCAGTGAGGGAGTTAATTCTGTCTCTCTGTGCTAGATGAGGCCCAGCCTCACCCAGCTGCAGTCAATGCTGCAGTAGTGAGACTCCTTCAAATACCTGCCGGTCTGTTTGGAGTGAAGTGTACTTGGTGTGGGTTTTTCCCTTCCTCGCTTTATCATTTATCTCCTTACCCGTTGGTGTTCCCTCTGTTGTTGTGGTGTGAGTTTTTGTATGCAAGGTGGTTCTTGGTTTTCCCCTTGTACTGTTCGTTCGTCTAGTACTGTGTTGGCTTATATTATCCTGTCCCCTGTTGTTGTGATTGGGGTCCTTCTCAGGACTAGATTACTGAAGGATCCTCAGGAGGTAGGGGTTACGCTGGCGGCCTGGACCTCTGTACCTTTAACAGTACCTCCAGGTAGAGGGATTAGTCAGGGCCCCAGCTTAGGGTCAGCTTAGGCCCCTCACCTCCTGTACGCAGAGACAGCGTGACATTTTCACAGACCGACAAAAGATTCTCTCCAGCTACCATGGATCCAGTAGCCAGTCTAGCTCGGCAGTTGCAGAGTTTGTCCATGGAGCCGGCGGACGTTAAGTCCAAGGTTTTGTATCCCCTGGAGCAAGCCGGACTAGAACCTAAAGTAGCTCTCCCTGACAGGTACACTGGACAAGTTTTTTGTTTTCCGGGAGGCATGTAAATTGTACTTTCGGCTGCGGCCTCGGTCATCGGGGAGTGAAGAACAAAGGGTGGGAATTGTCATCTCGCTCCTACAAGGGGACCCACAATCATGGGCGTTCTCTCTTCCCCCGCGCTCCCCGGCTCTCCAGTCAGTGGATAGGTTTTTTGTTGCTCTGGGTCTCGTATATGATGACCCAGATCGGATCTCCCTTGCTGAATCTAAGTTACGTAGGATCCAGCAGGGAGATCGTCCGGCGGAGGAATTCTGTTCGGAGTTCCGTAGGTGGGCCACGGACACCCAGTGGAATGACCCGGCTCTTAGGAGCCAGTTTTGTCAAGGTTTATCTGACAAATTAAAGGATGTGTTGGCACAGTATGACCCTCCCGCGTCACTGGAAGCCGCTATGGCCCTTGCTATTCGCATTGACAGACGGATTCGGGAGAGGTGCGGGGTAACTCCAGCCCCTGTGATGACTCCACCTTCTTCAAGGGTCCCTTATATGGAGGTTCCCCTGGTCAGTCCAGAGGAGCCTTTGCAATTAGGAGGGACATCATTTCGGGGGAGGGGACCGGCGGTGTGCCACAAGACAGGAAGGTGTTTCTTCTGCGGGAGAAAGGGACATTTTATTGGGGGGTGTCCATCCCGTCCTTTGCAGAGTAAAGGGTCGTCGGAAAACTATTGATCCCAGGTTGTGTGGTGGACGGCAATCTGGGAGTAGGTATTTTGTCCCTAGGTTCGTCTCAGTTTCTCGTACCGGCGGAGGTGGTGGTGGGTACGAGAACTGAGAGGATATCTGTTCTTCTGGATAGTGGGGCCGGGGCTAATCTGGTGGACGCTCGGTTTGCCCGGGTTCAAGGTATGCGATTGAGTGTGTTGGCTAAACCCATCCCCATATTCTCGATCGACGCCAGGCCTCTCGGTCAGGGAAGTTTTTTGCAAGCGGTGCATAACGTAAAACTTCAAGTGGGGGCGATACATAAAGAACTGTTGTCTTGTTACGTGTTGGAGGGTCTTCCCACTCATATAGTGTTGGGCCTTCCTTGGTTAACTAAGCATAACCCAGTTATTAATTGGCAATCCAGAGAGATAAGCCAATGGAGTGAATTCTGTAATAAAAACTGCATGAATACGGTCATCGGTGCGGTCACTCCTAGGGTCTTACCTCCATTTCTGGCTGACTTTGAGGATGTATTCTCGGAGAAAGGGTGTCAGGAACTACCTCCTCATCGCGTGTATGACTGTTCTGTAAAACTGCTCCCTGAGGCCAAGTTACCTAAATCTAGGTTGTATAACCTATCTGGTCCTGAGAGGCAGGCCATGAAGGATTATATTTCTGAAAGTCTGGCTAAGGGGCATATTAGACCTTCATCTTCCCCGGTGGCCGCGGGGTTCTTCTTTGTGAAGAAGAAAGATGGAGGCCTACGCCCTTGCCTGGATTTCCGTGAACTTAATTGGATTACGGTCCGAGATCCGTATCTGCTCCCACTTATTCCCGATCTCTTCAATCAGATCGTGGGCGCCAAATGGTTCTCTAAGTTGGATCTCAGGGGGGCGTACAATCTGATTAGGATGAAGGAGGGGGATGAGTGGAAGACGGCGTTTAACACTCCGGAGGGGCATTATGAGAACCTTGTCATGCCATTCGGTCTGACTAATGCCCCGGCGGTGTTCCAACACTTTGTAAATGACATTTTTCGGCGCCTGGTGGGACAGTTTGTTGTCATATATCTGGATGATATCTTAATTTACTCGCCGGATCTTGTGTCTCATCAGGAGCATGTTAGGCAGGTGTTACAGATCTTGCGGGATAATAAACTGTACGCCAAATGGGAAAAGTGTGTGTTCGCCATACAGGAACTCCAGTTTTTAGGCTTCCTGGTTTCAGCGTCCGGTTTTCGTATGGACCCTGGGAAAGTGCGGGCAGTTCTTGAGTGGGATCTGCCAGAGAATCTTAAGGCTCTACAACGTTTCCTGGGGTTTGCTAATTATTACCGGAAATTCGTACTTGGTGTGTTTTTTTCCCTTCCTCGCTTTATCATTTATCTCCTTACCCGTTGGTGTTCCCTCTGTTGTTGTGTGTGTGAGTTTTTGTATGCAAGGTGGTTTTTGGTTTTCCCCTTGTACTGTCTCGTTCGTCTAGTACTGTGTGTTGGCTTATATTATTCTGTCCCCTGTTGTAATAGGGGTCCTTCTCAGGACTAGATTACTGAGGTTCAGGGATCCTCAGGAGGTAGGGTGTTATGATTTGGTAGCTGAGGAGAGCAGGAAAAAAAGGCAATACACCAGAGAGGTTGGAATCTACTGGATTGCAGTACCCTGACTAACCACCACAACTAAAGGCAGCCGTGGAGCGTACCTACGTTGGTCCTAGACGCCTCGTCACAGCCTGAGAAGCTAACTACACATAAAGATAGAAAGAGGAAAACTATCTGTCTGCCCCGGAGCAGATCCCCAAAGAACATAGGAAGCCCCCAAACATGTAATGGCGGTTAGACAAGAGGAAATACAGACACAGACAGAAAATAGTATGAGCAAACGTTGGGGCCCAATCTTCCTAGAAAGAAAAGGATAGGAAGGACACTTACTGCAATCCAAAAAACCCTAAAAAAATACCAACTCAGTAATTGCAAAAACACCTGAGATCACACGACCTCTACCACCTAAATTAGTTCTCTGGTGTAACAAAGCTAAGCAGCAGCCACTGAAAAAACTGGAAAAGGCAAATGAACAAATAACAGTGGCTCAGATAAACTGACAGGAGCACAAGCCCCCGGAGGGGACCTGGCTGACCTCCACAGAAGTGCAGGACAAAATGCAAAAAGCAAGCACAAAAATAAAAGCAGAAAATATCTTATCTGTTAGCAGAAGATGCAGGCAAGACACAGCAAGCTTCCAAGAGAACCAGGAACCAAAGTTGAGACAAGAGCAAATGATCACCGGCAACCCTGATGGGAGGGAACCTCCCTTATATAAGACCAGTATGTAACACCTGATTGCCAATCTTCACAATCTTCATTGAATAGTTCAGTACTGTTTGTAACCACCAGAGGGAGCTTCTGCTCAGAATTCATTTCTAACACATTCACAACAGTTATAGGGGTTACGCTGGCGGCCTGGACCTCTGTACCTTTAACAGTACCTCCAGGTAGAGGGATTAGTCAGGGCCCCAGCTTAGGCCCCTCACCTCCTGTACACAGAGACAGCGTGACAGATCTACCCTGCAGCGCTGGTCACCCTGACCACAGGTGGCGTCACGAACATTTCTATCATCCCCTGTAAATATTCCCCTTTTAGTGAGCGCCCAGGCAACGGACCGAGCTGCGTGACCCGTGACATCCCCCAGTGAAGTGAACGGGCTCGGTGCCGAGTACCCCACAGGCCCTGGCTACGGGCGACTCATATAGAATAGACAGCAGATGGAAATTATTGGCAATTAGCAAGACACGCTCAATAAAAGAGTGGTTCTGCAGACCACATCTCAGTACCAATGCTTTCTGGCTGATGTTTTGGTCACTTTTGAAAGTTGGTTGTGCTTTTACACTCGTGGTAGCATGAGACGGACTCTACAACCCACACAAGTGGCTCAGATAGTGCAGTTCATCCAGAATGGCACATAAATGCAAGCTGTGGTGAAGTTTGATGTGTCTGTCAGCGTAGTATCCAGAGGTGCTACCAGGAGTCAGACCAGTACACCAGGAGACATGAAGGGGGCCGGAGGAGGGCAACAACCCAGCAGCAGGACCGCTACCTCCGCCTTTGTGCAAGGACGAACAGGAGGAGCCCTGCAAAATGACCTCCGCAGGCCACAAATGTGCATGTGTCTGCACAAACGGTAGAAACCGACTCCATGAGGATGGTCTGAATGCACGACATCCACCGATGAGGGTTGTGCTTACAGCCCAACACCGTGCAGGACACTTACCATTTGCCACGGAACTCCACGATTGGCAAATTCGATACTGGCACCCCGTGCTCTTCACAGATGAAAGCATGTTCACTCTGAGCACATGACAGAGTCTGGAGACACTGTGGAGAGCAATCTGCTGCCTGCAACATCCTTCAGCATGACTGGTTTGGCAGTGGGTCAGTAATGGTGTGGGGTGGCATTTCTTTGGAGGGCCACACAGCCCTCCATGTGCTCGCCCGAGGTAGCCTGAGTGCCATTAGGTACCGAGATGAGATCCTCAGACCAATTGTGAGACCATATGCTGGTGCGGTTGGCCCTGGGTTCCTCCTAATGCAGGACAATGCCGGACCCCATTTGGCTGGAGTGTGTCAGCATTTCCTGCAAGATGAAGGCATTGAAGCTATGGACTGGCCCACCCATTCCCCAGACCTGAATCCGATTGAGCAAATTTGGGACATCACGTCTCGCTCTATTCAACAACGTCACGTTGCCCACAGACTGTCCCGGAGTTGGCGGATGCTTTAGTCCAGGTTTGGGAGGAGATCCCTCAGGAGAACATCCGCAACCTCATCAGTAGCATGCCCAGGTGTTGTAGGGAGGTCATACAGGCACATGGAGGCCCCACACAATACTGAGCATCATTTTTATTTGTTTTAAGGACATTACATTCCACTTTAATTTTGTGGGTGACTTCAAATTAAATGATAAAATTTGATTTCCATTGATGATTTTTGTGTGATTTTGTTGTCAGCACATTCAACTTTGTACAGAACAAGGTATGCAATGAGAATATTTCATTCATTCAGATCTAGGATGTTATTTGACTGTTCCCTTTATTTCTTTGAGCAGTATATATATATATATATATATATATATATTTTTTTTTTTTACCAATTCATGAGCCATGTTCTGTAATATCACAGTGACAGGTTAGTATAGAAAATACAATAGATATATACACATAGAATACATATATGTTAATGACACACACAAGTATTTGTATTTATATCACAGATACAAGAAAAGCCAGCAATTCATCTGCCGTGTACTGTAAAATCACTGCAGGAGCTGACAGAAGAGATGGTTTACATACAGTAAATACAAATAGAATAGGTAGATATATAGATGTCTGTCACAAATACAATTAGTACAGTGTGTGCAGCTTACTGTACATGTATTTAATAAACGATTTTTCATAAAAACGGAGTGGGCTCCAGTGCAATTTTCGTAACCAGCAGAGGGAAAGCCGGTGGCTGGGGTCAGATGTTTGGGAAGGGGGAAATACCCATGGAGCTTCCCAGGTTATTAATATCAGCTCATATCTGTATACTTAGCCTTTACTGGCTATTAAAATGGGGAACCCATAAAATGACGTGGGGTCTCCAATAATTAATAACCAGCAAAGGCTAAGCAGACAACTGGGGGCTGATATTAATAGCCAAGGAAGGGTCCATGGACACTGCCTCCCCAGGCTAAAAACATCACCTCTCTGTCGCCCCAGAAAAGGCACATCTCTAAGACACGCCAATTCTGGCACTTAACCTCGCTCTTCCCACTTGGCCTGTAGCGATGGCAAGTGGGGTGATAGTTGGGGGAGGGGGTTGATGCCACTTTTTATTGTCAGGTGACATCATGCCCTGAGGTTAGTTATAGAGTGGCGTCAATAAGATGCCCCCATTACTAACCCCATAATCACATTGTAAGAAAACACAGACACCCAGAAAAAATTCCTTTAATTCAAAGAATGACACGGACTCCTTTAATATTCTTAATTAAACCATACTTACGACCTTGCCTACTCCCCCAATGCCTTCGCCATCTGCAAAAGAGGTAAAAAAAAAAAAAAAAGAAAACAATATTCCTCACGTTTCCGCAGAGATGCTTTTAATCCATTTGTCCCAGGAAGGGTCTAGCTCCGCTACATCTACATGGCAGGCTGCACATGATGCGACCATGCAGACTGTCATCCAGTAGACACTGAGAACCGTGTGCTCAGTGTCTCCCTGTGAACTGCAATTCCCTGTCTGAGGTCACCGCGAGCGTGAGAAAGTTCTCCTGCTCGCGATGCAGTCTGACAGGTCCTGCGAGTTCACAGCCAATTAACTCACTTTACAGCCAATGAACTCACTTCACAGCCAATGAACTCACTTCACAGCCAATGAACTCACTTCACCTTTTTGATGTCAATGCGAGCGCCGTGGGAAGATTTCCCACTTCGCTCGTGCCAACGTCACAAGGTAAAGCGAGTTCATTGGCTGTGAACTCGCAGGACCTGTCAGACGGCACCGCGAGCAGGAGAACTTTCTCACGCTCACGGTAAACTCAGAGAGGGAATAGCAGTTCACAGGGAGACACTGAGCACATAGTGCTCAGTGTCTACTGGATGACAGACTGTATGGACGCATCATGCACCATCATAGACACCAACAGGAGACAAGCATCCAACATCAGTGCCCAGTAGAGAAAAGCTATAGTCACTGAAAACCAACAAAGAAATCATCATTAAACCTACTGACAAGGGAGGTGCAATAGTCATGATGAACACATCAGACTACTTATGGACACACGCTACTACAGAAAACTGGAGTCGGACCCTACACAGACTATTACAAGGAACTAAGCAAGTTGGTATCTTGTCTGCCTGACAAATCCATAAGAGCCGATGACCTTATACCAGAGAATCCAAGAATAGGGACATTCTACATGCTTCCCAAAATCCACAAATCTGGAAATACAGGGAGGCCGATTATTTCATGTGTGGACACCCTTAATGAGCAGGTATCTGGATGGGCAGAGGGCATTCTTAAACCCCTGGTAAAGGATACACCCAGCTACATTCAGGACACAACTGACCTACTGAATAAACTAGCAGCAATAGGTCCTCTACCAGAAGGAACCATCCTGGCCACCATGGATGTGGAATCTTTGTACTCTAATATCCCACACCAGGATGGATTAAATGCCTGCAAAGTCTTCATGGAAAACACCGGGAATGATGCTGATTCTGTTTTTGATAATACTCACAAAATTCATCCTCACCCACAATTACTTTGAATTTGACAAAAAGATCTATCTACAGGAGACTGGCACAGCGATGGGAAGTAAAATGGCTCCACAGTATGCAAATCTTTTCATGGCCCAGCTTGAAAGCGACTTTTTGTCCTCGTATCCCATCAGGCCTCGGGCCTACTACCGCTACATTGATGACATTTTAATCATCTGGACGGAGTCTGAGCCACAGCTAAAGACGTTCCACGAACAGTTCAACCAATTTCATCCCACCATCAACTTAACACTCAACTACTCCAGCACTGAAATTAACTTTTTGGACACCATCATTAAGCTAAAGAACAATGAAATAGAGACATCCCTGTATCATAAGCCAATCGGCCGTCCAACATACCTTAAATGGGACAGTTTCCATCCAAAACACATAAAAAACTCTATTATCTACAGCCAAGCCATCATATACAACCGTATATGTTCCAACCCCATGGACAGAGATGAACACCTTGGTCGCCTCAGAAAGACCTTTTTAAATAAGGGCTACCATCCAAGAACAATTGAAAACCAAATTACAAGAGCCACCAGAATATCAAGGGATCACCTGCTACATTACAAAGCTAAAGAAGAAAATAACCGGGTGCCTCTAGTAGTCACCTACAATCCAAATCTGGAGGTGCTAAGATGAGCTGCACGGAAATTACAACCTTTACTTCAAAAGGATGCCCGATTACAATCCATATTTCCAGACCCCCCACTACTCTGTTTTAGGCAGCCCCCAAATCTAAGAAGCATCATTGTCAGAAGCTCCCTGTCCTCCCCAACAGCTGCAGGAACCTTTCCTTGCAACCAGAAAAAATGTAAAACCTGCCCATTTATAATGACCACGGACAAGATAAAGATCCCCAACTCACATCAGGACTACAAGATCCCAGGCACTTTCAGCTGCATCACATCTAATGTGGTGTAACTAATTATATGTACTAAATGTCCAACTGGGGGTCTGTATGTGGGAGAGACAGGGCAAAAACTGAGAACATGGATGAATTCTCATCGCCACACAATAAGAGAAAAAGAGAATGGATCTACCTGTGGCCAAACATTTTTGTATCCCCGGTCATAGTATGATGGACATGAAATTACTTGTATTGAAAGGTAATTTCACATCTCAGAGACACAGGAGAGTTTGTGCATACAAACTGATGACGACCTTTGACACTCTCAATGCTGGAATGAACATATCGCATGGATTTATGGCTTTTACATCAAATTAGGAATTTGCTCCTAAAGGGTATGCCACACTAAACAACATCGCTAACGGGATCGCTAAAAAACGTCACTATTTAGCGATCCCGTTAGCGATGTTGTTGTGTGCGGCATGCAGCAACGACGTGGCCCCTGCTGTGATCTTGTCCGTCGTCCTGATCGTTCCGGACCCTATTCTGATCGTCGGCGTACCGCTGGGTAAGTATATATCGCTGAGTGTGGCACCTTTTTTAGCGATTTAGCGGTACTTTTGTACCGCTAAAGTCGTTAAGGAGATCGCTAACCGCGATAGCGTCCTTAACGACATCGCTAAATGTGGCCGACACTAGCGATATTGTAAACGATCCCGCTAGCGATCTCATTAGTATGCGACGCTAACGAGATCGTTAGCGGGATCGTGTAGTGTGGCAGTACCTTAAGAGCCTGGTGGAGCATCACAAAACATTACCAGACCCCAATCAGAGGTCAATAAAACTTTCACACTCCTTATCTATGAACTGGTCCAATATTTATTGCCACAACTGTTCATCCCCTCCCATATTGACAGTTCTGCTTTACGTCACTTGTCTTATCTATTGCATTATTTCTGTGCTGTGTTGTGTATAAATATGTGATTCTTCAGATGTTGTATTCGTCTTTGCCTGATGAAGAGACATGAGTAGTCTCGAAAGCTTGCAATTTGTTACCATCTTTTCAGTTAGCCATTAAAAGGTGTCAACCACTGAGGACTCTCAATTCTAAATATCATGCATCCATGCAGCTTGCCATCTAGATATAGCAGAGCTAGACCCATCGTGGGACAAATGGATTAAAAGCATCTCTGCAGAAAGGTGAGGAATATTGTTCTTTTTTTTTTACCTCTTTTGCAGATGATGAGGGCATTGGTCGTGAACTCGCAGGACCCCAAACACTCTTGATGTGTTAGGGCCCTGCCTCGTAGACCACAGATGATACGGTAGTGACAATTTTAGGTGGGAGATCAGAGTGACAATTTCACTCTGTCGCCCTCAAAAGCCGTATCTGAAAAGAAAAAGGGAAATAATTAATAAAAAAACAAAACCTAAGGCAGAAACCGGCCTGGGCGGTCCAGATCCGTGCCAGCCTCCTGACACTAAGCTAAAACAGATTAGCTTCATGCCAGTTGGTGGTGTACCATCCTCCATGTGCTGGGGGGACCTACATTTTTTTTGCATAGCATAAGCAGCATACACCCATGTTTTTTGTGTTCCCCAATGAAGCATTAAACCCCCACACACCAACCAGAGGGCCACAGAGCATAACCTCCACCTCACATTAATCAGTGGACCCCACAGTATAAACCCAACAAAGCATTCACAACGCCCCTCCCAAGCATAAATCCCCAGACGCCCCCTTCCCCCCAAGGGGTAAATCCCCATCATATGCCCCCCACCCATCCCCAAGCATAAACTCCCCCACCCATCCCCAAGCATAAACCCCCCCATCGGATGTGCACCCACCCAAGCATTACTCCCATTGGACGCCACCCACCCCGCTTCGCAAGCATAAACCCCAGCATAAATCCTCATCGGACATCCACTCCCCCCCCGCATAAACCCCCATCAGACATCCACTCCCCCCACATAAACCCCCATCGGACGTCCACTCCCCCTCAGCATAAACCCCATCGGACGTCCACTCCCTCCCCAGCATAAACCCCCATCGGACAACCACTCCTCCCCAGCATAAACCCCCATCGGACAACCACTCCCCCCAGCATAAACCCCATCGGACAACCACTCCCCCAGCATAAACCCCCATCGGATGTCCACCCCCAGCATAAACCCCCATTGGATGTCCACCCCCCAGCATAAACCCCCATCGGATGTCCACACCCCCCAGCATAAACCCCTATCGGATGTCCACACCCGCCCAGCATAAACCCCCGTTGGACGTCCACTCAACCCCCAGCATAAACCCCCATCGAACTGCCACCCCCCAACCATGAGCACCATCGGACGTCCAGCTCCCCAGCATAAACCCCCATCGGACTTCTATTCCCACAAGCATAAACCCCCATCGGAAGCCCCTTCCCCCAAGCATAAACCCCCACGAGTCAGCACCTCCCCCATGCATAAACCTCACCAGATGGCACCTCTACCCCAACTATAAACCCCTACCAGTCGAGAGTCTACCCCAAAAACAATCCCCCTTTCAAGTTACAACAGATGCAGACGGGCCCTCCCCGAGCACAAGCCCCCACCAGATACCCCCTCACCCAAGCATCAAGTCCCCAATCCACTCAGACACCAAACTGCATTAACCTCTGGGAGCCCAACTAGACCACACAAGCGTGCATTAACCCCCCGGGTCCTAACCAGACTCCACAAGTGCGCATTAACTCCTCGGGTTCCAGCCAGACTCCACAAGCGTGCATTAACCCCCCAGGTCCCAACCAGACCTCACAAGCGTGCATTAATTCCCCCCAGGGCCCAACCAGACCCCACGACCGTGCATTAAACTTCCCGGGGCACAATCAGACCCCACAACCATGCATTAACCCACCTAGGAGCACAATCAGACCCTCCCAACCGTGCATTCACCCCCCAGGAGCTCAACCAGACCCCACAACCGTGCATTCACCCCCTGGGAGCACAACCAGATCCCACAACCGTGCATTAACCCCCCGGTCCCAACAAGACCCCTCAAGCGTGCATTTTACCCCCCTCCCCGAGTCCCAACCAGACTCCGCAAGCATGCATTAACCCCCCGGGGCCCAACCAGACTCAACAAGCGTGCATCAACCCCCCAAGCATGCATTAACCCCCCAGGTCCAAACCAGACCCCGCAAGCGTGCATTAACCCCCCTCAGGGCCCAACCAGACCCCACGAATGTGCATTAACCCCCCATGGTCCACCCAGACCCCACAACCGTGTATTAACCCCCCGGGGCACAATCAGACCCCACAACCATGCATTAACCCCCCCTAGGAGCACAGTCAGACCCCCCCAGGAGCTCAACTAGACCCCACAACCGTGCATTTACGCCCTGGGAACACAACCAGATCACACAACCGTGCATTAACCCCATGGGTCCCAACAAGACCCCACAACCGTGCATTAACCCCCCGGGAACCCAACCAGACCCCATAAGAGTGTATAAACCCCACGGGAACCCAACCAGACCCCACAAGCATACATTAACCCTCCCAGGGTCCAAACAAACCCCACAACCATGCATTAACCCGCCGGGCCCAACAAGACCCCACAACCGTGCATTAACCCCCCGGGCCCAACAAGACCCCACATGCGTGCATTAACCCCCCAGGGCACAACCAGACCCCACAACCATGAATTAACCCCCTAGGAGCACACACAGACCCCACAAGCGTGCATAAACCCCCAAGGAGCACAACTAGACCCCACAACCATGCATTAACCCCCTAGGAGCACAATGAGACCCCACAACCATGCATTAACCCCCTAGGAGCACAACCAGACCCCACAACCGTGCATTAACCCCCCAGGGCACAACCAGACCCCACAACCGTGAATTAACCCCCTAGGAGCACACACAGACCCCACAACCATGCATTCACCCCCTAGAAGCACAAAGAGACCCCACAACTGTGCATAAACCCCCTAGGAGCACAACCAGACCCCACAACCATGCATTTACCCCCTAGAAGCACAAAGAGACCCCACAACCGTGCATTAACCCCCTAGGAGCACAACCAGACCCTACAACCATGTATTAACCCCCTAGGAGCACACAGACCCCACAAGCGTGCAATAACCCTGTAGGAGCACAACCAGACCCCACAAGCATGCATGAACCCCCTAGGAGCACACCCAGACCCCAACAGCGTGCATTAACCCCTTAAGAGCACATCCAGACCCCACTAGCGTGCATTAAACCCCCTAGGAGCACACACAGACCCCACAACCGTGCATTAAACCACCTAGGAGCACACACAGACCCCACAACCATGCATTAAACCCCCTAGGAGCACACACCGACCCCACAACTGTGCAATAAACCCCCTAGGAGCACACACAGACCCCACAAGCGTGCGTTAACCCCCTAGGAGCACACACAGATCCCACAAGCGTGCATTAAACCCCCTAGGAGCACACAGACCCCACTACCGTGCATAACCCCCTAGGAGCATACACAGACCCCACAAGTGTGAATTAACCCCCTGGGGCACAACCAGACCCCACAACCGTGCATAACCCCCTAGCACACACAGACCCCACAAGTGGGCATTAACCCCTAGGAGCACACCCAGACCCCACTAGCGTGCTTTAAACCCTCTAGGAGCACACACAGACCCCACAACCATGCATTAAACCCCCTAGGAGTACACACAGACCCCACAACCGTGCATTAAAACCCCTAGGAGCACACACAGACCTGTTGTGAATAGGCTGGAAATGAGTTCTGAGCAGAAGCTCCCTCTGGTGGTTACAAACGGATCTGGACTGTCCAGTGAAGATTGTGAGGATTGGGAATCAGGTGTTACTGACTGGTCTTATATAAGGGAGTCGCCTTCCCATCAGGGTTGCCGGTGATCAATTGTTCTGGTCTCAATCCTTGATTCCTGTTTCCTTGGTAGCCTGCTGTGTCGTGTCTGAATCTCCTGCTAACAGATAAGACTTTTTCTTCTTGTTTTTGTGCTTGATTTTTGCATTTTGTCCTGCACTTCTGTGGGGGCCTTCAGGGTCCCTTCTGGGGCTTTTGCCCTCTCAGTTCAGTTCAGCCACTGATGTTTGTACATTTGCTTTTTCCAGTTTTTTCAGTGGCTGCTGTTTTGTTTTTGGTTACACCAGAGAACTAATTTAGGTGGTAGAGGTCGTGTGATCTCAGGTGTTTTTGAAATTAGTAGAGTTGGTGCTTTTCAGGGTTTTTTTGGGATTGCAGTAAGTGCCCTTCCTATCCTTTTCTATTTAGTAAGTTTGGGCCCCAACGTTTGCTCATACTATTTTCTGTCTGTGTCAGTATTTCTTCTTGTCTAACCGCCATTACATGTTTGGGGCTTTCTATTATCTTTGGGGATCTGCTCCGGGGCAGATAGCTTTCCTCTTTCTATCTTTAGGTGTAGTTAGTTTCTCAGGCTGTGACGAGGCGTCTAGGACCAACGTAGGAACGCTCCACGGCTGCCTCTAGTTGTGGTGGTTAGTCTGGGTACTGCAATCTCATAGTTTCCAACTGCTCTGGTGTATTTCCTTTTTTGCCTGCTCTCCTCAGCTACCAAATCATAACACAGACCCACAACCGTGCAATAAACCCCTAGGAGCACACACAGACCCCACAACCGTGCATTAAACCCCCTGGGGCACAACCAGACCCCACAAGCGTGCATTAACCCCTTAGGAGCACACAGATACCCCACAAGTGTGCATTAACCCCCTAGGAGCACACACAAACCACACAAGTGTGCATTAACCCCCTAGGAGCACACCCAGACCACACAAGCGTGCATTAAATCCCCTAGTAGCACAAACAGACCCCACAACCGTGCATTAAACCCCCCAGGGCACAACCAGACCCCACAACCATGCATAACCCCCTAGGAGCACACACAGACCCCACAAGTGTGCATGAATCCCATAGGAGCACACCCAGACCCCACAAGTGTGCATTAAACCCCTAGGAGCACACACAGACCCCACTACCGTGCATAACCCCCTAGGAGCAAACACAGACCCCACAAGTGTGCATTAACCCCCTAGGAGCACACCCAGACCCCATTAGTGTGCATCAAACCCCCTAGGAGCACACACAGACCCCACAACCGTGCATTAAACCCCTTAGGAACACACACAGACCCCACAACCATGCAATAAACCCCCTAGGAGCACACACAGACCCCACAAACGTGCATTAAACCCCCTGGGGCACAACCAGACCCCACAAGTGTGCATTAACCCCTAGTAGCACACAGAGACCCCACAAGTGTGCATTAACCCCCTAGGACCACACACACAGACCCCACAAGTGTGCATTAACCCCCTAGGAGCATACACAGACCCCACAACCGTGCATAATCCCCTAGGAGCACACACAAACCCCACAAGTGTGCATTAACCCCCCGGGCCACAACCAGACCCCACAAGTGTGCATTAACCCCCTAGGACCACACACACAGACCCCACAAGTGTGCATTAACCCCCTAGGAGCATACACAGACCCCACAACCGTGCATAATCCCCTAGGAGCACACACAGACACCACAAGTGTGCACTAACTCCCTAGGAGCACACCCAGACCCCACTAACGTGCATTAAACCCCCTAGGAGCACACACAGACCCCACAGCCGTGCATTAACCCCCTAGGAGCACACACAGACCCCACAACCATGCATTAAACCCCCTAGGAGCACACACAGACCCCACAACCGTGCATTAAACCCCCTGGGGCACAACCAGACCCCACAAGTGTGCATTAACCCCCTAGGAGCACACACAGACCCCACAAGTGTGCATTAACCCTCTAGGAGCACACACAGACCCCACAAGTGTGTATTAACCCCCTAGGAGCACACACAAACCCCACATATGTGCATTAACCCCCTAGGAGCACAAACAGACCCCACAAGCGTGCATTAACCCCCTAGGAGCACACACAGAGCCCACAAGCGTGCATTAACCCCTTTGGAGCACACACAGACCCCACTAGTGTGCATTAAACCCCCTAGGAGCACACACAGACCCCACAACCATGCATTAAACCCCCTAGGAGCACACACAGACCCCACAAACGTGCATTAAACCCCCTAGGATCACACACAGACCCCACAAATGTGCATTAAACCCCCTGGGGCACAACCAGACCCCACAAGTGTTCATTAACCCCCTAGGAGCACATACAGACCCCACAAGTGTGCATTAACCCCCTAGGAGCACACACACAGACCCCACAAGTGTGCATTAACCCCCTAGGAGCACACACAGACCCCACATATGTGCATTAACCCCCTAGGAGCACACACAGACCCCACAAGTATGCATTCACCCCCTAGGAGCACATACAGACCACACAAGCGTGCATTAACCCCCTAGGAGCACACACAGATCCCACAAGCGTGCATTAAACCCCCTAGGATATAATATTTAGCAAAGGCATGGGCGCACTAACAATCCATATAGTATGAAGGAAGGTGTGAATCGGTAGAATAAATCATATACAACACCAAAAGAAAATAACTACTGTATATAATGCACACTACACCAAATTCAATGTGAAAATGTGCAATACAAAATTTTATTGACATGTGAACACACAATGAGTTAAAACATATTTAAAAAACAAAAACCATGACTGAAATCTGCCTAAACAAGTACATGAAATGGTAGACACATATAATGTGAAGTAACAAGGTGCCCAAAGGGCTAGGGTAATCACAGTAACAACAGGCTCAGAACAACTATCAATAGAGGGTCTCAGTGGACAAGACAAGGGGATAGTCATGCATAGAGATAACAAGATAGTAACACATATAGAATGGCTCAATATCAGCCGTAACTAGTACGGCTTCATCAGGGAAGTGACTTCCCTGATGAAGCCGTACTAGTTACAGCGGAACGCGTGGGATCATTCCCTGCACCGTGGTCCTGATCTCTGCCTTCTCATGGCTCCTTTATCATGAGGATCTTACTCTGGGTAATATCACCTTCTCTAATTTTGTCCATACAGGCCCCTTTATGGGTTTTTTGCCTTGAAGCTCAATTGTTAACTATGTGTACTCCTGCCCTATTTTTATTACATTGGACTGGGATAACTATATTGGGTTAGTATTAGGTTGGCTTTCCTTATTATGGGTTCCATTGATATGCCATTGTCTTGCTGATATTGAGCCATTCTATATGTGTTACTATCTTGTTATCTCTATGCATGACTATCCCCTTGTCTTGTCCACTGAGATCCTCTATTGATGGTTGTTCTGAGCCTGCTGTTACTGTGATTACCCTAGCCCTTTGGGCAACTTGTTACTTCACATTATATGTGTCTACCATTTCATGTACTTTTTAGGCAGATTTCAGTCATGGTTTTTGTTTTTTAAATATGTTTTAACTCATTGTGTGTTCACATGTCAATAAAATTTTGTATTGCACATTTTCACATTGAATTTGGTGTAGTGTGCATTATATACGGTAGTTCTTTTCTTTTGGTGTTTTAAACCCCCTAGGAGCACACACAGACTCCACAAGCGTGCATTAAACCCCTAGGAGCACACACAGACCCCACAACCATGCTTAACCCCCTAGGAGCACACACAGACCCCACAAGTGCATTAACCCCCTGGGGCACAATCAGATCCCACAACCGTGCATTAACCCCCTAGGAGCACACACACACCCCACAAGCGTGCATTAATCCCCCTAGGAGGACACAGACCCCATAAGGGTGCATTAAACCCCTAGGAGCACACACAGACCCCACAACCGTGCATAACCCCCTAGGAGCACACACAGACTCCACAAGTGCATTAACCCCCTGGGGCACAATCAGATCCCGCAACCGTGCATTAACCCCCTAGGACACACACACACCCCACAAGCGTGCATTAATCCCCTAGGAGCACAACCAGACCCCACAATCATGCATTAACACCCTCAGGAGCTTAACCAGACCCCACAAGCGTGCAATAAACCCCTAGGAGCACACACAGATCCCACAACCGTGCATAACCCCCTAGGAGCACACACAGACCCCACAACTGTGCATAACCCCTTAGGAGCACACACAGACCCCACAACCGTGCATTCACCCCCTCAAACCCCACTATACAGCCCCAAGTATCAGGCCCACTCAACCAAAAATCTAAGGAGACATCAACCCGTTAATTAATAAATTCTCCTATGTGTCACTGAGGACTCTGACTTCTGATTTCCCTCCTGCAGCAAACAGATGCCGGCATCAGACTACTGAAACCAATGTCTAATGGCGTCTTCTCCTCCTAGCTTTGGCAGAACACGCCCCCTCCTGGTATGACACGCCCCCGGAAACTACGTCACACCTGGAAGGAGCCCATACAGTCTAGCATTTACCCATAAACTGAGTTGTGGCTAAATCCCAGTGGCCAGAGGGATCTTCTCCTTTAACCCCTTAACCCCCAAGGGTGGTTTGCATGTTAATGACCGGGCCAATTTTTACAATTCTGACCACTGTCTCTTTATGAGGTTATAACTCTGGAACGCTTCAACGGATCTTAGCGATTCTGAGACTTTTTTCTCGTGACATATAGTACTTCATGATAGTGGTAAAATTTCTTCGATATAACTTGCGGTTACTTATGAAAAAAAATGGAAATATGGCGAAAATTTGGAAATTTTTGCAATTTTCAAAATTTGAATTTTTATTCCCTTAAAACAGAGAAATATGTCACAAAATAGTTAATAAATAACATTTCCCACATGTCTACTTTACATCAGCACAATTTTGGAACCAAAATTTTTTTTTGTTACAAAGTTATAAGGGTTAAAAGTTGACCAGCGATTTCTCATTTTTACAACAAATTATACAAAACCATTTTTTTAGGGACCACCTCACATTTGAAGTCAATTTGAGGGTCTATATGGCAGAAAAGACCCAAAAGTGACATTATTCTAAAAACTGCACCCCTCAAGGTACTCAAAACCACATTGAAGAAGTTTATTAACCCTTCAGGTGATTCACAGGAGCTGAAGCAACTAGGAAGGAAAAAATGAACATTTAACTTTTTAGTCACAAAAATTATCTTTTACAAACATTTTTTTTATTTTAAGGCCGGCGTCACACTCACCGTACAAAAATACGGACCGTATTGTATGAGCGTAATACGCCAAAATGTTGCCGACACAACAATCCGTATTTCATCCGTTGTCAGGGTGCAGCTGCGTATTTTGAGCATGTAAGCATCCGTATGGCATCCGTACAGCGTATTTTTCTCGCCGCCTTTCAAAATGGACATTAAAAGGTTTTTAGGCCTGAAACTCATTGAAATCATCTTGCGTATTTCTCGCAAGTCACACGTCTGGTCCGTGTGTAATCCGTTGTTTTCTCGCACCCATAGACTTTCATTGGCGTACAACGGGCGTAATACGCGTACAATCGCAGCATGCTGCGGGTGTCTCGCAAAATAAGATACGGCCGAGAAAAATACGCATGATCAGAGCTGCCCCATAGATAAACATTGGTCCGTGTGTAATGCGTGGTTTTCACGCCTCTCACTCGTCCGTATTCCTCCTTAGTGTGACGCCGGCCTAACAAGGGTAAAACGAGTAAATGGACAGAAAAACTTGTTGTGCAATTTGTCCTGAGTACGCTGATACCCCGTAAGAGGGGGGGAACCATTGTTTGGGCGCACGGCAGGGCTTGGAAGGGAAGGAGCGCCGTTTGACTTTTTCAAACCAAAATTGGCTGGAATTGAGATTGGACGCCGTGTCGCGTTTGTAGAGCCCCTGATGTGCCTAAACAGTGGAAACCCCACACAAGTGACACCATTTTGAAAACTAGACCCCCTAAGGAACTTATCTAGATCTGTGGTGAGCACTTTGAACTCCCAAGTGTGTCACTAAAGTTTATAATGCTTGGGTGTGAAAAAAAAAAATTCCACAAAAATGATTATTTAGTCCCCAATTTTTGATTTTTCCCAAGGAAATTGGACCCCAAAAGTGGTTGTCCAATTTGTCCTGAGTATGCTGATACCTCATATGTGGGGGGAAAATACTGTTTGGGTGCAGGACAGGGCTCGAAAAGGAAGTAATGACGTTTTGGAATGCAGACGTTGATGGGTGTTATGTTCAGTTTGCAGAGTCCCTGATGTGCCTAAACAGTGGAAGCCCCCCACAAGTGACCCTATTTTGGAAACTAGACCCCCTAAGGAACTTATCTTGATCTGTGGTGAGCACTTTGAACCCCCAAGTGCTTCAGACAAGTTTATAATTCCCGGGCATGAAAATAAAAAATGTTATTTTTTTCCCACAAAAATATTTTAGTCACCAATATTTTATTTTCCAAAGGGTAACAGGAGAAATTGGACCATAAAAGTTGTTGTCCAATTTGTCCTGAGTACGCTGATATCCCATGTGTGGGGGGGAACCACTGTTTGGGCACACGGCAGAGCTCGGAAGGGAAGGTGCGCCATTTGACTTTCTCAAACCAAAATTGTCTGGAATCGAGATTGGACGCCATGTCGCATTTGGATAGCCCCTGATGTGCCTAATCAGTGGGAACCCCCCACAAGTGACCCCATTTCAGAAATTAGACCCCCTAAGGAACCTATCTACATCTGTGGTGAGCACTTTGAACCCCCAAATGCTTTACTCAAGTTTATAACGTAGAGCCGTAAAAATAAAAAATCAATTTTTATTTTCCCAGGGGTAACAAGACTCAAACATTATTGTGCAAATTGTCCGGAGTACGCTGATACCCAATATGTGGGTGTAAATCACTGTTTGGGTGCATGGCAGAGCTCGGAAGGGAAGGAGTACAGTTTGACTTTTTCAACGCAGAATTGGCTGTACGCCATGTCGTGTTTGGAGAGCATCTGATGTGCCTAAACAGTGGAAACCCGCTACAAGTTACACCATTTTGGAAACTAGACACCCTAAGGAACTTATATAGATCTGTTGTGAGCACATTCAACCTCCAAGTGTTTCACTAAAGTTTATAATGCCTGGGTGTGAAAAAAAAAATTCCACAGAAATGATTTTTTAGTCCCCAATTTTTGATTTTTCCCAAGGAAATTGGACCCCAACATTGTTGCTCAATTTTTCCTGAGTACGCTGATACTCCATATGTGGGGGGGAATACTGTTTGGGCGCACGGCAGGGCTCGGAAAGGAAGTAATGACATTTTGGAATGCAGACTTTGATGGGTGTCATGTTCAGTTTGCAGAGCCCCTGATGTGCCTAAACAGTGGAAACCCCCCACAAGTGACCCCATTTCGAAAACTAGACCCCCTAAGGAACTTATCTAGAAATGTTGTGAGCACTTTGAACCCCCAAGTGCTTCACACAAGTTTATAATGCCCGGGCATGAAAATAAAAAAGCCTATTTTTTTCCCACAAAAATGATCTTTTAGTCACCAATTTTTTATTTTCCCAATGGAAACAGGAGAAATTGGACCCCAAAAGTTGTTCTACAATTTGTCCTGAGTACGTTGATACCCTAAATGTGGGAGAAAACTACTGTATGGGCACACGTCGGGGATCAGAATAGAAGTAGTGACGTTTAGTAATGCAGACTTTGATGGAATGGTCTGCGGGTGTCATGTCGTGTTTGGAGAGCCCCTGATAGTGCCTAAACAATGAAACCCCACACAAGTGACCCCATTTTCGAACCTAGACCCCAAAGGAGCTTATCTAGATGTGTGGTGAGAACTTTGAACCCCCAAGTGCTTCACAGAAGTTTATAATGTAGAGCCATAAAAATAAAAAATCATATTTTTTCCACAAAAATGACATTTTCGCCCCCAATTTTTTATTTTCCAAAGGGTAACAGAAGAAATTGGAGCCCAAGAGTGTTATGTTTTGGTAGCTGAGGAGAGCAGGCAAAAACGGCAATACACCAGAGAGGTTGGAATCTACTGGATTGCAGTACCCTGACTAACCACCACAACTAAAGGCAGCCGTGGAGCGTACCTACGTTGGTCCTAGACGGCTCGTCACAGCCTGAGAAGCTAACTACACCTAAAGATAGAAAGAGGAAAACTATCTGCCCCAGAGCAGATCCCCAAAGAACATAGGAAGCCCCCAAACATGTAATGGCGGTTAGACAAGAGGAAATACAAACACAGACAGAAAATAGTATGAGCAAACGCTGGGGCCCAATCTTCCTTGACAGAAAAGGATAGGAAGGACACTTACTGCAATCCCAAAAAACCCTAAAAAGTACCAACTCTACTAATTACAAAAACACCTGAGATCACACGACCTCTACCACCTAAATTAGTTCTCTGGTGTAACAAAACTAAGCCGCAGCCACTGAAAAAACTGGAAAAGGCAAATGAACAAATAACAGAGGCTCAGATAAACTGAGAGGAGCACAAGCCCCCCGGAGGGGACCTGGCTGACCTCCACAAGAGTGCAGGAAACAATGCAAAAAGCAAGCACAGAAATAAAAACAGAAAATGTCTTATCTGAGAGCAGGAGAAGAGGCAAGATTCAGCAGGCTTCCAAGTGAACCAGGAACAACAACAGTTAGACAAGAACAATTGATCACCGGCAACCCTGATGGGAGGGAACCTCCCTTATATAGGACCAGTCTGTAACTCCTGATTGCCAATCTTCACTAAATGGTTCAGCACTGTCAGCAACCACCAGAGGAGCTTCTGCTCAGAACTCATCTCCAACACATTCACAACAGTACCTCCTCCCTTGAGGAGGGGTCACCGAACCCTCACTTGGGCAACCAGGTCGGTCAGGATGAGCTCTGTGATACGCACGGATCAGTCTCCTAGCATGGATGTCCGAAGCAAACACCCAAGAATTGTCCTCCTGACCATAACCTCTCCACTTAACCAAATACTGGAGTTTCCGTCTAGAAAAACGAGAATCCAATATTTTCTCAACCACATACTACAGATTGCCCTCAACCAAAACAGGGTCAGGAGGCACAGCCATAGGAACCACTGGCTCGACAAACCTCTTCAATAAGGACTTGTGGAACACGTTATAGATCTTAAATGTCCCTGGAAGAAGTAAACGAAAGGAAACAGGATTAAGAATCTCCATGATCTTATAAGGTCCAATGAATCTAGGCTTAAACTTAGGAGATGCAACTCTCATAGGGATATTTCTTGAGGACAACCAGACCAAGTCCCTCACTTCAAACCGAGGACCATCAGTCCTATGCCGGTTGGCAAACCGCTGGGCCCTTTCCTGAGAGAGGGACAACCTCTCCACTACCTGGTCCCAAATCTGCTGCATACGCTCCACAACAGAGTCAACACCCGGACAGACAGAAGCCTCCGTCTGTCTCGAAGAAAATCGAGGGTGAAACCCAAAATTGCAGAAAAATGGAGACATCAGAGTGGCAGAGCTAGCCCTATTATTAAGAGCAAACTCAGCCAAAGGCAAAAAAGAGACCCAGTCATCCTGATCAGCAGACACAAAGCATCTCAGATAGGTCTCCAATGTCTGGTTTGTTCTCTCAGTTTGTCCATTGGTCTGAGGATGAAAAGCCGAGGAGAAAGACAATTGAACACCAAGTTTAGAACAAAAAGTTCTCCAAAATCTGGAAACAAACTGGACTCCTCTGTCAGACACAATGTTCTCAGGAATGCCGTGTAACCGAACCACGTGCTGAAGGAACAAAGGCACCAATTCAGAGGAGGAAGGCAAGTTAGGTAATGGCACAAGATGTATCATTTTGGAAAACCTATCACAAATCACCCAAATAACGGTCATTCGCTGAGAAACAGGGAGGTCGGAAATGAAATCCATAGAGATATGGGTCCATGGTCTCTTGGGCACAGGCAATGGCATCAACAAACCACTAGAGCGAGAGCAAGGCTTGGAGCGAGAGCAAGTCCCGCAGGACTGCACAAATTCCCTGACGTCACGAGACAAAGTAGGCCACCAAAAGGACAGACTAACCAAGTCTCTGGTACCAAAAATTCCGGGATGACCGGCCAACGCGGAACAATGAATCTCAGACATCACACTCTTTTTCCACCGGTCTGGGACAACAATTTCCCAATAGGGCAGCGCTCGGGTTTATCCTCCTGACACCCTTCCAGAGCCAGTCTCAAATTGGGCGAGATGGCGGAAAGAACTACACCCTCTTTCAAAATAACAGCAGAATCAGATAACTCAGGAGAGTCCGCAAGGAAACTCCTCGATAGGGCATCCGCCTTAACATTCTTAGTGCCAGGAAGAAAGGAAACCACAAAATTAAAACGTGTGAAAAACAAGGCCCACCTGGCCTGTCTAGGATTAAGTCGCTTGGCTGATTCCAGATAAACCAGATTCTTATGGTCCGTGAGGACCACCACCTGATGTTTGGCTCCCTCCAGCCAATGTCTCCACTCTTCAAAAGCCCACTTCATGGCCAATAACTCCCGATTACCCACGTCATAATTACGTTCAGTTGGAGAAAATTTTCGAGAGAAAAAGGCACAAGGGTTACTTTTAGAGGTCTCTGGATCTCTTTGGGACAAAACGGCACCTGCCCCAATTTCAGAGGCATCAACCTCCACCTGAAATGGCAGAGAAACATCAGGCTGCCGTAGAACAGGAGCAAAAGTGAATCTCTGCTTAAGTTCCTGAAACGCAGAGACTGCCTCAGGAGGCCAATTCACCACATCAGAACCCTTTTTTGTCAAATCAGTCAATGGTTTAACAATAACAGAGAAATTACCAATAAATTTACGATAAAAATTGGCAAAACCCAAGAATCTCTGAAGAGCCTTTAATGAAGTAGGTTGGACTCAATCACAGATGGCCTGAACCTTGACCGGGTCCATTTCAATAACAGATGGGGACAAACTGAATCCCAGAAATGAGATCCTCTGTACGCCAAAAAGACACTTTGATCCCTTCACATACAGAGCATTCTTTCTCAAAATCTGGAACACAGTCCGAACATGTTTCACATGAGAGTTCCAGTCGTTGGAAAAAATCAAGATATCATCCAAATAAACAATCAAAAATTTATCCACAAAATCCCTGAAAATGTCATTCAGAAGGACTGGAAGACAGAAGGAGCATTAGTGAGCCCAAAGGGCATCACTAGGTACTCAAAATGCCCCTCTGGGGTATTGAATGCCGTCTTCCATTCATCCCCGTGCTTAATGCGAATAAGGTTATACGCCCCCCTGAGGTCAAGCTTGGTAAACCAAGTAGCACTTTTCACCCTGGAAAACAGGTCAGAAATCAAGGGTAACGGATATTGATATTTCACAGTGATATTGTTCAAGAGACGATAATCAATACACGGCCTTAATGAACCATCCTTTTTGGCCACAAAGAAAAAAACCGGTACCCAAGGGTGAAGAGGATGGTCTGATATGACCCTTCTCCAATGACTCCTTGATATAAGACCGCATAGCGTCATGTTCAGGTACAGACAAGTTAAAAAGGCGACCTTTAGGGAATTTACTACCAGGCACTAATTCAATAGTGCAGTCATAGCTCCTATGGGGGGGCAAGGATGCAGATTTACTTTTGCTAAACACATCAGAAAAATCAGTCAAAAAGTCAGGAACATCCTGAGCCTGGGGAGAGGCAGAAAAAACAGGAGTGTTGGCATTAACACATTGGCAGCCCCAACTGGTTACAGACACAGATTTCCTATCCAAAACAGGATTATGAGACTGTAACCAAGGGAAACCTAGTACAATAATGTCATGCAGATTATACAGCACCAAAAATTTGCAACTCTCCTGATGATCAGGTTCAACCCTCATTATCACCTGAGTAGAGAACTGGGGTTTATTCTCAGCCAAAGGGGTAGAATCAATTCCCGGTAGGGGAATAGACTTCCGTAGGGGTATCAAGGGAAACCCACAACGTTTAGCAAAATCAAAATCCATCAGGTTAATAGCTGCTCCCGAATCAACAAAAACCTGAGCAGAAAATGTGGACAGGGAGCAAATCAGGGTAACAGTCAACAGAAATTTAGTCTGAACACTACCCAAGATAACTGAGCGTGCAAAACGTCTTCCCCGCTTAGGGCAGACTGAAATAGCATGAGAGGCGTCACCACAGTAGAAACATAACCCATTGCGTTTTCGAAACTCATGACGCTGTGCCCCAGAATTCACTCTATCACACTGCATGGGTTCAGAAGCTGGTTCACAAGGCAACACTATTCCACGCATACCTCTACGCTCACGCAAACGTCTGTCAATTTGAATCGCTAATGACATAGAATCATTGAGACCAGAGGGAGCAGGGAAACCCACCATAACATCTTTTACATTTTCTGACAGACCCTTCCGAAAAAGGGCTGCCAAAGCATCATCATTCCATTTGGTCAGGACTGCCCACTTACGAAATTTCTGACAGTATAACTCAGCGTCCTCAAGCCCCTGATTTAATGCCAACAAGGTTTTCTCAGCTTGATCAGTGACATTAGGTTCATCGTACAATAACCCCAAAGCCAGAAAAAATGCATCGACATTACTCAAAACAGGGTCCCCAGGTGTCAGGGAAAAAGCCCAATCCTGAGGATCGCCGCGCAGGAGAGAGATGACAATTTGAACCTGCTGTGCTGCGTTCCCTGAGGACTTAGGTTTTAAGGCAAAAAACAACTTACAGTTATTTTTGAAATTCAGAAATTTAGCTCGATCCCCCAAAAATAAATCTGGCATGGGGATCCTAGGTTCCACAACCGGCAACCTAGCAAGATAGGTAGCAATACTCCGAACTTCAGTGGCAAGCTGATCCACACGGCCAGACAACTGTGCAAGCTCAATTGAGAGAAAAAAAAAATCCTCCTCAGCACTCAAGAAACAGAGGAAAAAAAAAATGCAACAAACAGAAAAAAAAAATCTCTGACAACTTTTTTTTTTTTACACTATTTTTCCCTTCTGTGAGTACCATATAATTTTCAGTTTGGCCGGTGATACTGTTATGTTTTGGTAGCTGAGGAGAGCAGGCAAAAACGGCAATACACCAGAGAGGTTGGAATCTACTGGATTGCAGTACCCTGACTAACCACCACAACTAAAGGCAGCCGTGGAGCGTACCTACGTTGGTCCTAGATGGCTCGTCACAGCCTGAGAAGCTAACTACACCTAAAGATAGAAAGAGGAAAACTATCTGCCCCGGAGCAGATCCCCAAAGAACATAGGAAGCCCCCAAACATGTAATGGCGGTTAGACAAGAGGAAATACAAACACAGACAGAAAATAGTATGATCAAACGCTGGGGCCCAATCTTCCTTGACAGAAAAGGATAGGAAGGACACTTACTGCAATCCCAAAAAACCCTAAAAAGTACCAACTCTACTAATTACAAAAACACCTGAGATCACACGACCTCTACCACCTAAATTAGTTCTCTGGTGTAACAAAACTAAGCCGCAGCCACTGAAAAAACTAGAAAAGGCAAATGAACAAATAACAGAGGCTCAGATAAACTGAGAGGAGCACAAGCCCCCCGGAGGGGACCTGGCTGACCTCCACAAGAGTGCAGGAAACAATGCAAAAAGCAAGCACAGAAATAAAAACAGAAAATGTCTTATCTGAGAGCAGGAGAAGAGGCAAGATTCAGCAGGCTTCCAAGTGAACCAGGAACAACAGCAGTTAGACAAGAACAATTGATCACCGGCAACCCTGATGGGAGGGAACCTCCCTTATAAAGGACCAGTCTGTAACTCCTGATTGCCAATCTTCACTAAATGGTTCAGCACTGTCAGCAACCACCAGAGGGAGCTTCTGCTCAGAACTCATCTCCAACACATTCACAAATCAAGAGTTATTGTGCATTTTTCCTGAATACGCTGATAACCCATATGTGGGGGTAAACTACTGTTTGGGTGCATGGCAGAGCTCAGAAGGGAAGGAGCACCGTCTGAATTTTTCAACGCCGAATTGGCTGGAATTGAGATCAGACGCCATGTCACGTTTGGAGAGCACCTGATGTGCCTAAACTGTGGAAACCCCCCAATTCTAACTCCAACCCTAACTTCAACACACCCTACCCTAATACCAACCCTAACTTTAGCCCAACTCAATCCCTAACTTTAGCCCCAACCCTAACCCTAACCCTAATGGGAAAATGGAAATACATTTTTTAAATTTTATTATTTTTCCCTAACTAAGGGGGTGATAAAGGGGGGTTTGATTTACTATTTATAGCGGGATTTTATGTTTGGCAGCTGTCACACGCTAAAAGACGCTTTTTATTGCAAAAAATAGTTTTTGCATCACCACATTTTGAGAGGTATAATTTTTCCATATTTTGGCCCACAGAGTCATGTGAGGTCTTATATTTTGAGGGACGAGTTGACGTTTTTATTGGTACCATTTTTGGGCACATGACATTTTTTGATCGCTTTTTATTAATATTTTTGGGAGGCAGAATGAAAAAAACCCAGCAATTCATGAATTTCTTTTGGGAGGGGGCGTTTATACCGTTCCGCGTGTGGTAAAATTGATAAAGCAGTTTTATTCTTCGGGTTAGTACGATTACAGATACCTCATTTATATCTTTTTTTATGTTTTGGCGCTTTTATACAATAAAAACGATTACCGTATATATAAAAAATAGTTATTTTTGCATCGCTTTATTCTACGAGCTATAACTTTTTTATTGTTTCGCTGATGATGCTGTATGGCAGCTCGTTTTTTGTGGGACAAGATTACGTTTTCAGCGGTATCATGATTATTTATATCCGTCAATTTGATTCGCGTGTTATTCCACTTTTTGTTCGACAGTATGATGATAAATCATTGTTTTTTTGCCTTGTTTTTTTTTTAAGGGGTTCACTAAAGGGGTTAATTAATGGGAGAGGTTTATAGGGCGGGTCGTTATGGACGCGGCAATACTAAATATGTGTACTTTTATTGTTTGTTTTTTTTATTTACATGAAGAAATTAATTTATTGTGGAATATTTTTTTTTCTTTATTTAGGATTTTTTTTACACGTTATTTTTATTTTTTTTACTTTTTTACTTTGTCACAGGGTGGGACATCACTGTATAGAGGTGGATCGCTGATCTGACACTGTGCACAGCACTCTGTCAGATCAGTGATCTCACAGGCAGTGCTGCAGGTTTTCTCAGCTCCTGCTCTCAGCAGGCACTGAGGAAGCCGCCTACCTGCAGGACTCTGAAGGACCCCGCGGCAATCTAGGATCCAGGGTCCTGAAGGAAGGAGGGTCCATCGGAACAGCGCGATCACATCGCGCTGTTCTGAGGGTCTCAGGGAAGCACGCAGGTAGTCCCCTCCCTGCGTGATGCTTCCCTGTACCACCGGTACAGTGTATTGTACTTGAAAAAGGCCACAATGTGGCCGAAACGTTGTTACTGATGTTGGCAGAATAAGATGTTTTGAATTTTTCACCTGGACTGGATGCTGCTCTTATTCTTTTTTATGGACTGTGTTCATTTGGATCCATGAACTTGAGCGTGCATCCCCTATTCTCCCGTGTGCTGTCGGCTGCTTGCTTTATGGTATGTTATACTGTCTGTCTGTCCAGGAAATCCTGTGTTGCTGATTGGTTCGGCCGCGGCCCATCAGCGACGCAGGGCTAACTCTGCCCATGTGGTCATGTGACTCACCAACTGCCCATGATGTACTGAACATGTTTTGTCAGTTACAGTGTCTGATGTACTTCTGTCACGTTTACTGAACACGGGTAATACATAAGTAACATAAGGTAATACACAGTAAAATGAGGCAATATACAGTAACATGAGGTAATACACAGTAACATGAGGTAAGACACAGTGGCTCAGTGGATAGCACTGCAGCCTTGCAGCGCTGGAGTCCTGGGTTCGAATCCCACCAAGGACAACATCTGCAAGGAGTTTGTATGTTCTCCCCGTATTTGCGTGGGTTTCCTCCGGGCTCTCTGGTTTCTTCCCACACTCTAAAAAACATACTGATAGGGAATCTAGATTGTGAGCCCCATCGGGGACAGCGATGATAATGTGTGCAAACTGTAAAGCGCTGCGGAATATGTTAGCGCTATATAAAGATTATTATTTTATGAGGTAATACACAGTGTAACGAATGGAAGCGGAGGCAGAGATGGTGAAGTTCACATTCGTCTTTATTTTTTAATGTGGAACCTCGAGACCGCGGTCAGGGGGGCTCCGAAGAGGGCGTGACTAGTGAGCCCCAGGTACCCGTAGTAAGGCCCCTCGAAAGGACCAGAATGGAATACTCGGAGGACACAGGTGCTACCTCCAGTTAGACCCCGGACACGTGGCAGCTGTCCCAGAGGGACCAAAAGGTTAATGGGTATATAACAGAAACCGTGGAGGGTTTGACGGAGATGAGGAAGATCCTGGTCCAGAGTGGATGGTATCAGGCTGGCTCCAGTGACCTTGTCACAGTCCACGGATACGAATGGCTGATGGCGGAACGGGATGACACTTGCGCCAGCAATAACCAAGATTGACCAAGTTAGCCGGATACGGGTTAGCAATGATCTGTGGAGACAAATAGTATGAGCGAAGCACAGAGACTGCAGACGCAGCGCAGACAGATCAGGGACAGAACCGGATGTAGCAATGATAGAACACGTTGCTCCGGCACTCCCCTTATGGTGGAGTGACCAGATATAGTACTGAGTGCGCTGCCATTGGTTAAATGACTATTTCAAAAAATGCACGCTGCCCCTTTAAGAGAGACGGTGGGCGCAGCCTCGCGTCCTAAGCAATCTTCCTGGAGGCCTGCTGGCAGCGTGCCAGGAACTGGAGGAGAACGCAGGACTGAGAGCTGAGGAGCAGGAGACCTCAGCCTGCGCACAGACAGCTGCAGAGGGACAGCCAGAGGAGCAGAAGGTAAGTGACCAGAACGGAGAGCAGAGCCAGCACGGGGACCGAGTGTAACAGTATCCCCCTCTTTACCCCCCCTCTTTTTCAAGCCTGCGTGAAATCTTTTAAGAAGAAGAGGAGCCTGGATGTTCTCTTTAGGCTCCCAAGACCTCTCCTCAGGACCAAAACCTTTCCAGTCCACCAGGTAATAGATCCTACCTCTTACTTTCTTAGAGACCAAGATATGTTTTACCTCAAAAACATCATCCTCAGAAACCGGATCTGGAGTGGTACCCGGGTCCTTAAAGAAGGAGCTCAACACTACTGGTTTGAGGAGGGAAACATGAAAGGAGTTAGGCACACGTAGAGAATTAGGCAATTTCAGTTTGTAAGAGACCGGGTTGATTTGTCTCAAGACTTCAAAGGGACAAAAGAAACGGGGACCCAATTTGTACGATGGTAACTTCAAACGGATGTACTTGGAGGAGAGCCATACCTTGTCTCCGGGACGAAAGATGGGAGCCTCCAAACGTCTTTTGTCCGCATGCCTTTTCATACGTTGAGAGGCTTTCTCTAAAGCAGACCTGGTATCTCTCCAAATGTTCGAGAAATCTTTAGACAAGGTATCGACTGCCGGAACATCAGACGATCCAGAGATAGGAAGAGGAATTCCGGGTTGGAGTCCAAACACAATCTGAAAGGGAGATTTTCCATAAGATTCACTTACTTGGTTGTTGTAGGAGAATTCCACCCAGGGCAGTAATTCTACCCAGTCGTTATGATGAGCGTTGATGAAGTGACGCAGGTATCCAGCCAGGATTTGATTGATCCTCTCCACCTGCCCATTGGACTGGGGATGGTATGCAGAAGAAAAATCTAGTTAAATTTTTACCATTTTACAGAGTGCTCTCCAGAACTTAGAGGTGAACTGGACGCCCCTGTCGGACACGATGTGGAGAGGAAATCCATGTAGACGGAAGATGTGCTGAATGAAGTGAGCGGCCAGTTCTGGAGCAGACGGGAGACCAGATAGCGGAACGAAGTGGGCCATTTTAGAGAAGCGGTTCACCACAACCCATACCACTGAGCAGCCAGAAGAAATGGGAAGATCCGTGATGAAATCCATCGCGATGTGCTGCCAGGGAGCGGACGGGATCGGAAGAGGCAGAAGCCTGCCGGCTGGTAGATGTTTATCAGTCTTGTTACGGGCACATGAAGGACAGGCTGCGACGAACTCCTGGATATCCTTGCCCATGGTAGGCCACCAGTAGTAACGGGAGATGAGTTGCTGAGTCTTTTTCTGACCAGCATGGCCAGCCAACTTAGAAGAATGACCCCACCGCAGAACACGATTACGATCAGAAGCGGACACGAGAGTCTTCCCTGGAGGAAGCCGGGCAAGATCAGTGGAGGCAACAGAGACTAACCTAGAAGGTTCAATAATGTGCTGAGGTTCTTCCTCCAGTTCAGGAGGCAAAAAGGCTCTGGAGAGTGCGTCTGCCTTGAAGTTCTTATCAGCTGGGCGGAAATGAAGTACAAAATTGAAACGGGCAAAAAACAATGCCCAGCGGGCCTGACAGGGATTCAGCCTTAGAGCAGATTGGAGATAGGCAAGGTTTTTTATGATCGGTGAATATGACTACCTGGTGATGAGCTCCCTCAAGAAGATGTCTCCATTCTTGCAGAGCCAATTTGATGGCCAACAGTTCACGATCACCGACAGAGTAGTTTCTTTTTGCAGGAGAAAAAACCTTGGAAAAAAAAACAAGAGAACATCCGCCCGGTAGATGACTTCTGGGTGAGAACTGCTCCTGCACCTATGGAAGAAGCGTCTACCTCAAGAAAAAATTGCTCATTAGAATTTGGACGATGGAGAATGGGTGCGGAAGCGAAGGCTTTTTTGAGAGAGACAAAGGCCTCTTCTGCCTCGGAGGACCATTCCTTAGAGTTTACACCTTTCCGGGTTAAGGCTGTGAGAGGAGCCACTCGGGTGGAAAAGTGTGGAATGAATTGCCGGTAGTAGTTGGCGAACCCCAGGAACCGTTGTATGGCTTTTAGCCCAGACGGATCAGGCCACTTGAGAACAGCAGACAACTTCTCCGGGTCCATCTTTAATCCTGTGGAAGATACAATGTACCCAAGGAAAGGCAAGGAAGACTGCTCAAAGAGGCATTTCTCATATTTGGCATATAGCCTGTTCTCTCTCAGTCTTTGTAAGACCAGGCGTACTTGCCTCCGGTGTGACGCCAAGTCTGCAGAGAAAATCAAAATATCGTCCAGGTAGACCTCGACACAAGTATAGAGCAGGTCCCTGAAAATGTCATTAACAAATTCCTGAAAGACCGCAGGTGCATTGCTTAGACCAAATGGCATTACCAGGTATTCATAGTGGCCGTCACGGGTGTTGAAGGCTGTTTTCCATTCGTCTTCTTCTCTGACTCGGATCAGGTTGTAGGCCCCTCTGAGATCCAATTTGGTGAAGATCTTGGCCCCTCGGAGACGATCAAACAGCTCTGAAATAAAAGGTAATGGATACCTGTTTTTTACCGTGATCTGATTTAGACCCCGGTAGTCGATACAGGGCCGCAAGGATCCATCCTTCTTCTTCACAAAGAAGAATCCAGCTCCTGCTGGTGATGATGACTTTCGGATAAATCCTCTTGCCAGATTCTCTTGGATGTAGTCGACATAGCCTGAGTCTCTGCCTGGGAAAGAGGATAAACTCTCCCGCGAGGAGGAGATGCTCCAGGAAGAAGCTCTATCTGACAGTCATACGACCTGTGTGGAGGTAGCCTCTCAGCCTCCTTTTTCCCAAAAACGTCAGAGAAGGACCAATAGGAGGAAGGCAACCCTGGCAGGGTATCAGGATGGACTGGAGGCGAAACAGGTTGAATCCGGGTTAAGCAACGATTCATGCAGGTATCTCCCCAACGCAGAACTTCTCCAGTTTTCCAATTTAGGACTGGTTCATGCATCTGGAGCCAAGGTAAACCTAAAAGCAAGGGATGGGACAAACCGGGATATTTTATTAAAATCGCATTCGTTCAGCATGCATTAGACCTACCTGGAGTTCCACCAACTCGGTTTGAAACTGGACGGGCTTGGTCAGTGGTTTGCCATCTACGGCGGTCACCCGCAATGGATCAGGAAGACGCTGGACTGGTAAGCGGTAATGATCCACAACCGCCTGCTGGATAAAGTTCCCTGCAGCTCCGGAATCCAGTAGACAATGTTCGGAGAATTTTATTGCTCCATAGGACACAGAGACTGAGATTTGTAATGAGGGAGAGGACTGTTCTCTACCTAGGTTGGCCCCTCCTACCGAACCTAGGCACTGGAGTTTCCCGATTTTTTTGGACAGAAATGGATCTGATGCTCAGAACTACCGCAGTAGTAACAACTTCCCTCCTTGCGACGTGCCTCCCGGCGGCGGGTGGCCAAACTTACACGGTCTCCCTCCATGGCTCGGAGGAGGAAGGCGAGGTACCTGTTTTGAACAGAGTCCAGGTGATAGGACCTTTTGTCCTGCTTGATCTCCATGGAACGCTCCTGAAAACGCAGGTCGATTCAGGTTGCCAAGGATATTAGCTCTTCCAAGATAGTAGGTCTGTCCCGTCCCGCCAGCTCATCCTTGATTCTTCCGGATAGGCCTTCCCAGAAGTTAGCTACCAAGGCCTCATTGTTCCACGACAATTCAGACGAGAGGGTGCGGAATTTAACAGCATACTGAGCCACCGTGAGAGTACCTTGGCACAGGCGAAGCAAGGCAGAAGCGGTCGAAGTGGTGCGACCAGGTTCATCGAAGGTCCTGCGAAAAGCCTCTAGGAAAGATTGAAGATCATTAACCAGCGGATCCCCTCTCTCCCATAGCGGGTTTAGCCAGGCGAGGGCCTCTCCTCCCAGGTGTGACATGATGAAGCCCACCTTGGCTCGGTCAGAAGCAAACATATGCCCCAAGATTTCGAAGTGTAGAGTGCACTGATTGAGAAAACCCCGACACTGAGTAGGATCACCCATGAAACGGGTAGGAGCCGCCAGGCGGGGACCTTTACTTGCCATGGGAACTGGTACCTGAGTATTGATAGAAGAGTCAGGTGCAGACGAGGACCCCAAGGAATCCATGCGGGTAGACAAGCTGCGTAGATAAGTCGTGATCTTGTCCTGTTGAACTCCTAAACGGTCCACCTCCTGGCACAGATCCGTGGTCGGAGGTCTCTGGGATCCAGCGGGTTCCATGGCCGGAGCAATCTGTAACGAATGGAAGCGGAGGCAGAGATGGTGAAGTTCACATTCGTCTTTATTTTTTAATGTGGAACCTCGAGACTGCGGTCCGGGGGGCTCCGAAGGGGGCGTGACTAGTGAGCCCCGGGTACCCGTAGTAAGGCCCCTCGAACAGGACCAGAATGGAATACTCGGAGGACACAGGTGCTACCTCCAGTTAGACCCCGGACACGTGGCAGCTGTCCCAGAGGGACCAAAAGGTTAACGGGTATATAACAGAAACCGTGGAGGGTTTGACGGCGATGAGGAAGATCCTGGTCCAGAGTGGATGGTATCAGGCTGGCTCCAGTGACCTTGTCACAGTCCATGGATACGGATGGCTGATGGCGGAACGGGATGACACTTGCGCCAGTAATAACCGAGATTGACCAAGTTAGCCGGATAGAGGTTAGCAATGATCTGTGGAGACAAGTAGTATGAGCGAAGCACAGAGACTGCAGATGCAGCGCAGACAGATCAGGGACAGAACCGGATGTAGCAATGATAGAACACGTTGCTCCGGCACTCCCCTTATGGTGGAGTGACCAGATATAGTACTGAGTGCGCTGCCATTGGTTAATTGACTATTTCAAAAAATGCACGCTGCCCCTTTAAGAGATACGGTGGGCGCGGCCTCGCGTCCTAAGCAATCTTCCTGGAGGCCTGCTGGCAGCGTGCCAGGAACTGGAGGAGGATGCAGGATGCTGAGGAGCAGATGGAGCAGGAGACCTCAGCCTGCGCACAGACAGCTGCAGAGGCACAGCCAGAGGAGCAGAAGGTAAGTGACCAGAATGGAGAGCAGAGCCAGCACGGGGACCGAGTGTAACACACAGTAATATGAGGTAATACACAGTAACATGAGGTAATACAGAGTTATATGAGGTAATACACAGTAATATGAGGAAATACACATGTGACATGAGGTTATACATAAGTAACATAAGGTAATACACACAGTAAAATGAGGTAATATACAGTAACATGAGGTAATACACAGTAATATGAGGTAATACACAGTAATATGAGGTAATACACAGGTAACATGAAGTAATATGAGGTAATATACGGTAACATGAGGTAATACACAGTGATATGAGGTAATACACAGTAATGAGGTAATACACAGTAACATGAGATAATACACAGTGACATGAGGTAATACACAGGTAACATGAGGTAATATACAGTGACATGTGGTAATATACAGTAACATGAGGTAATACACAGTAAAATGAGTTAATATACAGTAACGTAAGGTATGTTGTGAATACTCTGGAGGCGACTTCTGAGCTGGGGCTCCCTCCGGTGGTTGCTGAGGGTAATGAACTAATTGCTGAATGGCCTTCAGCTGGCTCTGAATGATCTGATAAAAGTGACCTGAACTCCCTTCAGCCTTGCCAGTAATCAATTGTTCTTCCACGTCTTGCTTGGAGCTCAGCTTGCATTCCTGCTCTCATTCAGATAAGTGATTTGCTGTTTTTTTTTCCTCTGGTTGGATTTTCTTGCTGGTTTGCTGCTTAGCAGTAGACTTCAGCCTGGTCCCCTTTTGGGGCCTGGTTCTGCAATTGTGCTCAGTTTGGTTTGCACTTTTGCTCTGTTCCTATGTCACTTTTTTATTTGCTGAATTGCTGTGTGTTACACCAGAGATCTGATTTAGGTGGTAGAGACCGTGTGATCTCAGGTTTTTTGTTAATCAGACGTGTTGGTATTTTTGTCAGGGTTTTTTTGGGTTGCAGTCAGAATTCTTTCCTATACTTTTCTATCTAGACAGATTGGGCCCCAGCATTTGCTCATTCTATTTTCTGTCTGTGTTCGTATTTTCTTCTGGTCTAACCGCCATTACATGTTTGGGGGCTTCCTATTTCTTTGGGGATTCTACTACGGGGCAGATAGCATTCGTCTTTCTGCCTTTAGGTGTAGCTATCTCTCCGGCTGTGACGAGGCGTCTAGGATCACCATAGGTAAGCTCCACGGCTACTTCTAGTGTGGCGGTTAGTTTAGGGTCCTGCAATCCAATAGTTTCCAGCCTCTCTGGTGTATTGCTTTTTTGGCTATTTTTGCAATCTCTCCTCAGCTACCGAAACATAACAGAGGTAATACACAGTAATATGAGTTAATACACAGGTAACATGAGGTAATATACGGTAACATGAGGTAATACACAGTAATATGAGGTAATACACAGTGACATGAGGTAATACACAGTAACATCTATCTAATATATATAATCGTCTTATCCCGTCTGTCTGTCTTTCTGTCCAGGAAATCCCGCGTCGCTGATTGGTCCGGCCGCGGCCAATCAGCGATGTGGGATTTCAGAAAAAAGATGGCGGCCTTTAGCGGCTTATATGCCTGTGTATTCATTGCATTATTCTTAAATCTTCATAACTAAACTACATACATATTCTAGAATACCCGATGCGTTAGAATCGGGCCACCATCTAGTTGTATATAAATATATATGATTTTGGTCATTTATTTTTCGTAGTAACAGTGCGTAAACGACTAGATATAAAGTCTGATCACCGATCTTTATTGTTTGGTTACTTTTATACACCAACATTTTCCCACTGATTTCAGTGTGTAGAATACACTGCACCCATTACATTCGCGTCGCATCTCATCTATCATTAATCATCTTGTGGATCAAACGACCACAGATTTTCCATGCAGCCCCCCCACCTCCTTCACCCCCGGGCGATTTTCCATCTTTTCTTCCGTTTCCGTTTTTCCTCTCATTCTTCAAAGAGCCATAACTTTTTTATTATTCCATCCATATCACTGTATGAGGGCTTTTTTTTTGCGTCCTAAGCTGTCAATTATACTGACACCATTTTGGGCAGGAACAATGATTTGATTTCCTATTGTATTTTATTGCAATCTTGTGGCTGCTAAAAAAAAGTAATTCTCACGTTTCGTTTTTTTTCTCGTTACGCCGTTTACCAATTGGATTAATTTATTTTCTATTTTGATGGATCGGACATTTCTGAACACTGCAATACCAGATATTTGTATTTTTTTTTTTTTTTTAATGGTGCAAAAGTTGGATTTGAATTTTTATATATATTTATGACATCTGACTTAACTGCATCATATTTTGGTAATGGATTAATACTATAACTAGCGTGCTAAAAGACCATGTACCTAGGAGTGTTTTAATGCCGGACTTAGTGAGCAAAAGGACCAGATCCCTTGGAGTAATTTAATACCAGACTTAGCTAAAGGACCAGGTCCTTCTGCACACTTGGATTTAGCCTGCTCACTGTGAGAAAGCTGAATCCCAGTGGGCTAAAGGACCAAGTCCCTTGGAGTAGTTTAATAGCAGACTTACCAGACTTAAGTAGCGGCTTCCATGCCTCCCTTAGGCCGGGGTCACACATGCAAGAATCTCGCATGATTCTCGTGCGAGTATCTCGCATGAACTCCCGAAACTACCGCCGACTCTTGGATCAGAGCGTGCGGCTGCATAGAAATACATGTGCTGGGTTTTCATGTGAGAGTCTCACACAAAAAACGTGCGAGTTTCTCGCATGTGTGACCCCAGCCTTAGTGTGTGTACGCCAGACACGTGGAGAGGTCACTTTTTATGATGTCACTGTGGCCTCTGTATGTATTGGAGCAGGGGATCGTCTTGGGACCTCGATTACGCGAGACCTTGTGGATGATATTGGACCTGCAGGTGTTTTTCTTTGATAAATAAATGGATGAAAGAGGTTGTGTGAGGAATCTCACAGGGGAAGGGGGCATCGACTTCGCTCACCTCGGGGAAAGAAGAGAAGGACCCAGCAGGGATCGGCTCTCTGGTGCCACCACTTGCCTCTCGTCAGTCAAGGAACTGCACCAAGGGCAAATAGTCGCCGGAAAGGCTTCCTGTTATGAATACTCTGGAGGCGACTTCTGAGTTGGGGCTCCCTCCGGTGGTTGCTGAGGGTAATGAACTAATTGCTGAATGGCCTTCAGCTGGCTCTGAATGGTCTGATATAAGTGACCTGAACTCCCTTCAGCCTTGCCGGTAATCAATTGTTCTTCCACGTCTTGCTTGGAGCTCAGCTTGCATTCCTGCTCTCATTCAGATAAGTGATTTGCTGTTTTTTTTCCTCTGGTTGGATTTTCTTGCTGGTTTGCTGCTTAGCAGAAGACTTCAGCTTGGTCCCCTTTTGGGGCCTGGCTCTGCAATTGTGCTCTGTTTGTGTTTGCACTTTTGCTCTGTTCCTATTTCACTTTTTATTTGCTGAATTGCTGTGTGTTACACCAGAGATCTGATTTAGGTGGTAGAGATCGTGTGATCTCAGGTTTTTTTTGTTAATCAGAAGTGTTGGTATTTTTGTCAGGGTTTTTTTTGGGTTGCAGTCAGAATTCTTTCCTATACTTTTCTATCTAGACAGATTGGGCCCCAGTGTTATGTTTTGGTAGCTGAGGAGAGCAGGCAAAAACGGCAATACACCAGAGAGGTTGGAATCTACTGGATTGCAGTACCCTGACTAACCACCACAACTAAAGGCAGCCGTGGAGCGTTCCTACGTTGGTCCTAGACGCCTCGTCACAGCCTGAGAGGATAACTACACCTAAAGATAGAAAGAGGAAAGCTATCTGCCCCGGAGCAGATCCCCAAAGAACATAGGAAGCCCCCAAACATGTAATGGCGGTTAGACAAGAGGAAATACAGACACAGACAGAAAATAGAAATCACAGTAAATTTATTGCCTAGATCCAAAATAGTGCTTCCAAATATCAACAAATTTCAAAAAATCATAGGAAGCTTTTTCCACTATAAAAATACAAATTTTATTTAGAACATTTTTAAAATACATATACGGATAAAAATATCCAAATGGGGGACAACATTATGCAAAAAAAGCCTACAGAAAACAGGTACAGGTACAGTTGGTAGTGTTCAATAGTGAATATATCCGTATATCATGCTTAAAGCCACATTGACAAACAAGGGGTTATGTATATTTAATGTCTATCACATATACCACAGTGCATAGATTTTTAAGTAAAATATCCCCAAAACATATCTGTTAGCAAGGGTTAAAACGGACATAAAAATTGCCCTCCTACCAATAAAGCTAGCATTTAAATGTTTGCTATGCAAGTGCAGAGCATGCAGCAAGTGCTATAATATGTGCTAACGATGCACAAAAAAGTTTTTAAAGTGTTGAAACTAGTAAGCTGCTGGTAGCTGCATTTAAATGTTTGCTATGCAAGTGCAGAGCATGCAGCAAGAGCTATAATATGTGCAGTAACCTGCATAACGATGCACAAAAAAGTTTTTAAAGTGTAGAAAATAGTAAGCTGCTGGTAGGAGACCGTACCTGATTGCGGCTGCAGCACCCCTGACGCACGTTTCGCGTTTAGCTTGTTCACAGAAAATAGTATGAGCAAACGTTGGGGCTCAATCTGCCTAGACAGAAACGGATAGGAAGGATACTTACTGCAATCCAAAAAACCCTAAAAAAAAGCCAACGCTACTAATTGCAAAAACACCTGAGATCACACGACCTCTACCACCTAAATTAGTTCTCTGGTGTAACAAAACTCAGCCGCAGCCACTGAAAAAACTGGAAAAGGCAAATGAACAAACAACAGTGGCTCCAGAGGAACCGAGAGGGGCCCAAGCCCCCCGGGGAGGGGAACCTGGCCAACCCCACAGAAATGCAGAGAAAAATGCAAATGGCAAGCACAAAAACAAAAAACAGAAAATATCTTATCTGAGAGCAGG
Source organism: Oophaga sylvatica (assembly GCA_033576555.1). Taxonomy (NCBI): domain Eukaryota; kingdom Metazoa; phylum Chordata; class Amphibia; order Anura; family Dendrobatidae; genus Oophaga; species Oophaga sylvatica. The sequence continues at coordinate 282,543,808 of JARQOD010000002.1, read as the reverse complement.
AGAAGAGGCAAGACTCAGCAAGCTTCCAAGTGAACCAGGAAACAAAGTTGAGACAGGAACAATTGATCACCGGCAACCATGATGGGGGGAACCTCCCTTATATCCAGCCAGTCTGTAATTCCTGATTGCCAATCCTCATTGAATGGTTCAGTACTGTTTGTAACCACCAGAGGGAGCTTCTGTTCAGAATTCATTTCTAAAACATTCATAACACCCCAGCATTTGCTCATTCTATTTTCTGTCTGTGTTCGTATTTTCTTCTGGTCTAACCGCCATTACATGTTTGGGGGCTTCCTATTTGTTTGGGGATTCTGCTAGGGGGCAGATAGTATTCATCTTTCTGCCTTTAGGTGTAGCTATCTCTCCGGCTGTGACGAGGCATCTAGGATCACCGTAGGTATGCTCCACGGCTACTTCTAGTGTTGCGGTTAGTTCAGGGTCCTGCAATCCAATAGTTTCCAGTCTCTCTGGTCTATTGCTTCTTTGGCTATTTTTTGCAATCTCTTCTCAGCTACTGAAACATAACAGTATTACCGGCCAAACTGAAAATTATATGGTAGTCAACAGAAGGGAAAAATAGTAAAAGGAAAAAGAAAAAAGGGAGTTGTCAGAATTTTTTTTTTCTCTGTTGCATTTTTTCCCTCTTTTTGTCTGGGTGCTGAGGATTTTTTTTTCCCTCAATGGAGTTTGCACAGTTGTCTGGCCGTGTGGAGTAGCTTGAACACTGAGGTTCAGAGTAATGCTACTTATCTTGCTAGGTTGCCGGTTGTGGAACCTAGGATTCCCATACCAGATTTATTTTTGGGGGATCGGTCTAAATTTCTGAATTTCAAAAATAATTGTTTTTTGCCTTAAAGCCCTCAGGGAATGCAGCACAGCAGGTTCAAATTGTCATCTCTCTGCTGCGCGGCGACCCTCAGGATTGGGCTTTTTCCCTGACACCTGGGGATCCTGTTTTGAATGATGTTGATGTATTTTTTCAGGCTCTGGGGTTATTGTATGATGAACCTAATGTCACTGATCAAGCTGAAAAGACCTTGTTGGCATTAAATCAGGGTCGTGAAGACGCTGAGCTGTACTGTCAGAAATTTCGAAAGTGGGCAGTCCTGACCAAATGGAATGATGATGCTTTGGCAGCCCTTTTTCGGAAGGGTCTGTCAGAAAATGTAAAGGACGTTATGGTGGGATTCCCTGTTCCCTCTGGTCTCAATGATTCTATGTCTTTGGATATTCAAATTGACAGACGTTTGTGTTAGCGCAGAGGCATGCGTGAGATAGTGTTGCCTTGTGAGCCAGCTCCTGAGCCCATGCAGTGTGATTGAGTGACTTCTGAGGCTCAGCGTCATGAGTTTCGAAAGCGCAATAGGTTATGTTTCTACTGTGGTGACGCTTCTCATGCTATTTCCGTCTGCCCTAAGCGGGGAAGACGTTTTGCGCGCTCAGTTGTCTTGGGTAGTGTTCAGACTAAATTTCTGTTGACTGTTACCCTGATTTGCTCCCTGTCCACATTTTCTGCTCAGGTTTTTGTTGATTCGGGAGCAGCTATTAACCTGATGGATTTTGATTTTGCTAAACGTTGTGGGTTTCCCTTGATACCCCTACGGAAGTCTATTCCCCTACTGGGGATTGATTCTAACCCTTTGGCGGAGAATAAACCCAGTTTTCTACTCAGGTGATAATGATGGTTGAACCAGATCATCAGGAGAGTTGCAAATTTCTGGTGTTGCATAATCTGCATGACATTATTGTACTGGGTTTCCCTTGGTTACAGACTCATAATCCTGTTTTGGATTGGAAATCTGTGTCTGTGACCAGTTGGGGCTGCCAATGTGTTATTACTGACACTCCTGTTTTTTCTGCCTCTCCTCAGTCTCAGGATGTCCCTGACTTTTTGACTGATTTTTCGGATGTGTTTAGTGAGAGTAAGTCTCCATCCTTACCTCCTCACAGGAGCTATGACTGCGCTATTGAGTTAGTGCCTGGTGGTAAATTTCCTAAAGGTCGCCTTTTTAATTTATCTGTACCTGAACACGATGCTATGCGATCTTATATCAAGGAGTCATTGGAGAAGGGTCATATCAGACCATCCTCTTCACCCTTGGGCGCCGGTTTTTTCTTTGTGGCCAAAAAGGATGGTTCATTGAGGCCGTGTATTGATTATCGCCTCCTGAATAAAATCACTGTTAAATATCAATATCCGTTACCCTTGATTTCTGACCTATTTTCCAGAGTGAAAAGTGCTAGTTGGTTTAACAAGCTTGACCTCAGGGGGGCGTATAACCTTATTCGCATTAAGCATGGGGATGAACGGAAGACGGCGTTTAATACCCCAGAGGGGCATTTTGAGTACCTAGTGATGCCTTTTGGGCTTACTAATGCCCCTTCCGTCTTCCAATCCTTCATGAATGATATTTTCAGGGGATTTTGTAGATAAATTTCTGATTGTTTATTTGGATGATATCTTGATTTTTTCCAACGACTGGGACTCTCATGTGAAACATGTTCGGACTGTGTTCCAGATTTTGAGAGAGAATGCACTGTATGTGAAGGGATCAAAGTGTCTTTTTGGCGTACAGAAGGTCTAATTTCTGGGATTCATTTTGTCTCCGTCTGTTATTGAAATGGACCTGGTCAAGGTTCAGGCCATCTGTGATTGGGTCCAACCTACTTCATTGAAGGCTCTTAGGAAATTTTTGGGTTTTGCCAATTTTTATCGTAAATTTATTGCTAATTTCTCCGGTTTTGTTAAACCATTGACTGATTTGACCAAAAAGGGTCCTGATGTGGTGAACTGGCCTCCTGAGGCAGTTTCTGCGTTTCAGGAACTTAAGCAGAGATTCATTTCTGCTCCTGTTCTACAGCAGCCTGATGTTTCTCTGGTGTTTCAGGTGGAGGTTGATGCCTGAGATTGGGGCAGGGGCCGTTTTGACCTCTAAGAGTAACCCTTGTGCCTTTTTCTCTCGAAAATTTTCTCCAACTGAACGTAATTATGACGTGGGTAATCGGGATATATTGGCCATGAAGTGGGCCTTTGAAGAGTAGAGACATTGGCTGGAAGGAGCCAAACATCAGGTGGTGGTCCTCACGGACTATAAGAACCTGGTTTATCTTGAATCAGCCAAGCGACTTAATCCTAGACAGGCCAGGTGGGCCTTGTTTTTCACATGTTTTAATTTTGTGGTTTCTTTTCTTCCGGACACTAAGAATTTTAAGGCGGATGCCCTCTCGAGGAGTTTCTTTGCGGATTCTCCTGAGTTATCTGATCCTGCTGTTATTTTGAGAGAGGGTGTAGTTCTTTTCGCCATCTCGCCCAATTTGAGACTGGCTCTGGAGGGGTGTCAGGAGGATAAACCTGAACGCTGCCCTGTTGGGAAATTGTTTGTTCCAGACCAGTGGAAGAAGAGTGTGATGTCTGAGATTCATTGTTCCGTGTTGGCTGGTCATCCCGGGATTTTTGGTACCAGAGACTTGGTTAGTCGGTCCTTTTGGTGGCCTACTTTGTCTCGTGACATCAGGGACTTTGTGCAGTCCTGTGGGACTTGCTCTCGTTCCAAGCCTTGCTCTCGTTCTAGTGGTTTGTTAATGCCATTATCTGTACCCAAGAGGCCATGGACCCATATTTCTATGGATTTTATTTCCACCTCCCTGTCTCTCAGAGAATGACCGTTATCTGGGTAATCTGTGATAGGTTTTCCAAGATGATACATCTTGTGCCATTACCTAAGTTGCCTTCCTCCGAATTGGTGCCTTTGTTCTTTCAGCACGTGGTTCGGTTACATGGCATTCCGGAGAACATTGTGTCAGACAGAGGAGTCCAGTTTGTTTCCAGATTTTGGAGGACAGTTTGTTCTAAACTTGGAGTTCAGTTATCTTTCTCCTCTGCATTTCACCCTCAGACCAATGGACAAACCGAGAGAACAAACCAGACCTTGGAGACTTATTTGAGATGTTTTGTGTCTGCTGATCAAGATGACTGGGTCTCTTTTTTGCCTTTGGCTGAGTTTACTCTTAATAATAGGGCTAGCTCACCTTGATGTCTCCATTTTTCTGCAATTTGGGTTTCACCCTCGATTTTCTTCTTTCATCCATAACGTGTTCCACGAGTCCCTATTGAAGAGGTTTGAATACTCTGGAAGCGACTTCTGAGTTGGGGCTTCCTCCGGTGGTTGCTGAGGGTAATGAACTAATTGCTGAATGGCCTTCAGCTGGCTCTGAATGGTCTGATATAAGTGACCTGAACTCCCTTCAGCCTTGCCAGTAATCAATTGTTCTTCCACATCTTGCTTGAAGCTCAGCTTGCATTCCTGCTCTCATTCAGATAAGTGATTTGCTGTTTTTTTTTTCCTCTGGTTGGATTTTCTTGCTGGTTTGCTGTTTAGCAGTAGACTTCAGCCTGGTCCCCTTTTGGGGCCTGGCTCTGCAATTGTGCTCTGTTTGTGTTTGCACTTTTGCTCTGTTCCTATGTCTCTTTTTATTTGCTGAATTGCTGTGTGTTACATCAGAGATCTGATTTAGGTGGTAGAGATCGTGTGATCTCAGGTTTTTTGTTAATCAGAAGTGTTGGTATTTTTGTCAGGGGTTTTTTTTGGGTTGCAGTCAGAATTCTTTCCTATACTTTTTATCTAGACAGATTGGGCCCAGCATTTGCTCATTCTATTTTCTGTCTCTGTTCGTATTTTCTTCTGGTCTAACCGCCATTACATGTTTGGGGGCTTCCTATTTCTTTGGGGATTCTGCTACGGGGCAGATAGTATTCATCTTTCTGCCTTTAGGTGTAGCTATCGCTCCGGCTGTGACGAGGCATCTAGGATCACCGTGGTTACGCTCCACGGCTACTTCTAGTGTTGCGGTTAGTTCAGGGTCCTGCAATCCAATAGTTTCCAGCCTCTCTAGTGTATTTCTTCTTTGGCTATTTTTTGCAATCTCTCCTCAGCTACCGAAACATAACAGCTTCCCTTATAGGTTCGAGTTAGTGAGGCGCTCCCAGTGAGGGGAGATATATATCACCAGTCCAGGCTGGGAATATATATAAACCTCCTGGCAGTCACTGCCAGATTTCCTCACTAAAACAATACGATATTCTGCCAACAGTTCCTCGTTTGAAATAAGCCCTGTCCGATAGCAGGCTTATATCGGGTCTGAAAACAACCAGGGTAGCGTATCATATAACCAACTAAGCGTGCGGACGAAGGGATTTGTGAATAAAGATAAAAGAGCAGCCCAAGATTAATTTTATAATTGCCTAAAAGGCGCACTAGAAATATACAAGCATATATTTACAGAACAATATACAGGTATGCAGTCAGGAGTGTAGTACAAAGGATAGGGTATAGATAGGTTGCAATTACCGTGTTATGTAGTGTGTGACCACAGGGAGGCGCTGATGGATCACAGGTCCAAATTTAGTTATATAAGACTAAATAAATCCGGCACTCAAAAAGTTGTGAAAATGGTGTAGATTTAGCGCTAGTAGAAAACGCAATTTGGCATAATTGCTGAGGAGAGCGCCATTCTCCTCAGCAATTATGCCAAATTGCGTTTTCCACTAGCGCTGCTAGGCACCAGTTTTTGGATTTCTTCTGAACTATACTCTATTTCCTCTACAATCTGTCTGAAGAAGGTCAGAGGTCTGACCGAAACATCACGTTTTGTTGGATTGTACTAGGAATAAATCTACACCATTTTCACAACTTTTTGAGTGCCGGATTTATTTAGTCTTATATGATATTGGGCTTTGCAACCCTTATCCAGGCACCTTATATTATAAGGAGTGACGTGTTTTCTATATCCAAATCTTAGTTATAGGCTTTCCTGGCTGCGTCAGCTAACGTATCCTCCGGCCATTAGAAAAAATGTGAAGAGTCACATATTATACAGAACAGAACTGGCAGGAAATAAAACAAGTGAAGCAGAACTAGCAATATGGGACGGGGAGAAGCAGTTGTGGCCATAAATATTGGGGCAGTTCATAGATAAGGAGGATGAGGTTTTATTGTCCTGTGATTTTAGGTCTGATCCAGGGTTGTGAAGTCTCCAGGAGGTCTGAGGAGCACATTCCTTAATTGATGTAGCAAGACAAATCCATACGACACATTCATTCCAGCTGTCATCTGGTCATCATCATTTTGTAAACTGTTAGTGCAAAAAAATAAAAATGTGAATATAGCCTAATATTACAAAGATTATTATATTATTATTATTTATTTCTATAGCACCATTGATTCCATGGTGCTGTACATGAGAAGGGGTTACATACAAATTACAGATATCACTTACAGTAAACTAACAATGACAGACTGATACAGAGGGGAGAGGACCCTGCCCTTTCGGGCTTACATTCTACAGGATAGATTTTTTCCTCTGGAAAACACGGATTTTGGTAAGAACTTACCTGTAAAATCCTTTTCAGCGAAGAAGGAAGGGAGACACAGTCATTACTAGTGGGTAGGCGGAGCCCACATAGGATAACTCACCTCAGATTAAAAAAGTGTTGACCTGCCCCTCCAGCTATATAGGGCTCCTCCTACTCCAGCTCTCCAGTCGTACCCAAGCTTAAGGAAGAGCAAATATCACCAGCGTAGCAACATAACCCCTTCTGAAGGACTTCAGAGAAAAAACAAGAAGACAGGTTATGCATATAGCCGAAACAACCACACAGTCCAGGTACTACTCACTGAACCTGACCACTGCGATGAGCTGGCAATGCTGGAACAGAGCCTTAGCGCGCCGACCTCAGCCCAGATAATCGCTATCAGAGAAGGGTCACGCCGCATCTGAAAACAACAACACACTTCTGCCATGGGAGGGATCTGTGTCTCCCTTCCTTCTTCGCTGAAAAGGATTTTACAGGTAAGTTCTTACCAAAATCCGTGTTTCAGCTGCAGATGAAGGAAGGGAGACACAGTCATTACTAGTGGGACGTCCCAAAGCAGTCCAAAAATAAGGGGGGCAGGAAAGCAAAAAAAGGCAGATACCCACAACCTAGATAAATGCGCACATAAGCGCTAACTATAAGTTCACAAGAACTTTTAAACTACAGCCGCCTGCAGGACCCTACGTCCTAAGGCCGCATCAGCGGAAGCACTAACGTCCACCTTATAAAATTTTGTAAATGTGTGGACGGAACGCCAGGTCGCCGCCCGGCAGAGCTGAGCTGCCGAGGCTCCTTGATGAAAAGCCCACGATGAACCCACAGCCCTTGTGGAGTGAGCTCGAATCTTAATCGGGCAAGGTTCGCCCTTAAGTCGGTAAGCCTCTAAAATGGCTGACCGAATCCAACGAGCTATAGAATCCTTGGCAGCTCGTTGCCCACGTCGACGACCTGCTGGAATCACAAACAGAGAATCCGACTTCCGAAAATTTTGAGTAATGGACAAATAGAACTTTAAAGCCCGCACCAAATCCAATGTGTGCAAGGCTCGTTCTTTCGCATTCCTTGGCTCCGGACAGAGCGAGGGCAATACAATATCCTCATGAAACATGAAACTGTGATACTACTTTAGGTAGAAAGTCGCCACGTGTGCGAAGCACTACGCGATCTGGGAGAAACTCCAGAAAAGGAGGCGAGCAAGAGAAAGCCGCCAACTCAGAAACCCTTCTCAAAGAAGTGACCGCCACTAAGAAGGCAACCTTCCAAGAAAGCAAAGAAAGGCTAACAGAGTCCATAGGCTCAAAAGGCCCATGTTGAAGAGCCTCTAAGACAAGATTGAGCCGCCAGGGAGACACAGGCGCCTTCCGCGGCGGAAACTGACGGGTTACTCCGCGAAAAAAGGAACGTACGTCCCTATGCGAAGCGATAGCCTTCCGAAATAGCAAGGACAGAGCAGAAACTTGCCCCTTCAAAGTGCTAACTGCCAAACCCCTGTCCAGCCCGTACTGCAAAAAGGCCAACAAATTGGGAATGGAAAAACTCCTCGGGTTCCTAGAAGAACCCGAACACCACGAAAAGAAGGCTTCCCAAGTTATGATAAATTCTAGTGGTAGCCGGACCTCTGGCAGCTCGCAGAGTGGCAATGACTTCGGCTGAAAAACCTTGACGGGTCAAGATTTCAGTCTCAAGAGCCACGCCGTCAAACGCAGAGACTTCAGGTCCGGGTGACGCACGGGCCCTTGGGTTAACAGGTCCGGGCGAAGAGGGAGTGGAAGTGGAGGCGCTGCCAGAAGCGACACCAGCGTTGAGAACCACGTCCTCCTTGGCCAATCTGGGGCTATCAATATAGCCGGGACTCTCTCCAGTCAGATCTGACGCAAAACCAGAGGAAGTAAGGATATCGGCGGGAACACATAAATTAGCTCGAAATGGTCCCAAGGAGCCACCAGAGCATCCACCGCCACAGCCTTCGAGTCCTTGTACCTGGACATGAATGTCGGTAACTTGGCATTGATCCTGGATGCCATCACATCCACTTGGGGAGTCCCCCAACGGGAGCACAGCAGCGCAAAAATTTCCGGATGAAGACTCCATTCTCCGGGATCCATCTTTTCGCGACTCAGGAAGTCCGCTGTGATATTCTGAACTCCTGGAATGTGAATCGCAGAGATGGCTGGCACCCTGGCCTCGGCCCATACCAGGATTCGAGACACTTCCATCATGAGCCTGAAGCTCCTCGTTCCACCTTGATGGTTGATATACGCGACCGCCGTCGCGTTGTCTGTCTGCACTCGGACTGGTAGACCGCTTAAAGGGACCGTCCAGTGTTGGAGGCAAAGGAAAATTGCCCTCAATTCCAGGATGTTGATCGGCAAGACAGACTCTTCCAATGACCATACTCCCTGAATCCAGAGACCGTTCCAGACGCCCCCCCAGCCCGTCAGGCTGGCATCGGTGGTTATGATCGACCACCTTGGAGAAAGGAAGGACTTCCCCAGGGATAACGCTTCCGGACGTAACCACCATTCTAGCGACTCTCTCACCCTGTGGGAGATGATGACACTGCAATCCAGTGAAAACCGTGATCGATCCCAACGGTTCAAGATGAGCATTTGGAGAGCCCTGGAATGAAATTGGGCAAACGGAATTGCTTCCATTGACGCCACCATCAAACCCAGAAGGCGCATACACCTTCGAAAGGACATTGCTGTCGCAGACTTCATACCCTGCACATGGTGAAGAAGACTCGCTTGCTTGTCTGAGGGCAGAGACACCACAGCTCGTACCGTGTCGAACTGCATTCCCAAAAACAGGATTGACTGCGACGGTTCCAGGGACGACTTCTCCCAGTTGATCAGCCACCCGAAGTTCTCCAGGAGCTGAAGGGATAAATCGCGAGCCGTCACCGCCTCCTCCTTTGAGGACGCCACAATCAAAAGGTCGTCCAGATAGGGAAGAATCGTAATCCCCTATCTTCGCAGAATCGACATGAGAGGAGCCAGAATTTTTGTAAAAACTCTGGGTGCTGAG
>JARQOD010000002.1:282441203-282534308 GCA_033576555.1 Oophaga sylvatica | reverse complement strand
TTTTCATTTACAGTAATTGATGCAGAGCCCTATTATGGGGTACTAAGATATAAAAAATTATTTCAAAGTGCCAAAAGGTAAAATTTAGAACTGGGAGTAAGGGTCCAAAACTCTGGTCAAGAAAGTGTTGAATCAAGCTTTTGGTCAGGTTTACCCATCTATGTGTGCGACAGTGGCTTTTCTTGGCTTTGCCTGGAGTTTAGCTTTAACCCTTAACAACTGTCAATACGCCACTTAACGGCGTACCTGTCAGCATGATTGTGCTCTGTAAACTACAGACACTGTCAGGTTGGCGCCGTGTATACTGATTAAAATTATTTATTATTATTTATTTATTTATATAACACCTAAGTGTATCCCTCATATAATGCCATGAGGCAAATACATACAAAAAAAACAATAAAGGAGCTTCACACAGGGCCATATCTTAACAAACTACATAATACTGACCACTTAGTACTTTTGTCTACTTAGTATTATTGGCTTTTTTATGTTAGTGGTTGATATTACACCTGTGCATAATAGTTCTACTGCAATTTTGAGTCATTTGTAAGCATAATTGTGAAGGTCATTTCTGGGTACACCCACCTATTTTCTTGTACTTTGTGGTATTTGCTGTGTTTTTTAATTGTTTTATTGTGTCTTTAATAAAGATTATGTAGTTTGTTATGATATGGCCCTGTGTGAAGCTCCTTTATTGTTTTTTTTTTTATTTATTTCTATAGCACCATTGATTCCATGGTGCTGTACATGAGAAGGGGTTACATACAAATTACAGATATCACTTATAGTAAACAAACTAACAAAGAGAGACTGATAACAGAGGGGAGAGGACCAAGCCCTTGTGGGCTTACATTCTACAGGATGGTGGGGAAGGAAACAGCAGGTTGGTGGGTCGCAGCAGTTCCGGTGTTGGTTAAGGCGATATCTCCGGTAGTGGTGAGGAGGCAGCGGGGTTATTGTAGGCTGTAAGCTTTCCTGAAGAGTGGATTTTCAGGTTCCATCTGAAAGATCCGAATGTGATTGATAGTCGGACGTGTTGGGGCAAGAATTCCAGAGGATGGGGGATAATCGGGAGAAGTCTTGGAGGCGGTTGGGTGAGGAGCGAATAAGTGTGGAGGAGAGAAGGAGGTCTTGGGAGGATCGGAGATTACGTGAGGGAAGATATTGGGAGATTAGTTCTGATATTAGTTCTAAAATGATACCTTGGTTAATGAAATCCATCTTTGGTTGTTTAATCTTTATTTTCAGTTTTGAGTTAATGAGATTCTCGTGCTCTGGTGTGGTCTATGGGCTGGGTTTATGTGGGGCTCTGCTTACATATTCATCCGTACGTATAGCCTTATGAGAGATCACTGATGCTTTTACATACTTCATCAAAATGGCAGCGGTGTCTGCTCAGTAGCATCTATGGCTTTCCAATAGATGCTACTGCGCAAGTGCAGCCACCATTTTGCTAGACGAAAAAAAAAAATTGCTCCATCAAAATGGCGATAGATGTTACTGCGCAGGCTGTGCCATTTTGATGAATGTTAATTTTCTTTTGTAACCACACAGTATGATATGCAGTATGTAAAATAGTGGACAGGTCATAAGCCTATACACCTATACAGATGCATATTTAAGCAGAGCACCACATAAAGACCGGCGTCAGGCTGCCCCGAGCACAAGAATCTCATTAACTGAAAACTTATAACACTGATTACACAAGAACCACAAGATGGATTTCATAAACCAAGGTATCATTTTAATCAGTATAACGGCGCCGAACTGTCAGTGTCTTTAATTTACTAAGCAAATCCTGCTGACAAGTTCGCTTTAAGGGTACTTATTCCTCAGCTCTGCTTTTTGACGGCACTGAGAAATAAAGGTATAGCGCCCCCAGTGCCAGAAATTCTTTGGGGTCTCAGCTATCGGGGGTAGCTGAGACCCCGGAGAACATGATCAGGGACGGTTTTTATGGCCTCTGTCACGTGATCGCCATTATGCACAGAATAACGGCGATGACCAAAAAAAAAAAAAAAAGATTTTAAAATTAATTTCTCCTCTGATATGATCTAGCAAATGGGGTTCCCCGAGCCACCCTGATACTTCTGCCATCCCTGGACCCTCCTGCTTCGTCCCACAGCCCTCTGTCATTTTCATGTAAAAAAATGGCAGGCGAATGCGCAGTGCTCCCGCCAAGATCTGCCGGACGGTACCTGGCAACACTAGGGAATTTTTTCTATTGGTTCCTTTTGATCACTGTAACAGACCCTATCACAGTGATCAAAATAAAAAAAATAGTAAACCAAATCCTCTTTGTCACCTCCTTAGTTAGGTAAAAGCTATAAAATAAAAAAAAAATATTTTCCATTCTTTGCGGTTGGTGTTAGAATTGGGTTTTTTTCAAAATTAAAAAAAATAAATAAAAATTATATGACAGCTAGTGCTCGCTACTCGAGTTTCCATCAGGTGCTCGGGTATGCGAGGAGTATCATGGATCCCACATGTTTTTTTAGGTGTCTGACAGCCGCGAAACGTGCGGGGCAGGGACTCGAACATGTCGCTCGAGCACCCACGATGTTCAGTGCATACCGAGCACCCAATGCAAATTGTGCCCAACACTAATGACGACATATTCAGTATGACAACCTAATGTAATTCTGTGTCATACTGTGGGTTAAAAATGCTCACTATACCCCTGGATAAAATCCTTGAGGGGTGTGATTTCCAAAATGGGGTAATTTGTGGGGGGGGTTTACACTATTTAGGCACATCAAGGGGTCTCCAAACACAACATGGCGTCCGTTCTCGATTCCAGACAATTTTGCGTTCAAAAAGTCAAACGTCACTCCTTTTCTTCTGAGCTCTGCCGTGCACCCAAACAGTGATTTTCCCCCATATATGGAGTATCTGTGTATCAGGAGAAATTGCACAACAAATTTTGGGGTTCATTTTCGCATGTTTCCCTTGTGAAAATAAAAAAGTTTGGAAGTTTTTTGTGAAAAAAGTTAAATGTTAATTTTTTCTTCCACATTGATTCAGTTCTCATGAAGCAACTGAAGGGTTAATAAACTTCTTGAATGTGGTTTTGAGTACCTTGAGGGGTGCAGTTTTTAGAATGATGTCACTTTTGGGTACTTTCTGTTATATAGGCCCTCAAAGTCACTTCAAATGTGAAGTGGTCCTAAAAAAAAATCAAAAATGTTTTTGTACTTTTTTTTGGAAAAATTAGAAATCTTTGGTTGCAATTTAACCCTTCTAGCAAAAAAATAATAATGTTTCCAAAATTGTGCTGATGTAAAGTAGACATGTGGGAAATGTTGTTTAATTTTTGTGCGATATGACTCTAATTTAATGGCTATAAAAATTAACTTTGAAAATCGCCACATTTTCAACAATTTTGCCAAATTTCCATTTTTTTCATAAATAAACATAAGTCATATCGAAGATATTTTACCATAACATGAAGTACAATATGTCACGAAAAAAAAACAATCTGAGAATCAGTGGGATGCATGGAAGCGTTTCGGAGTTATAACCTCATAAAGTGATAGTGGTCAAAATTGTAAAAATTGTCTCAGTCACTAAAGGGTTAAATGTAGATATCTGTTTGGTATTTTTCACATGATATGTGCATGTGAAAGCTATATAATTACCCTTTTTTTGTTTTTAGCTAATGCGATCTGGAGAGGACACTTAGACTTGTGGTGGTTGATTCGGCATGTGCAGTCATTTACCCATTATTGGGGGGCAAACAGACAGAAGGTGGGTTTATTTTATTTCTATTTACATTTCAAGGGTTAGAATTGTGTAAAAAAAAATCTGTTTTTACTTTCCTAGGAATGGCTGTTATGATGCATATAGCAAAGGAACTACAAACACTTGCACATGATTTCAGCTTAGCAGTACTTGTAGTATGGAAAATGACATTTCTGGGATCCCAGGAGTGGGAGTGGGTTGTCTCTGGGAGATGATGCACCTAAACATTAATTTGTGGAACCCCTAAAAATCCATGATGAAATGTGGGTGGTCTTCTAACATAGGTGCCAGACCTTTTTAATGCAATGTGTATATGTAAATGTACCTCAACTGATCTGCTTGCAATTAAGATGAAAATAAATAAAAAAAAATACACCGTATAATATTTTTATTTATTTCATTTTAATTGCAAGCAGATCAGTGGGTGTGAGGTGCTGAGCTCAAAAGTGCACAAAGAGAAGAGTATGGATTCAATAGAAAGTCTATGAGGAGTATGGATACAACAGAAACGCATAGGTTTTCTATTGAATCTGTACTCCGTTCTGTTTGCACTTTTAAGCAGGAGCTTTGGCCCATGTCTTCTGAGCTGCGCACTTTACGAAGGTTTTTTGAGCGATCCATGGTTGTCTCAAGACCCGGCCCACCAATCTGCTTGCAATTAAAAAGAAAAAATGTGAAAAAAATATGTTAAAACTGTTTTCAAAGGCTTAGTTACTCTTTAAAGGGAATGTGTCATGATTTTTTAAAATGTTTTAACTTGATGCTTAAAAGTTTATTAATAAGTAAAAATTTAAAGTATGTAATTTTTTTTTTAGAACTTTTTGACTGTTGCTGGAGGTAACCATTGTTATTTGCTGGTGTGTACATTTCGCAGCACAACACTTGCACACTGCAATTATAGCATCCCCAGGCCATAGGAGTATGCTGTTGGTTTCTTATAATGTGGCTGCTCCTTTGTGAACTTGGCATACTCCCAGTGCAACAATAACATGACTGCTCCGCTCAGATCACAGTAATAACCATGTTAGCTGTGCTATGCTAGGGCTACTAACTGTGGAGTTTTATTAATCCCTGTGGTTGAGGATTTCTCGACTTAGGTATAGAACAGAAAACACAGCTTTTGCCATGCGCTGGTTCCGCGGAGCCCTGGGTGGATGTATCGTACATGTAATGTATCATGATCATGGCAATGTGATTATTTAGATCAAAATCACAGTACTGTGTACTTTTGAGCCATGTAATCTAATCCTTATCTATTTTGTGACACTTTTACTGCTGAACTGTGTAATTGCTGTGATCTGAGTACTGCAGATGCAATGATATGACTCCTCCATTCCGATCTCTGTAAAGACCAGTGAGCAGCACCAACTAACAGAATCAGCTCTGCCAGAGGTCCTCAATGAAACTTTTCACATCTGTATCATATTGCAGTATCCAAACAAAATGGCTCTTCACTGTGATCCGAAAATCCATGCTTTCTTATCGTTTTGCAAATGCCCAAGAGGGGAGGAGTGACATCTGAACATGTCAGCAGATCCCACACACTTTTTTTCTGCAGTCATAATGCAAGCTACAGTGGGGAAATAAGTATTTGATACACTGCCAATTTTCCAAGTTTTCTTCTTAGAAGAATGGAAAGGTCTGTAATTTTTATCATAGGTACACTTCAACTGTGAGAGACAGAATCTAAAATAAAAACCAGACAATCCCATTGTATGATTGTTAAATAATTAAATTGCATTTTATTGCATGAAATAAGTATTTGATCACCCACCAACCAGCAAGAAGCCCTCCAACTCTGCACTGATTACTGTATTAATTGTACCTGTTTAAACTTGTTACCTGTATAAAAGATACCTGTATGCTCACTCAATCAAACTCCAAACTCTCCACCATGGCCAAGATCAAGAGCTATCTAAGGACAACAGGAACAAAATTATAGACCTGCACATGGCTGGGATGGGCTGGCTACAGGACAATAGGCAAAACAGCTTGGTGAGAAGGCAATAACTGTTGGCAAAATTATTAGAAAATAGAAGAAACACAAGATGACGTCAATATTCCTCCATGTAACAACCCAGCCGGCATCACTGCATGGCCTTCAATCTCCCACCTGCCTTACACATCAACTTACTCACTACTCCGGGCCATGCTGTGAACTCTGTTTTCTGCCAACTCCATGCTGTGTGCCTCATGTCTCCTGTCTGCTCTGTGCATGCTTCCTGGCTGTGTGCATAGGGGGATGGCGCCGGCTCTTCTTGGTTCTTCTAGAGCAGTGTTTCTCAACTCCAGTCCTCAAGACCCACCAACAGGTCATGTTTTCAGGATTTCCTTAGTATTGCACAGGGGATGGAATTAATGCTTGAGCAGGTGATGAAATTATCACCTGTGCAATACTAAGGAAATCCTGAAAACATGACCTGTTGGTGGTTCTTGAGGACTGGAGTTGAGAAACACTGTTCTAGAGTCAGTGTGCACCTTCCTAAGGTGTCCCCAGCCAATTGTCAAGAAGCCTCTGGTACTTAAGGCAGCCCCACCCCTTGGAGGCTGCCTGAGCAATCAATTCTCTCAGTATCTTGCTGCTGAGCTGCCAGGTCCTGTTCTGTTTTCCGCCTTCTCTGGGGGCTGTGTACCCAGATTTCTTCCTGTGCTTTGTGCCTTACTTGTTCCGCCCTCCAGAAGGCTGCATATCCTGGACTGTATCCTAGTTCCTGTACCCTATCCTGTAGCTCACCCTGTCTGTATTTAGTCCTATTTCTGTGTCTGTTGTATTCTTGTCCGTAGCTTTCGCTATTCTGCTGTGTGTATCACTGTGTTCACTCCTTCCATTCTGTGTCTCTGTTCTTCGGAACCAGCCCCAGCTTCTCCAGTCTGAACAGGTCCCTACCTGTTCCCTTATACCACTTATGTCTGTCCGTGTTCCTGTCCCTACCGAGTCTGTTCCTGCCCCTTCCGTGTGTACTGTGCCCACCTGCCTGCCAGTGTCCCAGCCGTGCCCGCCTGCCTGCCAGTCTCTCAGCCGTGCCCGCCTGCCTGCCAGTGTCTCAGCCGTGCCAGCTTGCCCGCCAGTGTCCTAGTCGTGCCCACCCGCCTGCCAGTGTCCCAGCCGTGCCCGCCTGTCTGCCAAGAGTACCAGCCGTGCCCACATAGTACCGGTTGTGCCTGTCTGTACTCGTCTGCACTTCTCATAGTGTTCTGTTCCCCAGTGGGATCAGCAACCACAGCCAGACATCACCCTGGAGTGATACCTGGCAGCTACCTGCCGCACAAGCCTGACTTCACCATCAGAGGCTCCAGTGAACACCAAGGTAGCTGCTTAGTCATGCCCCTTCCAGGGTAGTCTGGTATGTGGCACAGTGGGGCCACGCTCCCGCCAACCAGCCTGGGCGCAAGCGTTACACTCCATCTGGGACTCCATGCAAGATCTTGCCTAGTGGGATAAGGATGAGTCTGAGAAAGGTCAGGAATCAGCCCAGAACTACACGGGAGAACCTGGTCAATGACCTGAAGAGAGTTGGGACCACAGTCTCAAACATTACCGCTAGTAACACTACGCTGTCATGGATTAAAATCCTGTGGATACGCAAGTTCCCCCTGCTCACGCCAGCACATGTCCAGGTCTGTTTGAAGGTTGCCAATGACCATCTTTATGATGGTATGAACTCTAGGAGGAAGAAGGATGAATATAACTCCAAGAACACCGCTCCATGAAGCACGGTGGGGAAAACATCATACTTTGGCGGTGCTTTTCTGCAAAGAAACGCACAGCTAGGGCAACTAAGTAGTGGCTCCATAAGAAGCATTTCAAGGTCCTGGAGTGGCGTAGCCAGTCTTCAGACCTGAACCCAATAGAAAATCTTTGGAGGGAGCTGAAACTTAATTCCGCCAGCGACAGCCTCGAAACCTGAAAGATCTGGAAAAGATCTGTATGGAGGAGGGGGCCAAAATCCTTGCTGCAGTGTGTGCAAACTTGGTCAAGAACTACAGGAAATGTCTGACCTTTGTAATTTCAAGCAAAGGTTTCTGTACCAAATAATAAGTTATGTTTTTCTATTGTATCAAATACTTATTTCATGCAGTAAAATGCAAATTAATAATGTAAAAATCATACAATGTGATTTTCTGGATTTTTTTTTAAGATTCTATTTCTCACAGTTGAGGTGTGCCTACGATAAAAATTACAGACCTCTCCATCCTTGTAGGTGGGAAAACTTGCAACTTTGGCAGTGTATCAAATACTTATTTTCCTACTGTAGCAGTAGACTAGGTTTTCATGGCAAATTTCAGCAGCTCCTCCCTCTAGTATTTAAAAGTTGAAAATATCAAAACTTTCTTAATCACTGTTCATATTTTATACAATTTAAACATTTGTTTAATATCTTTTTTAAACTAATACATACTTTACATGTACATTTGTGTATAGAAAATGTTTTCTGATGACATTTCCCTTAAGAACTCACAGCCATATAGATTTGATGGCATCACTTGCTTGCATTTACCTCACTGACAATGTTTACTGCCATTTTCATACAGGGACTCCACCTGGAGCTGTTACAATAGAAAATTGGTGAAACCAGATATGACTGGCTGTGCATTGACAACCCACACCCACCAGTGGCCAATGTCTGCACAATTTTTCATAAAACATGCAGTCATTGACCTCGTAGGTCGACGTGGTTTGTGAACCATGCCATCTAGTTTGACTCCAAGGCTATGTGCACACGTTCAGGATTATTTGCGTTTTTTTCCGTGGGAAAAAAACGCGTCAAAAACGCATGAATTAAGCATCCTATAATTTAGAATGAATTCCGCAATTTTTGTGCACATGGTGCGTTTTTTCCGCGAAAAAAACGCATCTCTGAAAAAGAACCAACATGTTCATTAATTTCTCGGAATTCTAGCATTTTTCCCGCTATATTATTGACCTAGAAAGTTCAGGAAAAAAATTGCGGTAAAAACGCGCAAAATCCGCCAAAAACCGTGCGTTTTTACCGCGAAAAAAGTCCGGTTTTGCTCAGGAATATTCTGCAAACATTCCTGACGTGCGCACTTAGCCTTATGGTGGTGTCATTCTGATGTTCACATGTGATTAGTGTTGATTTGGCTTTCCAGGTAACTAACCACATTACCAAAGATGGATCTGCAGGTTTTCGTCCTGCAATGGGACGCTCATGGAGCTTTGTACCCAGTACTCGAATTCAGATACACAGGGATGAGAGAAGCAAGCAGAATGAGAATCGTTTATTGTCATTGGTGAAATCTTCTCGACAGGTGGGAGGATTAAATATTAATATTTGCATTCTGAGTGACCAACTAGTCTTCTCATAAGTAGCATACGTGTAGTACTTAGTGAGTAGAAGGTATGGGGAGTTTATTCTGCAGCGCTGACTTCGATGTGTTATTTCTCCTTCGCCTCATTGTGGGACACACAGACCTTGTTCTTGGGTATATGCTGCTGCCACTAGGAGGACACTAAGCAAATCATTAAGCACAAAAGATTAGCTCCTCCTCCTGCAGTATATACCTCCTGTTGGCTCACTCATGAACCAGTTCTTGCTTAGTGTCTGTAGGAGGCACTAGGGTCTGCTCTCAGACCCCATTTTCTTCACGCATGGATGGGCGACGGGACTTGTACGAAAAGTCACGATCTCCCAAAAACCAACAACAGGCGGCATCGTGCGAGTGTCGCCTCCACGAACCCCTCCTGCCACGCTACCATGGGGCGACAGTTCCCTGACATGGGCCGCTCTCCCCATGAGATATCCCACGATGTGGTTGATGGACTTACGTGGCACCTGGTGTGGATGTTCCGCTCTCCTCTCCTGGAAGTACTGGCGGTCTGGTCGTATGAGGATCCCCTCTCCACCCCCCTAAGGAAAGGGGATGGTGGATTGAAGGTATGGCCATAAAAGCGGTAGTCTTCCGGTCTCTATCCTCGCCCCGCAGTAAGTGTATTTGGAGGGCGACTTTGTCTCAGGACGCAGCAAACCGCTTTGGCGTTGTATCGCTGCCGCAGCGGTATTGCGCCGCGCCACTAGCGCCATAGGTGCACCGCGCCGCTAGCGCTATATTCGCGCGCGGCCTTAAATTTACTCCCCGGGTTCGGTTCCGGGGTAGGCCGCGAAAAATTTAGGCCCGCCTTCAGGCCGGTGTAGGCCGCATTTTTTAAATTTAGTCCCCGGCTTCAGGCCGGGATAGGCCTCAGGGGAAGGGGCGGGCCGAACGGCTCCGCCCATCTCTAACGCTATTGGCCAGCGTTAGATCACATGGGTCTCTCTCCGGATCCCTCCCCCTCGCCTCCCACTTCCTCTGACGCTTCTCGTGTATCACGAGAAGCACTTCTATAAGATCTCGGGCGCCATCTTTTCTGTGGAGCAGCGCTGGCATTCGGCAGTATCTTCCTGGCTTGGGCACACAGGACCTGGGTGAGTGTTTGCTGTGACCGGGTCGGCACAGCGATTAACCCCTTCTGCTGCAGCAGGCCCTTAAAATTGCAATAAGATGTCGCAATCAAAGGAGGCAAAGAAGGCTAACAAGGGCTACACTGTGGTGTATACTGCCTGCATTACATGCAACGCTTCTGTTGTGAATGGGTTTGAGATGAGTTCTGAGCAGAGGCTCCCTCTGGTGGTTACAAGCGGTACTAGTGAAGATTGTGAGGACTGGGAATCAGGTGTTACTGACTGGTCTTATATAAGGGAGTCATTTTCCCATCAGGGTTGCCGGTGATCAATTGTTTGGTCTGAATCCTTCATTCCAGTTTCCCTTGTAGCCTGCTGTGTCGTGTCTGCATCTCCTGCTACCAGATAAGAATTTTTCTTCTTTTGTGTTGTTGCTATATTTTTGCATTTTGTCCTGCACTTCTTTGGGGGCCTTCTGGGTCCCTCCGGGGGCTTCTGCCTTCTCAGTTTAGTTCAGCCACTGAGTTTTGTTCTTTTGCTTTTTCCAGTTTTTTCAGTGGCTGCTGTTTTGATTTTGTTACACCAGAGAGCTAATTTAGGTGGTAGAGGTCGTTGATCTCAGGTGATTTTGAAATTAGTAGAGTTGGTGTTTTTCAGGGTTTGCTGGGATTGCAGTAAGTACCCTTCCTGTCCTTTTCTATTTAGATAGTTTGGGCCCCAGCGTTTGCTCATTCTATTTCTTTCTGTGTCAGTATTTCCTCTTGTCTAACCGCCATTACATGTTTGGGGGCTTTCTATTATCTTTGGGGTTCTGCTCCGGGGCAGATAGCTTTCCTATTTCTATCTTTAGGTGTAGTTAGTTTTCAGGCTGTGACGAGGCGTCTAGGACCAACGTAGGAACGCTCCACGGCTGCCTAGTTGTGGTGGTTAGTCAGGGTACTGCAATCCCATAGATTCCAACTGCTCTGGTTTATTTCCTTTTTTACCTGCACTCCTCAGCTACCGAAACATAACAGTATCACCGGCCTAAAAATTGAAAATTGTATGGTACTCACAGAAGGGAAAAAATATTGTGATAGTAAAAAGGTTGTCAGAGTTGTCAGATATATTTTTCTGTTTGTTGCATTTTTTTTTTTTTTTTCCCTCTGTATCTCTGGGTGCTGGGGAGGATCTTTTCTCCCAATGGAGTTTGCACAGTTGTCTGGCCGTGTGGATCAGCTTGCCACTGAGGTTCGGAGTATTGCTATCTATCTTGTGGGTTGCCTGTTGTGGAACCTAGGATCCCTTGCCAGATTTGTTTTTAGGGGATCGAGCTAAGTTTCAGAATTTCAAAAATAATTGTAAATTGTTTTTTGCCTTAAAATCTAAGTCCTCAGGAAACGCAGCGCAGCAGGTTCAAATTATCATCTCTCTCCTGCGCGGCGATCCTCAGGATTGGCTTTTTCCCTGATACCTGGGGATCCTGTTTTGAGTGATGTTGATGCGTTTTTTCAGGCTTTGGGGTTTATTGTACGATGAGCCTAATGTCACTGATCAAGCTGAAAAAGCCTTGTTGGCATTAAATCAGGGGCTTGATGACGCTGAGTTATACTGTCAGAGATTCCGTAGGTGGGCAGTCCTGACCAAATGGAATGACGACGCTTTGGCGGCCCTTTTCCGGAAGGGTCTGTCGGATAATGTAAAGGATGTTATGGTGGGATTCCCTGTCCCTCTGGTCTCAATGATTCTATGTCATTAGCGATTCAAATTGACAGACGTTTGCGTGAGCGGAGAAGTATGCGTGGAGTGGTGTTGCCTTGTGAGCCAGCTTCTGAGCCCATGCAGTGTGATGGAGTGGTGTCTGGGGCACAGCGTCATGAGTTTCGAAAGCGCAATAGGTTATGTTTCTACTGTGGTGATGCCTCTCATGCTATTTCAGTCTGCCCTAAGCGGGGAAGACGTTTTGCACGCTCAGTTGTCTTGGGTAGTGTTCAGACTAAGTTTTTATTAACTGTCACTCTGATATGCTCTCTGTCCTCATTTTCTGCTCAGGCTTTCGTTGATTCTGGAGCAGCTATTAACCT
This sequence comes from Oophaga sylvatica, assembly GCA_033576555.1. Classification (NCBI taxonomy): domain Eukaryota; kingdom Metazoa; phylum Chordata; class Amphibia; order Anura; family Dendrobatidae; genus Oophaga; species Oophaga sylvatica. The sequence goes on along the minus strand of JARQOD010000002.1, from coordinate 282,522,100 downwards.
GATGGATTATGATTTTGCTAAACGTTGTGGGTTTCCCTTGATACCCCTACAGAAGTCTATTCCCCTACTGGGGATCGATTCTACCCCTTTGGCTGAGAATAAACCCCAGTTTTCTACTCAGGTGATAATGAGGGTTGAACCTGATCACCAGGAGTGCTGCAAATTTTTGGTTCTATATAATCTGCATGACATTATCGTGCTGGGTTTCCTTGGTTACAGTCTCATAATCCTGTTTTGGATTGGAAATCTGTGTCTGTAACCAGTTGGGGCTGCCAATGTGTTAATACCAACACTCCTGTTTTTTCTGCCTCCCCCCAAGCTCAGGATGTTCCTGACTTTTTGTTTGATTTTTCTGATGTGTTTAGCGAAAGTAAATCTGCATCCTTACCTCCCCATAGGAGCTATGACTGCGCTATTGAATTAGTGCCGGGTAGTAAATTCCCTAAAGGTCGCCTTTTTAACTTGTCTGTACCTGAACATGACGCTATGCGGTCTTATATCAAGGAATCATTGGAGAAGGGTCATATCAGACCATCCTCTTCACCCTTAGGTGCCGGTTTTTTCTTTGTGGCCAAAAAAGATGGTTCATTAAGGCCGTGTATTGATTATCGTCTCTTGAACAATATTACTGTGAAATATCAATACCCGTTACCCTTGATTTCTGACCTGTTTTCCAGGGTGAAAAACGCTACTTGGTTTACCAAGCTTGACCTCAGGGGGGCGTATAACCTTATTCGCATTAAGCACGGGGATGAATGGAAGACGGCATTCAATACCCCTGAAGGGCATTTTGAGTACCTAGTGATGCCCTTTGGGCTCACTAATGCCCCTTCCGTCTTCCAGTCCTTCATGAATGACATTTTCAGGGATTTTGTGGACAAATTTCTGATTGTTTATTTGGATGATATCTTGATTTTTTCTAATGACTGGGACTCTCATGTGAAACATGTTCGGACTGTGTTCCAGATTTTGAGGGATAATGCTCTGTATGTGAAGGGATCAAAGTGTCTTTTTGGCGTACAGAAGATCTCATTTCTGGGATTCATTTTGTCCCCATCTGTTATTGAAATGGACCCGGTCAAGGTTCAGGCCATCTGTGATTGGGTCCAACCTACTTCATGAAAGGCTCTTCAGAGATTTTTGGGTTTTGCCAATTTTTATCGTAAATTTATTGGTAATTTCTCGGTTATTGTTAAACCATTAACTGATATGACCAGAAAGGGTTCTGATGTGGTGAATTGGCCTCCTGAGGCTGTCTCTGCATTTCAGGAACTTAAGCAGAGATTCACTTCTGCTCCTGTTCTACGGCAGCCTGATGTTTCTCTGCCATTTCAGGTGGAGGTTGATGCCTCTGAAATTGGGGCAGGTGCCGTTTTGTCCCAAAAAGATCCAGAGATCTCTAAAAGTAAACCTTGTGCCTTTTTCTCTCGAAAATTTTCTCCTACTGAACGTAATTATGACGTGGGTAATCGGGAGTTATTGGCCATGAAGTGGGCTTTTGAAGAGTGGAGACATTGGCTGGAGGGAGCCAAACATCAGGTGGTGGTCCTTACGGACCATAAGAATCTGGTCTATCTGGAATCTGCCAAGCGACTCAATCCTAGACAGGCCAGGTGGGCCTTGTTTTTCACACGTTTTAATTTTGTGGTTTCCTTTCTTCCTGGCACTAAGAATGTTAAGGCGGATGCCCTCTCGAGGAGTTTCCTTGCGGACTCTCCTGAGTTATCTGATCCTTCTGTTATTTTGAAAGAGGGTGTAGTTCTTTCCGCCATCTCGCCCAATTTGAGAATTGCTCTGGAGGGGTGTCAGGAGGATAGGCCCGAGCGCTGCCCTGTTGGAAAATTGTTTGTCCCGGACCAATGGAAAAAGAGTGTGATGTCTGAGATTCATTGTTCCGCGTTGGCTGGGCATCCGGAATTTTTGGTACCAGAGACTTGGTTAGTCGGTCCTTTTGGTGGCCTACCTTGTCTCGCGATGTCAGGGAATTTGTGCAGTCCTGCGGGACTTGCTCTCGCTCCAAGCCTTGCTCTCGCTCTAGTGGTTTGTTGATGCCATTGCCTGTGCCCAAGAGACCATGGACCCATATCTCTATGGATTTCATTTCCGATCTTCCTGTTTCTCAGAGAATGACCACCATCTGGGTAATTTGTGATAGGTTTTCCAAAATGATACATCTTGTGCCATTACCTAAGTTGCCTTCCTCCTCTGAATTGGTGCCGTTGTTTCTTCAGCACGTGGTTCGTTTACACGGCATTCCTGAGAACATTGTGTCTGACAGAGGAGTCCAGTTTGTTTCCAGATTTTGGAGGACTTTTTGTTCTAAACTGGGTGTTCAATTGTCTTTCTCCTCGGCATTTCATCCTCAGACCAATGGTCAAACTGAGAGAACAAACCCGACATTAGAGACTTATCTAAGATGCTTTGTGTCTGCTGATCAGGATGACTGGGTCTCTTTTTTGCCTTTGGCTGAGTTTGCTCTTAATAATAGGGCTAGCTCTGCCACTTTGATGTCTCCGTTTTTCTGTAATTCTGGTTTTCACCCTCGATTTTCTTCAGGACAGACGGAGGCTTCTGTCTGTCCGGGTGTTGACTCTGTTGTTGAGCGTATGCAGCGGATTTGGGACCAGGTAGTGGAGAGGTTGTCCCTCTCTCAGGATAAGGCCCAGCGGTTTGCTAACCGGCATAGGACTGATGGTCCTCGGTTTAAAGTGGGGGACTTGGTCTGGTTGTCCTCAAAGAATATTCCTATGAGAGTAGCATCTCCTAAATTTAAGCCTAGGTTCATTGGACCTTATAAGATCATGGAGATTATTAATCCTGTTTCTTTTCGTTTGCTTCTTCCAGGGACATTTAAGATCCATAACGTGTTCCACAAGTCCTTGTTGAAGAGGTTTGTTGAGCCAGTGGTTCCTGCTACTGTGCCTCCTGACCCTGTTTTGGTTGAGGGCAATCTGGAGTATGTGGTTGAGAAAATATTGGATTCTCGTTTTTCTAGACGAAGACTCCAGTATTTGGTTAAGTGGAGAGGTTATGGTCAGGAAGACAATTCTTGGGTGTTTGCTTCGGACATCCATGCTAGGAGACTTATCCGTGCGTATCATAGAACTCATCCTGACCGACCTGGTTGCTCAAATGAGGGTTCGGTGACCCCTCCTCAAGGGGGGGGTACTGTTGTGAATGGGTTTGAGATGAGTTCTGAGCAGAGGCTCCCTCTGGTGGTTACAAGCGGTACTAGTGAAGATTGTGAGGACTGGGAATCAGGTGTTACTGACTGGTCTTATATAAGGGAGTCATTTTCCCATCAGGGTTGCCGGTGATCAATTGTTCTGGTCTGAATCCTTCATTCCAGTTTCCCTTGTAGCCTGCTGTGTCGTGTCTGCATCTCCTGCTACCAGATAAGAATTTTTCTTCTTTTGTGTTGTTGCTATATTTTTGCATTTTGTCCTGCACTTCTTTGGGGGCCTTCTGGGTCCCCTCCGGGGGCTTCTGCCTTCTCAGTTTAGTTCAGCCACTGAGTTTTGTTCTTTTGCTTTTTCCAGTTTTTTCAGTGGCTGCTGTTTTGATTTTGTTACACCAGAGAGCTAATTTAGGTGGTAGAGGTCGTGTGATCTCAGGTGATTTTGAAATTAGTAGAGTTGGTGTTTTTCAGGGTTTGCTGGGATTGCAGTAAGTACCCTTCCTGTCCTTTTCTATTTAGATAGTTTGGGCCCCAGCGTTTGCTCATTCTATTTTCTTTCTGTGTCAGTATTTCCTCTTGTCTAACCGCCATTACATGTTTGGGGGCTTTCTATTATCTTTGGGGTTCTGCTCCGGGGCAGATAGCTTTCCTATTTCTATCTTTAGGTGTAGTTAGTTTCTCAGGCTGTGACGAGGCGTCTAGGACCAACGTAGGAACGCTCCACGGCTGCCTCTAGTTGTGGTGGTTAGTCAGGGTACTGCAATCCCATAGATTCCAACTGCTCTGGTGTATTTCCTTTTTTACCTGCACTCCTCAGCTACCGAAACATAACACGCTTCACTACCTTCAATGTGGGAGTCTCAATTATGTGCATCATGTGCCAAGAGCCCAGTGTTCCTCCCGCTCAGGAGCCCCCTACAATGGTTCAGGAGTCTTTGCCTATTCCTGATCCTATACAGCCTGGTCCTTCAGGGTGGCCAGATTTTCTGGCTCACTCCATGGATTCTTTGACAAGGGCTTTGGATTCCTTCCGCGGTTCCACTTCTACTCAGGGCGTCCTTTTTCCAGAAAGGGAGCCATTAACATTTAGAGAGAATTTATCTGACAGGGGCCGACCTTCTAGGTCCGCAAGGCGGTAGTCTAGAAAACGCCGCCATCATATATCTCCCAATCCATCTAGCGGTTCAGCATCGGCGAGCTCTCGTTCTCGCTCCCTCTCTCCCAGATATCATAGGGATCATGATTCTGAATACGAGTCGGACATTGGTGATGACCCCAACTCGCCAGAATTTCAGGAATCGTTAGATTCTCTTATTGAGGCAATTAATAAGATCCTCAAATTAGAGGAGGAACCAGGGTCTCAACCAAGCCATCCTATCGCTTTCAAAAGAGTTAACCGTGTTCACAGGGTGTTTAGTAATCACCCTGAATTCACGGAGATTGTTCAGGGACATAGGGAGCGTCCAGATAGACGTTTTTCAGGGCTGAAGTCTCTGAAGGCTCGTTATCCATTTTCAACAACTGTAGTGAAGGAGTGGTCTGAATCTCCTGTAGTAGATCCTCCAGTATCTCGCTTAGCTTCAAAGACCCTGCTCTCTGTATCAGATAGTTCATCCATTAGGAACCAATCGGATAAACAGATTGACAACCTTGCTAAATCTGTTTTTGAAGCGGCCGGAGCTTCCCTCTTTCCCTCCTTTGCGGCCACCTGGGTAGCAAGGGCTATGGTGGCTTGGGTTGAGGACTTAGTTAAGACAACTGGCGATATCTCTCTTTCACCCGAGGCACGTAATCTGGCCTATCAGATTACTCGGGCAGGTGACTACATGATTCATGCGTCCCTAGATGCAGCTAATTGCGCTGCTAGCACAGCCGCCAATGCTATCGCCATTCGGAGGTCCCTATGGCTTCGTGAGTGGAGTGCAGACGCTGCTTCAAAGAGAACTTTAACTTCATTGCCCTATCTGCCAGGACGTCTCTTTGGAGACCGTCTTGATCAGATTATTTCTGACGCCACTGGTGGCAAGAGTAAATTTCTTCCACAGCGCAGAATCAATCGATCTTTTCGGTATCAATACCAGGGTCGTTCCCGACCATTTCGTGGCTCTTTTAATTGGTCCGCCACTTCGACCTCGGCTCGAGCACCCCGTTCATCTCGCAGAGACAGGGACTCGCAACCATCATCTAGGTCCCCTCAACTCTGGAAAAGTAGATTCTCGCAGACAGAGAATAGGAATTCCTCTGTTCGAAAGCAGTCCTCCCAATGACTCCTGGCCGGGGACGAGGGACTTAGGCAGGGTAGGCGGCTGCCTACGCTTGTTTTAAGAGGTAGGGGTTCTCGATCTTGTACACTCCAGCCACAGGATCGAAGGTTTATTCCTCCTCCCAACATATCTTTTTCAGTCACGTCCCCCCAGGTCCAAGGATACCTTCAGAGGGTTGCTAGTTCTCCCTCTAGAGAAGATCATTTCTCTGAGACGGAGAAATCTTTTGTTGTTTCTAGGCCATTTGCATTTTCTATGGAGTGCAATGCAGATCCTGAGAAAAATGGTGGTACCATTCGCTCAGTTACACCTTCTTTTTCTCCAGTTGGAACTAATTTTGTTTTGGGACAGGAGTCCCGCGTCTTTAAATCTCCTCGGATGGGAAGTAGCGTTCCTCCATTGCATGACTCAAAGTCGAGGGTCTCCTCCAGAGACTTTTCTTCTAGAACAGGTCATTTGCCAATATCGGCAAATACAAGATGTGAATCTCATGGCATGCAGATTGAATGCCAGGGTTCAGATTTTCATAAGTCAATTCCGCAATCCATTAGCCATCGGCTTGGATGCATTAGTTCCCCCTTGAAATCAATTTCACCTTCCTTACATCTCCCCACTCCTTCTGTTAATCCACAGGGTGATTCGGAGGGACAAGGCGGAGGGTGTTCCTCTCATTCTGGTCGCTCCGGACTAGTCTTGCCACCCGTGGTAGGCAAAGCTAGTACGGCTAGTCGCAGACGTTCCACCCGATCATCCGGATCTTCTGTCATAGCATCCAATTTACCATCACAATTCGAGGGTTCTGAATTTGATGGTAGGGCCGTTGAAGCCTGGATCTCAGGTCAGGCTGGTTTCTCTCACAAGGTTGTTTCAACAATGGTTAATGCCAGAAAACCGGCTTCCGCCCGCATTTATCATCGGGTCTGGAAGACATTTTTTTTCCTGGTGTAAGGATAAAGGTCGTTCCCCTTTTGTTTTTTCTATCCCTGCCATTCTAGAGTTTCTTCAAACAGGAATGGATTCGGGGTTAGCTCTTTCTTCCCTCAAGGGAGAGATTTCTGCTTTGTCCGTCCTTTTTCAACGGCGGATCGCAGTTAAGCCTCAGGTCAGGACTTTTATCCAGGGAGTATCACATCTTGTTCCTCCTTACAAGAGGCCTTTAGAGCCTTGGGATCTTAATCTGGTCCTCAGTGCTTTACAGGAATCACCTTTCGAACCTTTGTCAGAGGTGTCCTTATCGCTTCTCTCCTGGAAGGTTGTCTTCCTAGTGGCGATTACCTCTATCAGACGGGTATCAGAGTTGGCAGCCTTATCTTGTAAGTCTCCTTTCCTTATTTTTCACCAGGACAATGTAGTTCTTAGAACTTCTCCTTCTTTCACGCCTAAGGTCGTTTCAGATTTTCATATCAATGAGGAGATAGTTTTGCCTTCATTTTGTCCGGCGCCGATTCACTGTACTGAAAAAGCTCTACACACTTTGGATTTGGTGAGAGCTCTCCGAAGATATATTTCGAGAACTGCACCTTTCCGAAAATCGGACGCTCTGTTTGTACTTCCAGAAGGTCGCAGACAGGGTCTTCCTGCTTCAAAGGCCACGTTAGCCAGATGGATTCGCTCTGTGATCCAAGAGGCATATCGTGTTAAAGGTCAGCCTATCCCGGCTGGGATTAAAGCACACTCCACTCGATCTGTGGGGGCCTCCTGGGCCATTAGGCACCAGGCTTCGGCACAGCAAGTGTGCAAGGCTGCGACTTGGTCCAGTCTTCATACTTTTGTCAAGCATTATCAAATTCATGCTCAGGTTTCTTCAGATGCGGCGTTTGGCAGAAAGATTCTGCAATCAGCTGTTGCGCATCTGTAAGTTGTATATTGACTAGTTATGCGTTTTTTATGCATAAGTTTTACGAGGCTCCATCGGTTGATGGCTGCCCACCCAGAGACTGCTTTGGGACGTCCCAAGGTCTGTGTGTCCCCCAATGAGGCGAAGGAGAAAAGTAGATTTTTGTGTACTCACCGTAAAATCCTTTTCTCCGAGACACTCATTGGGGGACACAGCTCCCACCCTTTTTGAGTTCAAAGCCTCGTTGTTTATTTACATTTGTCTATTTTTGATTTGTTGACATATTGCATTATTGGTATGAGCTCCTACTGCTTTGGTACCGAACTGGTTCATGAGTGAGCCAACAGGAGGTATATACTGCAGGAGGAGGAGCTAATCTTTTGTGCTTAATGATTTGCTTAGTGTCCTCCTAGTGGCAGCAGCATATACCCAAGAACAAGGTCTGTGTGTCCCCCAATGAGTGTCTCGGAGAAAAGGATTTTACGGTGAGTACACAAAAATCTACTTTTTTTTGTTAAGAGACAGCAGTATGCCACCCAAATACACCCAAATCATTGTTATTTTTATATGCTGCTATTTCTGTTCTTCTTCATGGAGTCATTATTGTTTAGTGAAATTCCACATTATTCTGTTCGTAAGGGCAGTAAGTGTACTCATTCTCAAGAAAAAGGAATTATGACTGTGTGTGTATATAGCTATATGTAACCTAATATGTTTTTTGTGTCTTAGCCCACTAATTTACAGGTTGAAGTGGAGATTGGACTTTATAGAATATTGGAGGAGAACGTGAGCACAGCTTGTGGATTGTAATTTCATCAGGACTTTCCAATCAGACTTGACAAATTACTATTTGAATCACTCGTATGGACAGATGACTTGGAAATCTATTGTTTTTGTGGCACTCCTTTTTGACTTATAATTTTTTTTATCACTGTAGGAACACACTGACTAAATCCTTGATTGTTTGGGTATTTGATAACACTGTGTGTGCTATGCAACACTTCATAAGAAATGTAGAAATGGGACCAAACTACCAGTTAAATGCTCATACACTAGTTGCCTATTAACTTCAAGGGGCATGGCGTCATTTAGCCAGTTTTGACTTCAGTACCCCTTCTAATAAAGGTCATTCTATATTAGACTATATTTCAGCAACCCGCAGTCTTCTAACTTGATGTACCATGTTCATAATGTGACTACTATGTTATAGAAAATATTGATTTATTCACTGCTGTCTAAAGCTACATTGACACAGGCAGAACTCTGACCAATCAGACATGTTTTAGAGATTATAAAACTGGTCTGAGTTAGCTATTTACACCAACAGATATTTTTGTCTTTTTACCTCTAGTAATCATCCTAAAATAAAACTCTTTGCCTTTCAGGTATCTGGTTACACGTTACCTTCATTGTGTTTAGCAGACAGATTTTTTTTTTAAAGATTTCAGGTCAATTTTCCAGCAGTTGAGTCAGATTTCAATAAGATCAAATGAACATTTAGACACCCCAAGTTTGGCCTAGTTAGACAAAAATTGGTCCGATATGAGGAAATCTGCCAAGTGCTCCTGTGTTTCCTTTGAGAGAGCCCCTGCTAGACATCTTTGGTGACAGCTTACACTATTCACCCATGGCTGTTAACATGTTAAATGCCGCTGTCAAACTCATGACAGCGGCATTTAACATGCACGCGCAGGAAGCGCGTTATTACCTCCTTCCATCGGCGCCCATGTCACATAACTGTGGGTCGCCGATGGGTTGGCATGACAACCCGGGGTCAGGAGAAGACCCCTGTGGTTGTCATTGCTGGATCGCTATGAGTGCCGCCTGGTGGTCGGCGCTCATAGCAAGTAAGCATATCTGCTGCAGCCCTGCTCTATGTAGCAGAGGCGATCAGACAACGGCAGCTTCAAGTCTCTCATGGAGACTATTGAAGCAAGTAAAAAGTAAAAAAAATGTTTTTAAAAATATATATATAAAAAAAATATTAAAGTTCAAATCACCCCCCTTTCGCCCCATTCAAAGTAAAACAATAAAAAAAAATAAATACACACATATTTGGTATTGCCGAATTCAGAATCACCCGATCTATCAATATATGAAAAAAAGAATTAATCCAATCTGTAAACGTAGCGAGAGAAAAAAATCGAAACGCCAGAATTACGTTTTTTTGGACGCTGCAATATTGCAATAAAATACATTAACGGACGATCAAAATAACATATCTGCACCAAAATGGTATCAATAAAAACGTCAGATTGGCACGCAAAAAATAAGCCCTCACCCGGCCCCAGATCCCGAAAAGTGGAGACGCTACGGGTCTCGGAAAATGGCAACTTTTTTTTTTTTTAAAGGACCAAAAATACAAAAACAGAGAAGTTTTATCATAAGCGCGCAAACCAGTGAGCTGCTGGAGAAGGACTGTGACAAAATCTCTCTAACTCACCCTTCCCCTGTCTGACCACAACCTACTGACATTCTCTTCCCTCTCTTCCAGTGCACAACCCCCACTCCACAAACTCACTCACCCTCCCAGAAATCTCAAATTTACCATTGCTCTCTGAGTGCCTCCTCCCTCTTACAGACATATCTTCACTTCATGACACAGATTCTGCTGCCCCCTTTTATAACACTACAATAACAGCAGCACTTGATTCGGCCGCCCCCTCACACATAGCAAAACTTGGAAATTCAAGAGAAAAACTGAGCTAAACTGCGTTTTTATAAATTTATAAAACATGAAATTTTATTAATCAAACAAGTCAAAAAACATGAACACAGTAAATCAGGTAACAAATGCAAGAAACACCACCTCACACAGCACTCTGATACCTCAATTACTAATCATATAGATGGTAGGTATAGGCAACAAATGGCAATGATTCTAACAAATAGCAGCATATTAAAGAAAATATGTACCCATGGGGTGCCAAAGAAAAAAGGTCACAGTGGAACCAATATTACTTGTACAACTGAGGGCCCAGGATATCATGCAATAATACATAAAGTGCATAGTGAATACATTAAGCCATTCTTACCAAGGTATAGAGGGGATCCCCTTGAGGAAGCGACACTTTGTTGTTACGAAACGCGCGTCGGGGTGCTCACCATCCCCTGCATATACCCTCTGCTACCTCTACACCTTGGTAAGAATGGTTTAATGTATTCACTATGCACTTTATGTGTTATTGCATGATATCCTGGGCCCTCAGTTGTACATGTAATATTGGTTCCACTGTGACCTTTTTTCTTTGTCACCCCATGGGTACATATTTTCTTTAATATGCTGCTATCTATTTGTTAGAATCATTGCCATTTGTTGCCTATACCTACCATCTATATGATTAGTAATTGAGGTATCAGAGTGCTGTGTGAGGTGGTGTTTTTTGCATTTGTTACCTGATTTACTGTGTTCATGTTTTTTAACTTGTTTGATTAATAAAATTTCATGTTTTATAAATTTATAAAAACGCTGTTTAGCTCCGTTTTTCTCTTGAATTTCCTAGTCTTCTGGGAGCTGGTGTATTCTACCCAGATACAGCATCATTGTACTGTATATTCCGCCTGGGTTTCTTTAATCATAAATATTTGGGACTATATGTGTTACATAGCAAAACTTGTACAATCAACAGGCAGCCCTGGCTGACCAGCCTCACCAAAGAACGGGGACGGGCTTCCAGAGTTGCTGAGCGGAGATGGAAAAAATCCCGCTCTGCCGAACACTTAACCGCGTACAAGCAGTCCCTCACCAGCTTCAAGTCCACGCTCTCTGCTGCAAAACAAACTTACTTCTCATCTCTCATATCCTCACAGTCTCACAATCCTAAACAGCTCTTCAACACTTTCAATTCTCTACTCCGTCCCCCAGCACCTCCTCCTTCTCCTCTCTTTTCTCCTGAAGACTTTGCCTCTTTCTTTAAGCAGAAGATTGATACGATCAGAGAAAGCTTTTGCCCACAGCCCCATTGCCCCTCTTAGCTGCTCAGCCCTGTACCTCCAAAACCAGCTTCTCCACCATGACAGAAGATCAGCTCTCCACCCTCCTATCAAGATCACACCTCACCACTTGCATGCTTGACCCGCTCCCATCCCACCTCATCCCTAGCCTCGCCACAGTCTTCACCCCTACTATAACACACCTCTTCAATCTCTCACTTACAAATGATGTCTTCCCCTCATTCTTCCAACATGCCTCTATCACACCCATTCTCAAAAAGACCTCCCTTGACCATCCTCTGTGTCTAGCTATCGCCCGATATCTCTTCTCCCTTATGCCTCAAAACTACTAGAACAGCATGTCCATCTTGAACTGTCCTCCCACCTCTCCTCCTGCTCCCTCTTTGACCACTTACAATCAGGCTTCCGACTGCATCACTCAACTGAAACTGCCCTAACTAAAGTCACCAACGACCTACTAACTGCCAAGAGCAAGCAACTACCCTGTCCTCCTTCTCCTGGACCTGTCTTCTGCCTTCGACACTGTGGACCATTCCCTGCTGCTACAGATTCTCTCATCTCTTGGCATCACAGGCTTGGCCCTATCCTGGATCTCATCATATCTAACAAACCGAACATTCAGTGTCTCCCTCTCCCACACCACCTCCTCACCTAGCCCCCTGTCTGTCCGTGTTCCTCAAGGCTCAATTTTAGGACCCCTACTCTTCTCCATCTACACCCTTGGCCTGGGACAGCTCCTAGAATACCATGGTTTGCAGTATCATCTCTACGCCAATGACACGCAGATCTACCTATCTGGACCTGAACTCTCCTCCTTACTGACTAAAATCCACAATGTCTGTCTGCTATTTCTGCTTTCTTCTCTGCTCGCTTTCTAAAACTGAACGTGGACAAAACAGAATTCATCATCTTTCCCCCATCGCACTCTACCCCCCCACCATACCTATCCATCAATGTCAATGACTGCTCACTTTCCCCAGTCCTGCATGCTCGGTGCCTCGGGGTGATCCTCGACTCTGCCCTCTCTTTCAAGCCACATGTCCAAACCCTTGCCTCCTCCTGCCGTCTCAAACTCAAAAATATTTCCCGGATCCGTGCATTCCTTGAGCATGAAACTACAAAAACACTAGTGCATGCCCTCATCATCTGCCGCCTCGACTACTGCAACCTCCTACTCTCTGGACTCCCCTCTGGCACCACTCCAATCCATCCTGCACTCTGCTGCCCGACTAATCCACCTGTCTCCCCGTTATTCTCCAGCCTCTCCTCTCTGCCAAGCCCTTCATTGGCTTCCTGTAGTCCAGAGGATCCAGTTCAAAACCCTAACTATGACATACAAAGCCATCCACAACCTGTCTCCTCCATACATCAGTGACATGGTCTCCCGGTACATACCCACTCGCAACCTTCGATCCTCTCAAGATCTCCTCTACTCCCCTCATCTCTTCTTCCCACAACCGCATACAAGACTTCTCCCGTGCCTCCCACATACTCTGGAACTCTCTACCCCAACACATCAGACTCGCGCCTACCATGGAAACCTTCAAAAAGAACCTGAAGACCCACCTCTTCCGACAAGCCTACAACCTGCAGTGATCATCAGTCTACTGAACCACCACACGACCAGCTCTACCCTCTCCTAGTGTATCCTCACCCATCCCTGTAGACTGTGAGCCCTTGTGGGCAGGGTCCTCTCTCCTTCTGTACTTGTGTGTGCCTTGTATTGCTCACGTTTATTGTACTTGGCTATATTTGCCCCTTTTCACATGTAAAGCGCCATTGAATAAATGGCACTATAAAATGTATAATTATATATAAATCTCCTTGGCTGGCTGCGCTCAAAGGATTTTTTTTTCCACCAACCTCAGTCCTCTGTGTGCAGTCAGCTAAGAAGAAGATTTATATCTTCTCCTGTCAGCCATTCTCAGGTAGCTCTGGTATATGTGCATACAATACAATTCCTCTGTCAGTTGCGATACAGGTCTCGGGAGCTGTGTTTTTTCAGACTGCAACACATCCCGACATGACTAGGACTGGCTGCCGTTTAATTTTCATGTTCATTTTATCACTTTTTTTGAGAACTCCTTTAAACCAAAAAAATTAAATTTTTACTCTTAGAATTTCCATCATTTTTAGCCTCTTCTTTTTCGTGGTCACCAAATTGTCTTTGAATATAACATTTTTTAACAATGACACTTAAAGGTAATTGAGAGCAAAATGATTTTCTTATGATGAGGTCTATGCCCAAGGAGGATAAATTATTTATTTGTTTTCCATGTGATGGTCTTAGGCTTGATCTGACCCTTATCCCTGTCTTGTATTCAATGGTCTACTATATGATAATGCCAAATATTCTGACCAGCTTTTCGAGCAAAGTTTGCATAAAAGCTGGGTAGTCATCCCCTTCAGAACACTCTAAAAAACTGAAGCATTTAATAGAGGTCCTACTGGACCTGTCTTCCTGTTCTGTAAGTTTAACTATATAGTTCTTATTTCAGCAGCAGATGGAAGGAAGGGAGACACATTCATTACCAGTGGGTAGGCGGAGCCCACACAGGATAGAACACCTCAGATTAAAAAAGAGTGTTGACCGGCCCCTCCAGCTTGGGCTCCTCCTACTCCAGCTCTCCAGTCTAAAATTTGAGGTCATAGAGGATAGTCGCTGCTGGAGCAGCTCCTCAGAAAATTTTTTTTTTTAGTCGGACAGAGACTTGGACCGCCAGTGGTCTAGAGGTCTCAGGGGTCTCAGCGCTGCTGGACCCCCACCTCTCCCTTGGCGGATCTGTATTACCCTGTAAGGTGGTCCTGCAGAACCCTGCCGACCCTGGGGGATGAGGATTGCTTCCCTGGCGGGGACGCAAACCGCGCTTCTGGGGTCACTGCGTTCCCCGCCCTGGGGGGAAGCTACGGGCACAGCGCCACAAATCTCTGGGGGTCCCTGTGGCACTCAGCTGGGTGAGTACTCCTCATTTTAATGTGTCTGAGTGCTTCAGCGGCCGCTGCGGCAGCCGCTGCTACATGTATTCAGTGTGGTGATTGTGTACTTTTGTCCGCAGGTGGATGCCTGCAGGACATGGGAGCGGAGAGCGGAGTGACTCGCGCGCTTTGTCGTTGCTTCGTGCTTTCCCATTTTTTCGTGGGCAGGAAGCGCTCTGAGCGCGCGCTTTACCCTGCCTTTTCTCTTCCGGCTTCTCTCCTCTAGCGCGGCGGCCATTACTGACGGCCTCCTCGGGCTCCTCACTCTCCGCTCTCCCCGCCCGACCGAAAGGAACAAGGACACTACACCGCGACCAGCTGGGTGAGTCGCTTCTACCTGTCAGGGCAGAAGCTTGAACCCTCACCTCCACAGCCAGGGCAAGGTACTGTCACACGGAACGCTCCCGCTACAATCACGATAGCGACGCATATTTTTGCGATCGTTTTTGTGATCGTTTTAATGTCGCTAGTAGCTGCCACAGTGGGCGATCTCATTGACGACGCATAAGTGGTTAGCGATCTCCTTAGGCGGACTTTGGCGGTCATTGCGATGTACAATTCAGCGCAATATGTTAGCGATCTCGTTGGCGTTCTTGTTTAGTGTGACATACCTTTGAGGCACTGTCCTGCAGCTGTTACCTCATAAGAGGCACCTGGGGCTCGCACACCCTTTTCATTAAACAAGGGTTGTGGGGAGTCTGCGACATTAACCCCTTCTTTGGCGGTTAACCCTTTATTGGGAGACAGCTGGGGTAGCTCTCTCTTTAAGAGCTTTAACCCTTCAGCGTTCGTTTTGCCTTTGAAAACCACACTGTTCTAGTTGCTGACAGGTTTTGACCTGCCATATACTGTGTGAGGGCATGTCAGATCAGGGTCCAGGAGGTGCGGACCGTCTCCCAGATCCGCTACAGGATCAGTCTCGCGTATCTGACACGCAGACCTCGACGGCGTCAAGCGCAGCGGTCGGAGGTGTCAGTGATGTCAAAATGGAGGCCCTCGCTCGTTCTATTAATGGCCTTTCTGACCTTCTAGGTTATTGGGTGTCAGCTAAATCCTCTCATGGTAGGAAGCGACACAGGCCGGTGCCATCTTCCCCGCGTAGCGACTCGGAGATCTCGGGCATGGAGGGTTCCCCTTCAAGCTCGGATGGGGAGATGTCCGATTCGGATAAGGAGGATCGGCAGGGACACTCTGCCTCTCTTTTGAGCCGTACAGAGGCTTTTATTGGAGCCATGAGGGAGGCGTTACAGTTACCGGAGGAGGTAACTAGACGTCCTGGTAAGTTGGCCCGGATGTTTCAGGAGTCGCATAGGTCGCGATCAGCCTTACCATCTCTGGATGAGCTTAATGGGGCAGTGGAGAAGGAACGCCTGTGTCCAGATAAAGGTTTTCAGGGGACACGGTTTTTTGAGACGCTGTATCCGTGTAAGACGGAGTTGAATGATAATTGGATTCCTTCTCCTGAAGTGGATGTCCCTTTATCCCAGCTTAGCAAATCCTCATTACTTCCTGTTAAAGGGAAGGCGAGTCTGCAGGATCCACTGGACAGAAAAACGGAGATGGCAGCGAAATCCATCTACGAGGCCGCGGGTCATGGATTCAGAGCAGTGCTAGGATCCATGTGTGCTTGTAAAGCTTCCCTGAGCTGGTTAGACCGTCTACGGACGGCGTGGCAAGATGGATCCCCACTATCCGAGGTAAAGGGGCTTTTCAAGTCTTTGGAGGATGCAGCCCGATATGGCAGTGATGCAGGTTTGGATACTGCCTCACTGCTGTCCAGGGCACAATCCTCGGCGATCACAGTCAGGAGAGCACTGTGGCTTAGACAGTTGACCGGAGACGGGTTTCCAAGCAAGGTTTGCTATCTTTAGCTTACAAGGGTGGTCAGCTATTTGGATCTGACCTCACGGAGCTGATTGCCAAGGCAAAGGCAAAAGAAACGGCTTTACCGCAGCGAAGAGCTGTGACTTCTGCGTCTGGCAGGCATAGTGCCGGTAGTAGTCGGCGGTCCTTTCGGTCCAGGGGACGGTTCGGTCAGCCCTCTTGGGGATCGGGTCGTCCCTCTTTTTCAGGAAAAAAAGAACGCTCAGAAATCCCACACTCCCTGGAAACAGAGCTTCCGCCAAGACAAGCGGGAAGCTGACAAAAAGCCCGCTAAGGCGGACTGACGCCAGGGTCTCACTCGAGGGCTCTCGAGTGGGAGGTCGCCTGCTCCAATTCGAACCGACTTGGGCTTCCCGCGTGTCGGACGCCTGGGTGACGCGGGTTGTGTCGGCAGGCTACTTCATAGAGTTTCTTTCTCGACCCCAGACAGTTTTTGCCAATCCCGCATTCCGTCAGAGCCCGAGCTATTTGCCGCTCTACTGCGGGAGGTCGATTCCCTTCTGCAGAAGGGTGTGGTGGTACCAGTTCCGCCGGAGGACCGGGGAAGAGGGTTTTATTCCAACCTCTTTATGGTCCCCAAAAAGGAGGACAAATTTGCCCCATTCTAGATCTCAAAAGATTGAATCGGCATGTCCGCACCCGGAAATTCCGCATGGAGTCACTTCGCTCCGTTGTGGCGGCCTTGTCGCAGAACGATTTTTTGGTGTCAATTGACATTCGCGACGCTTATTTGCATGTTCCCATCGGAAGGGCCCACCAACGCTTCCTTCGTTTTGCCATAGGTCAGGACCATTACCAGTTTGTGGCCCTGCCATTCGGGTTGGCCTCAGCACCCAGAGTTTTTACAAAAATTCTGGCTCCTCTCATGGCGATTCTGCGAAGACAGGGGGTTATGATTCTTCCCTATCTGGACGACCTGATTGTGGCGTCCTCAAAGGAGGAGGCGGTGACGGCTCGCAATCTATCCTTCAGCTCCTGGAGGACTTCGGGTGGCTGGTCAATTGGGAGAAGTCGTCTCTGGAACCGTCGCAGTCAATCCTGTTTTTGGGAATGCATTTCGACACGGTACGAGCAGTGGTGTCTCTACCTCCAGACAAGCAAGCGAGTCTTCTTCGTCATGTACAGGTTATGAAGTCTGATACAGCAATGTCCCTTCGAAGGTGTATGCGCCTTCTGGGTTTGATGGTGGCGTCAATGGAAGCAATTCCGTTTGCCCAATTTCATTCCAGGGCTCTCCAAATGCTCATCTTGAACCATTGGGATCGATCGCAGTTTTCACTGGATTGCAGTGTCATCATCTCCCACAGGGTGAGAGAGTCTCTATAATGGTGGTTACGTCTGGAAGCGTTATCCCTGGGGAAGTCCTTCCTTCCTCCGAGGTGGTCGATCATAACCACCGATGCCAGCCTGACGGGCTGGGGGGATGTCTGGAACGATCTCTGGATTCAGGGAGTATGGTCATTGGAAGAGTCTGTCCTGCCGATCAACATCCTGGAATTGAGGGCAATTTTCCTTTGCCTCCAACACTGGACGGTCCCTTTAAGCGGTCTACCAGTCCGAGTGCAGACAGACAACGCGACGGCGGTCGCGTATATCAACCACCAAGGTAGGACGAGGAGCTTCAGGCTCATGATGGAAGTGTCTCGAATCCTGGTATGGGCCGAGGCCAGGGTGCCAGCCATCTCTGCGATTCACATTCCAGGAGTTCAGAATATCACAGCGGACTTCCTCAGTCACGAAAAGATGGATCCCGGAGAATGGAGTCTTCATCCGGAAATTTTTGCACTGCTGTGCTCCCGTTGGGGAACTCCCCAAGTGGATTTGATGGCATCCAGGTTCAATGCCAAGTTACCGACGTTCATGTCCAGGTACAAGGACCCGAAGGCTGTGGCGGTGGATGCTCTGGTGGCTCCTTGGGACCAATTCGAGCTAATCTATGTGTTCCCGCCGATATCCTTACTTCCTCTGGTGTTGCGTCGGATCAGACTGGAGAGAGTCCCGGCTATGTTGATAGCCCCAGATTGGCCAAGGAGGACGTGGTTCTCGACACTGGTGTCGCTTCTGGCAGCGCCTCCATTTCCACTTCCTCTTCCGGACCTGTTAACCCAAGGGCCCGTTCGTCACCCGGACCTGAAGTCTCTGCGTTTGACGGCGTGGCTCTTGAGACCGAAATCTTGATCCGTCAAGGTTTTTCAGCCGAAGTCATTGCCACTCTGCGAGCTGCCAGAGGTCCGGCTACTACTAGGATTTATTACAAGACTTGGGAAGCCTTCTTTTCGTGGTGTTCGGGTTCTTCTAGGAACCCAAGGATTTTTTCCATTCCCAATTTGTTGGCCTTTTTGCAGTACGGGCTGGACAAGGGTTTGGCAGTAAGCACTCTCAAGGGGCAGGTTTCTGCTCTGTCCTTGCTGTTTCGGAAGGCTATCGCCTCGCGTAGGGACGTACTTCCTTTTTTCGCGGGGTAACCCGTCAATTTCCACCGCGGAAGGCGTTTGTGTCTCCTTGGCGGCTCAATCTTGTCTTGGAGGCTCTTCAACATGGGCCTTTTGAGCCTATGGACTCTGTTAGCCTTTCTTTGCTCTCTTGGAAGGTTGCCTCCCTAGTGGCGGTCACTTCTTTGAGAAGGGTTTCTGAGTTGGCGGCTCTTTCTTGCTCGCCTCCTTTTCTGGAGTTTCACCCAGATCGCGTAGTGCTTCGCACATGGAGCGACTTTCTACCTAAGGTGGTGTCACAATTTCATGTTAACCAGGATATTGTGTTGCCCTCGCTTTGTCCGGAGCCGAGGAATGCGAAGGAACGGGCCTTGCACACATTGGATTTAGTGCGGGCTTTGAAGTTCTATTTGTCTATTACTCAAAGTTTTCGGAAGTCGGATTCTCTGTTTGTGATTCCAGCAGGTCGTCGACGTGGGCAACGAGCTTCCAAGGATTCTATAGCTCGTTGGATTCGGTCGGCCATTTTAGAGGCTTACCGAATTAAGGGCGAACCTTGCCCGATTAAGATTCGAGCTCACTCCACGAGGGCTGTGGGTTCATCATGGGCCTTTCATTAAGGGGCCTCGGCAGCTCAGCTCTGCCGGGCGGCGACCTGGCGTTCCGTCCACACATTTACGAAATTTTATAAGGTGGACGTCAGTGCTTCCGCTGATGCGGCCTTAGGACGTAGGGTCCTGCAGGCGGCTGTAGTTTAAAGTTCTTGTGAACTTGTTTTTAGCGCTGGTTGCGCATTTATTTAAGTTGTTGGGAATCTGCCTCTGTTGGTTTTTTGCCCACCCTTAATTTCTGGACTGCTTTGGGACGTCCCACTGGTAATGAATGTGTCTCCCTTCCTTCCATCTGCTGCTGAAATACGGATTTTGGTAAGACCTTACCTGTAAAATCCTTTTCAGCGAAGGAAGGAAGGGAGACACAGATCCCTCCCATGGCAGAAGTATGTTGTTGTGTTTTCAGATGCGGCGTGACCCTTCTCTGATAGCGATTATCTGGGATGAGGTCGGCGCGCTAAGGCTCTTTTCCAGCATTGCCAGCTTATCGCAGTGGTCAGGTTCAGTGAGTAGTACCTGGAACTGTGTGTTTTTTTCTGTTATATGCATAACCTATCTTCTTGTTTTGTCTCTGAAGTTCTTCAGAAGGGGTTATGTTGCTCCGCTGGTGATTTTTGCTCTTCCTTAGCTTGTGTACGGACTGGAGAGCTGGAGTAGGAGGAGCCCAAGCTGGAGGGGCCGGTCAACACTCTTTTTTAATCTGAGGTGTTCTATCCTGTGTGGGCTCCGCCTACCCACTGGTAATGAATGTGTCTCCCTTCCTTCCTTCGCTGAAAAGGATTTTACAGGTAAGGTCTTACCAAAATCCGTATTTTCTTTAACTAGACTTTCGAGCTCTATAGACAAAGGGATCACCTTAGCCTCTAACTCAAATATTCTAAATTTGGCTACATCGATCATTTCAATAATTTTTAACAACCTTATCCCTTATTAGGAAAACTAATTATTGTATAAAGGAATAGCAAATCAAGAATAGGCACAGAAAGGAATGTTTTGTTGAATTCTTTTTATTTTTGTATCCTCATCCAAAAACTCACTTGTACCAGTATATGAAAGGATGGAATCCTTTGGTTGTCAAGGGATCCAGAGAGAGTGTGGAAATTTCTATTGCCCATAGGAGAAGGGACCTAGTGGTACAACAACAAGTGGATGTACCGTATAGGAATGCAGTTTGTCACACCTTTTTGTTTAATTAGGAAAACTCTTGACCTAACCTATTTGATACACCAAACTTATGAATAAGACATGAAAGATGATGAAATTATAAAATCACTATCTATTGAAAAAAATATATGAATAAAAAGTAATAAAATCCCTAAATCTGACATTTCCCTCTCCGTGGGCGGCACCATAATAACACCCCGGCAGCAGGCTCGCTGTCTGGGTGTTATGTTTGACACCATCTCTCCTTCACCTCCCATATACAATCTCTTGCCGCCTACACCTAAAGAACATCTCTAGAATCCGCCCTTTTCTCACCATGGAAACAACAAAAACCCTCACTGTAGCATTGATCCACTCCCGCCTGGACTACTGCAATGCTCTATTACTTGGCCTCCCCATTACTCGACTATCCCCTCTCCAGTCCATCCTTAATGCTGCAGCCAGGGTCATCCATCTGGCTAATCGGTACTCGGACGCGGCCGCTCTTCACCAGTCCTTACACTGGCTGCCCATTCATTACAGGATCCAATTCAAAGTACTGGTTCTCACCCACAAAGCTCTCCACAGTGCAGCACCCCCCTACATCTCCCTCATTTCTATCTATCGGCCTAACCGACTGCTGCGCTCTGCAAACGACTTTCGACTAACCTCTGCACTAATCCGTACCTCCGTCTCCAAGACTTCTCCCGCGCTGCGCCAATCCTCTGGAATGCTCTACCCCAAGAAATTAGGACTATCCACAATTTGCATGGTTTCAGGCACTCCCTCAATACACATCTGTTCATAGCGGCCTATCACATTCACTAATCAAAGTCGTTCTATGTGTAAGTGTGTGTGTGTGTGTAGCCCTTTCACTATCTCCATCCATCCCTCACTCCCTCAAGATGGCTGGACCTTCATTGTAAATGCACCATTGTATATACAGTCATGGCCAAAAGTTTTGAGAATGACACAAATATTAATTTTTACAAAGTCTACTGCTTCACTTTTTCTAATGGCAATTTGCATATACTCCAGAATGTTATAAAGAGTGATCAGCTTAACAGCAATTACTTGCAAAGTCAATATTTGGCTAGAAAATGAACTTTATCCCCCAAAACACATTTCAACATCATTGCAGCCCTGCCTTAAAAGGACCAGCTAACCTCTTTTCAGTGATTGCTCCATTAAAACAGCTGTGGGTGTTGATGAGGACATGGCTGGAGATCAATCTGTCATGATTAAGTAAGAATGACACCACTGGACACTTTAAAAGGAGGCTGGTGCTTGGCATCATTGTTTCTCTTCTGTTAACCATGGTTATCTCTAAAGAAACACGTGCAGTCATCATTGCAATGCACAAAAATGGCCTAACAGAGAAGAGTATCGCAGCTAGAAAGATTGCACCTCAGTCAACAATCTATTGCATCATCAAGAACTTCAAGGAGAGAGGTTCCATTCTTGGCAAAAAGGCTTCAGGGTGCCCAAGTAAGACCAGCAAGCGCCAGGACCGTCTCTTAAAAGTGTTTCAGCTGCGGGATCGGGCTACCAGCAGTGCAGAGCTTGCTCAGGAATGGCAGCAGGCAGGTGTGAGTGCATCTGCACGCACTGTGAGGCGGAGACTCATGGAGCAAGGCCTGGTCTCAAGGAGGGCAGCAAAGAAGCCACTTCTCTCCAGAAAAAACATCATGGACAGACTGATATTCTGCAAAAGGTACAGGCAGTGGACTGCTGAGGACTGGGGTAAAGTTATTTTCTCTGATGAATCCCCTTTTCGATTGTTTGGGACATCAGGAAAATGCCTCATTCGGAGAAGACAAGGTGAGCGCTACCACCAGTCTTGTCTCATGCCAACTGTTAAGCATCCTGAAACCATTCATGTGTGGGGTTGCTTCTCAGCCAAGGGAATCGGCTCTCTCACAGTCTTGCCTAAAAACACAGCCATGAATAAAGAATGGTACCAGAATGTCCTCCAAGAGCAACTTCTCCCAACCCTCCAAGAGCAGTTTGGCGATCAACAATGCCTTTTCCAGCATGATGGAGCACCTTGCCATAAAGCAAAGGTGATAACTAAATGGCTCAGGGAACAAAACATAGAGATTTTGGGTCCATGGCCTGGAAACTCCCAGATCTTAATCCCATTGAGAACTTGTGGTCAATCATCAAGAGACGGGTGGACAAACAAAAACCTAAAAATTCTGACAAAATGAAAGCATTGATTGTGCAAGAATGGACTGCTATCAGTCAGGATTTGGTCCAGAAGTTGATTGAGAGCATGCCAGGGAGAATTACAGAGGTCCTGAAGAAGAAGGGTCAACACTGCAAATATTGACTTGCTGCATTAACTCATTCTAACTGTCAATATAAGCTTTTGTTACTCATATGTTTGCAATTATTATATTTCTGTCTGTGATAAAAAACATCTGTCAAACACACATAAAAACCAGAGGGCAGAAGATCATGAGAAAATATAATATTTGTGTCATTCTCAAAATTTTTGGCCATGACTGTACACACCTGTACTTTGTATCTCCCCCACCTAATTGTAGATTGTAAGCTCTCACGAGCAGGGTCGTCTTATTTTGCTTTAATTACTGTATTGTTAACGTTGTTACTTATGAATTGTGTTTTGAAACTGTTAAACTGTAAAGCGCTGCGGAATATGATGGCGCTATATAAATAAAGATTATTATTATTTATTAATAAAACAAGATGAAAGTGTGAATCCACATAATGAAGAAAAAGAGGTGAAACAACTTGAGACCTTATAGTTATGCATACATTGCTGGAGGCATATGAGGGTAGTATCACAAAAAATGCACATATCACATAGCATATTTAGTAACGAAAATAAGATAAGGTATAAATACATGTAATAAATGTATTAATAGTGAATGATAGTACCAATAACAAAAAATGATAATCACTACACATAAGCCACCATGCATAAACTATTAAAAAAGACCATAAAAAGTGGACATTAGCTGAAGAATATCAATCAAGTAAAAAAAAAATCCAGCTCCTGAAATCTCATAATGCGAATTTTCTTTGAAAATTCTTAAATTCCATTATAACTGCATAGTAGCCACTGACTAAAGACCTTGGGGTCTGAAACGCATCTGCCAGTGTGAACTCCCCCCTATAGGGTCAGTGGCTACTATGCTGTTATAATGGATTTTAAGAATTTTCAATAAACATTCTTTTGATGGGATTTCTGGAGCTGGATCCTTTTTTCTTGATTCGATTGATATTCCTGCTGCACTGCTGACCTGTCGTGTGCCTCGGATCCCTGGCCTCTGTTGGATGACCTGACTTTTTTCCTTTTTCTAGCTACATTTGCTGGAGAATGGTATAAGCAAGTGCATATACATAATACCACAATACACATCCATCCATACACAAAAGACTGATGGCAGAAACCATCGATATTAGCTGGTTTGCCTGATGTTAGTCTAATGTCTGGGTGCCTTACGTATTAATATAAAATAAGTTGGGACCGGGTTAACGCAAGTCTGGAAAAGTAAGCTGTACTGATGAAAAACAGCTGGAAGATCAGTTTTCAACTAAATCATATGTCTGTTGTGACAAAGTCACTGGTAAAGTGCTGGAGGGGAGATATATTTCACTGCGCTTAATGGCATCAGTGATATAAACCCAGAGATTTTCCTCCAGCGCACTAAGTGCGGTGAGGGGTTAAAAGCTAATTTGTATAATGGGCTGAGTTTTATAATGGGCTGAGTTTTATGAGGATATCCATAGAGCGGGTGGGAGGATGTCCACCTTATCTCCACCCCAGGGGGTGATCTGGGGCTTAAGTAGCCTGCCTCCAGAGGCAGTAGTTGTTCAGTAGGGCTGGAGAGAGGATCTCCGGTCGTTTGTGTGCTGAGGAGGAAAGACTGAACCTGTGTTGCCCCAGAGCGGGCAGCCCCCCACAAATGTATGGACTGTGTTGCAGCATTTTGGTTTTTTGTTGTTTTCCTGTTTTGCCTGATTAATTGTGTTTCTTTTTCCCTTCATGTTGTTTATGCCGTCTGTCTAATAAACCAACAGAAGATTTAAAGAGACTGTGCTGTGTTCCTGTTTTCTACCTCCATGTACTGCTGAGTGAGCTGAACTACCACACTGTATATAAAAAGAGCTGTTATAGAGGCAGAGTCTCTGAGAAGCAAAGATAGTCAGAAGTTCATCAGTCTGAACAGCTATTTCTAAACATTGTAGAAAAATGTCTGCAATTTTACATTTAGGAATATTTTTCTAAGAGTTTGAATATACCACCATTTACACTACATAATATCATCAAAAGATTCAGAGGTTCTGGATAAATCCATATGCACAAGTCTGACTGTTAATTTTGGATGCCTTCAGAAGGCACTGTATTAAAAACTGGCATGAATCGTTGGGCAAATCACTGCATGAATACTTCCAGAAATCATTGTCTGTGAACACAATTCACTGTGCAATCCACAAATGCGAATTATAGCTCTTCACTTTTAGGATTTAACACGCGCCAACAGGGAGCACGTCATTCCACGCTCTTATCAGCGTGCCCATGACTTGATCACGTGGGACCAATGGGTTTTCATGACAACCGGAGGTCTGCTGAGCCGGGGGTCGGCGTGCCAACCTGCATCAAAGACAGGGACATGACATATGACTGGCCCCCTGAAGAAGCCTGTATAGGTGAAACTGGTTCGGGGGGAGCTATGTGTGTGTGTGTGTGTCTTTTAGTTTCTAAAGTGTTACCTGTTAGGATGGAAATGAAATAGCTATATCTATAAAAGTTTACATAGATGTATGGACTGCAACCATGATCTTGTTAGGAAAATAACCCCATACAAAGAGATGTTGATTAAATGTAACCGATTACAGAGGCGTACCAATGCTGGGAAACCACTCTACATCTAAGGATACAATTCAGGTTCACATTAGTAGTTTTTAAAGCATCCCTTATATTGGGTCTATGCAGTTCCTGCATGATGAAGGCATTGATGCTATGCACTTGCCTGCCTGTGCACCAGACCTGAACCCAATTGACCACATCTGGGAGATCATGTCTCATTCCATCCACCAATGCCACATTGCACCACAGACTGTCGAGGAGTTGACTGATGCTTTAATCTAGGTCTTGGAGGAGATCCCTCAGGAGAACAACTGCCATCTCATCAGGAGTAGAGATGAGCGAATATGTTCGGGTTCACTCTTATTCGGCAAGCTATAGCGCTTGCTGAATAAGCTGCATCGGGAACCCGGCTTCCTGTATCGCGCAGGCTGAACAGCTGATCGACGCCGCAGATGCATGTGTCGTGGCTGTGTCACAGACAGCACATGCATGGAGAGCCCAACACACAGGGCTCAACACACAGGCTCTCCATGCATGTGCCGTGAGTGTGACAGCCGCGACACATGCATCTGCGGTGCCGATCAGCTGGCGCGATCCAGGAAGCTTATTCGGCAAGCGCTATAGCTTGCCGAATAGGAGGGAACCCTAACATATTCGCTCATCTCTAATCAGGAGTATGTCCAGGTATTGTAGGAATGTCATACAAGCACGAGGATGCCACACACACTACTGGGCATCATTTCATTGTCTTGAGCCATTTCCACTGAAATTGGATCAGCCTGTAATTTGATTTTGAGTTATCATTCCAAATCCAGACCTCCATGGGATATTAATTTTGATTTACATTGTTCATTTTTAAGTTTTATTGTTCAACGCATTCTACTATGTAATGAATAAAGATTTGCAACTAGAATATTTTATTCAATGATTTCTAGGATGTGTTATTTTAGTGTTCCCTTTATTGTTTTTGAGCATTGTATATAGTGTAAATAGGGTACCCAAGATCCGGGCTGTACACACCCAAATGCAGCTGTTAAATACATTTTGCAGAACGTATCAATATGATCGGTTCTTATATTTTTGGCAGTAGTGACTATTTCCAGGAGAAGCACATCAGCTTTGTATTCTCTTCTGAAAAGAACAGTACTTATGACGATATTAGTATCTCAGAGTAAAGTGTACTCAGATCTCAGAGAATGGATATATTTGGGATACTATTCTCACCTCTTTAGCCTCAGTCAATGAGTGTCCTCCATAGTGATTCAAGCACTGTGATGATCACTCATATTCTCCTATATTGGCCAAATAAGGAACATTTTCGTAAAACTCCAGGAGAGTTCACACAGACTGTGATGTCTGTTTTTAAAAATCAGATAGATTTTTATTAATCACAAAAACATTAGAAACAGATATTACATGTCATATCCATACTCATTTTACATTTTCCGGTAAATGACCCCTCCCCAATCCTTTCCCCTGACCCTAGACTGTGATGTCTTTAGCTGATGCCCACACCAACGGCCAACAGTTTCGTCAGCCAGAATAACTCTCTTCACCAGAACAAGGCCATACCAGAAGCACCCATAGGACTTGAGTCCCAAAAGGGATGGAAGGGTGGAAACAACATACGGGGCCAGAATCAACTAATCCCTTGGTGACCGCACATCTGAACAGACGCAAACCTAATATGGGTTCATCCTAGGGAAGTGAGAAAATGGAAGAGAAGACACATCCATAGAGACATAACCATTAGGTTATTCATCTCGTCAACTTTGGGACTATCAAGGTAATCTTTATGCAGGAAATGTAGAAGAGAGTTGGTTCCAGCACCTGGGAAGGTATTAAAAATAAAAATCTGCCACCACTCATGAACCAAATAATGTGACTATAAGGCAGGCACAGTGCATCCACTATGGCAAAGGACATCATGGGCATGTCAAGAAGGTATGAGTTGTTCCTAAGTTGGTATCAAAGCCACTATGGTTTCAAAACTATTGGGTGCATGGAGGGAGGAGGAGCCACAGATAAGTTCTAGCACAATACCATTTGTACTTATTTTTAAATCAGACAGCATAATAATGGTGATATTCTCATTTTCATTATTTTAGCAAACATTGCTCAGCCATATTTCACCCCCAATTTGCGTCTAGCGAACTGCCCTAACTTATGATGGACAGCTCTCATTCCTGGAGTGAACGCTGCCTCATGAGTGTTCGCAAGCCACTAATTCTGGCTGTTCAAGTGGCGCACACATGCACTGGCTGGGTATATTCAACATGACTGTGTTCCTTCCCTCAGGAAGGAATACGTGCCCAGCCACCGTGTGCCTTCCCAGGCCACACAGCCAGAGTCAGTGCTCTTGCGCGCGCACACACACAAGGCAACGTTTACTTTAGAATTGAGTGGTGTCCATGATGAACTATACAATCCCCAAGATGTAAATTGAGAGAGCATAATGGTGCACCCAGTTCATGGCCAGCAACATATACAGTGCTTGCATGAATTTTATAGGTGTGAAGTCCCCTAAATCACTATATAGTCTACTCTAAGGCATTTTGGGGCTGACAGTCTCTTTAACCCCTTTACCCCCGAGGGTGGTTAGCATGTTAATTGCAATTTTTACAATTCTGACCACTGTCTCTTTATGAGGTTATAACTCTGGAACGCTTCAACGGATCTTCGCGATTCTGAGAATCTTTTCTCGTGACATATTGTACTTCACGTTAGTGGTAAAATTTCTTTGATATATCTTGCGTTCATGAAAAAAACGGAAATATGGTGAAAATTTTGCAGTTTTCAAACTTTGAATTTTTATTCCATTAAAACAGAGAAATATGTCACACAAAATAGTTAATAAATAACATTTCCCACATGTCTACTTTACATCAGCATAATTTTGGAACCAAAATTTTTTTTTGTTAGGAAGTTATAAGGGTTAAAAGTTGACCAGCGATTTCTCATTTTTACAACAATATTAACAAAACCATTTTTTTAGGGACCACCTCACATTTGAAGTCACTTTGAGGGGTCTATATGGCAGAAAATACCCAAAAGTGACACCATTCAAACAAAACTGCACCCCTCAAGGTACTCAAAACCACATTCAAGAAGTTTATTAACCCTTCAGGAGCTGAAGCAACGTGGAAGGAAAAAATTAACATTTAACTTTTTAGTCACAAAAATGATCTTTTACAAGCAATTTTTTATTTTCACAAAGGTAAAAGGAGAAAATGGACAGATAAAGTTGTTGTGCAATTTCTCCCGAGTACGCCTATACCCCATATGTTGGGTAAAACCACTGTATGGGCACATGGCAGGGCTCGGAAGGGAAGGAGCGCCGTTTGACTTTTTCAAACCAAAATTGGCTGGAATTGTGATTGGACACCATGTCATGTTTGGAGAGCCCCTGATGTGCCTAAACAGTGGAAACCCCTCACAAGTGACACCATTTTGGAAACTAGACCCCCCCCAAGGAACTTAACTAGATGTGTGGGGAGAACTTTGAACCCCCAAGTGCTTCACAGAAGTTTATAAAGTAGAGAAGTAAAAATAAAAAAAAATTTTTCCACAAAAATGATATTTTTGCCCCCAATTTTTTATTTTCCCAAGGGTAACAGAAGAAATTGGACCCCGAGAGTTATTGTTCAATTGTCCTGAGTATGCTGATACCCCATATGTGGGGGTAAACTACTGTTTGGGCACATGGCAGAGCTCACAAGGGAAGTAGCACCGTTTTCAGAACAAAATTGGCTGGAATTGAGATCAGATGCCATGTCACGTTTAGAGAGCCCCTGATGTGCCTAAACAGTGGAAACCCCCCAATTCTAACTCCAACCCTAACCCCAACATACCCCTAACACTTGTCCCAATCCTAACCACAAACCTAACCCTAACACACCCCTAATCCCAACCCTAATCCTAACTTTAGCCCTAACCCTAACTTTAGCCCCAACCCTAACCCTAATTGGAAAATGGAAATAAATACATTTTTTTTTAATTTTTCCCTAACTAAGGAGGCAATAAAGGGGGTTTGATTTACTATTTATAGCGGGTTTTTATATCGAGTTTTCACATTTGGCTGCTGTCACATGCTAAAAGACGCTTTTTATTGCAAAAAATAGTTTTTGCATCATCACATTTTGAGAGCTATAATTTTTCCATATTTTGGCCCACAGAGTCATGTGAGGTCATATTTCGTGCAGGACAAGTTGATGTTTTTATTGGTACCATTTTTGGGCACATGACTTTTTTTATCACTTTTTATTACGATTTTTGGGAGGCAGAACGAACAAAAACCAGCAATTCATGAATTTCTTTTGGGGGGGCGTTTATACCGTTCCGCATGTGGTAAAATTGATAAAGCAGTTTTATTCTTTGGGTTAGTACGTTTACAGCAATACCTCATTTATATCATTTTTTATATTTTGTCGCTTTTATACAATAAAAACAATAACAATAAAGTCCTTCTGCTGGAAGTGTGAACTATGTCCATGTAGTGAGTCATAAATCCTGGTGTTACTCACTACATGGACATAGCTCACACTTCCAGCAGAAGGACTTCAGGTAACTAAGAACATCATTCCCACTGCCTCTCCATTTGTAAGAAAATGCTAATTCGATTTCCTTGGCTTATCTTTAAGAGGCATCATACCTCCCACTAAATGTCTTTACTGTAATAACCCTTAAATGTTGTGCCTTTTTTCATTAAGCTATTTGTAATCCTGCCTGAAGAAGGAGCCTGTGTGCTCTGAAAGCTTGCGAACATATAATTTTCTGGTTAGCCAAATAAAGGTATCACTAAGAATACTCTTGTCATCTTTGGACGGAAAAGTATTCACATCGATTATCGTATGTTCAATGTAAAACGCGGTTTGCCTGTGTAAACATGCTATAAAATCACCACCAATTGGCAAACAAGTAGCTGATCAGTGGCCATTTATTTTTATTATTATTTATATAGCACTGTTGTTTCCATGGTGCTGTACATGAGAAGGGTTTACATACAAAGTACAGATATTGCTTACAGTAAACAAAATTAACTATGACAGACATAACAGAGGGGATAGGACACTGCCCTTGTGGGCTTACATTTTACATGATGGTGAGGAAGAAGAAAATAGGTTGAGGAGTTGCAGCAGCCCCAGTGTTGGTGAGGCGGCAGCTTCTGTAGTGGTGAGAAGGCAGTGGGGTCATTGCAGGCTCTAAGCTTTTTTGAAGAGGTGGGTTTTCCAGTTCCTTCTGAAGGATCTGAATGTGGTGGATAATCGTACGTGTTAGGGCACAGAATTCCAGAGGTTGAGGGCTATTCGTAAGAAGTCTTGGAGGCGATTTGGTGAGCAACAAATAAGTGTGGAGAAGAGAAGGAGGGCCGGAGATTGCATGAGGGTAGATATTGGGAGATTAGTTCAGAGATATACGGAACACACAGGTTATGTATGGCTTTGTAGGTCAGTATTAGTAGTTTGAACTGGATATGATGGAGAATTGGGAGCCAATGAAGGAATTTGCAGAGGTGAGAAGCAGAGGAGTAGCGAGGAGTGAGGTGTGAGGTGGATTAGTTGGGCAGCAGAGTTAAGGATGGACTGGAGCCGTCTACAGGAAGTTTTAGAGCACTTCATGCTTCCCTCTGCCGACAAGCTTTTTGGAGATGAAAATTTCATTCTCCAGCAGGACTTGGCACCTGTCCACATTGCCAAAAGAACCAATTCATGGTTTAAAAACAACAGTATGACTGTGCTTGATTGGCCAGCAAGCTCGCCTGACCTTAACCCCATAGAGAATCTATGGGGTATTATCAAGAGGAAGATGAGACACCAGACCTAACAATGCACACGAACTGAAGGCCGCTATCAAAGCGACCTGGGCTTCTATAACACCTCAGCAGTGCCACAGGCTGATCGCCTCCATGCATGCCGCATTAATGCAGTAATTGATGCCAAAGGAGCCCTGACCAAGTATTGAGTACATTTACTGAACATACATTTCAGTAGGCCAACATTTCAGACTTTAAAATTAATTTTCAAGCTGGTGTTATAAAGTATTCTAATTTACTGAGATAATGATTTTTGGGTTTTCATTGGCTGTAAGCCATAATCATCAACATTAACAGAAATAAACACTTGAAATAGATCACTCTGTTTCTAGTGACTCTGTATAATATTTTTCACTTTTTGCATTGAAGAATTGAAATAAATTAACTGTTTGATAATATTCTAATTTAGTGAGAAGCACCTGTATATCATACACATGTACTTAGCACAACGGTATCCAGCTACCGGCAAAAAAATATCCTAACTATCTTAAAATCATTATTTATTGGTATACTCTAAAAAATGAAAAAGATGAAAGATAAGAGAACTTTTTGAACTTTTTTATTTTTTTCAAGTATACCAATAAATAATGATTTTAAGATAGTTAAGATATTTTTTGGTGATAGCTGGTGTACCTGTGTGCTAAGTACTGACTACCTCACCTGGGAACCCGACCTAGGATTTTTCCGTGCACCGCACCTATTGTGAGCAATATATGCCCTGGTGAGCTGATGTGAACTCTTTTTCTTTTCTAATTTATATCTTACACATGCAGCAGAGAATATCTGCAGTGTAAATTGATTAGCGCTATGGATTGCAAATTAATTTACGCTGTTGTTTCTACAGCTAATTTTACTCCTTAGGCCGGCGTCACACACAACGACAAAAAATCGGTCCGTTTTAGACGGTCGATTGTCGGATCAAAATGCAAACATCACACATCCTTCTGGCATCCGATTTTCCTTCAAAGATGCGATTTAGTCGCATGTGTGTGTACCTTGTAACATCCGATTTTCATCCAACTTGCGAGATTTTCTCGCAGGCTTGCAAAACTGACATATAATGGATCCAAAAGAATAGTATTTCAATCACAAAAAAAAGAATAGATATATACACATAGAACACATATATATATATATATATATATATATACAGTCATTGTGACATATATATAACATATATTTATAGTTCCTAGACTTCTACATACTGTTATAGCCGCTAATTCAGTTGCCGGCTTTTGTGAAATCACAGAAGCCGACATGAAATGATACATTGTTTCCACACAGTTAACCATGTCATTTCCTGTATTTTGATATTTGTTTAGAACTTACAATTACATGAGTGTATTTGTGCAAAATTTCAGACATGTAGGGGTTAATTAAAGGTGTAATTTCGTTGAAAAAAATGCGTGGGCTCCCGCTGTATTTTCTCCACCAGACAGACAAAGCAAGCGAGTGGGGGCAGATAATAACAGCCTAGGGAGGGTACATTTTTTGTGCCCCCCCCCGGCTACTAACATCTGCCCCCAGACACCCCAGAAAGGGCAAATCTATAATTAAATTCGCCCTTTCTGGCACTTTGCCCGTCTATTCCCATTGCCCTGTAGCGGTGGTGAATGGGTTAATAATCTCACCTTAATGTCACCTTAGTATTGAAAGGTGACCTTAAGGCAGGTTAATAATTGAGAGATGTCAATTAGACAACTATCAATTATTAATCCTATTGTATGATAGAAAATCAAACACACACAGTTTAATAAAAAAGAAGTTTAATGAAATAATCACACAGTTTTTGACAATATTTTATTTTCCTGCTAAAAACCATTTCCTGTAATAAAAATAAAATAAAAAAGCAAAATGATTCTTACCAATCCGAAGTACAGTCAGGTCCCACGCTGTAATCCATCAGAAAGGGTTAACAGGTTACAGGTCGCAGAGAGCTAATAATGCTGTCTCAGACCTGTATTCCCCTGAATGAATCAGTTACTCTCCCAGCGAAAGGAGAGGAAGAGATTCATGAATGGAGCTTAATTGATTTATTGCCACTTTCACTTGAGTGACCTGACCTAAGGTGAAAGTGGATACAATCAATTAAGCTTCATTCATGAATCACATCCTCTCCTGTCAGCAGGAGATAAGCTCATTCATTCAGGAGCTATCAGATGAGCACGCAGGATTACTTGCGCTGCTTATCTGATTGCTAGTTAACCCTTTGTGAAGGATTACATCGTGGGACGTGACAGATTGCCAGATAGGTAAGAATAATGTTGTTTTATTATTTTATATTTATTTTAGAAGAACAAGGGCTTCGAACGGATTAAGACTTAAATAAAAGATGGTCAAAAATATGTGTTTTTATTTCATTAAAATTATTTATTCTTAAAGTGTGTGTGTGTTTTTTTATTTACTTAAATAGGATTAATAATTGATAGTTGTCTAATTGACAGCTCTCAATTATTAACCTGCCTTAAGGTCACCTTTCAATACTAAGGTGACATTAAGGTGAGATTATTAACCCATTCGCCACCGCTACAGGGCAATGGGAATAGATGGGCAAAGTGCCAGAAAGGGCGAATCTAATTATAGATTTGCCCTTTCTGGGGTGTCTGGGGCAGATGTTAGTAGCCAGGGGGGGCACAAAAAAAAGTACCCTCCCTAGGCTATTATTATCTGCCCCCACTCGCTTGCTTTGTCTGTCTGGTGGAGAAAATACAGCGGGAGCCCACGCATTTTTTTCCAACGAATTTACACCTTTAATTAACCCCTACATGTCTGAAATTTAGCACAAATACACTCATGTAATTGTAAGTTCTAAACAAATATCAAAATACAGGAAATGACATGGTTAACTGTGTGGAAACAATGTACATTTCATGTCGGCTTCTGTGATTTCACAGAAGCAGGCAATTGAATTTGCGGCTATTACAGTATGTAGAAGTCTAAGAAATATAAATATATATATATATATATACATGTCACAATTACATATATATATATATATATATATATATATATATATATACACTACCCGTCAAAAGTTTAGGGTCACTTAGAAATTTCCTTATTTTTGAAAGCAAAGCAGTTTTTTTCCAATGAAGCTAACATTAAATGATTCAGAAGTACACTCTATACAGTGTTAATGTGGTAAATGACTATTCTAGCGGCAAACGTCTAGTTTGTAATGCAATATCTTCATAGGTGTATAAAGGCCCATTTCCAACAACCATCACTCCAGTGTACTTATGGTATTTTGTGTTCGCTAACTGTGTAAGAAGGCTAATAGATGGTTAAAATACCCTTTAAAACCCTTGTGCAAGTATATAACACAGCTGAAAACCGTTTGGTTGATTAGAGAAGCTATAAACCTGACCTTCCTTTGAGCTTGTTGAGAATCTGGAGCATTACATTTGTTGGTTCCATTAAACTCTCAAAATGGCCAAAAAAAAAGAACTTTCTTGTGAAACTCGACAGTCTATACTTGTTCTTAGAAATGAAGGCTATTCCATGCGAAAAATTACCAAGAAACTGAAGAATTCATACAATGGTGTGTAGTACTCCCTTTAGAGGAGTGCACAAACAAGCTCTAACCAGAGAAGAAAGACAAGTGGGAGGCCCCGCTGCACAACTGAGCAACAAGACAAGTACATTAGAGTCTTTAGTTTGAAAAATTGACGCCTCACAGGTCCTCAACTGGCAGCTTCATTAAACAGTACACATTAAACGCCAGTGTCAACATCTACAGTGAAGAGGCGATTTGGGGATGCTGGCTTCAGGGCAGATTGGCAAAACAAAAGCCAATATTCCTCTGTCCAATGTCTGTGTTCTTTTGCCCATATTAATCTTTTCCTTTCATTTAAGCCAGTCTTAAATATGGCTTTTGTTTTGCCAATCTGCCCTGAAGGCCAGCATCCCCAAATCGCCTCTTCACTGTAGATGTTGACACTGGGTTTAATGTGTACTGTTTAATGAAGCTGCCAGTTGAGGACCTGTGAGGCGTCAATTTTTCAAACTAAAGACTCTAATGTACTTGTCTTGTTGCTCAGTTGTGCAGCGGGGCCTCCCACTTGTCTTTCTTCTCTGTTAGAGCTTGTTTGTGCACTCCTCTAAAGGGAGTACTACACACCATTGTATGAATTCTTCAGTTTCTTGGTAATTTTTCGCATGGAATAGCCTTCATTTCTAAGAACAAGAATAGACTGTCGAGTTTCACAAGAAAGTTTTTTTTTTTTTGGCCATTTTGAGAGTTTAATGGAACCAAGAAATGTAATGCTCCAGATTCTCAACAAGCTCAAAGGAAGGTGAGGTTTATAGCTTCTCTAATCAACCAAACGGTTTTCAGCTGTGTTAACATACT
The DNA here is from genome assembly GCA_033576555.1 of Oophaga sylvatica. Taxonomy (NCBI): domain Eukaryota; kingdom Metazoa; phylum Chordata; class Amphibia; order Anura; family Dendrobatidae; genus Oophaga; species Oophaga sylvatica. Next base: position 282,486,818 of record JARQOD010000002.1, on the reverse strand, counting down.
TGCACAAGGGTTTTAAAGGGTATTTTAACCATCTATTAGCCTTCTTACACAGTTAGCGAACACAAAATACCATAAGTACACTGGAGTGATGGTTGTTGGAAATGGGCCTCTATACACCTATGAAGATATTGCATTACAAACTAGACGTTTGCGCTAGAATAGTCATTTACCACATTAACACTGTATAGAGTGTATTTCTGAATCATTTAATGTTAGCTTCATTGGAAAAAAAATGCTTTTCTTTCAAAAATAAGGAAATTTCTAAGTGACCCTAAACTTTTGACCGGTAGTATATATATATATATATATATATAATATGTATTCTATGTGTGTATATCTATTCTTTCAGTCTTTATTAAAGCTGTCAGTGTGCTTTTACAGTATAGCCGGGGATGAATTACCGGCTTTTCTAAAGGACACCGATGCGATTTAATCGCAAGTCACACGTGCGGTCCGTTTGTAATCAGATTTTTCATCGCTTTCCCATAGACTTGCATTGGCGATAGTCGACCCACAATCGGTGACAATGGCAGCATGCTGCGATTGCACACGGACGTTTAAAACGGACCACAAAAAAATCTGATACTGGGAGCTGCTCCATAGATTAACATAGGTCCGACTGCAATGCGATTTTTCATGCATTGCAGTCGTCCGATTCTGTCGCCAGTGTGACGCCGGCCTTACAATGCTTAACGGCACCATATCCTCAACTAAAGAGCACTGTGGGAGATCCACGGTGGAAATGTTCCGTGTGCATGAGCCCTTTATCTGAAAAGCGCTGTAATCTCATCATCACAGGTCAGTCTAGAATAGATGTACTGACAGCCTAAAAGTGTCTCTAGAACTCTCCTAGGATAACAATGTTAATATTTTTAGAAATTGTAACCAGGATCACAGTAAAATAAATTTTAACCAAAAAGATTATTAAATAATTTATAGATAAGTTTCATTATTCTGTTTAAAAAAATACAGATAATTTTTAAAAGGATACTATTAAAAAAACATGTACCTAAAAACTTTCATAAATCTATTACCCATTTTGTGTACCTTACTAGAAAAACCTTTCAACTTGACCTGCATAAAAAATATGTGGGGCTTCAATTAAACTGCAGTCAAAATCTTAAAGGGAATCTGTCTGCATGATATCACCCCACCCCCCAAACTATTTATAAGTGCATGTAGCTCTCTCAAAGACAAGTCCAGCAATAACTTTACATGGCCAGTCCATTCCTCTATTACTGAGAATCCAGTGCTTGAATCGGTTTGCATAAGAAGCTGCAGCTCTGAAGCCTCTGTCACTCCACCTCTATTCCCCGCCCAGCACTGCCTCCTCCTGATTGACTGACAGCTCTTTTGTCTGAAGTCTCACAGCATTGAAGCTGTCAGTGAAGCAGCAGCGGGTGGCGCTGGGTGGGAAATAGAGCTGTTGTGACAGGCTGCAAATCTATACTCTCATGTGCATATCCATTCAAACACTGATTTCTCAGTAGCAGACGAAAGGACTGGTCATATAAAGGTATTGCTAGACTTGTCTTTGAAAGCGCTACATGTCCATATAAATAGTTTTGAGTGTGGAATTCAGCTGACAGATTCCTTTTAATAAAATAAAGTGCAACATATTTATTAGCAGAACAGACGTACCATTATCTGTATTCAGTTGAAAGAACATTGTAGTGAATATTCTGATGAGTGACAAATCAGTAATTAAAACAAAAAATGACATAATATCACAAAATGAATTAAGCATGACATAACTAGTGACGTTTCTTAAGGCAGCCCTCAGCCAAATTGTGACATTGATTCTTTGTAGATTACATTAAAAAAGACAGATAAACCAGTCTGGTGACAGAAACTTGCAGATCCTCCCTGCCCTTAACCCCAAAGTATTCTCATTGTCACTTGTAGTATCGTTCTTTTAGTGTCGGATGTTAGGAGACTCTGATGAAACATTAACAGCCATGATCATGACCGAATCATTTACTATGAGAAAATACTAGACGCTCTTTGGAAGAAGATATTGATACCTAAGATATCTAATTTGTCGACATGTCAAGAGGTTGCTGTGCTCTCATCTTGCACAGGATCAAGGAAATATACCATGAAAATGTGCATGAATTTAGGATTCTGCTTTGGTATACAGGACCCTTGGTAAGTTATTATTTAGAACTTCTTGGAGATCTCTTCAATATGGTCGTAAGTGTAGTATTTACAGTTATATTTTGAATATGACTTTGTGTAATTATAAGTGAATAGAGTAATATGCCCCTTATCAGTACAGAGGATATATAATAATTTGCATACCATTTTGACGATAATCAACCAAATCATCTCCTGTGTATGGCTAGCAGAGGCCTACGTGATGAACCTCCTCCTGGAAATAGCATAGGTTACGCTTATGAACTATCCTACTATCTGTATCATTGGATGACTTATTGGATGAGATGTCTGCAGTAAGGTAGAAATAAATTACTTTAAATATTTGGTGACCCTGAAATGTCAATGAGCCAAGCTATAGGATGGATTAGACTGAACCTTCTGTAGGTTTCACTACCATTATGCATTCCCAGGACATATTTTTTGTCAATACACTGTATTTTTAACTGCAGTGCACTTTGATATACTGTTCTAAGAGACAATTGAAGGCAAAATTTGTAAAAGTTCTGTTTAAAGATTAAAAGAAACACTCTACATTAAACTGGTACACCGTGTTACGCCTACTCAATAGTCTGAGGACACAATTCACAACTTCTTTTAAACATGGTGTTTTAGCCAGCCTTTTTGTGACTAAAATTTGGTACATCTTGCTTAGTAAATCTCCCCTAGCATGTCTCAGTGATAATAATAATAAAAATTGTATTTATGTAGCGCCAACATATTCTGCAACACTTTACAATTGAGAACATGTACTGTATGTATGGGTTGGAGATAGGTAGGGAACATGCTTATCTTCCTCTTTATTTCTATCAAACTATTGTTCCCAAGGCTATGTTACTTATGTAGAGGTTCAGACTAGGTTAGACAGGTTTCTATAACTTCCCGTGTCAGTGTAAGGGGTGTGTTGGTTGAAATTTAGTTGAGTAAAGACATCTTTAGGCCTCTTTCACACATCCGTTGTGCGCCTGACGGCGCCCTCCGGCAATTTTTTGTCCAACCGCATCCGGCAAAATGTAATGCCGGATGCGTTTTTTTTTGCATTGACTTTCATTAGCGCCAGATGGCGTTTGTATGCGTTTTTGTCCAGATCCGGCGGAAATGTACATTCCGGCGGCCGGACACAACGCAGCATGTAACGTTTTTTTTTTTTTGCCGCAGCTGCCTGATGTGCCTGAAGCGGCGCATCAGGCAGCCGCAAACAATAGAATTCAATGGAACCGGATCAGACTTTTGTGCAATCCGGCAAAAGTCTGATCCGGATTCTGGAAATCGAGGACTACTACTACTACTACTACATTTTCCAGTGTCTCCGGCCATCAGAAACCCTCTTTTTCTGGGTTCAAAAGTTCAGGTCGGATCCAGCAAAAAAAAACGGATCCGTTGCATCAGTTTTTTTGTTTCAGCGCCGGATCCGTCCCTTCAGGCATAGGACGGATCATGCCTGATACAAAAAGACGGATGTGTGAAAGAGGCCTAAGACTGTGCTTTTGACTTTACTTAAACTCTTACATTTTCTTAAGCTAGGACCTTAAACGTTGTGGGACAGTCTACAAGTGCCACCATGGGTCCCTTGAAGTGCACACAGTTTACCCTGTAAGGCAGGAGATCCATACACTGGAGGACTTAATAAAGCCACTGAACTATAAGGATAGATTAACCCATTTCTGACATCAGATGTAATAATCCGTCCCCTTGCCCTGGGCCTATTTGACCAAGGACGGATTATTACATCTGCACGATTGCCCGTGCACACGGGGAGTGTGCAGGCGATCATCGCCAGGTGTCAGCTGATTCAGACAGCTGACACCCGGCACTAAGTGCCAGGACCGGTCACAGACCACTCCCAGCACTTTAACCCCCAAAATACTGCAATCAAATGAGATAACAACATTCCGGGAGCCGGCAGAGGGTTGACTGCCACTGTGCCCTTGGATTGGCGAACCCACGGCGTGACACAGGGTCCCGATCGTTGCCATGGTGATACAATTCGTCACAACGACATCCGGGTCACCAGACCTAGAAAACTTGCTGATAATACCAAGTTTAAGTTTGTCTGTCAGTGCAGAGCTGACAGTTTCTACAGCATCTCCATGCTGTAGAAGCGATCAGGCTGCAAAAAATGATTGTCCCATAGTGGGACAAAGTAAAAACGTTAGTAAAAAAGTTAAAAATTTTTAATAATTCTAAAAATATTTTAAAAAAATCAAAAATAATAAAAAAATCAAAAGATATTGCATCTCTAAATAAATATTTAAATGAAAAAATATAAATAATAAAAGTACACATATTTGGTATCGCCGCGTCCGCAACAACCCAACCTATAAAACTGTCCCACTTGTTAACCCCTTCAGTGAACATCATAAAAAATAAAAAAAACAAGGCAAAAAACAATGCTTTATCATCATATTGCCGAACTAAAAGTGGAATAAAACATGATTAAAAAGATGGATGTAAGTAAACATGGTACCGCTGCAAAAAATGTCATCTTGTACCACAAAAACAACCCGCCATACAGCTCCATCAGCAAAAAAATAAAAAAGTTATAGCTCTCAGAATAAAGCAATGCAAAAAGAACTATTTTTTCTATAAAAGAGTTTTTATTGTATAAAAGCGCCAAAACATAAAACAACTAAATAAATGAGGTATCGCTGTAATTGTACTGACCCGAAGGATAATACTGCCTTATAAATTTTACCACAAATGGAACGGCATAAACTCCCCCCCCAAAAGAAATTCCTGAATTGCTGTTTTTTGTTCATTCTGCCTCCTAAAAATCGATTGAAATAGAAAGCGATCAAAAAATGTCATGATCCCTAAAATGGTACCAATAAAAACTCGTCCTTCAAAAAACAATATCTCACATGACTCTATGGGCCACAATATGCAAAAATTATAGCTCTCAAACTGTGGTGATGCAAAAACTATTTTTTGCAATACAAAGGTCTTTTAGTGTGTGACAGCTGATAAACATAAAAACCCAATATATATATGGTATTGCTGTAATCGCACCGAGCCGAAGAATAAAGTCGCCTAATCACCTATACCGCACAAGGAACGGCAAAAAAACACATAAAACCAATTCTTCACATGCTATTGATTTATTCATTCTGACTCCCAAAGATAGCAGTAAGGCTCGGCGCACATTTATCCTGTGCTCTGTGCTGAACGCTTACATCGGGGTTTCCGTGTAAATCTCTGAAATACATGAATCAGACCGAACCCCCGGCAGAATATTTCCTATAATGAGGCAGGTGGAGGCACTGTGGAAGCCGTCTGACCTGTGATCTGGCAGTGTCCGTCTTTTTAGGATTGAACAAAAATGCCGTTGGCCACACTTTTTTGCACTTCTGAAAAGAAGGACACCGCTGAGCAAAGACCAGACGGAGTCCAGAGTAACTCTGCTGCCTCATTATAGTGAATGGATCCCTTGGGGTTTCATCTGAATCACGTCCCTCAGAGATTTAAATGGAAACCCCAAAGTAAGTGCTCAGCGTACAGTAGAGCGCCAGATAAATGTGATCTAAAACGTTATGTAAAATGTTCTCAATAAAAGATTCTACTCAATCCACAAAAAAACAAGCCGTCACTCAGGTCCGCCATCTGTTAACGGAAATATAGGGGGCTTCCACGTTACTGGTAGCACAAAGGCTCTGGAAAGCGAATGGCTCCTCACCCCCAAAAGAAATTCAGCAAATTCTGCGTTCCCAAATCCAAAGGCCCCCTCCCTTCTGAGCCCCACAGTGTACCTAAACCACATATTGTGTCCACGTTTGTCATTTCTGAAGCGATGAGAGCCCACCTAACTTATGAGGGCGTGCCTCCAGAAGCACAAGTTGGACATAACGTACTGGTGACTGCAACATACTGGTCACTACAACGGCAGTTTGCAATTTTCACTCGGCAACATCCATTGCTGCTTGTTTTTGGAAGATATCTATGGAGTCAAAATCGTCACTACACCTGTAGATAAATTTCCCAAGTGGTATAATTTCCAAAATGGGGATCACTTGAGAGGGAATTCTGCTCTTCTAGCAATTAGGGGCTCTGTATATGGAGTCTGCAAACTGTTCTAGGGAAATCTGCGGTAAAGGAGGCAAATAGCGCTCCATTCCTCCCGACTTTCTCCGTATGGCTAAGTAGTGCTGTATAGCCACATATGGGGTATTGCCACGTTTAGTAGACATTTTGGTGCCATTTTTACCCACTTGTGTGAAAATGTAAAATCTGGGGCTAAAACAAAATTTGGGTGGTAAAAATGTAATTATTTTGTGTTCACTGCCCAATGGTATAAAATTCTGTGACACAACCATGGTGTCAACATGATCATGCACCCCTAGATGAATTCATTGAGAGATGTAGTTTGTAAAATGGGGTCACTTATGTGGGGTTCTGCTGTTCTGGCACCTCATGGGCTCTCGCAGTGGGTCATGGCACCAGCAAACCATAATAGTAAAATCTGGTGCTCCTTGCCTTCTGAGCTTTGCACTGTGCCTGAAAAATATTTCTTGATTACATGTAGGGTGTTGGCGCACTCAGGAAAAAATGGACCTCAGTTTGTTGTAAAAAAAATTCCTGTAAGCCCTTAGAAAAATTAAAAACTTGAGGTTAAAACAACATCTTAGTGGCAATAATGTAATTTATTCTTTCTTCATCGCTCAGTGGTATAAAACTCTGAGGCACATGTGGTGTCAATATGATCACTGCACCTCTAGTTGAATTGATTCAGGAGTGTAGTTTGTAAAATGAGTTCACATATAAGGGGTTTCTGTTGTTTTGGCACCTCAGGGGCTCTGTCAATGTGACATGGCATCCTCAAACCATTCCAGCAAAAGCTAAACTCCAATATGGCACCTCCTCCCTTCTGTGCCTCAAAAGTAGTATTCCCCCACATATGGGGTATTGGCGTACCAGGAGAAATTGTACAACAAATTGTATGGTGCAATTTCTCCTGTTACCCTTATGAAAATGCAAAATTTGGGGCTAAAATAACATTTTTGTTAATAATTTTTATTATTTTCACGGCTCAACGTTATAAACTTCTATGAAGCACCTGAGGTTTCAATGTGCTCACCACACATCTAGATCAGTTCCCTGAGGGGTCTAGTTTCCAAAATTGTGTCACTTGTGGGGGATTTTCACTGTTTAGGCACATCAGAGGCTCTCCAAATGCGACATGGTGTCCCCCAATTGTTTCAGCAAATTTTGCAATCAAAAAATCAATCCCTTCCGAGCTCAGCTGTGCACCCAAACAGTGGTTTTCTCCCTCATATGGGGTATAGGCATGCTCAGGAGAAATTACACAACAAATTTTGGGTTACATTGAAAAGAATATTGCACAGTGATAAGGGAGCTCATACTTAGCATACAACAGAATTGACAACGAACACATGCTCAGTAGAGCAAGCAGGGACTAGCCTACCCTGAAACAGACATTATTGATGATGTTTTGTTTAAGGGTGGGGACAAAGGCTTCAGCACTGACTGCAGCCTCTGCCCCCTGATGATGTCCCGTTTGAATATCCCAGCATGCACTGAGGATTCTCAAAAGATGTAATCAAAACTGAAGTAGGTAAAAAAAAAAAATGCCGTTAAATTAGAGAAGGAACAATAAAAAAATATTTAGACTTGAGAGTCCTCAGTGGTTGATACCTTTTAATGGCTAACTGATGGTAACAAATTGCAAGCTTTCGAGACTACTCAGGTCTCTTCATCAGGCAAAGACTAAAACAAAAACTGAAGAATCACATATTTATACACAAGAGGACACAGGAATAATGCAATAGGTAAGACATGTGACGTGAAGCAGAACTGTCATTATGGCAGAGGGATGAACATAAATATTGGAACAGTTCATAGATAAGGAGTGAGAGTTTTATTGCCCTCTGATTGGGGTCTGGTATTGTGTTTTGATGCCCCCAGGTCAGAGAAGCAGATTCCTTAATTGATGTACACAGACATGAATCCATGTGACACGTTCATTCCAGCACTAAGAGTGTCAAAGGTCATCATAAGTTTATATTCCCAAATCTTTGTTCCAACTCTATGGATAGAGATGAACACCTTATTCGCCTCAGAAAGACCTTTTTGAACCAGGGCTACCATCCAAGAACAATTGAGAACCAAATTACAAGAGCCACCAGAATATCAAGGAATCACCTGCTACATTACAAAGCTAAAGAAGAAAATAACCGGGTGCCTCTAGTGGTCACCTACAATCCAAATCTGGAGATGCTAAGGGGAGCTGCACGGAAACTACAATCTTTACTACAAAAAGATGCCCGATTACAATCCATATTTCCAGACCCCCCACTACTATGTTTTAGGCAGCCCCCAAATCTAAGAAACATCATTGTCAGAAGCTCCCTGTCCTCCCCAACAGCTGCAGGAACCTTTCCTTGCAAACAGAAGAAGTGCAAAACCTGTCCATCTATAATGACCACGGACAAGATAAAGATCCCCAACTCCCATCAGGACTACAAGATCCCAGGTACTTTCAGCTGCATCACATCTAATGTGGTGTACCTAATTATTTGTACGAAATGTCCAACTGGGGGTCTGTATGTGGGGGAGACCGGGCAAAAACTGAGAACAAGGATGAATTCTCATCGCCACACAATAAGAGAAAAAAGAATGGATCTACCTGTGGCCAAACACTTTTGTATGCCCGGTCATAGCATGATGGATATGGAATTACTGGTATTAAAAGCTAACTTCAAATCTGAGAAAGATAGAAAGATTTGGGAATATAAACTTATGATGACCTTTGACACACTTAGTGCTGGAATGAACGTGTCACATGGATTCATGTCTGTGTACATCAATTAAGGAATCTGCTTCTCTGACCTGGGGGCATCAAAACACAATACCAGACCCCAATCAGAGGGCAATAAAACTCTCACTCCTTATCTGTGAACTGTTCCAATATTTATGTTCATCCCTCTGCCATAATGACAGTTCTGCTTCACGTCACATGTCTTACCTATTGCATTATTCCTGTGTCCTCTTGTGTATAAATATGTGATTCTTCAGTTTTTGTTTTAGTCTTTGCCTGATGAAGAGACCTGAGTAGTCTCGAAAGCTTGCAATTTGTTACCATCTTTTCAGTTAGCCATTAAAAGGTATCAACCACTGAGGACTCTCAAGTCTAAATATTTTTCTATCTACTGGCTAACACGGTACGAAGATATACATCTTTCCTATATCAGAAGGAACAATAGGAACTTTTTAATTCTACTATATTAGAAAAGCACTTAGAATAAATAGACATTTAGGATTAAAATCAATATTAGTTTCAGATCACACCTTTAAAGCCCCCGTCACACACAGCGATCTCGCTAGCGAGATCGCTGCTGAGTCACTAGTTTTGTGACGCAACAGCGATCTCCCCAGCGATATCGCTGTGTGTGACATTCAGCGACGATCAGCCCTCCTGCTAGGTATCGCTGATCGTCGCTGATCGTCGCTGGACATTTTTTTGATTGTTGGTCTCCTGCTGGCCAGCACGCATCGCTGCGTGTGGCAGGCAGGAGACCAGCGATCAGCTGATAACCAAGGTACACATCGGGTTTCCAGGTGCCACGCAGCGCCTGGAAACCCGATGTGTACCTTGGTTACCAGCTCACTGCACCAGCGGGCTGGTATCCAACGTACACTGCGGGTAACTAGGCGACGTTACCCGTAGTGTCGTTGTCCTGATCGCTGCCTGAGCTGCCTGTTTGGCAGCTCACCAGTGATCATGTAGCGACACACCAGCGATCCTGACAAGTTCATATCGTTGTCGGGATCGCTGGTGTGTCACTATGTGTGACGGGTCCCTAAGTCATACTGTTATCTCATTTTTGGCTGAGCTATGATTAAAACTCAAGACTAGTTTAAGTAGCTTATCAAATCTCAACAAGTAAAGTATGTGGCTAGTGTTGTACATGCTTAAAATTACGTTAGCTATCCATAATTTATTTGATATAGTACTTATACTAATATTATTTTTATTATTGCAAAATGTCTGAATGCATAATTTCCAGGCGTAGATTTTGATTGTAAGATTTACAAAATGACTGTGAATGTATATGTTTGCATTATTTGCAAGCAGGCTGTGAAAGCAAAACTTTTGTGTAATAATTTGGATTTAGGCTGCTCAATCAGTGTATCCTCAGCTTGTACCAAAAAATACAGTATGTTTCAAATTAATTGTCCACCATTTCTTCTATTTGTTTGTTAATTAAATCATGATGACTATTCTGCTGGAAGAAGCATATAACTTCTGTGTTAGCAATATCTACAACATGTTTTCAAATGTATAAATCCTATTCATATGATGTAATGTTTAACTAACGTTTTTTCATAAATCTTAGGTGTTTATAAATTTGTTGGATTATGTACCATTGATTATAACCTGTGTATTTGTTGGACATATTGGAAAAGTAGAACTGGATGCAATGATGCTTGCTATTGCTGTAAGTATACATATATACTGTACTTGGAATGTATCCTTTCACTTATTTGAGTGTATTATGTGTATTATTTTGTAAAATTCCTAAAGTGATTATAATCATAAAACTACAATTTTTCAGTCAGCAATACAAATATAAAGCCATCATTTTTATTTATGAATATATATATATATATATATACACATACAGTGTATATACATCTATACAGTGTATATACAGTACAGACCAAAAGTTTGGACACACCTTCTCATTCAACGATTTTTCTGTATTTTCATGACTGTGAAAATTGTAGAATCACACGGAAAGCATCAAAATTATGAATTAACACATGTGGAATTATACATTACACTTTACAAAAAAGTGTGAAACAACTGAAAATATGTCTTATATTCTAGGTTCTTCAAAGTAGCCACCTTTTGTTTTGATTACTGCTTTGCACACATAAAAGGTTTACGGATGGACTCTACATGCCTGGTTCCCACCGTGAAGCACGGAGGAGGAGGTGTGATGGTGTGGGGGTGCTTTGCTGGTGACACTGTTGGGGATTTATTCAAAATTGAAGGCATACTGAACCAGCATGGCTACTACAGCATCTTGCAGCAGCATGCTATTCCATCCGGTTTGCGTTTAGTTGGACCATCATTTATTTTTCAACAGGGCAATGACCCAAAACACACCTCCAGGCTGTGTAAGGGCTATTTGACCAAGAATGAGAGTGCTGGGGTGCTACGCCTGATGACCTGGCCTCCACAGTCACCAGACCTGAACCTAATCGAGATGGTTTGGGGTGAGCTGGACCGTTCACCGCTTCAATTTTGAATAATCCCCAACAGTGTCACCAGCAAAGCACCCCCACACCATCACACCACCTCCTCCATGCTTCACGGTGGGAACCAGGCATGTAGAGTCCAGCCGTTCACCTTTTCTGCGTGCAAAGTAGTAATCAAAGCAAAAGGTGGCTACTTTGAAGAACCTAGAATATAAGACATATTTTCAGTTGTTTCACACTTTTTTGTAAAGTGTAATGTATAATTCCACATGTGTTAATTCATAGTTTTGATGCCTAGAGTGTGATTCTACAATTTTCATAGTCATGAAAATACTGAAGAATCTTTGAATGAGAAGGTGTGTCCAAACTTTTGGTCTGTACTGTATATGTAAAATTTAGTGCAAATAGCTTAAGTATTTATTTATCTTGCTATAGTATTATTTTTAAAAGGGTGCCTGTCATGTTGAACAAGCAGTGTCATCTGCCAGGTAATCTTTATAGACAAGGAGAAGATAAGCAAATTGATAAATTTTAGCAGACAGTGGCAAAGTGTGGTCCAGAGGACACATCTAAAGGGCGATCTCGTTAGCGACTTAGCTGTTAGATTCCAAACACCTCATCAGCGATCTGTGATTCCAAACACATCTCATCAGCGATCTGTGGACTGCGGTCGTTGGGAAAACCTAGTCCCACCTGCGATGCTAGTGAAGTCGTTCATAAAGGGTGTCACATTCAGCGATTCAGGCTCACCAGCGGGACACCAATGACCAAAAAATGGCTCAGAACGTTCATGAGCGATCAGCGACATCTCAGCAGGGGCCACATCGCTGCTACATGTCACACACAGCTAAGTCGCTAACGAGACCGCTACTGCATCATAAATGGTGAGGCAATTGCGATCTCGTTTGCGATCTCGTTTGCGATCTCGCTTAGTGTGGCATACCCGTAACCCTTTAGCTGTCCTGTCCTACTTGGGACAGTATTACAACCCCTGGCAAAAATTATGTAATCACCGGCCTTGGAGGATGTTCATTCAGTTGTTTAATTTTGTTTAAAAAAAGCAGATCACAAACATGGCACAAAACTGAAGTCATTTCAAATGGCAACTTTCTGGCTTTCATAAACACTAAAAGAAATCAAGAACAAAAAATGTATTAGTCAGTAATGTTTTTTTTTTTAACCAAGCATAGGGGGAAAAATTATGGAGTCACTCAATTCTGAGGGAAAAAATTATGGAATCACCTTGTACATTTTCTTTCCCAAAAGTAACACCTGCATCAAGTTATATCTGCTCATTAGTCTGCATCTAAAAAGGAGTGGTAACACCTTGGAGAACTGTTGCACCAAGTGGACTGACATGAATCATGGCTCCAACAGGAGAGATGTCAATTGAAACAAAGGAGAGGATTATCAAACTCTTAAAAGAGGCTAAATCATCACGCAATGTTGCAAAAGATGTTGGTTGTTCACAGTCAGCTGTGTCTAAAATCTGGACCAAATACAAACAACATGGGAAGGTTGTTAAAGGCAAACATACTGGAAGACCATTGAAGACATCAAAGCGTCAAAACCGGAAACTTAAAGCAATATGTCTCCAAAACAGGAAATGCACAACAAAACAAATGAGGAACGAATGGGTGGAAACTGAAGTCAACGTCTGTGACCGAACTGTAAAAAACCGCCTAAAGGAAATGGGATTTACATACAGAAAAGCTAAACGAAAGCCATCATTAACACCTAAACAAAAAAAAAACAAGGTTACAATTGGCTAAGGAAAAGCAATCGTGGACTGTGGATGACTGGATGAAAGTCATATTCAGTGATGAATCGCGAATCTGTATTTGGGCAAGGTGAAGATGCTGGAACTTTTGTTTGGTGCCGTTCCAATGAGATTTATAAAGATGACTGCCTGAAAGAACATGCAAATTTCCACAGTCATCGATGATATGGGGCTGCATGTCAGGTAACAGCACTGGGGAGATGGCTGTCATTACATCTTCAATAAATGCACAAGCTTATGTTGATATTTTGGACACTTTTCTTATCCCATCAATCGAAAGGCTGTTTGGGGATAATGAAATCATTTTTCAAGATAATAATGCATCCTGCCTTAGAGCAAAAACTGTGAAAACATTCCTTGAAAAAAGACACATAAGGTCAATGTCATGGCCTGCAAATAGTCCAGATCTCAATCCAATTGAAAATCTTTGGTGGAAGTTGAAGAAAATGGTCCATGACAAGGCTCCAACCTGCAAAGCTGATCTAGCAACAGCAGAGAAAGTTGGAGCCAGATTGATGAAGAGTACTGTTTGACACTCATTAAGTCCAAGCCTCAGAGACTGCAAGCTGTTGTAAAAGCTAGAGGTGGTGCAACAAAATACTAGTGATGTGTTGGAGTGTTTTTTGTTTGTTTGTTTTTCATGATTCCACAATTTTTTCCCTCAGAATTGAGTGACTCCATAATTTTTCCCCTATGCTTGGTTAAAAAAAAAAAATCACCATTACTGACTACCACATTTTTTGTTCTTGATTTCTTTTAGTGTTTCTTAAAGCCAGAAAGTTGCCATTTCAAATGACTGTGATAGTGTCTATCAGAGTGACCAAAATGAACCAATAGGAAAAATCTTCTATTGTTGCCGTGTGCCGGCCGGCAGATCTCGGTGGGCGGACTGCGCATGCTCCCGCGATTTTATGACCGGAAGAAGACGCTGGAGGCTGTGGGGGGAAGGAGAAGGACCCAGGGACACCGGGAGGTACCGGGGGATCGGGGACCCTATTTCTCTCTCCTCTGATGTGTGGTCACATCAGAGGAGAGAGAAATTAAATGGCACATTGGACTCTTTTCTTTTTTTTTCTGTTATTTGGTTAATAACGGCGATCGCAACATCAGGGTTGTAAAAACCGACCCGAATCATGTTCTCTGGGATCTGCCGAGACCCCGGAGAAATTCCAACTCTGGGGTGCTGTACACTTTTTCCTAATCGCCAGGGCCAGCGTCAGCACCCGGCATACCCGGGCAAGTGCCGGGGCCCTGAGCAGGCGGGGGGCCCACTCGCCGTCGGGCACCCCGGCGCCCGTTAGCAGATGAGAGCGGTGCCAGCGCCGCCAATGGGCCCCCCGCTTGCTCAGGGCCCCAGCAGCAGCCGGCACAATACTTACCTCTCCCCATGCCTCCGCAGCTCTGGGCCTAGGGCAAAGGCAATGATGATAATGGGGAGGCAATGATGATAATGGGAGACAATGATGATGATGATGGGGAGGCGATGATGATGATATTTTGTTTGGAGCATTATTTGGGGTCCAATATTCTTTATGGAGCATTATATTTGGCCCATAATACTGTATGGAGAACTATGTGGTGCCCATAATATTGTATGGAGGACTGTACTGTCCAGTCTGTACTGTGCGCTGTGAGGATTTGGCGGTTTCTGAGCTATTGTAGAATTTACAATAGATATCACTCATGTAATGTAAGAAGTGAAGTGTTTGGCATTGTACTATACCCATATTTCTCTGCAGTATCTGTGCATCATGAATCGTGGTCTGTGTTAAAGGGGCCCACTGAGACTCTTTGCCCGGGGCCCATAAAAACCTGGAGCCGGCCCTGCTAATCGCCGTTAATTAATGGCGCTGTGGTTTAAGTACCCTTAACTATATCGGCGGTCGTTAAGGGGTTAAACTATACTCATAAAGGATAGTAATACGTATATGCAAATTGCCTCTTCAGAAAAAAAGAGGACTTGAACTCTGTAGCGCCACCTGTTGGAAGTAGCGATCCTTCAAGTCACAATCAACTCTTTAACGAGTCTTGCAATATGACTTAGGATAAAAGCCAAATCAGAATCTCAATTTGCAGACACGGTGTTTCAGGCTATTGGCCCTCACCAGTGCAAAGTATGAGAACTGATTTGGCTAGGTGAGAGGCTCTGGACTCTGGACTGGACTCTGGACTATAGACAGGAACAATTGGTTACTTCTTCATAGGGTTTTAAATGACTTCTTCTGTATCTACACAGTAGGTTAATGAACTTAATGGACTTGTACCTGTTATCAAAGTTAATAGCTTTGTCACTATAAGGGCTCGCTCTTCAGAAGAGTGATATTTTATTGGATAGCACTAGAACCAATGTTATTCTATGGGGAAGAGCTGATCTGCGTATTTTTCTTATGCAGATTTGGCATGAGAAAAAAAATTCAGCTTGCTGCGAGTGGATCCACAAATCAGATGACACAGGCCCATACAAGTCTATGGGTGCATGTGTAAGGAGGTGGCGGGGACCCTCATGTACCTTCTCTCTCCTGGACTCTGTTCACCTGTGTCACATGCGGCACCCTGATGTTTTGTCTCTGAAGTGATGCCTTGTCTCTGAAGTGATTTGCGGAGCCGACATGGCAGCAGCTGAGGGGAATCTGACAGATAGTGAACATACAGTACAGACCAAAAGTTTGGACACACCTTCTCATTCAAAGATTTTTCTGTATTTTCATGACTATGAAAATTGTAGAATCACACTGAAGGCATCAAAACTATGAATTAACACATGTGGAATTATACAGTACACTTTACAAAAAAGTGTGAAACAACTGAAAATATGTCTTATATTCTAGGTTCTTCAAAGTAGCCACCTTTTGCTTTGATTACTGCTTTGCACACAGAAAAGGTGAACGGATGGACTCTACATGCCTAGTTCCCACCGTGAAGCATGGAGGAGGTGGTGTGATGGTGTGGGGGTGCTTTGCTGGTGACACTGTTGGAGATTTATTCAAAATTGAAGCGGTGAGCGGTCCAGCTCACCCCAAACCATCTCGATTGGGTTCAGGTCTGGTGACTGTGGAGGACAGGTCATCTGGCATAGCACCCCAACACTCTCCTTCTTGGTCAAATAGCCCTTACACAGCCTGGAGGTGTGTTTGGGGTCATTGTCCTGTTGAAAAATAAATAATGGTCCAGCTAAACGCAAACCGGATGGAATAGCATGCTGCTGCAAGATGCTGTGGTAGCCATTCTAGTTCACTATGCTTTCAATTTTGAATAAATCGCCAACAGTGTCACCAGCAAAGCACCCCCACACCATCACACCACCTCCTCCATGCTTCACGGTGGGAACCAGGCATGTAGAATCCATCTGTTCACCTTTTCTGCGTGCAAAGCAGTAATCAAAGCAAAAGGTGGCTACTTTGAAGAACCTAGAATATAAGACATATTTTCTGTTGTTTCACACTTTTTTGTAAAGTGTAATGTATAATTCCACATGTGTTAATTCATAGTTTTGATGCCTTCAGTGTGATTCTACAATTTTCATAGTCATGAAAATACAGAAAAATCATTGAATGAGAAGGTGCGTCCAAACTTTTGGTCTGTACTGTATATTCCCTTAAGAATAATTTTTAATAATCATTTAAAAACATACCTCCCCAGTGAAACATGGGCCAATTGCCTAGACAAAAAATATATATATAACCTTGACCAGAAAATATCTAAGCATACCCTACAATAGGCCTAACTATCAGCCTGCCTTGCTGTGGAGATTGGCACCCTAAAAGAAATGATTTTTTAGCACCCCCACTCAACGATGGCTCTCCCTCACTCCCCTAACTCGCCCTAATATCACAGGTGAGAAAACAATATTCATATAGAACAGAGATGAAGGAAGCAAAAAACTGGTCATAAAAAATCACCAAATAACCAGAAGGCCATAGGAGTTAAATAAACTCTGGTATGCCCAGAATAACAATACTAAAATGTTTAAAGTATTAGCAATAAATCATCCATGCCAATAAGCTGCACGACAATCACTAGCTGGATAATAATAAAGCATCCCACAAAAAATCACCAGACAAAAAATATATTTTGTAGGCTTCAATAGCCCAATAGATAATAAAGCATAATCATAGGGGTGACTTATCATATGCAGGATGTGCCCGACGCGTTTCCCTGCAGTGACTGTTCATCAGGGGGCTATGATGGTAGCAGCAGATACAGATGTAAGATGCCAATGATAGAAAGCATAACTAGCGGTCAAACAGGTGGATTTTAAATAACCCCCATCTGTGCTAATCTCCTTAATTGGTCCCGCCCCCCAAAAAAAATAATTAAATAATTAGCGGAATAACTGGGTTCCAAATATAACTTACATGTAGACGATCATTACATACTTTCGGCGTGCGTTCCAACCTCACTGCTCAGGTCAGGAACTGACTATGAACGCATTTCCTATTAACTGTGCGTTCCAACTAGTGGAACGCAATCGCTTCAGAAGATATCCAATGCGCATGCGCAGAAGATAAACATTGGGCCAGCGCATCAGCCCATTGCGTAGATCCAGAACCGGCCTTGATCTAACTTCCCGATTACTTATGCGTTCCATCTCATGGAACGCAACCTGACCAGAGATAGTGTCTGTGCATAACCAGAATCTCTCCTTGCGCTCCGATATCATGGAGAAAGCATAGTATAAATCCGTTTTTTTTATAGATAAAGTGCATTAACGGGAAGATCCTATATGGTAAATATATTTATACAGACTCCCATCATAAATCCCATATTAAAATGGCCCACAACTGATTAATGATCACATACAAACAATAATGCAACAAAAATAATAATACAAAAAAGTACGTAAAAAATAATATATATAGCTCTATAATGGGATGCATGTACAAACATGCAGTAATATGTAAACTGTGTTCCAAATTATTATGCAAATAATATTTTCTCAGATTTTCCCAAATTACCTTTATGAATTTCAGTCATTGTAATTTTCCAGTCAAATAACTATTAGAGTACAATTGAAAGGTTTTTGTACAAACTGCTGTGTGGCCCAGCTGCGCTTGGAACACATAATTCCAGGAGAATGCACAGGAAGGTAACTGTGAAGCCTGATATTCATTCACGCACACTTCTCAGCATTGCCACTAGAGGCATTTCAGACTATTTAAGTAGTGTGACCTAGCAATAGTGAGTCTTTCCAGTGAGAGATCAGTCTGGACTTGGAGGGAGAGGAGAGGAGTTCAGTTAGTCAGTTCTAGTCTTGGAGGAAGAGGAGTACAGACTAGTTCCTGGCAGAGCCAAAGAAGTTCATGTTTGAAGTGGAGGCTAGTACGGGTGAAGTGAATCATCCTAGCCTAGTCAGAGCTACCCCTTAACCTGCTACTCAGAACAAGCTGCCTGTGTTCCTAAGAAAGTGGAAGGTGACTCTCAGAGCTACAGCGTAAATACAGTCTGACGAAGCGTCCTGTGAGCTGCTCTGGACAGAGATCTGTGAAGGAAAGAAGGAAGGGGATTACAGCAGTTATACCAACGAGTCAACTGAGAACAGCTTCCCGGGACCTGCTTGAAACATCTACAAGTAAAGGTATGGAAAGAGATTGCATCGTGTGAGACTGTTTTATTACCTACACCCTGCACCACCATAGACTTTGAGGGAACAGTCCTGTGGGGGACTTAACATCCAGCTGCCTCATAACATCCCCTCAGAAGATTCCTATTGCAGCGCTGGTCTTAGTGATCAGATACCACAGGTGGCGTCACAAACTATTCTAAAATCCCCTGTAAATATCCCCCATTGCATGACCGCCCAGGGCCACGGACCGAGCTCTGCTGCCAGTGACATTCCCCATAGACTTCCATGGGCTCGGTGCCGAGTACCCCTTAGCCCTGGTACCACCAATGTGTGCGCGTCACTGCCTATGATAACAGTATATTTTTTAAAAAATAAAACACTCAAACTGCACTCAAAATGCATGTTCCAAATTATTATGCACAGCAGAGTTTTCAACCTTTTCATTTTAATAAAGAACGAAAAAATGGTCATTTTTGAAATTATAAGCATTAGCAGGTTCTTACAAACTGAAATCAAACAGTTTTCAACTCAAAACTTTATTCTAGGTGATGTTACATTTGCACATAGGACCCCTTGTTCGAAAGGAGCTTCTAAACTCTCTCGTCCATTGAATTTGTCAGGTTTTGTATGATTTCTGCTTCAATTGTTTTGCATGAGGACAGAATACCCTCCCAGAGCTGTTGCTTAGATGTGAACTGCCTCCCGCCATCATAGACACTCCTTTTGATGATGCTACAGAGGTTCTCAATGGGGTTGAGGTCAGGGGAGCATGTGCGCCACACCAAAAGTTTGTCCCCTTTTATGCCCATAGCAGCCAGAGATGCAGATGTGTTATGTGCAGCATGAGACGGTGCATTATCATGCATGAAAATGATCTTGCTGTGTAATGCACGGTTCTTCTTCTTGAACCATGTCAGGAAGTGCTGTTTGAGAAACTCAACATACACTATGGAGTTCATCTTTACCCCTTCAGGGATCCTAAAGGGGCCGACAATCTCTCTCCCCATGATTCCAGCCCAAAACATTACTCCACCTCCTCCTTGTTGGCGCTGTAGCCGTGTTTGCATGGGGTGTCCATCAACCAGCCATCCTCCACTCCATCCATCTGGACCATCGAGCGTTGCACGGCACTCATCGGTGAACAAAACAGTTTTGAAGTCAGTCTTCATGTATTGTTTGGCCCACTGGAGCCGTTTCTGCTTGTGTACAGTGGATAGAGGAGGTCGACAGGATGGCTTACGCACAGCTGCAAACCTCTGAAGGACCCTGCATCTTGTTGTTCGGGGGACGTTGGAGGCACCAGCAGCTTCAAAAACTTGTCTGCTGCTATGACAAGGCTTTTTTGCCGCTGCTCTTTTGACATGACGTAATTGCATGTAGGAAAGAGTCCTCAATTTTCCCTTATCAGCACACACACGTGTGTACTGTGAATCAGCTACATACTTCTTGATTGTGCGATGATCACGATGAAGTGTCTTGGCAATGTTGATTGTAGTCATGCCTTGACCTAAACACTCCACAATTTGTTGCTTCTCAGCAGCCGACACATCCTTTTTCTTTCCCATTTTGGCAGAAAATGTAGGCTGCTTAATAATGTGGGACAGCCTTCTTAAGTAGTCTTGCCTTTCATTGGACATACCTGCCAAACTAATTAGCACAGGTGTCTGCAATTGCTTACAGTGATATAAAGAGCCCTGACACACATCACCATCAATGAGTTTAACTGACAAACTAAAAAATACTTACCTTATCACTTGTAAACAATTTTTGCATAATATTTTGAAACACAGTGTAGTTTCAAAATAATTTCTCCCCCGAACAGGTTTTTTAGCCCCAACCAGAAAGTAGATCATTAAATAAAGCAAGTATATGAGAGTGTCACAAATAGACCAACACACACGGTATGGGGTTGCGCCTGCAAGGGTTAATCTATCTCCTCTCACTCAGTCCAGCATTCAACCTCTGTCCTATGCTGCAATGGGAGCATAAATCACACCCCGACACAGACCACACCCCGCTCATACACGCTGCCACCACTCATTGAACACACGGGCGATGAGTCCCGGAAATATTACTACTATGTGCCAATCACCAGGAGCACACACTTCTAAGGCTATGGATTCTTTAGAGCAACAAGGTTCAGACTTATTAAAGTTTAAAGCTTTAATATAAAAGGTACAGTGCTTACAATAAAAAGGATATAAAAATGGAAATAACAAGGGACATACAAATATGCAAGACAGTATAAAATAGGGAGAAAAACTTACAGAAATATCGAACTTTGCATTCTGGTACTCTGTCCCCGAGGGAGGGGGAATATGAGATGATCACATCAGCTTGGCTGCCCCATATATGACACGGTTCTTTTGTGTGGAAGTCTAATTTATAGATATGACTTGGGAATCCAATTTTTAGACCAGCCTCTCATTATAATATTCTAATTACTGGTTTGTGAGTGGACCATGCCATGCTACCAATGAATACATTATTTTCTCTCTGAACCTCTGGTGTAAACTTTCTCATAGATAGCTAGCATTGACATTCTATGTGCTCTCAGGAAGGCACCCTGGAGAGATTGGAGACTAGGAGACTGCCAGTCAGGCTGACATGAGGTCATGACCTGTGTGGAGAGCTGCAGCCTAAAGGGTATGCCACACTTAAGGCTGGGTCTCACATAGCGATACCCCAGCGATCCCGACAACGATCAGGATCGCTGGTGTGTCGCTACATGATCGCTGCTGAGCTGCCAAACAGGCAGCTCAGGCAGCGATCAGCACAGTGACACTGCGGGTAACATCGCTTAGTTTCCCGCAGTGTACGTTGGATACCAGCGCCCTGATGCAGGGGACTGGTAACCAAGGTACACGTCGGGTTTCCAGGCGCTGCGCGGTGCCTGGAAACCCACTGTGTACCTTGGTTACCAGCTCCCTGCATCAGGGCGCTGGTATCCAAGGTACACAGCGGGTTTCCAGGCACAGCCCCGCGCCTGGAAACCGCTGTGTACCTTGGTTACCAGCGGATCGCTGGTCTCCCGCCTGTCACACGCAGCGATGCATGCCTGCCAGCGGGAGACCAGCGATCAAAAAAATGTTCAGGACATTCAGCGACGATCAGCGATACCCGGCAAGGGGGGCTGATCGTCGCTGAATGTCACACACAGCGATATTGCTGGGGACATCGCTGCTGCGTCACAAAACTAGCTAGATCGCTGTGTGAGACGGGGGCTTAAGCAAGATCGCTAGCGAGATCGCTAACGGGATTGCTAACGCGTCACCATTTATGACGCAGTAGCGATCTCGTTAGCGACTTAGCTGTGTGCGATATGTAGCAGCGATGTGGCCCCTGCTGAGATGTCGCTGATCGCTTATGAACGTTCTGAGCCATTTTTTGGTCGTTGGTGCCCCGCTGGTGAGCCTGAATCGCTGAGTGTGACACCCTTTATGAACGACTTCACCAGCATCGCAGGTGGGACTAGGTTTTCCCAACGACCGCAGAGGTCGTTATACAGATCGCTGATGAGTTGTGTTTGGAATCACAGATCGCTGATGAGTTGTGTTTGGAATCTAACTAGCGATCACATAGCGATCGCACTAGCGATCTCGCCAGGTTAAGTCATTGTCGTGATCGCTGGTGCGATCGCTAAGTGTGGCAGTGCCTTTAGACAAACGTACTTACTGCTGGTTATATATGCATACATATACATATTTCACTACATAGAGGCATTCTTTTAACCCCTTAGGGGACAATTATTTCAATCTATAAATCCATTCTGCCTCATGCCTTTGAATAACCTTGTCTATATCTCCTCTTCTTGTCTTTGGCCTAACCAATTCAATCATGCTGAAAGTGATCTCTCCAAACTGGCCATTATGCACTTCATTCATATGGCGAGCAACAGGCATATCTCTGTTATTCTTTATGTCACCCAAATGCTCGCCCACCCTTACGCTCAGCTCTCTTATAGTCTTGCCAACGTAATCCAGAGGGCAGGTACAGGTCGCCTTATAAACCAACCCCATAGATCTACAATTAACGAAATCTCTGATATAGAAAACGATTCCATTTGCCGCACTGCAGAAGGTTTTGCCTTGTGACATCACACCACATCCTGAACAGTTTCCACATCTAAAAAAGCCCAGAGGCTTCCTGTCCAGCCAGGTACCCGGCCTTATAGGTCTTTTATAAAGGCTATGAACCAGTTGATCACCAATCGATCTTCCTTTCCTGTATGTAATACTCGGTTTTTGGGATATAAATATTCTCAAATTGGGGTCTGCAAGCAAAATTCTCCATTGTTTTTTGAAAATTTGATACACCCTTTCAGGTTGGTATCGAAGGTACCAATCATTCTGACTATATCATCTTTCTCTTTTTGAGTTTGCCTGTCAGCCAACAGGGCCTCATAGAAAGGACTGTCCAATACCTCACATGGATATCCCCTTGCTCTGAACCTATCATAGAAATCCGTGGCCTGTCTTCTAAAGGTACCCACATCAGAGAAGTTCCTCCTGATTCAAAGGAACTGCCCTTAGGAATTCCTTTCTTAAGGGGAACAGGATGATGACTAGTCCACCTTAACAGATTGTTAGTAGCTGTTGGCTTACGGTATGTACACGTACCAATACTACCATCAGATTTTTTAAAAATAGTCAGATCAATCAAGGAAATTGATACTGCGGTCGTGATGCTCAAATGTAAACTTCAAACCAATAATATTAATATTGATACTCACAACAAAATGGCAGAGCTCAGCCTCTTGGCCAGCCAGACCAAAATATCATCAATATATCTGGCTCAGAGGCTGATATAGGGGTTCCACAACCCCTCTTCCTCACCAAAAATATGAGTTTCCTCCCACCAGCCCAGGAACACATTAGCATACGTGAGGGCACAAGGGCTTCCCATTGCTGTGCCCCTGAGCTGGTGGAAGTACTTCCCATCAAAAAGGAAGTAATTGCAAGTCAGAGTAAAGTAAAGAAGTTTTTCAACAAATTGGTTATGCTCAAAACATTCCACCGCTCTTCTTTTCAGAAAATTGGCTACCGCTCTCATTCCAGACTCATGTGGGATACTGCTGTAGAGGGCTTCTACATCTATCAATGCGACAAGGGTATCAGCGTCCACAATAATTCCCTCCAATATAGAGAGTAAATGACAGGTATCACGGACGTATGATGGAAGCGAGACCACAAATGGCCTGAGCATCCTGTCAAGATAAATTCCCACATTCTGTGTCAACGAATCTATTCCTGCCACAATAGGGCGCCCTTTTTATGGTGTAAGGCCCTTGTGCACCTTAGGCAGGGCATAAAAAGTGGGAATAGTGGGTTTATTGATTGACATAAATTTATATTCATTATCCGAAGTCAAACCCTTTTCTCTAGCATGGTCCAGAACACAATGTAATTCCTCTCTATACTCAGTGGTCGTGTCCCCGCCCAGCACTTCATAAGTACCATGCTCATGTAGAAGTGCATGGCACATCTTTAAATAGACTGGATGGTCCATAATTACCAGGTTGCCACCTTTATCAGATGCTTTTAAAATGATATCTCCATTTTTTTCAAGCCTCTCAAGTGATGCTTTGTCATTATGGGAAAGATTGTAAAGAGCCTGTTTATCGTACCTTTGTATTTTACAAAGATCAGCTTCCACCATCTTAATGAAGATATCCACACTAGTAATCTCATTTAAAGGTGGCATCCTGGTACTCTTGTTCCTCAAATTAATCTAACAGAGCAAGTGGGTGTGCTGTGGTGCATGCTGCACATGTAGCACAAGGGACTTTGCTTATCTTTTCATGTACAAGGTGCCGGGGTGCTCACTGACTGTTGCTTAGTGAACTCGGCCACGACTACCATCCCAGGCTATCTTGTTACACATGTGAAACATCAGACTGCACTTGGATGTTATCTGAGTGAAGTTTGATTTCCACAGATTCAGACAATGGAGAAGATGGAGACATTAAGTTTTCCATCTTCTACACACCTGTGCTCTGATTTTCACAAGAATGGGATCACACTAAGCTGACACTCTGAATAAACTCAGAGCAGAGTGTCAATAATCGATCCGATTCTCTTGCGGAGAGAATATATGATTGTGTGACCACGGCCTAAGTTTCAATTCAAGTGGAAAGGTCATGTGACATGAAATTCTGCACTACTAGTAAATGATTAAATCTGTACCCTGTTATCCAAGGACATAACTATAATTCTACATGATTTATTTTTCATCAGTTCACAACAGTGACTGGAGTAGCAGTGGGATTTGGACTAACTACGGCATGTGATACTCTTCTATCACAGGTAATAATTGATTTTCTTCGACCTTTCATAGATCAAATACTTTACTTTTTAAACGAAAGAAAAGGTACCGTACATAAAGAATATTATCATTTGCTGTAATAAAGCAGTGCTTTACAGAGCGGACATTGCAAAAATTATACTATCATACAATATCCAAATCATAACACCAAAAAAAAATAGAATGCTACAAGGGGAGTGACAGATTCAATTATGGATATCACATCCTTTTAAATATGACAAATAATAAAAGAATTAATGAAGAAAGCAAAGCATCAATATTCTTAGTCATAGGTTTGGGTTTTGTATTATTATAAATGGTATGTTGCACTTTTATTTTTTTAAAGATTTATGGTGGAAGAAACCTCAAGTACATGGGAGTCATTATTCAGCGAGCGATCCTTATTCTATCACTAGCTTGCTTCCCATGCTGGGCTTTGTACATCAATACAGAAAACATTATGCTTCTTTTTGGGCAAAACAAAGAAGTAGCAAGGTAAGTTTTGAATTTTTGTACCTATTATATGGCTTATAAATACTGTAAACAGGTAAAGCAAAACCTTTTCTGAGGAAATCAAATAATGAAAGAATCCGTCACTCTATGTGGTTTTTAAAGGTATTATGGTATTTATTGATCCGATTAACAGTGTATAAGTGTGACATTTTGATCTTATTGACCTCCATCAGACATATATATGGTGATGAAACGGACCTAAAGAGAATGAGGTGACTGTGACAAGGCGGCAAGGTGTATGATGTGACTAGCGTCGTTGTGAAGTAGGGGCATCATACACCTTGTCTCCTCGGCACAGTCACCTCCTTCTCTTTAGGTCCATTTCATCAATATATGTATGTCTGATAAAGGTCCATGAGACCAAAACGTCACTTATACACTGTGAATCTGATTAATAAATAATACCTTTAACATTCACATAGAGTGCTAAATGATTCCTTCATTTGATTTTCATGCTATAGGACACAATCTGGGAACATAAACATTCCAGGAGTGCCATATTTCGTCAACTGAATCCTTTTGTGAGAAAAAACAAGATGAAAATGATAAAAGCTTTTTAATACCAAAATAACAGTGCTCTAATAATACCTTCCTACACTGCATAAATAACCGTGGAGTCTGTAGACTCACCCTTTTCCACTTCCAACTTTTTTTTTTATAATTTAATTCTTTTATTGTATTAGTTTTTTTCAAAGACATTGCTGCACACACTAAATTGTATTTATTAACGGAATGAACATAAAAATAGACTGACAATTCAAAATATTATTAATTTATGTTTCCCTCTAAACACATTTATACCATAAAATTGACAAAAGTGTGAAACCTCTAATAACCCTTTAAAGATCTAGAATTTTTTTCATTTTTGCTCTTTCTATTTTCCTCCTTTTGTTCTAAGAGCCACAACTTTTTTATTTTTCTGTGAATACATCTGTACAGAACTTTGCAAAAAAAATTTATGTCATCATTTTTCTGAAACACATAATTGTTCTATTATTTTGTCTATGGAGCTCATTAAGGGTTTTATTTTTTGCGTGCTGAGATGCCATTTTTAGCATTACCATTTTGGGGCATATATCACATTTTGATCACTTTTGTGTAAATCAAGTTTGTTAAGGTAAAAAATATAATACAAAATCCATGCTTAATGAAGTAAAGAAAAAAGCACATATTTGACATCAGCATGAGAATATCTACTATAAAATATAAATAACAGCTATATCACTACTATTATAATAAAACTTGTTAAACTGACTACAATCAGTGTTTGGTACATTTATAAAGCAATCAATAAAAGAATGTTGAAATGTTTGGATCGCTTGTGAGATTAAATTATTTATGCAAGATACCTAGAGACTAGAGAAAGAGGTAGGCCTCTAGAGGTGGAAAGAAGAAGAAGAAAGAAAAAAAAAAAAAAGGGGGGGGCATTTTGATCACTTTTATTGTATTTTTTACATAAGTGTAGTGACCAGAAAATATGATTTAAATACTGTTTTATTTTGATAGATTGAATTTTCTTGGATACGAAAATATAAAAAATGTTTATTTTTTGTATTTTAATGTCTTCATTTTTTAATGGGAAAAGGGGAAGTGATGAAAAATAAAAATGGTATACGTATATGTACACAGTGACATGTAAAAGTTTGGGCACCTCTGGTCAAAATTGCTGTTATTGTGAACAGTTAAGCAAGTTGATGATAAAATGATATCTAAAAGGCCTAAAGTTAAAGATGACACATTTCCTTTGTATTATCGGCAAAAAAAATATTTTGATTTTACATTTTAAATTTTATAAAAAGGAAAATGAGTTGATGCAAAATTTTGGGCACCCTTAGAGATACAGTGGGTACGGAAAGTATTCAGACCCCTTTAAATTTTTCACTCTTAGAAAATTTAGAATGCCCAAGTCAAAGTCCAGACCTGAATCCAATTGAGAGTCTGTGGAAAGAGCTGAAAGCTGCTGTTCACAAACGATCTCCATCCTACCTCACTGAGCTAGAGCTGTTTGCCAAGGAAGAACGGGCAAGAATTTCAGTCTCTCGATGTACAAAACTGATAGAGACATACCCCAAGTGACTTGCAGCTGTAATCGTAGCAAAAGGTGGTGCAACAAAGTATTAAGTTAAAGGGCCGAATAATATTGGACACCCACTTTTCAGTTTTTGTATTTCCACAAAAATTTAAAATAACCAATAAATTTCGTTCAACTTCACAATTGTGTCCCACTCGGTGATTTTTCACCAAAAATTAACATTTGGTATCTTTATGTTTGGAGCATGATATGTGGGAAAAGGTTGAAAAGTTCCAGGGGGCCAAATAATTTCGCAAGGCACTGTAATTATGAAATGGCAGTTAACAGGAACAGTGGAGGTCAGGATATGGTCTAGAAGACCAAGCAAAATATCAGTGAGAGTGGCTCGTAGCATTGCTAGAGAGGCAAATTAGAACCCCTGCTTGACTGCAAAAGACCTTCAGAAAGATTTAGCAGATTTTTAAGTTGTGGCACATTGTTCTACTGTTCAGAGACACATGCACAAATATGGCCTTCATGGAAGTGCCATCAGAAGAAAACCTCTCCTGTGTCCTCACCATAAGATTCAGCTTCAGAAGTATGTGAAAGATCATCTAAACAAGTCTGATGCCTTTTGGAAGCAAATCCTGTGGACCAAGAAGGTTAAAATAGAGCTCTTTGGCCACTATGATCAAAGGTACTTGTGGAGAAAAAAGGGATCAAAATTTCAGGAAAAGAACATCTCGCCCACAATAAAGCATGAGGGTGGATCAATCATGCTTTGCGGTTGTGTTGGAACCAATGGTACGGGGAGCATTTCACGGGTAGAGGGAAGAATGGATTCAATTAAATTTAATCAAATTCTTGATGCAAAAATAACACCATCTGTAAAAAGGCTAAATTTGAAGAGGATGGCTTCTACAAATGGATAATGATCCTAAACGCATGTCAAAATCCACAATAGACTACAGCAAAAGGCACAAGCTGAAGGTTTTACAATTGCCCTCACAGTCCCCTGATCTGAACATCATTGAAAATCTGTGGCTAGACCTCAAAATAGCAGTGCATGCAAGACGACCCCACAGATCTGGAATCTCACAGATCTGGAATAATTTTCCAAGGAACAATGGATGAAAATCCCTCAAACAAGAATTGAAAGACTCTTGTGTGTCTACAAAAAGTGTTTACAAGCTATAATAGTTTCAAAAGGGGGTGCCACTAAGTACTAACCATGCAAGTTGTCCAAACTTTTGCATCAGCCCATTTTCCTTTTTGTAGTTTTTAAAATGTAAAATATGAAAATATATATTTTTTTTGCCTAAAAGAGTGTCATCTTTAACTTTAGGCCTTTTAGTGCTAGGACGACCTCGAGACGACTGGGTGTAACTCCAGCAAGAAGATGCAGAACTTGCCCAGTTGAGACAGTGGGTGGCCTTGAAACGACTCCCTAGCCGAAGTGGAAGAGAAGCTCTGTCTCCGGGAACCCTGAATATCCTCAGGCAGTGGGAGAGGCTTCAGTTGGAAGACGGCTTGCTTTATCGTAAAGTGCAGTTGGTACGGGAGTTGGGGGTTACCTGGCAAATGATGCTCCCGGAGAAGTTGATCAGCGTGGTGGCTACAGAGGCTCATGAGAGAGGGGCTCACTTTGGCCTGGACTTTGGTCTACCACCCCGATTGAGGACTGCCGTAGAAGAAGCGTGCCAACAATGTCGAAGCTGTGAACTGGTTAAGCCTCCAGAACAGAGAGCCCCCACACATTGTGACGTTCGCTCCCCTGGAGTTACTGATGATCGACTACTTGACCGTGGGACCAGCTCATCTGGGATATGAACACTGCTTAGTGATGACCGATCACTTTTCCAAATTTGCCGTGGTGATTCCCACTCTAGATCAGACTGCTGAGTCGGCTGCACAGGACATTTATCGAGACTTCATCCGAGTGTACGGCTGTCCGAAGCGAACTCATACTGATCAGGATGCTTGCTTCCAAGGCCGAGTGATTTAAGAACTGCACAGTATGTACCAGATTGAGAAGTCCAGGACGACGCCCTATCATCCCCAGGGGAATGGAGACTGTGAGCGCTTCAACCGGACACTGATCCAAATGTTGAGAACGTTGGAAGAAGACAGGAAAGTCCGCTGGCCTGAGTATGTGGTTGAGTTGGTCTGGGTGTACAACAATCGGGTACACAGTACGACCGGGTACACCCCATATACCCTGCTGTTCGAGCGAAAAGGATGGGAGATTACAGAGTTGGAACTTGATCCAGCAGAGGACTACCCACTGATGGGGAGGTCTTCCTGGGTCCGAGAACATCGACTCCCGCTGCAGACCTTTCATCGGCTGGTGCAGACCAGGTTTCGAGAGCTTGAGCATCATGAGACAGCACCCCTTTGAGGGACAGCTCTTAGGGCTGGAGACCGTGTGTTGGTCCAAAATAAGCGACCTTGAGGCAAGTTAGAACACAGTTGGGAAAAGACCCTGTACCAGGTGAAACGTCATGTTAGGTCTAAGGGTCCCGTCTATGAGGTTCAACCCGAAGGGGAAGAGGGGCACCTACCAAAATAGTACACCGAAGTATGTTGCGTCCCTGTCTGTCCCAAGACCCCGAAGCAGGGAGAGAGAGTACCAAATGTCCCTGCAATGCTCACCCCTACGGTTCCTGATTGTGATGCGGAAGACACATTTGTTTCGTTGCCTGCAAGGGATGGCTCATTACCCGTTGGTGCAGAGTAAGTTTGCTGGCCCAAAACTCCAGAGATGGCTGTTCCAGAAAACTCATGTGAGCCCTCGTCCTCCACACCCCAACCTGACCCTACAGCTCAACCCGAGTTAAGTTGAACTGAGCGGAAGACAGTTGAAATACCCCCAACTCGATATGAACGAGACCAATTTATTTGGCAATGGATTATTCAAGAGATGAAAGAATGCCAACTGTTGTGAATGTTTTGGAAATGAATTCTGAGCAGAAGCTCCCTCTGGTGGTTACAAACAGTACTGAACCATTCAATGAGGATTGGCAATCAGGATTCACAGACTGGCTTGATATAAGGGAGGTTCCCTCCCATCATGGTTGCCGGTGATCAATTGTTCTTGTCTCAACTGTGGTTCCTGGTTCACTTGGAAGCTTGCTGAGTCTTGCCTCTTCTTCTGCTTTCAAATAAGATATTTTCTGTTTTTGTTTTGTGCTTACCATTTGCATATTTCTCTGCATTTCTGTGAGGTTAGCCAGGTTTCCCCCCCGGGGGCCTTGGGCTCCTCTCAGTTCCTCTGGAGCCATTGTTATTTGTTCATTTGCCTTTTCCAGTTTTTTCAGTGGCTGCGGCTTAGTTTTGTTACACCAGAGAACTGATTTAGGTGGTAGAGGTCGTGTGATCTCAGGTGTTTTTGCAATCAGTAGCGTTGGCATTTTTTAGGGTTTTTTTGGATTGCAATGAGTATCCTTTCTATCCTTTTCTGTCTTGGCAGATTGGGCCCCAGCGTTTGCTCATACTATTTTCTGTCTGTGTCTGTATTTCCTCTTTCCTAACCGCCATTACATGTTTGGGGGCTTCCTATGTTCTTTGGGGATCTGCTCCGGGCAGATAGCTTTCCTCTTTCTATCTTTAGGTGTAATTAATCTCTCAGGCTGTGACGAGGCGTCTAGGACCAACGTAGGAACGCTCCACGGCTGCCTTTAGTTGTGGTGGTTAGTCAGGGTACTGCAATCCAATAGATTCCAACCTCTCTGGTGTATTGCCGTTTTTGCCTGCTCTCCTCAGCTACCGAAACATAACAGCCAACGTCACTTGTCTTACCTATTGCATTGTTTCTGTGCTGTGTTGTGTATAAATATGTGATTCTTCAGATGTTGTATTAGTCTTTGCCTGATGAAGAGACCTGAGTAGTCTCGAAAGCTTGCAATTTGTTACCATCTTTTCAGTTAGCCATTAAAAGGTATCAACCACTGAGGACTCTCAATTCTAAATATTTTTCTATCTACTGGCTAACACGGTACTAAGATATACATCTTTCCTGTAACGTCTACTGCAGGAACTCTCGCCCATGGAATGGCGAGCTAAAGGAGAGGGGAAGTGTAAGGAGGAAGACCGGGCTGCGGGCACCTGTACTGTGCCGGGTCCAGAACTGTCTAGGCTGCGTTTTAAGTTGTCTGGGGGAAAGAATAGGGGACCGGACAGACCTCGTCACCCGGAAACTGGGGGTGTGGCAAAAAGAAAAGCGCGAGAGGCGACGAGTGGTTTCCCGGCGGCGGAGACAAGGCAGCTGTATGCGCAGCGTGCTCCGCTGGATGTGCAGCAGCCCTGCAAAGTACCGCAGACGGCTGTACACAAGAGCGTTGCTGAGCCCAGTAGCAGAGGAAAAGCCATGGGCTCTGTTAAGCTTAGTGCCGAGTGCAGGCTCAGGAACGGGGGCCGTGTTCAGGACTGTTTGTTGTGGCCCTCTTTGTCGGACAGCACACCACAACTCCCCTTGTTGTTAGACTGTACGCAGCCCCCTGGACTTTGGCTGGCTGCACAAGTTTGTGGACTAATTGGCTCAATGGGTAAAAACCGGAGACTGCCTGTTGCCGCCAGAAGATATAGCGCGAGCTGTGGAATCTCCCCTAAGGATACTATACTGGCCATTGCCAGGATTACCGCCTCCATCGGACCTTCCTTGACCAAGAAAGCCCCGGACTTGATAAGTTAATTGTGTGGACTGTTGTTGCATTGTGATTATATATCCTCTAAACAATTTTCCTTGTTAACCTTTCATCTCCCTGCGAGGAGTATCTTACTGTTAAATTAAATTGTTAACCCTTGCTCTGCCTTTCTCGCTTTACTGCATCCCGCAACCTGCTTACACCATCACAGTATTGGACAACCAAGCTGTCAATCAAGATACAGACAGCTCAGTAAGACAGTTTCCATAGAACAGCATAGCAATCATTCACTAAGTGGAGCAATCATGACATCTGTGACTTCTTCTTCCCCATGACAGTTACCTTCAGGGCTTGCTACCTCAGCAATCTTCCAATTACACGGACACACCAGTAATGTGACCCACCTTTTCTCAGTTACTCACTAACTGCTGACTCACTCTTACCAGGACGTAAGTCTCCCAAAAACTCTTCCCCAGTGCTGGGTTGGCTAACTGTTAGAGGAATTTTCTAGCTTTGAGGTACAAGTCTGCATTCACTCTATGTGAATCATTACATCGCGCTGACTTCGGGAGTGGGCAGTGCGTGACCGCAAGTATGTGATTTGCATACTTTTGGCCACATTTTGACTAGACTGTGGTCTGGCCATGCTCAATTCACTTGCATTGAACGAGGCGGCGCCCATCTAGTCAGCAAGTGACGCGGTATGCAGGCAAATCATATACTTGCATTTACGTGCCCATTGCTGCCCGCGCTGGCATCGGAGAATCCTCACAGCACTGGGAAAGCTGTTTTTTTTTATTATTATTCCATATATAACATAGTGGCGGCATCCAAGTCAAAGCCACCTGAAGAGTGGAGGTGGACACTACTTTAAAGGGAACCTGTCAGCAATTTTGGAAGATATAAGATACTGCCACTACCTTTCAGGGCTTATCTACAGCATTCTATAATGCTGTAGATAATCCCCCGATCCGACCTGAAAGATAAGAAAAATAAGTTTTATTATACTCACCCGGGGGGGCAGTCCGGTCCGATGGGTGTTGCGGGTCCTGGTCAGGCGCCGCCCATCTTGTTGTGATACCACCCTCCTGTTTGCTTCACAGGCTCCCTGGCATCGTGCTCCGGCGCAGGCGTGCCTCTCTGCCCTGTTGAGGGCAGAGCAAAGTACTACAGGCGCCGGGCCTCTCTGGCCTTTCCTGGCACCTGTGCACTGCAGTACTTTGCTCTGCCCTCAACAGGGCAGAGAAGCACGCCTGCGCCGGAGCACGATGCTGGTGAGCCATGAAGCAAGCAGGAAGGTGGCATCGCAAGAAGATGGGAGGCGCCGGACCCGCGGCAACCATCGGACCGGACTGCCCGCAGGTGAGTATAATTAGAGTTATTTTTCTTATCTTTCAGGCCGCATTGGGGGCTTATCTACAGCATTATAGAATGCTGTAGATTAGCCCTGAAAGGCAGCGGCTGTAGTTTATATCTGCCAAAAGAGCTGACAGGTTCGCTTTAAGCCTTACAATAGAGGGAACAAAAATGCACAGCTAATTGTTTTGACATTGCTATGCATATGTTCATTCTTTTTTACGTTTAAATTCTTTTTTTTTAACAGGTTCCAGGCGGAATCTGCCTGAAGGAGACGTTATGTGCTAATATTTCTGTAATAAAAATTTGCACTTCTACCAGTAAAATCTTAATCTGGGGACATTACCAGAACAGATGTGTAAAAGAGCCATCTAGGACCCCCAATTTCCAATAAGAATTTGGGGTAGTCAGCACTTTTGTAATATATTTATTTATTTGATCTATTTATGTATTCAGTTAACTTTACTGTATTGTCTGTTCACTTATTTTTGGCTTTGCAAAAAAATCTGAAGATTTACATTCATCATTATGAACTTGTAGTTTTTACTGATTAGGTATATTCATAACTCCCTAGATCAGGGGTCTCAAACTGCATTCCTCGAGGGACACAAACCTTGCGTGTTTTCAAGAGTTCCTTAGCATTGCACTATGTGCTGGAATCATTATCTGTGCTGGTGACTAAATTATCACCTGAGCAATATACAAGGAAATCCTGAAAACATGACCTGTTTGTGGCCCTTGAGGAATGCAGTTTGAGACCTCTGCCCTAGATGCATAGGTATGGTACTCTTACAAACTGGCCATATAATCTCCACATACAATACATTGTTTCATATTTGGTAGCAGTCCACACCTAAAACAGGATAATGCTCCACTTGCCAAATTCGCAAAGCATGTCAATAAAATCTAGCTTTATATCAACCTTCCCAATAGGAATTGGCTGGGCTGCTAGTGGAGCTTTATGCCCTTTTCGTTGTTAACTAATACTGAATTTCGTTTCCTTTCACCCGAGACTAATGTGTATTTTTTCATATTAGTGCAAAAAAAGTTTCCATTAAATTTTATCTTTTTTTTTATATTGTAACAGACAAACCGAATTGTGCGTTTTGATTTTAATTCCCACACTTCCAGTAATAGTATTATTATTATTATTTATTTATATAGCGCCATTGATTCCATGGTGCTGTACATGAGAAGGGGTTACATACAAAATACAGATATCACTTACAGTAAACAGACTAAGGCCGGCGTCATGCGGACGAGTGAGAGGCTTGAAAACCACGCATTACACACTGTAACGAATGGAAGCGGAGGCAGAGGTGGTGAAGTTCACATTCGTTTTTATTTTTTAATGTGGAACCTCGAGACCGCGGTCCGGGGGGCTCCGAAGGGGGCGTAACTAGTGAGCCCCGGGTACCCGTAGTAAGGCCCCTCGAACAGGACCAGAATGGAATACCCGGAGGACACAGGTGCTACCTCCAGTTAGACCCCGGACACGTGGCAGCTGTCCCAGAGGGACCAAAAGGGTAACAAGTATTTACAGAGTCCGTGGAAAGTTCTTGACTGAGAAGGGTAAGGTCCTGGTCCAGAACGGATGGTAGAAGGCTGGCTTCAGTGACCTTGTCACGGTCCACGGGTACGGATGGCTGATGGCGGAACGGGATGACACTTGCGCCAGTAATAGCCGAGATTGTCCAGATTAGCCAGATACGGGTTAGCAATGATCTGAGGAGACAAACAGTATCAGCGAAGCACAGAGACTGCAGACGCAGCGCAGACAGAACTGGATGTAGCAATGATAGAACACGTTGCTCCGGCACTCCCCTAATGGTGGAGTGACCAGATATAGTACTGAGTGCGCAGCCATTGGATAATTAGCTATTTCAAAAGATGCACGCTGCCCCTTTAAGAGAGGCGGTGGGCGCGGCCTCGCGTCCTAAGCCGACTGTCTGGAGGCCTGCCAACAGCGTGCCAGGAAGTGGAGAAGGACTCAGGACGCCGGAGAGCAGATGGGACAGGAGACCCCAGCCCACGCACAGACCGCCGCAGAGGGACAGCCCGAGGAACAGGTGAGTGAGCAGAACGGAGTGCAGAGGCAGCGCTGGGACTGGGTGTAACACACACGGACCCATATTTCTCTATGGGGCAGCTCTGATCATGCGTATTTTTCTCGGCCGTATCTTACGGTGCGAGACACCCGCAGCATGCTGCGATTGTACGCATATTACGCCCGTTGTATGCCAATGAAAGTCTATGGGTGCGAGAAAAAAAACGGATTACACACGTACCAGGCGTGTGACTTGCGAGAAATACGCAAGATGATTTCAATGAGTTTCAGGCCTAAAAACTGTTAAATGTCCATTTTACAAGGCGGAGAGAAAAATACGCTGTACGGATGCCATACGGATTGTATACGGATGCTTACATGCACAAAATACGCAGCCGCACCCTGAAAACGCATGAAATATGGATTGTTGAGCCGGCAACATTTTGGCGTATTACGTTCGTACAATACGGTCCGTATTTTTGTACGGTGAGTGTGACGCCGGCCTAACAATCACAGACTGATATAAAGGGGAAAGAGGACCCTGCCCTTTCGGGCTTAATTCTACAGGATGGTGGGGAAGGAGACAGCAGGTTGGGGGGTTGCAGCAGATCCTGTGTTTGTGATGCGGTAGCTCCAGTAGTGGTGAGGAGGCAGCAGGATCATTACAGGCTGTAAGCTTTCCTGAAGAGGTGGGTTTTCAGGTTCCGTCTGAAGGATCCGAGTGTGGTTGATAGCCGGACGTGTTGGGGCAAAGAATTCCAGAGGATGGGGGCTATTCTGGAGAAGTCTTGGAGGCGGTTGGGTGAGGAGTAGTGTTGAGCGATACGATACTGCAAATATCGGATATCGGCCGATATTAGCTCTATCGGCCTTTCGATACTTCGTTTCAATATTTTCGTCTTATCGAATACCGGAATCGGAAGTTCCCATAATTCTTTGCGAGGCAATGTGATTTTAGTCAGCCAATGAGGAATCCTAAGAAGTATGGGCACATCCTGTACTGCTGCGGTCATGTTAACTAATGGCATGGCTGTGATTGGATGCTGAAATGATGTCAGAATGCACTATAAAAGGCGCCGCCGCCATTTTAGCGTCACTGTGCTGTGAATTCAGTAAGGGACAGAACGCTGCTGTGCTGACTCTGAGGGACAGTTAGAGATTGCGATTTAGTGTACTGTGCTGTAGGCAGGCTAGCACCAACCGCTGTGTAAAGCTTCCTTTTGCCTGCAGTGTTGTTTTAACAGCTCTGCAAGGTGTGTGTGAGTGCAGGTGACGCTGCAGTTTGCTCTGCATGCAACGCTGTCTGTAGGCATCTGCACATGTCACTCACAGACTCTTTTTTTTTCCTTCAGTGTAATTCTTGCAGCTCCATGCAATTTAACTATTAGTGTGACTGCGCTTCCATCCGTATCCAATACATTGGTTGCAAACACTATAGAAGTAGACAAAGGAGTAGCCTTTCACAGATTGTGAACAGTTGTGTTTCAGTGTTCACTTCAGTCTGTGTTTTTTATTTTTTGAGTGCACATCACGCTCCAGTTACTTGTTCAAGCACTGCTGCTTGTACTCTGCTGAGCGTGTCTCAGTGGCTCATCCTTTTCATTTATCTCCAATTGGTTCTGCTCCATTCCATTTAAAATATAATCTATTAGTGTGACGCGCTTCCATCCGTATCCAATACATTGGTTGCAAACACTATAGAAGTAGACAAAGGAGTAGCCTTTCACAGATTGTGAACAGTTGTGTTTCAGTGTTCACTTCAGTCTCTGCGTAATAACCACACTTAGGCCTTATAACTTTTCTGACTTTCTTTCTCAATCTACCAAGATGAACAAGTCAGTGAGTAAGGCACGTGGTCGTGGCCGTGGAGTTTCAGCAGGGAGAGGACGTAGGGATTCTGTGGCTGCTGCCGCCCTCAGTGACACAGCATCCACCAGTTTTCCCCGTGAGCGTTCCTTTATGCGCACTTTGGTAGGAGCTCGGCGTGCCCCCCTGCTGCGGGAAGAACAAATTGAAGCTGTTGTTGGTTGGATGGCAGCCAATGCATCGACTTCAATTCCTTCCACCTCCTCTCAGGAACACAACACTGTTGAGCAACCATCTGTCTGTACTGGAGCCAGCTGAGTCTCTGCTTCTGTTCTCAGAATCTGTTGGCTCGCAAACACGGGCACAGGCAAGCAGCATTCTGCAATTTGAAGAAGAGGGAGTATGCAGTGATGCGCAACAGCTGTGTCTCTCTCAATCTGAAGAGGCGGGTGAGCCAGTGCCGATGACAGCACACCACAGAACGCATCTTATGATGATGATGAGACTCAGGTGCCAGGTTTTGTGGAGCATGGTGCTGCCCAGACCATCCAACAGCAGCAGGTGTTGGAAGAGGGTAGTGGAGATGATGAAGTCCGAGACCCAACATGGCGTGAGCAACAGGAAGGTGGTGGGAGCAGCTCTGAGGAAGAGATTGTCCCAACGGTACAAAGAGGAGGGAGAGGTAGGCTGCAGACTCGCTTGCCTGTAGCCTCCAGTTTGGCACCTGTTGGGAGCAGTTCTCTTAAAAATGTCAAAATTGGCGCTCCCATGTCTTGCACTGCGTGGTCCTTTTTTGACAGACTTGTATCTGATATTTGCTATGTTCAATGCAAGCTGTGTAAGCAAAAAGTTAAAAGAGGTAAAAATATCAGGAACCTGAATACCACAAATATGTGGAAACATGTACGGACAAAGCACGTAGCTGAGTTACAAAGACACACTGGAGATGTAGGCCAACCTACAGCAGCACCTACATCTTTAGGTCATGTTCGAGCCTATACTGTTGTGAATGGGTTTGAGATGAGTTCTGAGCAGAGGCTCCCTCTGGTGGTTACAAGCGGTACTAGTGAGGATTGTGAGGACTGGGAATCAGGTGTTACTGATTGGTCTTATATAAGGGAGTAATTTTCCCATCAGGGTTGCCGGTGATCAATTGTTCTGGTCTGAATCCTTCTTTCCAGTTTCCCTTGTAGCCTGCTGTGTCGTGTCTGCATCTCCTGCTATCAGATAAGACAATTTCTTATTTTGTGTTTTTGCTATATTTTTGCATTTGGTCCTGCACTTCTGTGGGGGCCTTCTGGGTCCCCTCCGGGGGCTTTTGCCCTCTCAGTTTAGTCCAGCCACTGTTTTTGTACTTTGCTTTTTCCAGTTTTTTCAGTGGCTGCTGTTTTTGTTACACCAGAGAACTAATTTAGGTGGTAGAGGTCGTGTGATCTCAGGTGATTTTGAAATTAGTAGAGTTGGTGTTTTTCAGGGTTTTCTGGGATTGCAGTAAGTACCCTTCCTGTCCTTTTCTATTTAGATAGTTTGGGCCCCAGCGTTTGCTCATACTATTTTCTTTCTGTGTCAGTATTTCCTCTTGTCTAACCGCCATTACATGTTTGGGGGCTTTCTATTATCTTTGGGGTTCTGCTCCGGGGCAGATAGCTTTCCTATTTCTATCTTTAGGTGTAGTTAGTTTCTCAGGCTGTGACGAGGCGTCTAGGACCAACGTAGGAACGCTCCCGGCTGCCTCTAGTTGCGGTGGTTAGTCAGGGTACTGCAATCTCATAGATTCCAACTGCTCTGGTGTATTTCCTTTTTTGCCTGCACTCCTCAGTTACCGTAACATAACAGTATCACCGGCCAATTAAAAATTGTATGGTACTCACAGAAGGGAAAAAATATTTTGAAGGAAGAAAAGTTGTCAGAGATATTTTTCTGTTTGTTGCATTTTTTTTTTTCCCTCTGTATCTCTGGGTGCTGGGGAGGATCTTTTCTCCCAATGGAGTTTGCACAGTTGTCTGGCCGTGTGGATCAGCTTGCCACTGAGGTTCAGAGTATTGCTGCATATCTTGCTAGGTTGCCTGTTGTGGAACCTAGGATCCCCATGCCAGATTTGTTTTTAGGGGATCGAGCTAAGTTTCAGAATTTCAAAAATAATTGTAAATTGTTTCTTGCCTTAAAATCTAAGTCCTCAGGAAACGCAGCGCAGCAGGTTCAAATTATCATCTCTCTCCTGCGCGGCGATCCTCAGGATTGGGCTTTTTCCCTGATACCTGGGGATCCTGTTTTGAGTGATGTTGATGCATTTTTTCAGGCTTTGGGGTTATTGTACGATGAGCCTAATGTCACTGATCAAGCTGAAAAAGCCTTGTTGGCATTAAATCAGGGGCTTGATGACGCTGAGTTATACTGTCAGAGATTCCGTAGGTGGGCAGTCCTGACCAAATGGAATGACGACGCTTTGGCGGCCCTTTTCCGGAAGGGTCTGTCGGATAATGTAAAGGATGTTATGGTGGGATTCCCTGTCCCCTCTGGTCTCAATGATTCTATGTCATTAGCGATTCAAATTGACAGACGTTTGCGTGAGCGGAGAAGTATGCGTGGAGTGGTGTTGCCTTGTGAGCCAGCTGCTGAGCCCATGCAGTGTGATAGAGTGGTGTCTGGGGCACAGCGTCATGAGTTTCGAAAGCGCAATAGGTTATGTTTCTACTGTGGTGATGCCTCTCATGCTATTTCAGTCTGCCCTAAGCGGGGAAGACATTTTGCACGCTCAGTTGTCTTGGGTAGTGTTCAGACTAAGTTTTTATTAACTGTCACTCTGATATGCTCTCTGTCCTCATTTTCTGCTCAGGCTTTCGTTGATTCTGGAGCAGCTATTAACCTGATGGATTATGATTTTGCTAAACGTTGTGGGTTTTCCTTGATACCCCTACAGAAGTCTATTCCTTTACTGGGGATCGATTCTACCCCTTTGGCTGAGAATAAACCCCAGTTTTCTACTCAGGTGATAATGAGGGTTGAACCTGATCACCAGGAGTGCTGCAAATTTTTGGTTCTATATAATCTGCATGACATTATAGTGCTGGGTTTCCCTTGGTTACAGTCTCATAATCCTGTTTTGGATTGGAAATCTGTGTCTGTAACAGTTGGGGCTGCCAATGTGTTAGTGCCAACACTCCTGTTTTTTCTGCCTCCCCCCAGGCTCAGGATGTTCCTGACTTTTTGTTTGATTTTTCTGATGTGTTTAGCGAAAGTAAATCTGCATCCTTACCTCCCCATAGGAGCTATGACTGCGCTATTGAATTAGTGCCAGGTAGTAAATTCCCTAAAGGTCGCCTTTTTAACTTGTCTGTACCTGAACATGACGCTATGCGGTCTTATATCAAGGAATCATTGGAGAAGGGTCATATCAGACCATCCTCTTCACCCTTAGGTGCCGGTTTTTTCTTTGTGGCCAAAAAAGATGGTTCATTAAGGCCGTGTATTGATTATCGTCTCTTGAACAATATTACTGTGAAATATCAATACCCGTTACCCTTGATTTCTGACCTGTTTTCCAGGGTGAAAAACGCTACTTGGTTTACCAAGCTTGACCTCAGGGGGGCGTATAACCTTATTCGCATTAAGCACGGGGATGAATGGAAGACGGCATTTAACACCCCTGAAGGGCATTTTGAGTACCTTGTGATGCCCTTTGGGCTCACTAATGCTCCTTCCGTCTTCCAGTCCTTCATGAATGACATTTTCAGGGATTTTGTGGACAAGTTTCTGATTGTTTATTTGGATGATATCTTGATTTTTTCTAATGACTGGGACTCTCATGTGAAACATGTTCGAACTGTATTCCAGATTTTGAGAGAGAATGCTCTGTATGTGAAGGGATCAAAGTGTCTTTTTGGCGTACAGAAGATCTCATTTCTGGGATTCATTTTGTCCCATCTGTTATTGAAATGGACCCGGTCAAGGTTCAGGCCATCTGTGATTGGGTCCAACCTACTTCATTAAAGGCTCTTCAGAGATTTTTGGGTTTTGCCAATTTTTATCGTAAATTTATTGGTAATTTCTCTGTTATTGTTAAACCATTAACTGATTTGACCAGAAAGGGTTCTGATGTGGTGAATTGGCCTCCTGAGGCAGTCTCTGCGTTTCAGGAACTTAAGCAGAGATTCACTTCTGCTCCTGTTCTACGGCAGCCTGATGTTTCTCTGCCATTTCAGGTGGAGGTTGATGCCTCTGAAATTGGGGCAGGTGCCGTTTTGTCCCAAAAAGATCCAGAGACCTCTAAAAGTAACCCTTGTGCCTTTTTCTCTCGAAAATTTTCTCCTACTGAACGTAATTATGACGTGGGTAATCGGGAGTTATTGGCCATGAAGTGGGCTTTTGAAGAGTGGAGACATTGGCTGGAGGGAGCCAAACATCAGGTGGTGGTCCTTACGGACCATAAGAATCTGGTCTATCTGGAATCTGCCAAGCGACTCAATCCTAGACAGGCCAGGTGGGCCTTGTTTTTCACACGTTTTAATTTTGTGGTTTCCTTTCTTCCTGGCACTAAGAATGTTAAGGCGGATGCCCTCTCGAGGAGTTTCCTTGCGGACTCTCCTGAGCTATCTGATCCCTCTGTTATTTTGAAGGAGGGTGTAGTTCTTTCCGCCATCTCGCCCAATTTGAGACTTGCTCTGGAGGGGTGTCAGGAGGATAGGCCCGAGCGCTGCCCTGTTGGAAAATTGTTTGTCCCGGACCAATGGAAAAAGAGTGTGATGTCTGAGATTCATTGTTCCGCATTGGCTGGGCATCCCGGAATTTTTGGTACCAGAGACTTGGTTAGTCGGTCCTTTTGGTGGCCTACCTTGTCTCGCGATGTCAGGGAATTTGTGCAGTCCTGCGGGACTTGCTCTCGCTCCAAGCCTTGCTCTCGCTCTAGTGGTTTGTTGATGCCATTGCCTGTGCCCAAGAGACCATTGACCCATATCTCTATGGATTTCATTTCCGATCTTCCTGTTTCTCAGAGAATGACCACCATCTGGGTAATTTGTGATAGGTTTTCCAAAATGATACATCTTGTGCCATTACCTAAGTTGCCTTCCTCCTCTGAATTGGTGCCGTTGTTCCTTCAGCACGTGGTTCGTTTACACGGCATTCCTGAGAACATTGTGTCTGACAGAGGAGTCCAGTTTGTTTCCAGATTTTGGAGGACTTTTTGTTCTAAACTGGGTGTTCAATTGTCTTTCTCCTCGGCATTTCATCCTCAGACCAATGGTCAAACTGAGAGAACAAACCAGACATTGGAGACTTATCTAAGATGCTTTGTGTCTGCTGATCAGGATGACTGGGTCTCTTTTTTGCCTTTGGCTGAGTTTGCTCTTAATAATAGGGCTAGCTCTGCCACTTTGATGTCTCCGTTTTTCTGTAATTCTGGGTTTCACCCTCGATTTTCTTCAGGACAGACGGAGGCTTCTTTCTGTCCAGGTGTTGACTCTGTTGTTGAGCGTATGCAGCAGATTTGGGACCAGGTAGTGGAGAGGTTGTCCCTCTTCAGGAGAAGGCCCAGCGGTTTGCTAACCGGCATAGGACTGATGGTCCTCGGTTTAAAGTGGGGGACTTGGTCTGGTTGTCCTCAAAGAATATTCCTATGAGAGTAGCATCTCCTAAATTTAAGCCTAGGTTCATTGGACCTTATAAGATCATGGAGATTATTAATCCTGTTTCTTTTCGTTTGCTTCTTCCAGGGACATTTAAGATCCATAACGTGTTCCACAAGTCCTTGTTGAAGAGGTTTGTTGAGCCAGTGGTTCCTGCTGCTGTGCCTCCTGACCCTGTTTTGGTTGAGGGCAATCTGGAGTATGTGGTTGAGAAAATATTGGATTCTCGTTTTTCTAGACGAAGACTCCAGTATTTGGTTAAATGGAGCGGTTATGGTCAGGAAGACAATTCTTGGGTGTTTGCTTCGGACATCCATGCTAGGAGACTTATCCGTGCGTATCATAGAACTCATCCTGACCGACCTGGTTGCTCAAATGAGGGTTCGGTGACCCCTCCTCAAGGGGGGGGTACTGTTGTGAATGGGTTTGAGATGAGTTCTGAGCAGAGGCTCCCTCTGGTGGTTACAAGCGGTACTAGTGAGGATTGTGAGGACTGGGAATCAGGTGTTACTGATTGGTCTTATATAAGGGAGTAATTTTCCCATCAGGGTTGCCGGTGATCAATTGTTCTGGTCTGAATCCTTCTTTCCAGTTTCCCTTGTAGCCTGCTGTGTCGTGTCTGCATCTCCTGCTATCAGATAAGACAATTTCTTATTTTGTGTTTTTGCTATATTTTTGCATTTGGTCCTGCACTTCTGTGGGGGCCTTCTGGGTCCCCTCCGGGGCTTTTGCCCTCTCAGTTTAGTCCAGCCACTGTGTTTTGTACTTTTGCTTTTTCCAGTTTTTTCAGTGGCTGCTGTTTTTGTTACACCAGAGAACTAATTTAGGTGGTAGAGGTCGTGTGATCTCAGGTGATTTTGAAATTAGTAGAGTTGGTGTTTTTCAGGGTTTTCTGGGATTGCAGTAAGTACCCTTCCTGTCCTTTTCTATTTAGATAGTTTGGGCCCCAGCGTTTGCTCATACTATTTTCTTTCTGTGTCAGTATTTCCTCTTGTCTAACCGCCATTACATGTTTGGGGGCTTTCTATTATCTTTGGGGTTCTGCTCCGGGGCAGATAGCTTTCCTATTTCTATCTTTAGGTGTAGTTAGTTTCTCAGGCTGTGATGAGGCGTCTAGGACCAACGTAGGAACGCTCCACGGTTGCCTCTAGTTGCGGTGGTTAGTCAGGGTACTGCAATCTCATAGATTCCAACTGCTCTGGTGTATTTCCTTTTTTGCCTGCACTCCTCAGTTACCGTAACATAACACTATACCTCCAGCTTCCTCACAGGATCTCCATGGAAGAACCTCGGTCACTGTTGTCCATAGACAAACTGTTATTCCACCCACTGCAGCAAGTTCACAGTCATCGTCACACTCCCAGAACA
Source organism: Oophaga sylvatica (assembly GCA_033576555.1). NCBI lineage: Eukaryota > Metazoa > Chordata > Amphibia > Anura > Dendrobatidae > Oophaga > Oophaga sylvatica. Next base: position 282,442,431 of record JARQOD010000002.1, on the reverse strand, counting down.
AAAAACAGCCATCGGTAACACAGGCATGGGATAAAAGACGGCCATACTCGGCAAACCATCCACGAGCCTCTGGGCCCCAAAACTCCTGTCCCTTGAAATGCTGTCATTCAGGCTGGTGGAGACTGACAGTTTCAGGAACTTTATGGCATTGGCAGTCCCACAATATAATGTGCCAAGCCAATTTTATTTCAGCAGGCAAGCTGTCCCTGCTCTGCAAAAACATGTCGAGGGAAACATTAAACATGCGCTACTAAACGCCGTCAGTAGCAGGGTCCACCTGACCACCGATGCGTGGACCAGTACCCATGGCCAGGGACGATACCTTTCCCTCACTGCCCATTGGGTCAATGTTGTGGAGCCGGGTACAGATCTTGCCAGTGGCGCTGTACGTGTTCTGCCAACTCCAAGGATTGCAGGAATCCAGTCTGTGCACATTGATTCCTCCTCCTACTCCAGTTCCTCAGAATCATCGCTGCACGAGCCGTCACGGTCTACCTCCACATGGACCCGTGAACGCTTACCTGTTGCGACCGATATGAGCACAGCCGTGGCCAAACGTCAACAGGCCGTCCTGAAATTAATTCCCATGGGGAATCGAAGCCACACAGCGCAGGAGCTCTGGGATGCCATCAAGCAGGAGAGCGACGTGTGGTTTTTGTCAGCTAATCTCCAGCCAGGCTTGGTAGTGTGTGACAATGGCCGAAATCTGGTGGCAGCTCTGGGCCTTGGAAACCTCACTCACATATCATGTCTGGCACATGTGCTCAACTTGGTCGTGCAGAGTTTTTTGAGGGACTATCCGGATCTTGATGCACTGCTGCACAAGGTCCACCTAGAGTGCGCTCACTTGCGACGTTCCAGCATGGCCAGATCGCGCATTGCAGCTCTGCAAGTCAGATTTCGCCTTCCTGAACATCGCATCATATGTGACGTACCCACAGGTGGAATTCCACGTTACATATGTTGGAGCGGTTTAACTCGCAATTTGCGCCGTTCACACTTCCCACTACTGAGGGGGCCCCATGAAAGGGCATCTGCGAAGTTTTTTCGTGCGTTTTATTCTCAACCAAAGGGGAGTGCAGATGATGCCTAGTCAGCATGACTGTCCCCCCCTTTTTGGCCCCTTCAAAACAATGAAACCTAAAAAGAGGGTTTTTGGGAAAAGGTGGAGGGTGAGGTCACAAATTCAATTACCTTCAGGCGCAGGGAACGTGGGTTTCCCCACAAA